>CM070548.1:92110815-92710815 GCA_036346405.1 Phyllostachys edulis | reverse complement strand
CTCAAGGTGACGTCAAGGTGTGCAAGATAAGTACTCATGACAATCCAGCTGACATGATGATAAAGCCATTTCCTGTTACTAAGTTTGAGCTTTGCTCAAGCTTAGTTGGTATTACAGTCTAGTCCTAGAGACTAGTTGGCGCACGGTGATTTTTTATCTTATTGTGGAGATATTTCGTGATTGATGATTCTTTATTTTTGATACAAGAGGAAATTCGTCTCAAGGTGGAGATTGTTGTATTCTGATCCGAATTTCTAATATGGAAGGATCCGGATTAGTTGCCATATTAGAGGATTAGTTTCTTACTTAGACTCTAAGTCTGTTTACCCCCCCTTTATATACCTCTTGTAAGCCGTACGGGGAGAGGGACGCCTCATTATAATCCCCTGCGTTTTGTAATCGCTCCTCATATAGTGATCACTGCCGATTGGCGTCCGTGGTTTTTTCCCGCAAGGGTTTTCCACGTAAAATTCGTGTCTCCTTCGTTCCTATTTTTTCTAACAGTCCGTGCCGCCGCCACCGCCATCCAAGAACAAAAGAACCTGTAGCGATGCATTCCATACATTGCGGGCCGCCGCCAAACCCACCAATCGAGCATGTAGCAATGCATTGCGGGCTAGAGCAGCCACAACTTCTCAGCGGCCAGCATGAGGTGGGCGTGGGCTATCTGTAGAGTCCGCCCCACTTGCATCCCTAATAATAGAAGCTGATGATACTTTTGTCTCACTTCTGTCTCCCATATTTTTTAAAAAAAATTGCAAAGGGATCATTTTAACTAAAGATAATCTATGCAGAAGAAATCGGAAGAATGCAGATAAGTGGTGTTGCTTCTGTTCTTCGCATGAAACAATCGAACAATTTTCTTGCACGTGGGCTCAATTTTGTTGAGAGGTTGTGAAAGGAAACCGCACAATAGAGGTGGGCTGAGTAGCCCAAAAATTCCAGTGGTGTCATCTCACAAGGCGATACAAGAGTTGGCTGACTGGAATTGGCACCATAGGGCTTGCTCGTGGTCCATTTGCAGCCCCACTTCACATGATGAGAACAACACCGCGTTGATTTTCTTGAATAGCACCAGTCAGCAGGGTCCACGAGAGCGGCGGGTAACCGTGGAATTAGTTCCGCAGAAATCGAAAAAAATCACGCATTTCGAACGACACCTTAAGTTAGCCCTGAGAATATTACAAGATCTCGCTCGTAGGACCAATTAGGAGTATCTCTATTCTCTAGTACTCTGAGGTAGAGCTATGAGCTAAAATGACAAGTTTTTTACACGTAATAACAAAAAAAAAAAAGCCTCGAACGAACGAAACGGCACTTCTATCGCAATTTAGACTGTGACAGGTTATGTGCTATGATCTAAGTGCGCGGTAAGACATTTGCCGAGTGCACAGTCAGCGACAAGCGGCCTATCGTGTACCCAGATTATGACAGGACACCTGTCTTTTGTTAGAATATGACTCTATTTGTATTTCATTATCTGTATATGGCAACCCCTTTATACTCCATATATATATTGTCCATTCTTGAATATACACATAATATTCATAATATGGTATCGAGTTAAGACTCTAACCCTAGTTTTTCCGCACCTAGGCCGCCGCCGCCACCATCCACGAGTTGCCGCCGCTTCTCTCTTCGCCACGCCACTTGGCTCACTGGCGACGCTTTCGCCTTTTGCTTCGACGCTTGTCGCCACGCCGAGCCGTCGCCGCCTCTTGTCGCCGCCGCCGCTGGCCGAGCCACTCGCTTCTCTTAGGTTGCCACCGTCGCAAGATTCGTTGAAGCCATTGCCGCTGTCGAGCCGACGCCATTACCACCACACTTGTTCCGCCATCCGAGCCGCTCGATTCTTCTTGGACCGTTGTCGCCGTCCAAATCTACCGCCAACCACTAGCAAGGGATCCATCGGAGACGCCAATGCCGCCAGCGATCGCTGCCGCCACTCAGATCCATCTGCGCGCCCGTAACGGCTACCCGACGCCGTCCTCCTTCCCCGATCGCATGTTCCCGAGCCGCCAACCACCAGATCCGCCACCGCCGCCGCCAACAAGGGGGAACTAGGGTCCCCCCCCCACGCGTGCTTGTGTTTCTTGCGGGCCGGCTAGGCCGGTTTTAGTAAGTTTTAACCCGTATAAAAAAATAGTACGCTGATCTAACAGCCGCGCCGTCCAGCGCCGCCTACCGATGGCTTCTGTCCCTTCCGCTACGAACCCATTCTCGGGAACAAAGCTTTATAGGATGAACTACAGGTTGTAGTCTTCACTCATGGAGATCACACTTGATGGTCTCCGCCTCTAGGGACATGTCACTAGTGCTCGACCTTGTCCGCCATCGCTGCTTCAGCCTCCTCCTAGACAGCCTATTTCTGCACCTTCTGCAGAAAATGAGGCCGCCAAGAAGGAGGCAGAGGCCGCTGTTGCTGCTACTGACACTGCTGATGAGACCTTTCAGTACGCCATAGACGCTTTTGAGCGCTGGTGTGCTGACGAGGCCCATGTTCGCGCCATCCTGGTGGTCAGTGTCGACGACTCCATCCAGCCAGACATTGTTGGTCTGCGTGCCACTCGTCAGATCTGAGAGTACTTGCGCGAGCGATACCAGCAGAGCAGCGATGCTTAGTTCTTTTCGCTTTAGCGTGAGTTGGAGATGCTTCGCCAGGAGGACTCCTCCGTCGACGACTTCTTCAGAGCTCTGGCCAGTCTCTGGCGCCACTTGGACGAGCTAGCTTCTCCGCTCTGCCAGGAGTGTCATAAAGTGTAGAAGGCGGATCGTGATCGTTTTCGCCTTTTATGACTTCGTCTGCCGTCTTCGCCCAGAGTTTGAGCCTGTCAGGCTCAACTCATCGAGCCGCCACCACGATCGATACCATCGAGGCTCTTTCGACGCTTCAGGCCGAGGAGCTTCATTGTGGGTTAGCAAAGACAAAGGTGTTCCTACTGTTTTGCTACCACTTCTTCTTCGACTACACCGACGGTTTCGCTCGACTCTGATCCCTCCTCGTGGTCGTTTTTGTTCTGTGTTTTGCACCAACCGGTGTTCAAGGTAATTATTGTAAGAACTTCAGCACGGCTACCAACGCTAGCGGTGCGAAAAAGGCAAAAGACGCTGGAGTTGACGCCCAAGGGAGGCGAGGCCCTTCCTTGATAGGAGGACGAACAAAGACGTCAGATCTTCTCGGTGAGGTGACTCTATTCAGCCAGCTTTGTCGCTCTAGTTCAAAGAAAGCTCTCTCGGCTCAAAGAGTTCTCGCTAGTCTAGCTCAGACGCCTCCTTCTGTACTTCTTGGGTTCGGATTCCGTGCCTCTTTTCACATGACACCAGACTCCACATCTCTCACTTCAGTAGGACCTCCTGTTTTTCCTATCTCAGTTCAGATAGCCGACGATACTCCTTTGTCTGCGCCAGATGAGCACTCTTTTGTCCACTAATTTTTCTGCTCCAAATTGCTTCTCATGTTCCTCGCCACTATGCAAATTTCTCTCGAGAGGTCACCACCGATCTCTACCAGAGGGCTGGTTTTGACTCTCACACTTGTTTTGTCCAGGACCGACAGACAGGGATGGTACTTGGGACTGGCCGGCACCGTAGGGATCGTCAGGGTCTCTACATTCTTGACCGCCTCCACTTCAGCTTGTTCCTATCACCTCTACATCCACCGCCACCGCCACCACCTCCGAGTTTTTTATGCAATGGCATCATCGCTTAGGTCACTTGTGTGGGTCTCGTCTTTCTTCATTAGTTCGTCAGGGTGTTCTTGGACGTGTTCCTGTTGACACGTCCATGTTTTGTCAGGGTTGTAAGCTGGACAAGCAGCTCCAACTTCCTTATCATTCTAGCGAGTCCTTGTCTTCTCGCCCTTTTGATTTAGTTCATTCAGATGTGTGGGGACTTGCGCCTATTATCTCTAAAGGCGGGCATAAATCTTATGTGATCTTCATTGATGATTATTCCCGTTTTACATGGATTTTCTCTATCTCTAATCGTGGTCAGTTTCTTGTGATCTATCGTAGCTTTGCAACAATGGTTCGTACTCAGTTTGATTCTCCTATCCGTACTTTTCACTGTGATTCTGCTGGTGAGTACTGTTCTGGTGCTTTTAGACAATTTCTTTTTAAGCAGGGCACTCTTTACCAGTCTTCTTATCATGGTGCCCATGCTCAGAATGGGGTTGCTGAGCACAAACATCGCTATCCGATTGAGATCGCCAAGACTCTTCTCCTTGCCTCTTACGTTCCACCACGCCTGGCCGAGGCTATTTCTACACTACATATCTCATCAATATGCACCTCCACCGCTCTTAAGGGTGTCACTCAGAGAGCGCCTCTACTCGAGCCCCTAGTACACTCACCTCCGTGTTTTTGGTCAGACTTGTTTTGTTCTCATTGCAGACCCGTGAACGCACTAAACTATCGGCCTAGTCAGTTGAGTGCCTGTTTCCTGATTATAGTTATGAGCATAAGGGTTATCGTTGTTGGGATCCTTCTGCTCGACAGATCAGAATTTCACGAGACGTTGTCTTTGATGAATCTCGACCTTTCTTTTATCGAGATTCGGCTCCTCCTGTTTCCACCGTTGAGTCGATTTCATGGTTGTCTCTTTCTGACTCTTCACCTATTTTTCTACTATCACAGTCTTCCCCTGGTCTGTCTCTAGTGCTTCCTTCTGTACCTCCGCCCTTAGTGCTGCCTCCTGTAGCACCGCCTCTTGTTCTTGCAACACCACCACCTCGTTACTCTGGTGTTCACTACTCCATGCGTCCTCATCCATCACCAGCCTCCTCTCTTGGTATCTTGCCGCCACCCACATCTGATCCTCTTGCCGACGCTCCTCGTTACGTCCTTCGTGATCGGACATCCCTTTGACCTCTTAATCGTCTTATATTTGCTCCGATAGCTCATGCTCTCTCTGTCACTGAGCCTAGTTCTTATAGTGAGGCTGCTCCTCATTCTGCGTGGCAGCTTGCTATGACAGAGGAGCTTGATTCTCTTCGACGTACGGAAACTTGGGATATTGTACCGACACCTGTGTATGCTCGTCTGATCACGTGCAAGTGGGTATACAAAATTAAGACCCGGTCTGATGGTACTATCGAGCGCTACAAGACTCGTCTTGTGGCTCGTGGCTTTCAGCAGGAGTACGTTCGTGACTACGATGAGACTTTTGCCCCTGTTGCCTATATGGCCACTGTTCGCACTCTTGTTGCGGTTGCTTCTGTTCGCCGGTGGTCTATCTCTCAACTGGATGTTAAGAATGCCTTTTTAATGGTGTTTTGCATGAGGAGGTCTACATGCACCACCACCGGGTATTCTGCTCTCGATGGGCACGCCTATCGCCTTCGCGTGCTCTTTATGGCCTCAAACAGGCTCCTTGTGCCCGGGTTTGCGTGTTTTACCTCGATGATTATCACTTTGTCGCTTTCACCGCCGGGTTCCATAATCCCGCTCTTTTTATCCATATCTCATCTCGGTAGGACATCGCTTCTTTCAGATGTTGATGATGTGCTCATCATCGGTGATGATTCCTCATTCATCACATATGTGAAGAACCATCTAAATGAGCGCTTTTATGATCGATCTTGGTTTTCTTACGTACTTCATTGGGATTGAGGTCTCTTCCATGCCCGAGGGCTACTACCTCTCCCAAAGAGAAGTATGTCCAGATCTTCTTGATCGGTGCAGGTTCGATCGACACTTTCGACCGGCCGAGACTCCCATGGAGCTATCCTACTGACTTCGTACATCGATGGTGATCTTCTTGAGGATCCTACTCGATATCGTCATTTTGTTGGGAGTTTGGTGTACCTTGTGAGCACTCGTCCTGATATTGCTTATGCTATTCATATCTTGAGTTAGTTCATGGCTCGTTCTACCCATCTTCACTACAGTCACCTTCTTTGTGTTCTTCGCTACTTGCGTGTGACTATCTCTCGTCGTTTGTTTTTCCCTAGCTCTACCTCACTCTGACTTCAGCGTACTCTGGCGCGATCCGGCTAGTGATTCTTCTGATTGTCGTTTTCTTTCTGCTTACTGTGTTTTTCTTGACTCCTCCCTGATTGCTTGGAAGACTAAAAACAGATCGCAGCTGCTCGTCGAGCGCAGAGGTCGAGTTAAGAGCTATGGCGGCGATGAAAGAGAGGTTACTTGGTTGAGGTGGTTACTTACAGATTTTGGGGTGCATATGATGAGACTTACGACTCTTTTGTCTGACAGTACAAGTGCTATCAGTATTGCTCGGGACCCAGTGAAGCATGAGCTCACCAAGCACATTGGTGTGGATGCTTCATACACTCGCTCGCAGGTGCAGGAGGGAGTACTTGCTTTACAGTTTGTGCTATTAGAGTTACAGGTTGCTGACTTCTTCACGAAGCCACAGACTAGAGCACAACATTTGTATTTTCTCTCCAAACTCAGTGTGTGTGATCCACTATGAGTTTGAGAGGGGGGGGTGTTAGAATAAGACTCTATTTGTATTTCCTTATCTGTATATGACAACCCCTTTGTACTCTCTATATATATTGCCCATTGGACTATCTTGAATATACACACAATATTCATAACACCCCTAACCTAGTCCATGGCATGTCAATAGACAGGCACGACAGGAATGTGCGCTGACCACTTGCCATGGACGGGATACGCTGTGTGTCGCCATATGTCCTATCCACACTCAAATCGTGATACGTGGTCTGCCGCGGTCTAGGTGTACAGTAGGGGTTTTGTTTATATTGTTTCGTTCGTGTGGGAATTATTTTTGCTATTGTGTTTTAAAAGGAGGCTAAATCAGCTTAAAAACTCCTCTAAGGTGATAGATGCTTAACTTAAGCAGCCGATTTGCCGTACGGAACGGACAACCGGTGCCTTCACAGCGCAAAATGGCAGGATACGGAGACGTCCAATGTGAACCGTCTGGAATCTAATAACTTGTTCACCTCGCCCTACTTGGGTATTCTACGCAGGAAGATATCGAGCTTGTCATGGAGTTCATCGCAAGGATCCACGGCCAAGACCGTCCAAGACAACCGTCCAAGACAATCAATCAATCTCCCCACGACTGCAGATCGGATTGTTCGAGAGCACACGACACAACCAGTTAAGCCGCTTTGCCGCCCGTGTCACGTACCCTTGTCTCCTGCATCGACCACGGTCTATCGTCTCGTCCTCCTCGTCTTCCTTCAGACCCTTCCCTCCCCAACCACGCACGGATTCACTTCCCTCGAGAGATCCGGCGGGTGCCTAGGCTACGATCTCGCGCGGCGAGGGAGGCATGGGGCTCTGGGACACGCTCCTCAACTGGCTCCAAAGGTTCCCGTCTAGCTTTCGCCCTTCTTTACCCCATCTTTTTTTCGATTCAGAGATGCCTGGTAGATATCCCACCTTTTTATTGGTCCAAGAACGCCGACGTGTTTCGATTTGAGCGGGAGTACGAGTTTTCTTGGGATGGGTTTGGATCGGACTTTCCTGTGCGGCGAGATGACGCGGTTGGGTTGTCAATTGGAGTGGGTTGCATGCTCTGTGCAGTTAGATCCAGGATAGATCAAGCTAATATAAAGCATACGCATTCTAAGTTTTGCGTTGGTATACTAACATTATTAGATTTTTGATGTAGTATCTCTCAAGCCTAAAGCGCATACATAATCTTGAACTCTATGTTGTTACTAGGGAGCGTGCTTTCAAGAACATTTTACAATCGTTTGCAATTTCAAGCCAGATAGGGTCTATTCTGGCAAAAATTTTACCCTGGCCTTACGGAGATCGGAGATGTTAAGCTTCCTATGTGAGAAGAAATGTTTGGAAGAAGACTTTTAGGTTTCATTCGTTACAGTAAAACACTGCTCATTTACTTTTCGAAGGCTCCCGCCCCCTAAAAATGATTATGCTGTAGGGTGAATGGGGATTATTATTGTTAGGATGTGATCCTGAATAATCTTTTCTGTTGTTCTGGAAATGCATAATTGCGATGGTCAAGCTCATATCGGTGAATTAGCTTTAAACTTGTCACTGAGGCAGCTGGTGCATATGAGATCAAGTTATGTTACCTTGTTTACTTTGTGCTATTTGCCGACGCTATATGAGATTCTTTCTTGTCTGTGATTGTCCTTCTGTTTACTGATCACAAAGTTTTTAGAAGACGTGTCAGTATTAATACTGAGTCAATTCCACTAGTATAAAATTAGACTATGTCTCTCTTATGTAGCATTTTGTTTTCTTTGAAGCATGACCTGTCAAAATTCTACTCATCGCAGTAACATTTTCTGTTTCAGCTTGTTTTTTAAGCAGGAGATGGAACTATCCCTGGTTGGGCTACAGAATGCTGGGAAGACATCTCTAGTCAATACAATTGCTGTATGCATCAACTTACACAACTTAAGCTATATTATTATGTTTCCTGTGTTGTTTTGAATTTAATTCGTGGCTGTATGCTTCTCAGACAGGTGGCTACAGCGAGGACATGATTCCAACTGTATGTACATATCACCATTTCTTTATGGATTCTTAACTAATTTTTTGGTTGTCTAAGTGACCTGAACTACGAAATTGCATCTGCTGAAACCAGGTAGGCTTTAATATGCGGAAAGTCACTAAGGGAAATGTCACAATTAAACTTTGGGATCTTGGAGGGCAACGGAGATTCCGGACCATGTGGGAGCGCTATTGCCGTGGAGTTTCTGCTATTATGTAACTTCCTGTACTTCTCAGAGATTTCATATTGTGTATTTTGTTATTTGAATACTCATTTTTCTGATAAGATGATACATAACTTCCACGTGGAAGCTTCTTTTGCTGCTACTTGTTTCTGAAAGATAATCATCTGACAACAGCACTAGTACATGGTTATGCACGGGGAGATAGTAGAGTATGCATAATACTAGCTCTATGATATGGATTTTTTAAATAATCCTTTTTAATTCCAAAATACAGTAATATACCTGCCTTTTTTTTTTTTTTACGAAATAATCCTTTGTCGCCCCCCTGTTGGGTGACTTAGGTCGAGTCGCTCAACCAGTGGGCGATTGATCCAAGTCGCCCAACGGTCCAGCGACACGTGGACTAGTCGTCCTCTAGTTGAGCGACGAGTATCAATCGCCCAATGGTTGGGCGATAAGTCCTCTATCGCCCAACCGTTGGGTGATTTGACAAGAAGTACACTCCCCGTGTCGCTATACCATTGGGTCACTACTTGCTGCCAAGTCGTCCAACGGTTGAACGACTACACGGTTGTATAGACAGGCACACTCACGGTCTCTTTCACCATTTCTCTTGGGAGAGAACTAGAGGAGCTCGAGAGAGGAGAAAAGGAGAGAAGAAGAGAGAACGACGGGTGGAGAAACAGAGGAGGAGGGGGTGGGAAGGAGAGGAGAAGAGAGAACGACGAGGGGAGAAGCAGAGGAGCCCGGGAGAGGGAGAGGAGCTCAGGAGAGGGAGAGGAGAGGAGCTCGGGAGAGGGAGAGGAGGAAGAAGAAGGAAGCTCATCCATTCTTGTTCAGGAGAGAAAGTCTTCGTATGAAGGTAATAGTCTCTTCCATTATTGGTTTAGCATGTATTTCATGAATGTATTATGACAAATGACTAGTTGAAATGTTCGAAATATTTGCAGTGAGAAATCAATCATGTCTGAGCCGACAAGATTAAAAGTGCATTACGGTGTTGGTACTATTTGTGAAGGTCCATAAAGTGTTGATCTGAGTGGTTTCCTAAGTCAAGATGGTACAAATCTTGACGCGGAGAATGCTCGAATTGAGATGTCTCAGACTGCTCACCCGCATGACTTCTCCTGGACCCCGAGGTGTCGCGTCGCCCTACAAGGGCTTTGGAGTCGGTCTGCCGCGCACATTCGGTAGGAGTTGAGCAGACTGATGCGCACGGTTGCATAGAAGGGCTTTGTGGAAGGTTGCCGGTGCCGTGGATTCGAATGTGTGCTACACGTGCAAGCATATCCGAAGGGGGTCGAAGGAGGCCCTGCCGACGGCTCTCATCCGGTTGGTGGGAGCAGCTCAGGCGCGCAACGCGTGGTTCATGAAGACGGCGTGGTGGCCGATGTTGTGGAGGCAGAAGAGGACGCGTTGGCCGATGTTGCGGAGGAGAAAGAAGATTGCACACCGCACACTCAGCCCACTACACAGGCGGATGCAGGGGAGCATGACGACAGCATAGTGCGTCAGATAGAGATCGATGACTTGACGGCCTGGGGGAGGAGGAAGTTTTAGAAGAGGATGGCGATGACTTTTCTGACGAGGATGAAGGTCCCATCCCGCAGGAATGGAATATGATGGACGTTGAGGGTCTTGCTGTGTACGATGAGCACGAATCACCCTGGGAGTGCCATGGTACGGAGGTTCGGCTTTATGTAGTGTTTGCTGACAAGTGATCACTGCAGGATGCCATTAAGCTGTGGGCCTTGTCTATGTAGCGGACGTTTCGGGTCCTCAAATCCAGCTAGGAGCAATACACCATGGTCTGCGAGTAGGCTGGTTGTCCTTGGCGTATGCACGCACGTAGACCTAAGTACAAGACTCACTGGATTGTCTCCAAGGTGGAGGCGCACTCCTGCGTGCTCAGTAGTGTTTTGCCGAAGCATCACAACCTAACGTCCACCTTCATAGCCAATGTCATGTACGGAGAGATAGTGAAGAAGACGAACCTGGAGGCTAAGCACATCATGGTGGCTATCGAGCAGAAATTCAAGTACAAGATTAGCTATGCGAAGGCATGATATGCGAAGCAGAAGACTTTAGAAAGAAAGTTCGGTTTTTTCGAGGCAGCTTACGATAACCTTCCTCGTATGCTCCAGGTGCTGCAGGATAGGAACCCGGACACATACATTGTTGTGAAGGACAAGCCATCCAGAAGACCGCCGCTAGGTTCCATAGTATTGCAGAGAGCCTTCTTAGCCTTCTTGGTCCTCAGACGATGCATTCGCACACATATTGCCCGTGATCTCGATTGATGACGCTTTAATTGGGAAATACAAGGGCATGATCCTCGATAGAATTGACGTTGATGGCAACAATCGATTTTGCTCAGAGCCATCGCTTTAAATCGAAAGTGGAATTTCGACGGTACCGGTTGTGGTTCCTTTGACATCCGAAGGAGGAGTAGTTGGGGCACATCCTGATGTCTACATAATCCATGATTGCCACCCTAGGATGATGAAGGCCATCGAAAACTTCAAAGAAGACCACGAGCCGCTCCTTGGCTAGACACGAGGAATGATGGTGCATTCGCCATTTAGGGCCAACTTCTTCAAGCGCTTCAAACAAAGAACCGCTGATGAAGATGTTCAAGAGGTCGCTATCACGTAACCAAAGAAGTAAATTTGATGTGTTGTGGGAGATGTTGGAGGAGCACACTAGGAAGCATGTCGTCGAGAGGAACGAGCGTCTGCCCATTCCTAGGGCGGCCCATCCCGAACGCCTCACACCACTGCGGGAGCTTGACCTCCCCCATTTGACGCGGAGGACCTCGAGGGACATCAAGTGCTTCTCCCATTGGATTGAGGCCGAACCATTGGAGAAGTGGTCATTGCTGCACGACATGGACGGTGGAAGGTACGGCATAATGACCACTAACCATGCCGAGGAGTACAACTGATTTATTAGGGGCATCTGTTCTCAGCCCCTCGTCGCCATCGTGGAAGGCGTTCTGCACGGTACAATTAGATATTTCAGGGAAAGGCATGCAAATACGGGCATTTCATGTAGCCAACCCACATACACCGTACTGCTCGAAGATTACAACGTACATGCAGGCTAAGACCGAGATGGGTCAGTCGCACACGGTCTTCGTGATGGACAATGCGGAGCATCGTTTCGACGTGCTCCTTCAGGATAGAGCTAGATTTGGGACGGCTCGCTCTCTTGTTACTCACGAGGTGTGCCTTGGAGATCATGTGAATGAATCTAGCTGCACATTCAACAAGCCAAAGCTCCTTCACAAGCCATGCTCTCATGTCCTTGCCGCGTGCGGGACCATCAACATGGACCTATCGAACTTCATGTCGGAGTACTTCATGAAGGAGATGGTGCAGCAGGCGTGGTGCGGCGAGCTAAGAGGCTTCAGGGTTGTGGGCAACTTCGTCATATTGGATATTGTACAGAGGACTTGGATTCCAAATCTTGACCTGTTGATGGGTGGGAAGGGCCGTTGGCAAAGTCGTCGCATTAGGAACGATATGGATGAAGGGGAAGCTGGAGCAGTGGGTAGACGCTGCGGCCACTGCCGCCAGGAAGGCCACACTGCGAGAACTTGTAAGGCGCTTGTCGACACGTAGGAACACCGGCGTGAAGTGCAGCATCATGTCCTATGTATTTCTAATTCCCTAAAGGTGTGCGTGTATCGTCCTTAGTTCGTTAGCCTGCATGCTATATAACCCCCTTGTCGGATCAACTGGTTTATTCTCATTCATGAAGGACTGCGATGTATAGATAAAGAGTGGACATTACAATCTCATTACAACTAAACTTCTACCTAGCAAGAACAACATATAATAGAAGAAAGTTCGCAAAACTAACTATCTTAACTAATTTCTGAAGCATTTTCTCAACTCTTTCCATCCATTTATCCAGTCTTTTAAGTCTATTCTCTTTGTTTTGCGTTGGTTGATCAGAGGGTCAAGCCACTGAACGATATGTAGTAACACCACGTGAGTCTTCTTGCAAGACAACAATTTGTATTGCAATATCTCGAACCACTGGGATAGCTTCATCAGCCCACTACTAAAACCGACATGTTGTGTTCTGGAAAAGAATTGCAGCTTCAAATGAAAATAAAATAACATGCTATTTCGAATGGAATTCATTCGGGGTGATTTTCAACAACTTACCGTAAGATTTGAACACTTCATAAACACTTGGGATGGATTCGTTGGTGTATGCGAAGTGAACACATTCGCTGGATCCCTGCAACGAGGGCAAACCAGGTGGTACCGTTGTGATTCTAACTGTCGGTTCACTCGAAAGTTAGATGAGGCCGAAGACATCCCTTTTAAGACTGGAATGAAGGAGAAGAAGAAGTGAAGAGTGAGGTGAATGACATCCAAATCATTCATATATAGCCATTGGTGCCCTAGAATAGACCCTCTCTGCAAAACACGAAGAGACCACTCTCTGCAAAGCGGGACGTGACGTCTCTCTGCAAAGCAGGACGTGACCACTCTCTGCAAAGCATGAAGAGGCTACTCTCTGCAACTTGACATCTCTCTGCAAAGCAGGACGTGACCCAAAGAGCCAGCTTTGCGCAGCAACGTGACCCAACTAAGACAGCTTTGCGCAGCTACTTGATCCAACGCTGCAACAAGGTTCCCCCTCATGGACGTGAATTTGCTTCAACCGGATTGCACTTCGGCCACTATAGAGCCGCTACAACTGTGTCCGCTCCCGCTATAAATATAAGGCTACTTGGTCAGGAACTCCACACCAACAACACTACCTACTTAACATGGACAAGGAGAAGGAATGAGAGAATATCCGCGAGCTTTTGAAGGATTGGGTGTCTCCCCAGGAAACCGCCACTCGCCACAAGTCGTCGATCTAAGGAGGTTGCCTCGTAGTATGCCCAACGATTCGGGGTCGAGCCACGCCCCCCTCCTATGCCCGCTGAACGCCTCCGAAGGGCTCCCAGATGGGGTGGTGCCACCCTTTGGTCGGTGCCGGACGCTCAGTAAGTCGCGCAAATCAACCGACGAGTGGACCATTGGGCAGTGCTATTGGTGCTGCCAAACTACTGAGCGGACTACCTCGACCGCAGGTTTGACACATCAAGCCACAGGCAGCTAGTAATGAAATCGCATTGCAGTACACACTAATGTTTTGCTTCCCGTTTCACTATAACCACGTCTCTCTTCCTACCGCAGTCTCCGCCATGCCTATGCGACTTCAGCCAGTGGATCGACGACAAGATCCACCCCTACGACACGTGGATGCTGCTGACACGGAAGGAGTGGGCCAGGGAGGACTGCGAGGACCGTGAAAGCCGCCTCGAAGAGTTGCAGGCTGAGATGGAGGAGAAGAAGATGCGGGAGAGGCTAAACGAGGAGCAGGAGTGCGAGCATGCCAAGCGACGCGAGGCGGAGATGGTGCGGAAGAGGGCCATCGCGGCGAAAGCTAAGGTGCAAGGCAAGGAGTACAACGCCGAGCTGGGCCGCAAGGGCAAATGGCCACGTTCTACGCAGTAGTTCAACCCTGTTCGTCCATATGTCCTGTGTATTTCTAATTCCCTAAAGGTATGCGCGTACCGTCCTTGGTTCGATAACCTGCGTGCCATGTAACCCCCTTGTCGAATCAACCATCGTGTTGTTATCGTTGCGCTATTTCTCCAAAGCTCTCCACCGTGTATGAATTCCCTGGCACATCGCAATATCACTTACCTTCCTACTTACAACTAATTGCTACCTCAATCATCATCACAAAATTTTTCAGAAATTTACCGCACTACAAAAACATACGACGATCACAAAATGTTATTGCGAGTCTAACAAAATTTATACCCTTGAGAATCTACGAAAACCACAAATAGACCAACCAACCATGTCATCACCCTTTTATTTCCAAAAAAAGAACAACCTACAGACAAGATTTGCTAAATGTATTGTCTACAAAAAATGGCATTTATTCTCCCACAATTATTTCCATCGGATTATTAAAAAAATAATGTTAATATTTCAAATCGCTCAACGGTCCAGCGACATATGGACTTGTCGCCCAACCATTGGTTGACTGATACTCGTCGCTCAACCAGCGAGCGACTAGTCCACGTGTCGCTGGACCGTTGGGCGACTTGGGTTGGTCGTCCACTGGTTGAGCGACTAGACTCAAGTCGCTCAACGGAGGAGCGACAAAAGATTATTTCTGTAAAATAAAAAAGGACAGGTATATTACTGTATTTTAGAATAAAGAAAGGATTATTTTTTTAAAAAAATTCCTATGATATGTATGAGGGGTTGTTTTCTTTGCCGGTTCACACACATTTGCTTACTTTACTGGCAGTCTATATACATTTTCTCTACATACCAATTGCCACTGTACTTCTGCAAGGGTCATTACCCCAAGTCGGATACTGACACATACTGGAGCATTGTTAGTTCTGTCTAATTGTCAATGCTGTGTCAGTGCAATGAATGTAATCAATGTATTGACTGTTGAGTTGATGCCGTGTGCCTGTGTCCCAGGAGCTCAGTCACATTGATATTCTCTAAAAACAAATTTCATTTTCTATCCTATGGAAAACCCTACGTCAAAAAAAAAAATCCTATGGAAAACCTTGTTATTTATTCATGTATTCAGTATTTACTCTTTGGTATGCATGATGTTTGTTACCCAGATGTTTTTTAGCTTTCTACCTTAACTGATTAAGATGGGAGTTACTATGACGAGTTAACTTTCATTTACTGACAGATATGTGGTGGATGCTGCCGATCGGGACAGCGTTCCGATAGCTAAAAGTGAATTGCATGACCTGCTGACAAAACAGTCTTTAGCTGGGATTCCTTTACTTGTCCTTGGAAACAAAATTGACAAATCAGAAGCTCTTTCGAAGCAGGCATTGGTTGATCAACTGTGAGTTCAATTCTCCTTTATATGGGCTAGTCGTTCCTGAAAGGACTTACCCTAGCATTTCTCTTCTTTCTGAATGATGTGTCAACCGAGGTGCTCTTTCTTCTGTGTTTTCAGAGGACTAGAATTTTTAAAGGACCGCGAAGTTTGCTGTTACATGATCTCTTGCAAGGACTCAGTGAACATAGATGTTGTCATCGATTGGCTTATCAAACACTCAAGAACAGCCAAGTAGGGTTGTGTGTTTGTATCTCTTGATGCGTGCTGAGATGAATTTAGTTTGTATGTCTCCAGTTTCATAATCCAGAAGTTAAAAAGTGACCACCTTGTAATGTATGATATCTCTTTGGTGTCAAGGACGAACAGTACGGTGTCTAGTACTTGATCATCCAAATCTTGTATTCCTTTGTAAATTCCTTGAATCTTTTATTATTCTTTATTGTGGACGCCTTGTGTTGTTGATTGTTGGCTTCATCCCTATTCCTGTGTTATGTCTAGTGATACATTTCTACACCATTCTGCGAACCATAGAAGTTGTTGATTGTTGGTTTCAAAATCGGAGGGAAGTTAAAAATGCATCTAAAAATACAAAATTATTTAAATTTGATACTTCCAGCATTTATCCCCATAGAAGTTGTCTCCGATAGGTTCTGCATGTGATTCTTTGGGGGCTTGGCCTTATCTATGTCTCCGAGATTTACTTCTACTGGACAACTTCTCTTCGTTTGCGTACTATCTGTCAAACCAACAATGGTGGCTTGTGAGGGATTCTCATCTTCTCGTCTTTTTCGTCGTTGTGGTCGTGGAAAAGTGAACCTTTGGAAGTAGTAACCTCAAGCACCAGCCTTACAACATTCCTACGACACTACTTATATTCCACTCAATACGTAAGTTATCAAAGCAAGAAAGGAAGTTGTTAGGCAGTAGGCACTTACTTCGTTAGCAAACAAACGTTTAAATCAGTCATGGAAATGTCTAGAAATTACAATCCTCTTGTAAAGAAAAATACAAGAAATTACAATCCGCCACTTTGTTTGCGAAAAGTCGAACAATGCTGTATCTTGGAGGACTGAAGTGAAATCAGCCAGTTCCTTAGACCTTCTTCTATAACACATTAACACCAGTACACCGTGCAAAAAACCGGTCCAATTCTTGGTTCATATCTCAGGCCCCTGCCGATCGAGGCAGCGTGCACCTGCAATATTTCGAGTTCAAAGCCCACGTCTTGCAGCAGCCAGCCGGTGCGCCATCTATTCTCAGTGCCACTGACGTCCTCCAAAAATTGGGTTGTTGCAGCAAGAAAATTACCAGAGTGATCCCTGAACACTACACCTGCACCAAACATGATTCTATATGCTAATTGCAGCCACATGAAAGATACAAAAAATGTATTTATTACAGCATGAACAAATGAGGACCAAAAATTGTTCATTACAGAGATGTTGTGCAGTCAGTATTAAGACTGATCAAGTACAACAAATTAACTCATCTTAATAGGGGGAAAACTCTTACTACAGGGTTTCTGATCAGATTGAGCAACAATCTGAATGAACCCGAAAACTGTTTTCGTTTACGAAAAGCAGAAATGCCGAAAAGGGTGGGCGACGATGTCTCGGTTTCTTGAGAAACTGCGAGTAAACATCATTACTGAACCCAAAAACTTTTTCAGAATTACGAATAAAGACCATGGTAAGCTTTTGCCATCCAATGCACCAGAAGATTTCTCATCAGACAGCCCAACAATCCACCTGACTGCATCCAAAATTTGGGGCGAGGGTTGCGCAGCAGCTAGATCTTCAGCTCAGTGTCCAGTGCCTCCTCCTCATGACTTCCATTCATGTTATTTGCATTTCCGAAGACCCATGACTGTTCCATGTTGCCAAATGGTATTTTGTTTCCCGGGGAAACCATAGAGAAAGTGTCCATTTTAACAGGAGATTTCTCACTGCGAGAGTAAGGCATTGCTGCAGTTGCCACCCTGCAAGAAGCAAATAAAAGTTCAGAAAAAAAAATCAGATTTACCACAAATACAAACCGATTGTTTCATTTACTGGACAGTTGCCACACCGTCCTATCGTGAAACATGCTACTACTTGTGTTTTGCCTGAGACCTCAAGAGTCAAGACATCTTATGCAGATATGCTTGTATCAGGAGTATTTTACAAAAAAATGGCACAAATAATAACACAAGAGCCTGTTTGGGACGCAAGAATTTCACAGAAAACAGTTCAAAACTCTCAGGAATTCCGCTTTCTGAATGAGCACTAAATAGGTAGAACTTAGCACTCCCACCTTTGCTTGCGTCTCTCCAGGAAGCGGGCAAGGGATGCATTCCTAGCCAGCGGAACATCTGCAGCAAGATAATACCACGGCATAAGTCACATCACTGCAAGGCAATATCAATCTAGCATAATACGGATCCTGTTTGGTGCAAGACATTTAGCGTCTTCAATAAGCACCGAATAACAGTAACCTCCAGGCATCAACACCGCTTGTGGTGAAGTCTTCTTGATAATGGCATGCACAGTATCTGGGCTCGGACGCACTGAATCGTTAAAAGCTTTGGCATGAGCCTGATCCCAGACTGCCATCAGCCTTTCATCTGGGAGTGCAGCTGATTCTGACAGCAGCAGAGGCTGACGAACAGGAGGGCTACCTGCTTGAGTTGCCTTTGCAGCCATGAGCATAATCTGCTCAGCCTGCATAACATATCCCCATATCGTCAGTATTGTACACTCACGGTCACAGTGCTTCGTTGGAGATCGTCAGAATGGGGAAGACATTAGACATATAGTATTACCTTTTCCCTTGGAACAATGTCAAATACACGCACAGAACCAGCGTAAAATATCGTCAACTGCGCAGTCGAGTTAGGCGCAGCCGAGCTCCTGTTTGACACTCAGAACGTTTTACATATCTGGCCTCATCGATCTGTCATCTCCAATCGTGTAAAGCACACCAAATTCTTGGCCAACAACTGTGGCACGAATTACCTTGGAGTAATCGTAGAACCTTGCAGATACGAGGTGGGCATGGCACTTTGAAAGGCCAGGTTTGCGACGACTGGCGGCGCTTGAACTCCGTTCACGACGCGAGTGGAAGCAGCGAAAGAAGTTGCAAACTGGGCCTGTGACAGTGGCACGCGCGTGCCGATGGCATGCAGCTGATCATCCAGTTTACTCAGCGTGAGTGATCCCGAAAGACCGAGCTGAGCGGCTCGGTGAGAATGGTCAGCGGATCAGGTCCGCAAGGGTCCTGAAGATACACAAACCTGAGAGGACGGCGCCGTCGAGTGCTTCCGATGATGACCCGCAGGCACGTCCGGATTCGGGGCGTGCGGGCGCATCGGTGAAGAGAGCTTTGGGGCAGCAAAACGTGAGTGCTCATCCTCGTGTCGTCGCGCCACGAAGGGCATCCCTTGCTGTGGAGATGCCGCCCTCTCGCAAGGCCGCTGCGTCGCGGCGGCTGGCGGCGAGCGCACTCCCAGAAAGTCCATCCCCATCTCTGCCTCCGAGAGGACGGCGTCGTCGCTGGTGGTTTCCTCGCCTTACGCAGTGGAAGGGAGCGTGTGCTGCGCACGACCTGCGGGGTGAATCGATCGGTTTAATTTCTTTGTGCTCGTTCAGTCGTTTGCCTAGTTGCGCGCGTGTATAAATATAGACGCCGCGCGCATGCGCGAGTCGTCGACCCTGCGATGACGGGCAGTTACTTCACGACTTGCCCGCGCGCGCGCGCGCTCGCAGATGCGAAACCACACGAGCCGAAATCAACACGGCGCGTGCCGCGTGCGCCGGGCCGCGCGGGCGGTGAATGGTGAGGCCAGGAAGCGCTGCTCGATCGTAGCGCGGCGGGGAAGCCCCGAGAATAAAGGGAACCCCGTCCTCTTTGAGCGAGGCAGTTCGCTAAAACAAAAACGGCAAATCACTAAATCTGATCCACCAACGACCAAAGATGAGTAGCGGAGTTATACATGTGCGTGAACACAAACTGAAACAGGATTCAAATAGACAAAATCTATCAACCTATTATTTTATTAAAGTCGAGTCAAAAGAAGCTATCACGATCGCTTTCAAGGACAACGAATTACCACGTTAATCGGTAGAAAAAGAAAAATATTTATACCGTCGATTGTGATAGGTCCAGATTATAACGGTCTA
Organism: Phyllostachys edulis; assembly: GCA_036346405.1. Lineage (NCBI taxonomy): Eukaryota > Viridiplantae > Streptophyta > Magnoliopsida > Poales > Poaceae > Phyllostachys > Phyllostachys edulis. The sequence continues at coordinate 92,691,108 of CM070548.1, read as the reverse complement.
TATTAAAAAGAAAGAATCCACATCAAGTACAATAAAGAATCCACATCAAGTATAATAAAACTAAAATTCGGAATAATAAAATAAAATAAAATAAGCATTTTGATTTCCATACAAATTCCAAAATAAAATCTATTATCTTATTAAAGCCGAGTCAAAAGAAGCTATCACGATCGCTTTCAAGGACAACAAATTACCACGTTAATCGGTACAAAAAGAGAAATGTTTATACCGTCGATTGTGATAGGTCCAGATTATAACGGTCTAGATTAAAAGAAAGAGTCCACATCAAGTACAATAAAACTAATATTCAAAATAAAAAATTAAATTAAATTAGCATTTTGATTTCCATACAAATTCCAAAGTAAAAAAGTCCACGCCAACTAAAATAAAACTGAAATTCAGAATAAAAATGAAATAAAATCAGTAATTTGATTCCCACACGATTTCCTAAGTAATATCCTAAATAATTATCATTCGAATAAAAAAAAGCAAAATTTGGCATTTAGATTTGTATACTAAATCCAACAAAAACTAAAATTGAATAAAAACTTAATTAAAATTAGCAATTTGATTTCGATACAAATTCCAATAATTATAATTGGAAATAAAAAGTACACACTAATTGGAAATTAGATTTGTATATTAAATCCAACAAAAAATTAACTAAAATTCTGAATAAAAATAAAATAAAATAAAATAAGCAAATTGATTTCAATACTTAATTCCAAAGTAAAATCCTAAATAACCGTAATTAGGAATAAAAACTAAATAAAAATTAGCAATTGGGTTTGTATACAAATTCCAAGAAACAATAACTGAAATTCGGAAAAAAAAAAAATAAAATTTGAAATTTGATTTCCTTACAATTCCAAAGTAAAATCCTAAATATCTAAAATTTGGAATAAATTAAATAAATTTAGCAATTTGATTTGTTTACCAATCCTAGAAAAATAATTGAATAAAATAAAATTTATAACGAGGTAGCATGAATGTGTCAAGTACAATAAAAGCTGAAATTGAATATAAAATAAAATAAAATCAAGAATTTGATTTTCATATGAATTCCTAAGTAAAATATCTAAATAATTATAATTCAGAATAAAAATTAAAGAAAAAAAATGCCAATTAGATTTGTATACAAATCCAACCCAAAAGTAACTAAAATTCGAATAAAAAAATAAAATTAGCAATTTGATTTATGCGTACAAATTCCAAGGTAAAAATCCTTAAAGAACTATAATTTGGAATAAAAATTAAAGAAAAATTAGCAATTGGATTTGTATACTAATTCCAAGAGAAAACTAACTAAAATTTAGAATAAGAAATAAAATAAAATTTGCAATTTTATTTCCACACCTAATTCCTAAGTAAAATGCCTAAATAACTAAAAATTAGAATAAATTAAATAAAATTAGCAATTTGATTTTATATGAACTCCAATAAAAATAACTAAAATTTTGAACAAAAATAAAATTTATAACGAGGATAACATGAATGGTGTCAGATGAGACCACGAAAGAGTGCAATGTCATCGATTTATCCTACAAGAAGGCGTTGACCCACGGGGAAGTGAAGAGTCGAGGCGGCGGCGACGGAGATGAGGCCAATGTCGTGTTGCTCACCTTAACCGTTCAACAAGGAGAATTTTGTGCTACTCGCGGAACCATTAAAGAGAAAGTCCAGAGTTGAAGGAGCCAAAGGCCGCGATGACAAGTAGTAAGTGTCGGCGTTGTTGAGAAAGTTAGTGGCCAAACAAGCTTGATGACATGGAAGTCTTGATATGTAACATTCCGGCTTTTCTGTTCTTCTTGAAATTTTCAAAATAAAAAGAACCATTTAGTTTTGATGAGAGTTCTAAAGGTTAACTTGAGATTTTGGAAGTAAGAGTGTTTAAAATGACTAATTCAAACTTCAACTAATCCAAGAGTTTGGTTTATTTCGGGTATTATTGGAGTGCTCTGGTGTTGTTTTCCCTCTCTGTTCGCTCCGTGCTCCCTCTCGTTTGGACATCTCCCTCTGTCCAGACGTCCCTCTCGTTTGGACCTCTCCCTTTGTCCAGACCCCCTCTCGTTTGGACCTCTCCCTTTGTCCAGACCTCCCTCTCGTTTGGACCTCTCCCTCTGTCCAGATCTCCCTCTCGTTTGGACCTCTCCCTCTGTCCAGACCTCCCTCTCGTTTGGACCTCTTCCTCTGTCCAGACCTCCCTCTTGTTTGTACCTCCCTCTCTGCTCGAGACCTCCGGGTGGTCTTGAAAGACCTCCGGGTGGTCCTAGAGATCGGTCACGACCACCCCTTGGGTCACAACCTCCCTTTTGGTTGGACCACCCTTCCGAGTGTTGACCAGGCCCCACCTATCAACCCTGCATACCTTCTCCTTCCTCCAGTCGTGTCACTGCTGACGCATTTGTCCTCGAGCATTAAATATCGTTGTGTCGCATTAAGTGCTGTCGCTTCAGCAGTACCTTGTTCCCTCTCTTGTCTCCTCCCCTACCTGCCGCCATCTCCTCCTTCACCTACCTTTGACCTCGTGTGTACCTCCGAGTCTTTCAGTGGCTTTCTCTCCATCTCCCCTGTCTATAAAAGCCTGAGCAACCCTCTTTCATCACCTTTTCCTCGCCTAGCTCTCCCGCTCTCTTGCTCTCACCCTGTGCCTATGTGCTTGGAGTTTCGCCAGAGTCTGCTGAAGATGTGCCGTCGCCTCCCGTCCCTCTCCCTCTCTCACTTCCTCTCTGTCTGGGTTAGTTCTTCCGCGCCCTGTTCTCTTTTTGCTTTCACGACCACGTTGCGTGGTTGTATCTCTTTCACGATCACGTTGCGTGATTGTATCTCTTTCACAACCATGTTGCGTAGTTATGTCCCTTTACGACCACGTTGAGTAGTCGTATCCTTCCTTGGATCTCCTCAGGACCTCCTCCTCAGGACCTCCCTTGTTGTTGGTTTCCGTGTGGTTGTTTTGTAGTTCATCCTGCCGCGCCACCCTCCTTCCTCCCTCCCCTCACGATCCCAACCCACCTCCTCCTGCCCGGTTCGGCCCCGGCGCGGGAGGAGGGACACAGCCGATCCTGGCCCTTCATCGCGCGATCAACGGCCAGGAGAACCAGAGTGCGTGCGGGGCATAGCAGCTCGCCATTTTTGCGTTTTCCCTTGCCCCCACTCGCCCGTTGCGCATTGCAGTTCCCCCCCACCCCCATTTCCTCAGTCCGTCGACATTCCTCTCGGTGGCGCCACTCCTCTAGCCTCGCCGCCTCCCCCTGTGGTCTGTGCGCCTCCACCTCGCTCCTAGCAGGGCTCCCCTCTCCTCCGCCTCCGTTCGAGGCACCGCGTTGCCGCCCTTGAGTGGGAGAGCGCCGCTAGGGTTAGGGGGTGGCCACCACTGCAGCTCCACTGCCGTCCTCCCATTGAGCACGCACGGCCGCCTTTTGGTTTCAGAGATGAGTTCAACAGGAGGCGGTGGCGGGAAGGGAAAGTCGAAGGGGTCCAAGTCCATGTCGCGGTCGTCCAAGGCGGGGCTCCAGTTTCCCGTCGGCCGCATTGCAAGGTACCTCAAGGCCGGCAAGTACTCAGAGCGGGTCAGCGCCGGTGGTGCTCCCGTCTGGTGCCCTCCCCGCCTTCCCCGAGCTCCCCTCTGGTGCCCTCCCCGCCTCCCCCGAGCGAGCTGCAGTGAGGTCGTGGCCGCCTCCCCCGAGCTCCTCGTTGGGCCTGACCCCCAGCTCTGGTCCGCGCCGTCGCTCCGGTTGGCCTGTCGCATTTGACCAGCATGTCTCCTCATGTATCAAGTAGCCTGGAAGCACACTACTCTATAGCAATCCTGGACTCTTGTCATTCCAAACCTTACATACATCAAGCAAGCCATAATTCCTAAGTTTCAATCATAAAGGGTGTCTAAACTCATAAGAAGACATTATGTTACAATATTAATATTGTCCACTTCCTTGGTTTAGTTCAGTTATACTAAATGCTTTGAGAAACTAACAAAAAGCAATCTAACAAAAAATAATTCAATCATACAGAATTCCTCAGTTTCAATCATACAAAATTAATTCAATCATACAGAATTCCACAGTTTCAATCATACAAAATTGATTCAATCATACAAAATTCTCAGATTTAATCATACACCTTCATGCACCATGACAGCTTGAATTCAAAGTCAAAATTTACAATTTAAATATCAAACCGACACAACTATTGTCAACTACAAAATTCTATACTATGTTTTCTTTTGCAGGTTTGATCAAATACATTCCAATTCAGAGAGCACTACAAGCTCGGCAAGGCTATGGCAAGGCTATTGTCCTTGCTTGTTTCTTCTCTTCCTCCCCTACAATCTTCTTCTAGAACCAATGCCTCCTCCAGACCTGCTCCATCTACTCCATGGGCAGCTTCTTTGTCTCTAGCAGAACAAATAAACAAGCGGCGTCATCAAGCAAATCCACGGCAAAGATGAAGAACGTCCCAACTAGACGTGACACAGATCGCAAGGAATGTCGGCCAATCACAAATGCCATCAAGAAGATCACAAAGAACCACAATACTCGCCTGTTGATCCGATCTCTAGTGGACAAATCTCGGTAGGGACCAAGAATGTAAGAGGTCCCTATGACCATGCAAAGCCTGCAACAAACACACACATGGTGATCAACACTATATATTCATACTGTTTGTCCATGTCTTCATGGTCCTTGAACTTTGCGGCTAGGATTGCAACAACAGCAAGCTGCGACAAGATCATCTGGGTACCGCCTACAAGGAAGAGCAATGTATGCCGAGTTCCAACAGTTGATTTCGGCTATGAATGAAGAACTGAGCACTGCAAATGCAGAAAAGAGTAATGAGCGTAATGAAGTAACATTTTCAGGGAGAAAAGTTCCCCGCACAAAAACTACATGACCGCAATTAGGCGATATTACACAGAATAATTCTTATAGCAGCTAGGTATCTGGAGGCGCAGGGGGAGGCAGGGGGCGGAGGCGCGGGGGGAGGCGCGAGGGAGGCATAGGGGGAGACTCGCCTCAGCTCTGGTGGCGCCACAGAGACTCGTGAGGCGGCAGAGGCGTGGGGAGGCGTGGGGAGACTTGCCTCGGCTCAGTGAGGCGTGGGGAGACTCGCCTCGGCTCTGGTGGCGCCGCAAGGCTCCGTGGGGAGGTCTTGGGGGGGCAAGGGGGAGGCGTAGGGGAAGACTAGCCTCGGCTCTGGCGGCGTCGCAGGGCTTCGGCGGGGGAGGCACAGAGGAACCCTAGGCATGGGTGGAGAATGAGGGGAGGGGAGCTCGGGCTGGTGCAGGGCCGAATTGTGAAATCGCGTGGGGGATTTTCGCAATGATGCATGAAGTAGGAGGTGGGGGAGAGGACGACCGTGGATGGCTGGCTGGATGGAGGGGATCTGCTATGTGCATGTGTGCACAAATTGATGCATGTGCACCTGATATGCTGCCGTTAAATGGTGGGAGAAAGGGGCACACCTCGGCAGGCCACGTCGCCCGATTTTTTTGGTGCGTCGGATTCCACGCGCCCTTTCGTCTCAGTTGTCCGATGATTTCTCCGCTTTCCTTGCCTGCGATTCCTTTGCGTGTCCTCCGCCTAGGCCACAGCCCTACCCCTCCTCGTCCTCCATTCTCCCCAGTCGTCCCTCTTCCTCCCTCCACCTGCGACTGTCGCCGCCCCTCCTTCCTCCCCCGGCGCCCTCCTCCTCCTGCGCCGGTGCCGCCACCCACCCTCTTCCTCCATCCTCACCCCGTGCCGCCGCAAACGCCCTCCCTCCTCCTCTCGCGCCAACGCCGCCGCCCTCCTCCTCCCCCGATCTGTGATGCCTCCTCCTCCCTCACCCGCATGTGCTCCGCACCTCATCCCCTCCACCTTCACATCACCGAGGCCCCCCCAATCCCCTTTGCTTCCGCGCTTGCCCCCTCCTCCTCCCTCGGCCGCACCTGCATGCGCCCTGCACCCTCCTCCTCCCCCAGCGCCGGTCCCATCCTGCCGCGCCGCCCTCCTTCCTCCCTTCCCTCCAGATCCAACCTGCCTCCTCCTGCCCGGTTCGGCCCCAATGCCTCCCTACCGCCGGCACCGCCCTCGCCCACGGCCTGCGCTCCTCCCTCGGCCCGCTCCTGCGTTGCGCCCATGAGCGCCTCCCCCTCACGCGTTGTCCCCCAATCTCCTTCTTCCTCTCCACTTCCTCCATGACGCCACCTCCTCCTGGCGTCTTCTCCCTCCTAGCGTGGCCGCCTCTAGCTGCTGGCTCGTCGCCGCCACACGGGCTCAGAGGTCCGCCACCATCTCTCGCTCTCTGGCTTGGTCGGCCCTCGCCCGCGCCTCCTTCATCATACCCCGCTTGGCTCCCGATCACCCGCCCGCCGCCTCTGCCCGCTTTGATCGCCCTCCGGCCTCTTCTCGGTCACCACCTCCGCTCCGCCACCTCTTCGCGGCTCGGTTTGCTCCCCCTCTCTCTCTCTATGGCACCAAGACTCTCCCCCCCTGCCATTGCATGCTTGCTAGCCGTCGCCACCGCCTCAGCTCCTCCCCACGTGCCGTTGCCCGTTGCTCCCCCACCCGTCGCCTCGCCCCTTGGGCTCAGGTGGCTCGGCCGTCCCACTGCTTGGCACCGCTCTTGCCCTCTTGTTCTACACAACAGACTCTGAGCTCCCCTTTCCCCTTTACGATTTCTTCTCTAATACTCTAAAAGTGTATACGTGTGCTTTGATTTAACCACTTATGCTTGTGTTGCAGTGACCAATCCGCACAGTCAGAGCATCGAGCATGGACCTGGACCACTAGTATCGTCGTCTTCTTCTCCTATGAATTCAGAACCCTATTGATGTCTACAAACACGTATCCTTACGCATGATAATTCTCTAAAAGCGTGCTCACATCCATATAGCACATACAAGACCTTGCAAAAGGTAATCACATATTCCTTATTGGATCTTCTCAAGCAATATGTGAAGCTTGCTAAAGCAGCACTAATTTTATTATGAGGTTGTACTTTTGGCTAATTGGATCTGTTTTTTGACTAATGAATTCTCGGTGCGCTCCTTCTTTGCGGTGTTATCTTTTGGTAAGGATGATTTTGGATTTTTTTTTTGTGGACTGAAGTTGTCTCCGACCTCAAGTAAACCTTTTATCATGTATGAACTAGATGACCGGAAGTTGACGTTTGCATGGGAATATAGACACACAATTATTGATCAACTTAATAGGTACCCTTCGATGTCTGTTCCACTTTACGCATCAGATTGTTCATTTGAGTGTTCATACCATTATAAGCAACTAATGTTTATAGCATTACAATGTTTCTATGTTATGAATGTATGCTTTGTGATTTTACCCTATCATGCTTTGTTTCTTGTGCTAAAACATATGTTGTCCTATTACGTATTTATATGTCAGAATATGTGTTCATTGCAAACTTATGCAGCAAAACTCACATTATTTATCTAATTTTGTTTCAGAACAAGTCGATCCGATTTTATCGTGAGTGTTAACAAGTACCTTGAAGCTAAGAATCACAAGATGAATGTAGGAATAGGGTTTAAGATGAGATTCGAGAGCGATGAGGCTCCTGAAAGAAGGTGGTTTCAGATTTATTTTCCACCACTTATATTTCATTGACTTAGAAATTGTGTGGGCACATCTCATATATGTTTTCTTCATGGGTTATAGGTTTAGTTGGACAACTATTAGCGTGGGGAGCATGTCAACATCTCCATGGGCAGATTCTGGCTGGAGATCTTTCAAGGTAATGTGATTTGATGTAGCTATTAGTAATTGGATGATGTGAAGGTTGTTTTGTGAGGGGACGTGTGGCTGGTTTCGCTCAATTCTGTGTCGTCATTGGATAGTTTCGCTCAATCCTACATCGTGGTTAGATAGTTTGGTGCTTGTGGCTGATCGTTGATTTGATGGTTAATTGGTGTTTGTGCTATGCTTGATATTGGACAGGTTGTGTTGGTTGGTTTTGTAGACTTCGTAGTCATACAAATTACAGGAATGAAAATCAGACTTGAGTTATTATAGAGTACTCATGGAATTAGAGATCCACTGTTTTTGAGTGAATACATGCTATTCCTAGGCTACTGTTCAACAATTGTGCTTGTTTTGGAGTTAGTTGGAATTAAGAACTAATTTGTGATGGACAAACTCATTAGTATCTTTGTTATCTATACATGCTGATATGCATTCAAACGACAAAAAAAAAACTACTATGACCATGCTGCAGAACGAGACTACGCTGAAACGATTTAGTATAATGGAGAACTCTAGGTAAAATATACTGATATTATTTTGTACATGTCTTAGTTATTTCAAAACTCGCCGGAACCTTAGTTTGGTACATTGTGATTGAATTTGCAGTTTGTGAGTGAATGTGCCCTTCTTTAGGCTGCTTTGGACCCACCTGTAGCTAATTATGTCACATTTATTTATCCATAACTTTTGTGGCTAATTATGTTTGATGATCTCATATAAGGGGATGGGGAACTCACTGATAATGCATTAAGATTCTACAAATGGTTCAATGAGGTTTGTAAAGAATAAATCTTTCACAGGTGTTCACTATTTACTACGACATTTTATAGCTTCTTCTTTAGTTTTTGCACTGAAACAGGGGAAGGAGAGGGACTTTACACTTGTCTGGTCATCTGAGTTGCCATTTTGGATGCCCTGGCTTAATTGCAATAAGTAGTGCTTGTTCTAGGCTTCTAGCTACATCTGATTGTTGCCCTCAGGCCTCATGCCAATTCTGTATTTAATTTAATCACATGTGTAGCCATTATTCTTAGTCCCAAACATGGCCCTTTTCTACAACAATCCTCTAATTCATTTTTGATATTTGTTAGAACAAAAAACTCAGACAGGATGTCTTTCTTAAGTCTTTGGAGATGCACGTTTTTGGAGATGCTCTCAAGTAAGAAATTATAGATATTTAAAGTTCCATGCTTAGAATATGCTTGATTTGTGATCACATTCACACCATTTACAAGAATTTCTGCAGAATGTAATTTGTTGTGTCTCAACTTTTTATCTTTATTGATCTGCATGTTATGGTAGGTTTTCTTAGGATTTCTGCTCAATTTGATTGGGAGATAGCTACTTCCTTCAATCTTGTTGTTTATTTATGTTGTATGTATGCCCTCATAATTGAAAAGTGAGATAGAAAGATGTGATTGTCTCATGTCTGAACACTTTGACCATATCCAAGTAAGAAATTTCAGATATTTTAGGCTCCATGCTAGGAATATGCTTGATTTGTGATCACATTCACACCATTTACATGGATTTATGCATAACGTAATTTGTTGTGTTTCAACTTTTTATCATTATTGATCTGCATGTTGTGGTCGGTTTTCTTAGGATTTCTGCTCAATTTGATTGGGAGATAACTTCTTCCTTCAATCTTGTTGTTTATTTATGTTGTATGCATGCCCTCAGAATTTCTTTAAAAGATCAAAGAAGCAAATAACCCTCCATGGCATTGATGGCAGCCATCTAGATCAAGAGAAGAAAGCGTGCAAGTTCTTTGAATCAAAAAACTGATTCTGGATAGAGTTATTAGATGATATAGTCAAAACTGGCAATCATTCAGGTAATCAGGACAATGAAAAGGAGGCAGCTAGACTATGGGGATCTATTTGTCACGATTTATTTATATAATAATCCTCATTTTACCTTTTATCTATAATTTTTATTATAGGTAAATATGACATCATGTGAACCCCGAGTGTACCCTTAATGTTATGAAGGAAGAACCAAATGGATGGTCGTAAGTTCTTCTCGACCACCCCATAGTCGTAAGTTATGCTACGACTATCTCATAGTCGTAAGTCTTGCTACGACTACCTCATAGTCGTAGATTCCTCTACGACTAGGTCACCACGACCACCTTATAATCAAATGAACCTGCGCACAAGTGGGTCTTATTGATTAAGGGATTCAAACGATCATCATCTGTTGTTATTCTACGTAATAATGGCACGTAATACCCCATTATCTCGGTATATAGTCATTGAGCGACGTGGAGGAATTAATACACCGTAATTACTACCAATATCGTCCGCTATTCTGAGGTGATGAGGCGCCGCTTTACCTGGAGTAACTGCCGCTCCTTCACGTACTATAAAAGGCGGCAACTAGAGAAAGCTAAAGAGGATCGAGCCATCAGGAATACAAGCACTATCTGTAATAGTCTTAGTTTTTCCCCTGATTATTCAGTATACACTCAATACCATACACACACAGGAGTAGGGTTGTTATTCTCTCCGGAGAAGGCCCGAACACAGTATAAAAATTCCGTGTCAATCTCTCGCATGATTCTATTCTAGGAGACCCCGAATCAAACAATCTTTACGTAAGTTCGGTTCTAAAACACCGCGGTTGGCGCCGACCGTGGGGATCTTCCGGTAATTTCTTGTCAAACATTCTCTCTGTTTTCCAAATCTCATGCACTCATGGCGGAGAATGGAGCGAGGAGAACTGGTTCGACTTGGCAGACTGTGAGACGTCGACATGGATGCTGGATTCGATTCTGACCAAGTGATGACTCATCCTATGGCATTCTTGCCTCAGGGATCTTCCCACGATCCGAGGATACAATGTCGCCGGTGGAGTTGAGGAGGATCCTTATCTCCCACAACAAGACGCGTCAAAGAGAATCTACCTCTCAAGGGCAAGGGTCAATCGACCAGACCACACCAGTGTGGACTCACGACACGACGAGAGTTTTTCCTCGAAGTGTCCAAGTTCCCTAAGGCGGTCCGACTTGGTGAGGCAAGCTCTAGAAGCCACACCTGCAGGACTTCACCAATTTGGTGATTCTCTCTCTCGATAACGCCAGAGAGCGGGATCAAGCATGCTTTTCACGCAAATTCGACCATCTCTCCAGGTCACACCGCCGACGGAGACTAAGATAACCCGGACTTCCCTACTTGGAGGATTACTCCAAGTCGCCAGATGGTGTCTCTCGACGACTCCTCAAGCGGAGAGGCCTCGAGCGCAAGTGAGAATCATCAACGGAGGTCTTCGTCCTTCCTCGATCAAGATCACTCTTCTAGAGACCGAGATGGAGACCCTTCCCGAAGGTCACACATCATACCGTGGCAATGGCGAGGACACCACCATCAAGCGACACGACCAGCGCCTTCATGAACGCCAGAAATCCTCGACACTCTCGCTTCATTGAGGCAATCTCAAGAGTCTAACATGGAAAATCTTGAGGCAATTCAAGAAAGAAGATTCAAGCTCGGAAGAATTTGCTGGGCGATTCAATATCAATCGAGGAAGCTCGAGAGCTTCAAAGACATCAATGATTTGCTCGAGAATCCAACTCAAGAGCTAGCCCGAACGCCAGTTACGACCTCTTCATTTGAAGAGATCGCACAAAGACTTCGAGTACAATGAAAAAATTTGAAGCTCCTCGTCGACATCATTCAAGTAGTCGTACCCATACGACTTCTTCTGCTACCATCAATCCAACATATCACCGCCAGAGAAATCGGTATAATAACAAGTCGTGTCGATCTCCTACTCAAGAAATGTCTTCCAAATGACCGATGATCAACAAGCTCTTCGGAAGGTGATCGCTCACCACTCCGACATGGAAATCTGCAATACAGAGATAAACTACGAGGAGTATTCCCTCGTGGGACCGAGACCTATTATGTGCGGGTCAACTCACATCGGGTATCGTCGAGTACGACCACCTGATGATATCAACCCTTCTTTTCTGCAAAGGAGGCGTCAAGAAGTCATTACTGGATGTCGGGCATTCTCACCTGATCTCCGAGCTGTTCGCTGGCCACCTCGTTTTCGACCAGTGAACATGGAGAAGTTTGATGGTTCCCAAAATCCCATCGAATTCCTTCAAATTTACACAACAGCTGTTCGAGCAGCAGGAGGAGGAGAGCATGTGATGGCGAATTACCTTCCAACTGTGCTCGAAGGATCTGCTCGATCGTGGTTACTAAACCAACCACTCGAGTCGATCTATTCTTGGCAACATCTCTGCGATCTTCTACTGGCAAATTTCCAAGGCACATACAATCGCCCTGGAAAGGAGGACGACTTGCACCGGATGAGACAGAACGACAACGAGACATTGCGCCAGTTCATCAAGCGCTTCAGTCAGGTTCGTAACTCAATTCCGGAAGTTTCTGATTCATCTGTCATCAGGGCTTTCAAGCAGGGAGTCCGTAGTAGAAGGATAACAGAGGATATTGCTTTAAATCCTCCTACTTACATCGCGAACTCTTGAAATGGCCGATCGATATACTCTCGCCTCGAGGCGGTCGAGTGGAACAACACAATCGATCGTGAAGACAATCCATCTCGAGAGCCAAAGAAGTTGGTAAGAAGAAGGATAAGAAAGCAAAAAGTCCAAGAATAAGATGAAGGGTCAAAACCCAGCGGTTCCAAGGAGGTATTGGTCAGGAATGATAAAGAGCCACGCACATCAAGCCACACTCCGACAGAGGCAAAGGTAAGCGCCCTGATCGGAAAAATGATAAGCCTAGGTGGTGTCCTTTCCATAAAAAGGAAGGGCATGACCTTCAAGAATCGCCGGTCTTCCAACGAAAGCTTGAAGACTACTACAGCGACAAGGACCACTTCCCACCCTCGGCGGTAGGTCAAACAAGTGGTCATAAATCTTGGATGACGAAGAGGAGATGCCGCCCGGGATCCGCAACACACCATTGAACACATCTACGGGATCATCGGCATATGAATCAAAGCGACTCAAAAGGTCATTGAACGCGAGGTAAACTCCATAGATCCTCCTCTCGTCAATAAATTATCGAAGTGGTCAAGTCACCATTTCTTTCGAGAAGAGTATTCGCCGATCCTTCGACTCGACAGTCGATACCCAATCGTGGTCGAACCCACCATCAACAATTGTCGGGTCAATCGAGTTTTGGTTGATGGTGGAAGCTCGTTAAATATTTTATTTACGAGTGCCTGGATGACATGCAAGTACCGGGACCAAAGTAAGACCGATGCGATACTCTTTCCATGGGATTGTCACCGATCTTCGCCAAACCAATTGGTCAAGTTTCTCTTCCTTTAACATTTGGTTCACCAAGTAATTTCGTGACGAGAAAATCTCCTTTGATGTGGTCGATTTCGATCTGACATATAACGCCATACTCGGACGACCAACTTTGGCAAAATTCCTAATGGCTACTCATTATGGATATCAATGTATTAAGATGCCAGTCCCAAAGGAGTAATTACAATCCATTGTGACAAGAAGATGGCGCATACTGCGATCGTCGATCCCTTGAGATGGTAGGACAAATACCAACTCGAGAAGAAAGTCACCTTCGACTAACAAGTCGAAGCCTAAAAGTCGCACCAAAGCCGAACGACAAAGTCAAAGAGGTTCCTCCGACGCAGGGAGCCCTCGAAGATCGCTCAGATCGGGATACTTCCGACCCCAAATAGGAAGACGCCTCATCACCTTCCTCCGAGCTAACGCAGATGTATTCAAGTGGCAAGCATCCGACATGCCCGAGTCCCGGGGAGGTGATCGAGCACGAGCTAGCCTTACGGCCGACAAAGTACCAGAAACAAAAATTGCGGAGATTTGCCCCGATCGACGAGATGCTATTAAATCGAATTGGATAAGCTACTTAAAGCGGGCTTTATAAGAGGTCAACCATCCGAATGGTTGGCTAACCTGTAATGGTTAGAAAGTCAAGCGGCAAATGGCGTATGTGCGTGAGACTTTCTTGATCTTAATAAAGCTTGTCCAAAAGACGATTTTCCTTTACCTCGTACGATCGGTTGGTTGACTCTCTGCGGGTTGTGAAATGTTAAGTTTTTAGATGCATATTCGGATATCACAGATTAATATGTGTCTAGACGATGAAGAAAAGACCGCATTTATTACACCATTTGGTATATTTTGCTATGTCAAAATGCCATTTGGTCTAAAAATGCCGGCGCTTCTTTTCAACGCTTGATGCAGCAACTTTTTCATCTCAATTAGGCCGAAATCTAGAAGCCTATGTTGATGACTTAGTTGTCAAAAGCATCAAGAAACTTAATCATATTACCGACCTACAAGAAACATTCGACAATCTCGTAAAACATCGCTTAAAACTTAATCTCGAAAAGTGTGTGTTTGGAATCTCTTGAAATTGCTTGGATTCCTAGTATCTATACGAGGAATTGAAGCGAATCCCTAAAAGATAAAAGCCATTTTACAAATCGCCCTCAACTACACCTGAAGAAGTCCGAAACTCACTTTGGGTGCATGGCGGCTCTAAGTCGTTTCATCGCACGATCGGGAGAAAAGGGACTACCTTTCTTTAAACTTCTAAGGAGACACGAAAGTTTTGAGTGGTCGAATGAGGCAAACGCCGCCTTTGAGGATGTCAAGAGGTACCTTCGAGTGCTCCTATTCGGTCTCTCCGAGGCGGAAGAAACGCTCTTGGTTTACCTAGTTGCCACGCCACAGCGGTCGGTAGCAAGATCTTGGTTGTAGAACGTGAAAATGTACGACGACCGGTTTACTACGTAAGTGAAGTTTTACACGGACCTAAGGAGCGTTACCCTCGGGTCCAAAAGCTTCAGATGCCCTCCTCATGTCTTCGAGAAATCTGCGGCATTATTTTCAGCGCACAAACTAGTCAGGCTTCCCGAGTTTCCCTTGGGAGCGATCCTCCGAATAGGGAAGCAATGGGGCGCATGGCAAAATGGTCGATTGAACTTGGGGAGTTCGACATCCATTTCGTGTCGACGGCCGTTAAATCCCAGATCTTGGCGGACTTTGTCGCCGAATGGACAAATCTGAACTCGCTCAGGATCCCGATCTGATTCCCACGACCGATGGGCGATGTACTTTGACGGGTCGCCACTTTAAGTGGCTCGAAGTCGGGTGGTCTGGTATCTCCTAACGGAGAGACCTTAAAGTATGCCATACAATTAAACTTTCGGGCCACTAATAATGTGGCGAAATCTGAAGGTTTGCTAGTCGGTATCTGACGTGAAGCGCTCTCGATTCGCCGACTACTCGTGAGAGGAGACTCTCAACTAGTCGTGAATCAAGTCGGTAAAGAGTACCGGTGCTCTAACCCGACAATGTCTCGACTTATCGAATCGTAAGCTAGAAAAGCATTTTTTAGGTTTGAGGCACAATTCATCCTCGAAAGGATAATTTCCTCATGAGACCGACTTGCTCGAATAGCTTCTTCCAGATCTGAAGTACCAAAAGGAGTCTTCTTGGAACAACTCGAAGCCTTCTCACGGTCGAAGAGCAGAGACACCTCCTATTGAGACGACCTCTCTAGAATACGAGGATACATGGATGGTGCCCATCTATGATTATCTTCAGAAGGGTTCTGTACCCGAAGACGATCTCGAGGCAGATCGCTTATCCCAAAAAGCCAAAATGTATACTTTGGTCGAAGGAGTTCTCTATAAACGAGGTACTCAAGGGGTGCTCATGCGATGCATTCCGCAGAGCGAAGGATTAACACTCCTTCACGACATACATGGTGGCATTTGTGGAAATCATGCTTCCTACAGAACATTGGTCGGCAAGGCTTTTCGACAAGGTTTTCTTGCCAATGACCCTATCGATGCTAAAGAGTTGGTTAAAAAGTGTGTCGAAAGCGGTTTCATAGCGAGCAAATACACCAACCAAATTTCGGGCATTACAAACAATACCTCTATCTTGGCCTTTTGCAACCTTGGGGTCTTGATATCCCAGGGACCGTTTCCTAAAGCTCCGGGAGGTTTCGAGTTCCTTTTGTGGCTATTGATACGTTCACAAAATGGATTGAAGCCAACTCGTGGATCGATAACAACGACAAAGCGGTTTATGATGAGATGCGTAATTACTCGATTTGGAGTACCAAGTCGAATAATTACGATAATGGTAAGCAATTTTCGGCGCAAAATTTCGTGAATTTTATGACGAGTTGGGTACCAAGTTATGTTATGCTTCGCGGCCCATCCCCGAGTAATGGGGCGTCGAGCGTGCAAACGGCCAAATAATGAGAGGAATTAAAACTCGAGTCTTGACCGGCTCATCAAACGCCGGGGCTTGGGTACAAGAATTACCCTCAGATATGGGCGATTCGTACAACTACCAATCAGACTCTGGGAGAAACACCTTTCTTTTTAGTCTTGGTCTTTGAAGCTATGCTTCCTCCTAACTAAAGATACGGTCAACACGAGTCGAAACATTCATGGACTCCAACCAGAACAAATTGAGCGAGATGATATTAATCTACTTGAAGAAAGGAGAAACCAGGCCCTAATTAGTTCGGCAATCTACCAACAAGCCTGCGAAGATACTACGATCGTGAGGTTCAACCTCGCAGACCTTCTTTGTAGGTGACTTAGTATTGAGGCTTTGCCAATCCAAGTCTAATCGGAACAAACTTTCTCCCAAGTGGGAAGGTCCTTACACGATGGTCGAAGTTACTCGTCGAGGTTCGATGACGATTGGCAATGGAAGACGGCGGTGTTCTCTCAATTCTTGGAACATTGACCAGTTACGCAAGTTCTATGTGTAACCAGCCATTCGGACAATAAAGAATCAGGTTTTTTCTATCTCTATTGTCTTACTTTTGAGTAGTGCTTTCATTATTTTTCGACTATGTTTTAAACACCTTGTTTTCTTTACACTGGTCAGAAGGCAGATAACATCACCTAGTCGAAGCCTCTCCTCTCTGCATGTGGTCCTGCCCACTAGAAGGAGTTTTCTAGTGTCGACTCGTTACTCGCTTTTATGGCCAACACAAAGAACTCGGGTTTTATTTAGTCGAAATATTTTTGAAGGCCAATTCTTTTCACCTTAGTTTATTTCTTCAGTTAATTTGAAAAATACTCTAAGAAGAGCGCACTTTCTCAGATTTGCTTAACCGTCTTGGGTGTACTCGTTTCATCTCAACTGGTCGGAGGAAGAGACACATCTAGTCGAAGCCTCTCCTCTCTGCATGTGGTCCTGCCCACTGGAAGGAGCTTCCTAGCTTTGTTCAGTTTCCTACTCTTGCTACCAGGACAGACTTATCGAGTCCACCGGAGAAGGACGAGTAAATATTTTAAAGTCCTCTAGACGTTTGCTTAACTCAAGTTGCCGTTCTCGATTTGATTAAACTAGTCGGAGATGTTAACATTACCTAGTCGAAGCCTCTACTCTCTCACGCGTGGTCACGCCCACTAGAAGGAACTTCCTAGTGTCAACTCGTTACCACCCTTTCGACCGAAGGCATGACAATTGAGACCCAAAACTACAAGTTAAACAAACCTCTCTGTTTTGAAACCCTTTCTCAGACTATTTACTTAGTTTGTCTAAACAAACTCAAAAAATAGTCGGGGCTAGGATAATTTGATTTCAATTCTTAGTCTTTATTTTGTTAATTATCTTTTGAGTTACTAACTACTCGACAAGATGATTTGCGAGAGACAAAACTATTTACTTAGTTTTCACAAACTAAGCAAATAGTCGGGGCTAGGATAAAGTCATCACATTTGACTTCATTTCTTAGTCTTTAAATTAGTTAATTATCTTTTGAGTTACTAACTACTCGACAAGATGATTTGCGAGATACAAAACTATTTACTTAGTTTTCACAAACTAAGCAAATAGTCGGGGCTAGGATAAAGTCATCACATTTGACTTCATTTCTTAGTCTTTAAATTCGTTAATTATCTTTTGAGTTACTAACTACTCGACAAGATGATTTGCAGGAACAAGATGGATTACATCAACAAAAGACTGTTTTCACAAGTTCATTACAGACTACTCAAGAGGAGAGCCCAACCGCATCTCCTCTGAAACTTTCCTACCAACGATTGCATCTCCTCCATCGACGTCTTCCTTCCGCTTGAGAGCGGTTGAAGTCGGCCGAGTGGTTGCACATTAAGGTTGGGGTCATGAGCTTTAAGTTTTGCTAATGCATAACTTCTCGCAGCTTTCGGCCGCCTCCTTTATCGATTGACTTGGTTGGCCTTGAGTGGTCACCAGATCTTGCAAAATCGACTTGATCCCCAATGGTACTTGTGTGAGCAGCTATTGTATCATCTTGAGGAGTCTTTCCCTCACTATGTAGCTCACCAAGCACATTGTTCAGAGCGTGATGTTTCCTTGAAGTTTAATCTTCATTGCTTCCATCTCTGTTGGGTACAAGTCGAAGCCTCATGAGCTTTTTGTTTTCGACCACTTGCTCAAGAAATAAGATTGGTCAAACAAAAATAAACTCCTAGAGGAAAAAAAAACAAAAATAATCACGGGTAAAAGAATTTCTTACCCACTAGTTGAGAATCCAACTTCTTGACCTCTTCATTATGGGAAGCAACGGTCTCAAAGATACTTTTTCTCCCATGATACAATATCCTCTACATTCTTCTTTGCAATAAGGATTTGCAGTTTATAAATCACGGCTTTATCGCGATTTCAGTCTCAAGTTCTCTCAATTTAACGTCCATTGCTAGAAAGGAAGTGGAAGTGAGAAAAGGAAATAACTCGTAAGGACTGCGGTAAAGAATTACTTACTTGATATTCGAGTTCTCGGCGTCTCAAGGTTTTGATCTTTATTTTTGGACATACGAGTAAGCTCGTGAATAATCAAGTTTTCTCTAACTTCATTCTCGAGCTTTTTCGTCTCGTCTTCTTTTACGAAAAGAAGCAAGAGTTAGGTAAAGATCAAAGATATAAGTAGTCTTAAGTTCAAGACTTCGCTTTTAATTTTTCCTGCGACTTCATGGTTGCGATTTAGCTTCTTTAAGCTTTTTCCTGGAGGTCTAATACCTCTTCCTAAACTTTTTCGACTCCTCTTTTTCATAATCGGCGAGTCGGCTAAGATCTTAGCGCCACTTGCTTAACCCGCAAAGGATAACGGTGGACATGAGCATGGGTCAATCGATTGTAAGTTCTTCTACAACCATTGACCTAGTCGTAAGTTCTTCTCGACAAAGCCATCGGTCATAAGTCTTTTACGACCATTACCTAGTCGTGAGTTTTTCCATGACAAATCTCGTAAGCACTATATAAGTAGTCAAATCCAAGGTGACTATGAATAGCGAAGGACTTACCACCTCTCTGCTGCTTGCGAGTTCCTCTTTCTGTCATAGACTCTAGAAGTTGTCGATGATATTCACCGACAACAACAATTTGCTCTATGACTTTCTCGCAAGATGAAAAGACGGTGAGAAACAAGAGAAGATTATACTGTATATAAGTACGATTAAGTACTTACATTCATGGTTGATCGAGCAAACATCGAGTAAACCGACTCGGGATCTTGACTTGTCTACCCTCGTGACTTGGTCCCACCAAACCTTCTCAAGACGTTCATTATCAAAGGTATCCCTCTATTGGGAATATCGTTGGGATGGGGACTTCGATCGCGAGATCTGAAAGCGAAGACCCTACGATGGAAGCGAGCCCAAAGAAGTCGCCGCAGGTTGAAATACTCTTCTTCTTCGATTACGAACCGGTTTCTCTTTGGATGCGGGAGGAACGTCTGCAACGATCTCCTTTCCCAAGACGGTGGGATGTAACCGCCACCATCTTGACCAGAGGCTTCGCGGTGCCTCTGTTCTATCCACGACCATCTCGGTGGTCATAGCGACCGCCTCGAGTCGCAATGTTGTCGGAGCTTTCACGACCATCTCGATTAGTCGCATTTCTTCTTGGAGTCTCCACGACCATCTCTGTGGTCACCGCCGCTACTTCAGAGGTTGTAGCCGCTACCTTCTCGGGTACAACAGGTACCTCAGTGGTTGTCGTAACCACTTCAGGCGCCACGACTTCCTCTACCACCTGGGCCGAGGATGATCCC
The DNA here is from genome assembly GCA_036346405.1 of Phyllostachys edulis. NCBI lineage: Eukaryota > Viridiplantae > Streptophyta > Magnoliopsida > Poales > Poaceae > Phyllostachys > Phyllostachys edulis. Next base: position 92,671,328 of record CM070548.1, on the reverse strand, counting down.
TCGACCACTTCCCTTGTTGTCTCTCCAGCAGCTGGAGAGGTAGCAATAGGCTTCTCAACGGAAGCATTCTCGGGTGAAGGAGTCGGGCTAAAACAAAGAAAAGGAAAGCAATTCAGGTTGTGAAAAGGAAAAAGGTAAATTCTGTTCTTACACTTTAGTATATTTCACATACCTCTGCACCTTGGACCTAAACAGGAATTTGGGAGTCACTTTCCCAACGGAAGATTTCTTCTTCTCTACGACCACTTCGGTCAAGTTCGAGTTGAAGAATGGGCTTAGCCACGACCACGTCCGTCGTGGATTTTGAACAGGACCATCTCTCGGTCTCGACTTTCTGATGGCCGAGATCGGTCTCGACCACTCCAAGAGCAACATTGCCATCACCATAGGCTCTCATCGAGCGGTATTATCCTTCACAAAAGACATAAAATCCTTCCAGCCTCCTTTTCCAAGTGCTTAACAAAACCGAGAGTGGCGTAAGCTGCGAAAGATTTTTGTCATAATAGAAGGGTACCTTAGCCTTGCGAGATTTGCGCTTTAGAGGTTCACTACTTGACCTCCTCCACTTCACTATTTTAGCCTCGGCTTGATTCGGCTATGTCGCCACAAGCTTTGCAGAGGATCCGGTCAAGGACTAGAACTCAAGCTCGCCTCCTTTGTCGTCACCCCTTAAAATCGACGTCTCTTGGACGAAGAAGCCGAGCCTTTGTCCTTTGTCAACCCCGCACCGATGGTTATCAAGATGACTTCTTCATCATCCCGACGATTTTCCATGCCTACTTTCTCGTAAAGCAAAAGCAGAAGAGAAGAATTACTAATCGGTCGTAAGATTTTCTCGACCAGTATCAAGTCGTAAGTTTTTCTACGACCTTTCCTCGACTGTAAGATTTCCTACGGTCACGACTAAGTTGTAAGTTTATTCTACAACATTTCTCTAGTCGTAAGTTCTTTCTACGACTATAAAGTCTTAAAGATAAAATCAACTACTGATTACCTTTAGGCGAACCATCCTTTCCTCTGCGGATCGACCGCAAGGATTTTAGGAACCGCCACACTAAGTGGCGGAGACTTCTCTAAACGAGTTTGACTCTAACATCAATCTCCGTGGTGAAAGATCTGCTCAAACAGATAAAGGCATCTTTTAAAGAACTTTGCGAAAAGACCAAACCGAGAGCTAAGTCAAAATTCACTTACCCTCGTTGTAGTCCCCGGTTGGAGTCATAGCCCCAGTATCTCCACATAGGGGATGCTCGTTTCTTCAAAGGACTAATTCGGGTGATGAAATCTTTCACCACATGCCATCCGGTCACCCTTCCTTCTTCAAGTCCTTGATAGCTTGAACATAAGGGCAATCCGGTGATATCTTCGAGTCGAATCCCATGAAGATTTCTTTTCAAAGACCTTTCCCACGAAAAGAGAGGTCGTCTTCCGAGGTGACTTTCGGTAAAACCACCTCTTCCTCCATCCCGCCACGAAGACCGGTGAAACTCTGAATATACTCCCTCGACTTCCGTCGTGGAGTTTTAGACCACAACTTCCAAAGAATCCCGCTTGCCGAGACATTCCATAGAAATATTGGAAAAGCTCAAGGTCCGCCGAATTCCTGTGCACGCCTCGCACAAATATCTGGCAAAACGCCAAGATGGTGATGGAGTTAGGACCAAGGTTCACTAACTCCACCCCAAAATGCTCGAGCACAACTGTGAGAAAGGGTGAGCAGCGAGCGTTGAAGGCCACACTCACAATAAGCCTGGAAGACGGGAATTTGCCCATTCTCCCCTGACGGCCAATGCTGCCCAAATGCCTGAAGCCATTTCACAAGAGTCTTCTCTGGAATCTTCCCGGCGACAACTAGGGCTTGAATCTTCACCGCATCCATCTCCGACTCTTCCCACTCGAAACTTTCTGCCCATCTCTCTCGAAACAGAAATTTTGGGTCGAAAAAGAGGGCACAATTGGAGTGGCGGCGAGAAGGCAAGAACGACTTCGGCGGAGAAGGCAAGAGCTTGAAGAACAAAGCAGGAGCAATTTGGGGAAAAGTAAGATCTTAGGTTTTACCCTCCGTGAGTATATATAATCACAGACCTTGAGCCGAGGCGTGACATTCCAAGGGTCGCCACCGCCTCGAACCGCTTCAATGATAAAGCTAATCAAGCGCCGTTTGAGATTCCCAAAGTGTCCGCTTCGAGAGATTTAGGTTTATGCTTACATCTCAAGCGAAATTACTTCCTTGGTTAGATCTTTTCAACCAAAGGAAATGATAATCGGAAAGTTCCTTCTTCCGATCACTATACTACGACCACCTTGTGATCGTAGAAATGCTTTTACGACCACTTGATAGTCGTAAGCAATTTTCTGACCAAGCACATTTCGGTCAAAGTAGTATACAATCGAAGAGTTTTTCCTTCGATTATTTTCTCGATCCTCTCATGATCGTAAGACCATCTAGAACCCTTTACCAAGTAAGTTGCTTTCACTTGAAGTGGGGGCTAGATGACGAGGATATAATAATCCTCATTTTACCTTTTATCTATAATTTTTATTATAGGTAAATATGACGTCATGTGAACCCCGAGTGTACCCTTAATGTTATGAAGGAAGAACCAAATGGATGGTCGTAAGTTCTTCTACGACCACCCCCATAGTCGTAAGTTATGCTACGACTATCCCATAGTCGTAAGTCTTGCTACGACTACCTCATAGTCGTGATTCCTCTGCGACTAGGTCACCACGACCACCTTATAATCAAATGAACCCGCAGACAAGTGGGTCTTATTGATTAAGGATTCAACGATCATCATCTGTTGTTATTCTACGAGAATAATGGCACGTAATACCCATTATCTACGGTATATAGTCATTGGCGACGTGGAGGAATTAATACACGGTAATTACTACCAATATCGCCGACATAGAGGTGATGAGGCGCCGCTTTACTGAGTAATCGCCGCTCCTTCACGCACTATAAAAGGCGGCAACTAGAGAAAGGGAAAGAGGATCGAGCCATCGGAATACAAGCACTATCTGTAATAGTCTTAGTTTTTCCCCGATTATTCAAGATACACTCAATATCATACACACACAGAGTAGGGTTGTTATTCTCTCCTGAGAAGGCCCAACTCAGTATAAAAATTCCGTGTCAATCTCTCTGCATGATTCTATTCTAGGAGACCCCCCGAATCAAACAATCTTTACGTAAGTTCGGTTCTAAAACACCGACAGCTGCTATCCTAATATTAAAGATGTACCTCAAGATAGTTTGTCAATGCTGAATAAGTTAATTTGCCGCCTTGATCAATTGCTTGAAGTGGAAGAAGGTGACTACACTTGCAGATTTCTATACTTTTTTACAGTAAAAAAATATAAGTAGTCTTCTAAAAGGCACAAGTTTGTATTTATTGACATGCAGAGAACGTTAGCAGTCTTGCAAAGACTACGTGGAAAAGTCTACTTGGCGCAGCATTGTCATCCTATCATCAATTACTGCTGGTTAACATCAGTACAAATTCAGAATTAGGCCTTTTCCTATCTCTTGCCAAGAGACACAGTACATGTCCACAATTATTGTCTTCTGTAGCCGAATATTTGGATTCCTTGCATGGGTAAATATATATACATTTTCTAACTCTTAATTCTATTTTCATTTACCATGTTAATTTGACCACTAATAATTTTTTTGCTTTGTTCATTTCTATGAGCAGAGCAGCTTCCCTGGGGATTACAGGAGAATTTGATCCACAATAACTTTTGGATTTACTCCATATCTTTGGTGTTAACTTGAGTAGTCCTAATAAGCATGTCCAAGTTTTAACATTGATGATTTTATCCTATTTTACGAAGATGAATCAACGTCTAGGCTCAGATGAGGAGCAGCCACATAAGAGGCAAAGAACAGAAGATTCCAGAGAGGAAACTATTGACGCTAAATATACTAATGTATGTTGTCAGTTATATTTTCACTTGCTATTTTGCTGTTTTTAATCTAATGTTTCCCTTGAAATCAGGTAGTAGACACCCTTTTAACTGTTGAATCATTATACCATTCTCTTATCAGTCTCTATATGTAGTATCTCTAATACATATATAAAGCAGTAACTTTGCTTACTATATCTATAGATTCTAACATATCTGTTTCCCCTGGCATTTTTTTTGTCACATCAAAATTTGTCAATCTACTAGCTCAGTTATATATGCACATTGCTTCAACATTACTTATAGATACTATTTGTTGCTTCAAACAGCCACACAAAAAAACCTTAAACATATGCCATCCATCTCTCTCTTTACTGACGATTTTCTATTACTTTTCATAGTAGTTGTCTACCTACAGTACAATAATAGCAAGCCTATAACAGGACTTTGCATCTTACATTACATACATCTTAAACTGAATACACATACTCGAATCTATATCTAACATGGTATCTATGGCACGTAGATCCCAACATGCACTGTCTGCTGATCCAGTGGTCTCCTCTACTGTCGAAAATATCAATCCAGAAGACAACCCCGCCCAATGAACACCGGGTATATTCTATATGGTTTTTTTTGTATTAGTCAGTTGTTTCTTTCTAACATATACACACCTGCCAATTGGTCACTTATTTCCCATCATACAACCAACAGATTGCTGTGACATCACACCGTCTACTCAAACCTACAAAAACTGCTGGTAACATACTCTGCGGTCTACAAACACAACAGTGCCTTCTATACTTAATTTGTATAATATGTCTCCAAGCTAAAACCTATGTCGTGGTAGCAAACAGAATGCCAACTTTTGTAAACCGTATGTACTATTAACTGCGCATATCTATCTGCTCAAACAGATTATGTTCAACCAATTGTGCTCTCTAACAATAGTACAATGACCATGTCCTGTTATGTACATCTTATATTACCCTTGCTATTTATACAGCGCAAAACATGCTCCTATAAATATAGTGCCCTTATTTATATCACTAATATATAGCCACTCTCCGCTACCAGACAATGCTCATAAACCCAATACTTACCATGCAACCAACACCATCAAACTCTGCTTTTGACCATGCTCGATTCTAGCGCGCACAGGCTACTAGTACACTTCATTCATGCGGCACAAAACCAACACCCACACACAACAACCCAAGGTCGGTAGAGAATTCAGAGAGCGAACTTGCCACATTCCATTGCATGTATACATTCTAATTGTGTTGGTGCAAATGTGAGTGCAATAATTGCTTGAATGGTTCAGGAAGTCTAATCCATGAGTGCAAATTCCATACACACACACACACACACACACACACACACACACACACACACACATATATATATATATATATATATAAAATATATTATACTCCTAGGATATATATATATATATATATATATATATATATATATATATATATATATAGAAAATGGTATTGTACTCCCCCACATCTCATATACCACCTTTTATATATATATATGAAGCTTTTCTTCTACTCCCGGGAGTAGTTACTCCCTATTCCGTATCTCACAACGTAGAGAGTATCTTGCGAAACCGAGAGTATGTATGTGTAGTATACGAGTATATAAGATCACTTATGTGGTATTTACACCTTTTTAGGGGTGGTACATACAATTTTTTAGACATACTCCTTTTTACATGCGAATATAAAGGTATTTACAAAATATGCTAAAAACTATAGACTCGCTTGCAAATTTTTCATGTGATTCGCATTGGAGTATCTTATAATTAGTATATGAATATACCCAAAGTGATAAAAGAGTATGTCAAGTTCTTTTAGGTGGTATATTAGAGGTGGGAGTAATTACTCCCGGGAGTAGAAAGTATTACACACACACACACACACACACATTAGGACTCCCGTTCCGTACTCTTGGGTGTATGTACTCCCGCTTTCAATATATACCACTTAAACGCACATATTATACTTTTTATCACTTTCAGTATACTTAAATATCAATTATAGGATACTCTGATGCGACTTGATTGGAAAATTTTCATTAGAGTCCTTTGTTTTTCGCTATATACCCTTTTTCATATATAAAAGAAGTATATACATAAATTTTGCTATAAAAAGTGGATCTTAGTGAAATTTTTCATAGAACTCACTTTGAGGTATCTTATAATCATTATTGAAGTATGCTAAAATAGATAAAAAGATATCATCATACGATTTAAGTGGTATATAAGAAGTGGGAGTACGTACTCCCAGGAGTACTACCATACCATTTTCCTATATATTAATAATATATTAAAAAAACAAGAACAAGATTGTACAGTAGGAGTGGGGGAGTTCTGTAGGGTTCTTTTGAGTTTGACTGGATCTAGATAATTATAGCACTGGAATACAACTTTATTTTAATATATTTTAATAATATAATAGGTATGTGTTCGACATGGTTTGCAGGAGACAGTATGTGTCTAAAAAAAGCATGAGATCGATGTTACGATATAAAGATCACAAAACGTAACATTGGCAAGAAATGAGGACGTGTTGAACTGTGCGAGAACGGTCGACATCTCGCTAGAGAGGCGGTTGCTAGAGCGTTGCTTGCAGGCGACAACAGGATGGGAGTGGTGAGCAGGTTGCCATCGAGAAATAGCAAAGTGAGTTATGGCACAATCGTGAGGCATCAGGCGATCTCGCCGGAGAGACGATTGCTAGACAAGATGACGACGACGGTGCGGTACAGCAAGGTGAGGCTATCAGGATCGACACGCCCCTGGAGGTGGTTGTCGGAGAGGTAGAGCAACTTGTGTGCGGTGGTGAGAGAGCCAGGTCGGTTGAGGTCCGATGACGATCGACTTAAACACTCGTATATATGCATCTTGCATTAGTCGTTAATGTTTTGCTTGGTGGAAAAATATACAGTGAGTGAGGAGTGGTGGATGAGTGGAGCTAGAAAAGTAAAATAGACAGCCTTCCTTAATGCTTTTAAACTACGTATTTGAATTACATTTCTAATTCCCTAAGAACGAATACACTAAATGAAAAATTCTCTACCAAAACTTAGCACAGGCCTAGAAAGACGGAGACCGGAGATAAATCGGTGATCTTACAAAATTCCTATTGAAACGCACTCATGTGCTCATAAAGGTGGTCACAAAAATTTGAACCATGGTATGTGAAGCCGTACACACATAACTTCACCACCCTACCAAGAGGTGTCCCCCTCAGAATGTATTTTGACTAAGCTTTTTCACCTCAAATGTCTATATAATGCCACATGAACGTCTGAAAGCTAATCTACTTACCAGTCAAATAGACTTGTAATTAGGAGAAAAATCAAACAATCGATATAGATAAAAATCAGTACCGAATATGTAAACGATATGTAACAAATCTAGTCGCGCAAACGTGCGGGCCACCTTGCTAATTTGTTATACTTATATGAAAGTATCAAACTAGCCTAACTACCCACGGAACTTTGCAGCCTGATTTGGAAATGCATTTTCATTTACTATACAACTCTGTTGGGATTGTCTATTCATAAGGTGGCTAAATTTTCTTAAGTATAAGTCATATTTTTTTATCTATTAAATCAATATCTAATCATATGACACATCAATCTTTACACAAATCTAATAGTCACAACAATTGACTTAAACTTAAAAAAATTTCAGGCGACTTAAAAATAGCAAATCTGTTGTTTTATACTCTTATAGATGTATATTGAAATTACCAATAGTATGTACTGGAATAAAGTATGGATTATCGGGTCGGCAAGTGAGGTTCAGAGAATATCCCTGAAATTATCGTAGAGTCCACACGCTGTTCGTGGGTGGCTGGTTCAGAAAGTACATGCATGTTCTTCTGACTTTCGCGCACTGAATATAAGATGGTAGTTCAGATCGTATAACATGTGCAGGTTTCTGATGATTGGCAGCAATATATTTATCCGAATCTGGATGATCAGTGGAGATAAGAAATGCTCATGATGCAACGATGCATGGTTTTGTAAATGATACTTGCATGTGCTGAGGAGTGCGGTTGAGCAACACCTCCCAATAATTCTTCTGCAAATAATCCACCAGTTCAACTCAACGATCCATTATGCACTATTAATCTGCAGGAATCGGATGAGATGATGCAGATAATGCAGAGAACCTGAAACTGCAGGTTGGCATCTTCTAATTGCTGCACAGATGTATATATTTAGATATACATATGTACCTCCTCTAAGATGGAACTACCCAGCAGCAACAAGAGTTGACCAGGGCAATTGGCTTGCACTGAACACAACATGATGGACTAATAATAAACCACCGAAGAAAGGCTAACAAAAAAAACTCATATAGAGGAGAATCCAGAAACATACTAATAAGATGTCAAATCAAGGTGAATTGGAAGCCATCGGGGGCTTCTCATCTTCAAACCGTAGTATATCTCAGCCTGAAGATAAGTTTATAAGTTTATATCTCCTGGCCTGATAATCACCAAACATGCTTGTGACAGTACAAATGTGTCTAACTCATTTCACGGAATCACAAGTCATGCTATTAGCTCGTTTGGCAAAGCCACGAACCTTGCTCTCTTCTGAAACATCAAAATGGAAACCGAATTAGAGATCAGAAAAGGTGACCGATAAAACACAAATTCGCCTACAAGTTTCGTGAACAACTTGAAATCTTACATTAAGCATGTATGAGCAATGTTTTGTACAAACTTAATTAATTGATCAGCAGGGGAATATAGCAGATCAGTAAATATCTGACTCCTGCAAGCATCTATTGGCACCGAAGAGTTTGCGCGCGTGTGAATGGACACAAACCTATTCTGAATCTTTAGCGAGAAAAATTCCACATACTTCCAAGCTCCAGATATTCATGCACAAACATGGCAAGTAACGATCGTTTTCAATTCTACTAGCTCTACTTATCAAATGTCAGGTGTGAGACGAAAACCGCACGAAACATTCCACCGCACCATGTATCGAGCGCACTTATGTTCGTTGTTTCCATCTAAACTGATTCGTTTCTGTCTATAAGCTCCCAGTGCATCATAGAAACTAGAAAAATGGGCAATGAGCGGAGAACAGCAGTTTTCCATTCCACTTTTTCTGCACAAGCACGTATAGTGCTCCACTGGGACAGGCTACATGTTCTCTGCAACGACAAGAAAACTGCCTCCGTTTTTCTTCCTGCTGTTCATGACACGGCATCTAACATGCTGCCATGAAACTAACCTTGTTCATGCCTATGGCTATGCTAGTGGGCGCATTTGTACTATAGGAACCAATGTGCAAACCAATCGAACAAAAGCCAAGAATTCTACATTGCTTGCTAACGATAACTCATAAAGTGAGTCGTGTTTTTCAGTTGAATCTCTAGCACCACAAGATATGCATTTTTGCCAAAATGTTCGTCTTGTTCAGTTGTGCCACAAATATTTTTTCTTTCTTTCCCACAATGTGCAAATCTTACTGCACGCATGTAGGGGCGGATCTACAATAACCTAGCAGGCTGCACAGGACACCAGATCCAAAAATTAATTTTCTTTGGATATAATCATGTATATGTAGTGCGGACACCCCTAACCCAACATGAGAAGACTACCCAAGCCACAGCTCAACCGAACGTGATCCATCTTGTCTCAGGTACCCCCGGTCATTTTCGTTCTGGATCTGCCACTGCGGGCATGGGAACAAACGATAATGTAATGCATTATGCATGTGGAGAATGGGGTTAAAGGTATTAATTACGGACCTCCTTGGTGCGAGGCAGCGTGGGCCACCTCTGCGGGGTCTTCGCCGCTCCGGGCGTCGGCGCCGGCGCCATGAACCTGGCGCCCCACTCCGGCGTTGCGGCGAACCGCGGGCTCCGTAAGATCCCAGGTGGCCTCTCCGGCGTCACTCTGGCGCCCCCGTCGCCCGGCGCCGTGCAGAGCTCCATGATCTTGGCGGCCGCCTCGGCCGCGTCCCGGCTCTCCCCCATCAGCTTCTCCACCTGCGCCCTCGGGAGCCGCATCTTGAGCCGCACGGGGGTGGCGCCCCCGGTCGCGCCGGAGCCGCCGGGCAGCGGGGACGTGGGGGCGGAGGCGGAGGCTTGGGCAGGGAGGGAGAGGTCCGAGGTGGAGCGGCGGGCGAGCATGAGGGACTCGAGGCGCTCGCGGGCGCCGACGCGGAGGTTGCCGGACCAGGCGCGGCGCAGGGGCCCTGCGGCGGGGCGGCGCGGGAGCGCGACGAGGAAGTAGAGACGGCCGCGGCGGAGGGGCGCGTCGGGGGCTAGCGGGCGCGCGCGGGCGCCGAGGAGCTTGACCTCCTCAGACTCGAGCAGCTGGAAGCCCGGGTGGTCGCGCAGCACGTCGGCCGCGGCCGCCGGCGGCTTGACGCGGAACGACGTGCCGTCCAGCTGCATCACCTTCGCGCCCTTGCGCTTGCCCCCGATGCTGTTCCCCATTGCTCCAACTCCAACAGCGAGCGAGTGGCCTCCTCTCGCCTCTCCCTCTTCCTCTCCCTCTCCTTGGTCTTGGACTCTTGGTGGTGTGGTGTTGCTGTGTTCTTGAGGTGTTTGTCTTGAGCTGCGGTGTGCGTGGGGAGAGGGAATTTTAGAAGGGGGAGGAGTATTGTATTGGGCTCGAGCGCGGAGAGGGAGAGTCAAAGGTGACGGAGGAGTATTGTATTGGGCTCGAGCGCGGAGAGGAGGAGATGCCGGTTGGTGCTGTTTCTCTTGTGTTTTCGCTTTTAGACGCAGAGGCTGTGGGGCTTAGCTCGAGTCCGAGATAGTGCGATTTTAGGGTCACGGGTGACCTTGGAAGAATTATATTTTGGAAAGGGATCCTCTCCTTTAGCACGTGTTAATGCAGAGGAGTACAATAATGCACATTAGGGCACTGGCTCTACCGTACAATCCAAAATGAATGGTCCAGATACTAAAGGGTTCAGTTAAATCGCTATAGTGTTTCGCTACGGTAAACATACATGGTTTCTGTAGTGTCATTGCCTGGTACTATTCACCATGGCTCAAAACGCTGATCACACAATGTTTTCTGCGGTAACCGCGGATGATCCGGTTCCGATATATTGGCCTTTAACCACACACGGCCGAGGTGCCATACCGCTTGGGCTAACCAACAGGGTGCATACTGACGCTGGCGGATATTACGTGCAACTTCTCCCTCTCCGTGTCACAACTTGCAAGGACATAGGAAATTCAGTATCAAAGTAAAGTAGAAGTGTGCATGTGAAAGCAGGAGGAAGAACGGAATCTATGCAGGGGAATGTTAGGACTAGCTAGTCAGGCAGTTCAGTATGGCCATCGTGGTAACGAGCCTGTAACTCGGTAAGGAACTAAGGATTCGCAAAAGATTGTGTGGGGGCTTAGCTCCTCGCCACTTTGCCTAGCTATGAACTGTAAAGGAAACTTTAAGTCACCCAACTTCCTTTCGATCCTTGCGTTCATGTGAACGTTCAGCTACCGTTGTAGTAGTTGTAGCAGATCTAGCCATTTAGGTTGTTGGTCTTTGCAGGATAAGGCCGGGCCATCAGGAGGGTTTGCTTCCCTTGGGACAAGTGAGATTTAATCGTATAACTAGGTCAAGTCTTAGATCTCTTGACATGGTAAGATGTGCCAATGGTCAATTCTTACGTATGATGAGCTTGGAGGAGATTAGCCTAGGAGGTCAATCGAATTTGCTTCGGGAACCGCACCTTACTTCTTCTTTGCTGCTTCTTGTCATCTTGTGTCGGTAGCGAAGCTAAAGCTAGTAGTACCATACAATCTTGACAACTTCCAGTATCAAATTGTTTCTCTTGTAGTCCTTTGTTTCGAACTAATCCAGTTTTCTTCGAATCTTCCTGCCTAAGATGATTTACCATTTGTGCGTTTTATTTTATTATGACACTAAATTATGAGAATCCCTTGTCTGTTCTTTTCTTCTAATACATCATGTGCCTTCGTATTTTTAAATATCTTCAGTTCTTTCTTCTTTGATTGTTTGGTACAGCAGACCTACGAAATTAGTACACTTGGGTTTTCTGTCTTCGCCGTGGGCATGCATCAGGCTGTGAGAAACTGACAATTCGAGTGTAGACACTAGACACTTACATTTTGGTCGCTTCTGAGTTCTGACCACATCACCCTGCACATGGAAGCGAATCACCAACAGTATTAGCGCCCCCTTCGATGCGTTTCTGATAAGACTGCTCTACTGTTTGAACAGCGAAGTACGAGTATTTCCTTTCCTACGTCTCATTAATCCAAAAATAATACTAGTCACTGTTGTTAGAATAGAACTCTCCTCTTTTGTATTTTCTTATTTGTATATGGAAACCCCATTATACATTCCTATATATATTGTCCATTAGACTCTTTTGAATATACACACAATATTCATAACATGGTATCCAGCGCCGGCTCTATTATTTCAAGGGCCCTTGGGCAAGCAAGAAGATAAGACCCGTTGAACTAGTTCTTAATATAAATATTAAAGTATATATATAGTACTAATAACAAATTACTTTGCGAGACACGTTTAGTTCATAGAACATAACTATAGTGTAATAAAACACTAAAAATAGAAACCATTATAATTACCTCAAATAAAATGTAATGCTTCATTGCCTTGTAAAAACCGTCTATGGGCATTTCTTGATGCAAAATCTTCAAGAACAAGATTTAGATTAATGTCGTCCAAAATATCCTTCTCAATGGTGCACATAGCTAAGCCATTCAATCTTTCTGTGACATAGTTGACCTCAAATAATTTTTCAAAAGTTTCAATTTGGAGAAACTTCTTTTACCGATGCTATCATCATCGGAATAGTTAAGAGAATTCGATATGCAACGGAGGCATTTGGATAGCAATCTGCAGCTTTAACAAACCGAAGAATCTCAACCTAGCGACATCAATTCTTCCGCAAAGATGCTCGCAACACTTTTAGTTCGAGAAAAAATCATCCAAATCAACATCGACTTGTTTTCATGAGAAAAGATTCTACAAAAGTAGTGCAAAGACTTTCAGAGATCATTATCATCCAAGGATTTCAGATTTTACGAGTTGAATAAGAAACCAAATATTTTCTCAAATTTCTTTAGTCGCTCAAATCGACTAGTCAATGAAGCAATTGCATTATCAACAATAACTATATGTACTAATTACCTATATGGTCTTGGGCCCACTCACCCATGGGCCCCGTGGCCGCCTCGCCCCCCCTAGAGCCTACGATGGTATCAGAGTAAAGGTTAGGGTTATGGTTACTGTAGCTATCACCGCCTCCTGGCCTCTACTTACCTCTGCTGTCGCTGCCCCCGGGAGGAGCAATCTTCGCTCCCGGGGGCGGCCACATTAGTCTTAGGCTTTCCTAGTAGCAGCAGTAGCAACATCTTCATCGTCCGATGGCACGAGCCGATGAGGAATTCGACAGCTGGGGGAGGAAGACGCTTCCGATTCCGAAGGAGGCGTCCTGGCTCCCGGCGTTGACGACGAACCGATTTGGATCCGATCCTCCCTCTGTGATCTGGATCCGATCCTCTCGCCTGGAGGGAGATGAAGCCTCGTCTTCATCGCCTGGACGTCGCGAGCGTACGGCCAAGCCCGAGTCCTCCTCCTCGCTAGGCTCCCTCTGCTCGATGAAAGCTCCTCTACTCTACGCCTCCGCGACAACCCCGCCGCGCCGCGCTTCTGAGGCCGTCGCGCCACGCCTCAACTCCGTGTCTCTGACATCAAGGCCGAGGTTGCCGCCATCGCCATGCTCGTCTTCATCACCACCGGGTCTGGTGGAGCCCTACGCACCCAGTCCTCCGCTCAGATTCTCTCACGCTCGCGCTCGCGTACGGGTGGGAGAGATAGAGGGGAGAGGGGAATTGGGGTAATCGGGTGGGAAAGATTTTGACGGTGGAAAGGAGTTGGTGCTTGCCTCCTTATTAGTCAAGATGCAGCGGTACGACATGGTCTTGGCTTTATGTGGGCTGCTGGTTCTTGATGTCATGGCGATGGTGCTGCTATCGGTGGAAAGCACGGGTCTTGTGCTGCTTCTGAGTTTGTGCTATTTGCCGCTGGACTACGTGATTATGCTGCTGCTATTCTATCGCTGCTAGTTATTCTTAGGTTTTTTATTTCTTTATGTCATTGCTTCCGTTGCGTCCATTCAAGTCTGTAAAACTCTATTTTGTTTGAGTTCGTTTAAGCCATGCGAGTCTACAAATTTATTGTTAGTCATAGAATGTCAGGACCTCCTGGGATGTTCGTAAAAGACTTCCCAGGACGTCCCGAGAGGGCATCCCGAATGGACCTCCAGACCTCCTGAGAGGTCCGAGAGAACCACTCGGAGGTCTGGGGTCCCGACCCTGAGGAGGTCGTTGGACCTCAGACCTCCTCAAACTTCACGTGCTACTCGGGGAGGTCCGAAAGGAGCCAACCCGAGGAGGTCGTGAGGCTTGAGGATGAGCCTGAAATCCACTGCAATCCAAACTGGTCCCCAAGGATCATCGACCAGTTCTCACAGCAAGCAAGTGATAGCAAAACATCCACACAACTTTATTAACAACAAAAGGAGGTTTGATTACAAGGGGTTGCTTACAAGCTCCAGCAACCGAGAGCACACAAACGCAGCGAAAAACCAAAAGACATGGTCCACCCATTACACCACAGGTGACTGGCTGGAGGGCGCGGCCTAATTGAGCTGATCATCTTCATCATCATAGGAGTCTTCATCTGCTCAATTCATAAATCAAACAAGAGTGAGCACAACAACCGTGCTCACAAGTTACACCCGTCAATTAGCAGAATGACATGCATAGGGATATATCAAAGGACAGCATATTAGGGTTGATTTGCATAAAGCCAATTTTATTTCAAATACAAGCATTAAGTTTCAAGGTAGGTTACAATAGATAAAATTCATTTTTGCAAATCTATTTTCAGTTGGATAACATTCATCATTGAAATGGTGAAGGATACCCTCCTGCATATGGCTTCCCGCCCAAAACCCGATTTGGTTAAACCACCAAAACCAATTCCAATATTTCTTTTGAAAACCAAAACCAAGAGCTAACTTTGAGTGACATTGCCAGCATATCCATGACCGTAGACACGGCTATTCGAATAGATTTACACTCTGCAGAGGTTGCATACTTTACCCACATGACATGAATTCTCTAGTTTGCTTGGCATCCGTCGATACCTCCTCACACTTCCTTTGGTGAGAGGTCTAGAGCACATGACAAGGCCTTTACAATGCATTGCTCCATCGCAGTCCACCCACATTAAGGTTTCGCAGATCCCCCCTTTGGATACAAACCCGCCGGGTTAATGGGGTGCCCCCTCTTATGCTAGGTGGGACTACAACTAGTCATAACATGACAAACCCATCAAGCGTCCCATGAGGCAAACTACTGAGAGAGCTTTGCAAATTAATTAGCCAGGTCCCACGCCCCACACTGGG
This sequence comes from Phyllostachys edulis, assembly GCA_036346405.1. Lineage (NCBI taxonomy): Eukaryota > Viridiplantae > Streptophyta > Magnoliopsida > Poales > Poaceae > Phyllostachys > Phyllostachys edulis. Next base: position 92,655,947 of record CM070548.1, on the reverse strand, counting down.
GACATGTGGTTGCACAATTTTGGCATAGCCCATTATAGGCTTAGCAAGTGGTGTCTCAAAGACCGATCCTTAATCGACTTGGGCGACAAACCTCAACCCTGGGGCATCGAATCACACGACCCCCGTGCATAGACATGCACCAACCAAACAACCAGCTTCGCCCAAATCAAATCCATTTTTCATTTATTTTGCTTTTCAATTCTCCATGGCACACCAATGCCATGGCCATAATTAAGACATCCATGACACACCAATGTCATGACCGAAATCTCCATGGCACACCAATGCCACGGCTCAAATTATTTGATTAAGTGATATTTTTGGTCAAAACTCCCCAAATCAAGATTTTGGTCTAAGCAATACTATGCATTTCATTTTTCAAAGCTACGGGTCCTCACTATTGCAAGAACCAGGTTTTATCTAGGGTGACAATGAGGTTGATTCAATATGGATAGAGGTCATACCAAGCAGTAGGCATAACTACGAATTTAAAGGTAGGCATTGAAATATCTTAGTGAATTAAGCATACATACAACTTTTAAAAAGGACATAAGTAATTTGAAGTATTGGGTGCAACATGATCAAGAGTGTAACTTGCCTTGCTCAAAGTCTTGAGTTGCTCCCTCTCCCTCACTGAACTCGGGCTCCCCACGGTCTTGACAATCTACACGTGAAAACCAAATAACTCAAACAAAGTTCAAACAAGATCCAAAGAACTCCAAATAAACTTAGATACAAAACCAACAGAGAGGATGGGAGGTCGGGAGAAGGTCCAAGGAGCTCGCTGGAGAGGTCTTAGGACTCAAGAGAGGATGTCCAAAGACTTGCTGGAGGAGGTCTAAGGTATGCTCGGTTGAGACAGATAGGAGAAATGGAGAAGAAGGTGAGAAAGGAGAGCTTCCCAAACTATATATATTGGAAGCCAATGCACATGACCCAGGATAGGGTCAACAGGAGTTAGTAAAATAGGACAATGGGAGTAGGCAAGGAATGTGGCAATCGGTATGACATGAGTACTGCAAAGGTAGGAGCATTTAATGTGATATAACATGCATTAAATACTGTGGAGACTTCCTTGCCCAAGGACTCAGTCAAAGGTAAAGAAAACTGGGTGTGTGACTAGCCAGTGGGGTAGCCAAGACCCATAGAGGAGGTCCCGCAAGAGCTGGGAGGAGGTCCTCACCCGCAAGGGAGGTCCTGACGGTTGGATCTCCAAAGGGGAGGTCCAACGGTCAAGATTAAGCGCACCAGAGGAGGTCCGCAAGGGCAAGGAGGAGGTCCTCACCCGCAAGGGAGGTCTAGAACCGTAGGATCAAATCCAGGGGAGGTCTGAACGGTTAGGATTTCCAAGGGGAGATCCTAACGATCGGATTTGCCAAAGAGGGAGGTCGGGACGGCCAAAATCTCCAAAGGGGAGGTCTTGACGGCTCAAATCTACAAGGAGGAGGTCTGGACGGTTAAGATCTCCAAGGGGGAGGTCTTGACGGTGCAGATTTACAAGGAGGAGGTCTGGACGGTTAAGATCTCCAAGGGGGGGTTTTAACGGTTCAGATTTACAAGGAGGAGGTCGAGACCGCTGGATTTCGATTGGACCGCCCAGGATGATCTAAGGCTCAAGGAGGGTGGGACGTTCGGACCATTAGAGCTAGTGCAGGATCTCAGCCTTAGAACTAAATCGGGTGGTCTAAAATGGCTGGGCCGTTCGGACCGTCCGAACGGCACAACAAATCGGACCGTCCAACAAAGATCTAATGGCTCAAAGGAGTTGGGATGTTCGGACCATCCGAACGTCTCACCAGGATCAAACCGTCCAATGCAAATCGGACGACTCACATTTGATAGAGGTGGAAATAGATAGGGAGGAGATCCTGGAGGACCTGGGGAGGTCCGGTAGGACACAAGGAGGTCCAATAAAGGTAAGGGAAGGTCCTAGAGGACATGGAGAGGTCCTGAAGGACGCGGAGAGGTCCAATAAAGGTAAGGGGAGGTCCAAACATTTGGGAGGTCTAGACCCAAGGAGGTCTGGACCAGAGGAGGACAACACAAAGGAGGTCTGGACCATTGGATCCAACGAGGGAGAGGTCTGGGCCATTAGATTCCAGACAAAGGGAGGTCTAGACCAGAAGCGGGTAAACGACGAACAGAGAAGGAAACACTATCAAAACTCCAATAACTCAGCAAACCAACAAGGAACTTTAGTTGTAGTTTGAGTTAGTCAACTTAAATCCATTACAAAATTTCAAGTTAAGCTTTGAATTCTCATCAAAACAAAATGGTTCTTTTTATTTTAATTTTTTTTTTAAAAAAGTTCTGAAGATCAGGGTGTCACATAGAAGTATAGAAATTGCCTTATACATGGCAGCAGCCTCCGCTCCCGCTCTTCTTTCTGAGCCGTGTGCAGAACGTCACAGACTCGCAACAGATGCTCTGGGCAGTCAAATGTTCAGAGGAAATAACACAGTACCATGCCACCGAAAATCAAATGTCATACAGAAATCACCTTCGGTTCATTTCATCCATTCTTAAACCATGAATTGTGGATATTAGCAAGAAGTAATGATGCTTTCCCCAAGATTTAGAGGATCTTGGGAGTTAAATAAACAAGTAACAAGCGCAAAGTCATCATTACCGTGTGACTTTTCAGACCTGGTCACCTTGTTAATCATGTCTAGGTGAGTATATTGGGGCAATGTTATCTAGATAAAATTCCTTCTGCTGATCAGCTTAAGAAAAGGGGTGGAAAGGAAGGGAAACATGTGTGCTCTGTGGAGTGAAAGAATCTATTGACCATATTTTGTTTTTGCTTGCTAACTTTGTTTGGACTTGTGTGAAGGAAGCTCGTAACTGGAATAGAACCTCTACATCTCTTGATAACTTTCAGCTCAACTGGCTAGAACGGAAGGGAGCTAACTATTACAATGCTATTTTGTTTAGTTTTGTAGCTCTCGTCTGGAATCTCTGGAAATGTAGGAACAGTATAGCGATTGAGAGGGATTTGCCTAGGAATCCTATGGATGTGATTTTCGAACTTATATCTTGTTTGCAGTATTGGAGGGTCCTAACCAAAGGGGGTGGATAGAGAGATTTTAGATTGCTTCCTGGAAAAATTTGAAGACTGGAGATCTTCGGCTTAGACAACAGCTGATCCTTTTGTTGCAAGCGTTGGGAGTCTGGAATTTTGGCCCGATCGTCAAACAGCAAGTTAAATCCTTTTGATGTAATAATTTGTAGTCTGAATTTCGTCAGCTGGGCCGCGAGTTACTTTTTGTTGTATATAGTTTTCAGGTTGTTTACTTTGATCTAGGAGTTAGTGGATTTAGCTGTTATAGTTAGCTGGTATCCCCAGCTTGTTTGCTTTGTGACTTGAGTTGTAAGAACTTGTTATTTGGCTTTCTATAAAAGCTGGAATGAAGTCCTTTTATCAACAACAAAAAAAGAAAAGAAAAGATGATGGCAGCACTCAAAGCTCCGTATCTTCAAAAAAACACCCCAAGCATGGAGTGGTGAAGGTACCTGGTTAATGTCAAGCTGGTACCTTGGAGACTAAGAAGTCATGAGTAGATATTTTGATGGTGATCGTGGTGATTTTGAACTGTAAGCTTAAAAGCTCAAATAAAACTTCATGCTGAAGAGCAACGACATATATCAGAATCAGATTCAGCAACACCAACCCTTTCGTGTGGCAATCAGTGAACACTGAACACACTTGAGGTCGAGGGTAATTGAAACAACTCATACCAGCCCACTAAATTCACAATAACAAATGAAGTTTTAATTCTTTCATATGCATACGTACACGTAGAACACACGCACGCAAAATGGTATGCGATGGGCAATGGTACTAGAGCACCTGCAACTTACTGAGATGCTCCAGGAGAGAAGTTGCCTTGCGCTTAGCTCTGTCAGTGCCAGTCTTGGACAGCTCAGTTAGTGGTATTTGAGCACCCAACCTCCCTATACAAGCGAGGTTCTCGGCATCCTTCTTGCAAAGGGCGAGTAAAATAGCAGCAGCATTCTCCTTGTTACGGGCCTGGCCCGATCTTAACAAGTCTATCAAAAAGGGTATGGTGTGAGCCTTCGCTATGGCAGTTTTACACTCATGGTGGCTCACAAGAACCGACAAGATTGTCAGCGCTTCATCGATAGCTCCATTTCTGGATGAATCCCGCAGCATCTGAATCAGTGGTGCCAGGATCCCTGCTCGAACTGCACGGACCTTGTTTGCTTGGTATATGCATAAGTTGAACAGTGCTGTTGCTGCATCTTTTCTACCCCTTGAACTACCGCTCTGCAGCAACTCAACCAATGCTTCAATTGCCCCTGGGGTGCTTCCTATCATTATCTTGTTATCGTCTATAAGTGACAAGCTGAAAATAGCTGCAGCTGCATTTTCTCTTGCCTCCATGCTACCAATCCCCAGCACTTGTACGATTGGGACAATGGCACCAGCAACTACAATCAGTTCCTTGTTCTGATCATATATGGAGAGATTCAGAAGAGATGTAACTGCATGTTCTTGAGTTTTCGGGTCTTTCGAGGACAAAAGTTTCACTAGAGCTGGGATTGCACCAGACTCCGCTAGCAGTATACGGTTGTCTGTGTTTTTCTTGGCCAAAGATCTTATTTCAGCAGCAGCAGATTTCCGTTCATCCAATGAGCTGCTAGATAGATTGCGAACTAATGCTTCAATCGCTACTCTGTCTCCACCAAACTCAGCAGAAGAACCATCATTCTTAGATCTGGTAGGTGGTTCGATCCCTTTTTCCTCACACCACTGCAATATCAAACTTCTCAACACATAGTTTGGGGTCAAAGTAAGATTTTGGAGCTTCTGTTGAGTTTTTGGACAGGTCCGGTTTCCACAGTCAATCCACCTTTGAATGAAAGCACGCTCGTAGGTCTACAAAATTAGCGAGTACATTGTCAGTAGATGACAAATTATACTTGAACCATAAACAGAAAGGTTCTATAGTGCATAAACAGGTCATGCTTTGAAACCTTACCTGTCCTGTTGACACAATGACAGGATCTCTCATCAGCTCAAGAGATATTGGGCAGCGAAAATCTTCAGGAATAGCTACAGAGTCGGACTTCTTAACTTTGTCAGGTGAGCCTTTTGTTTCAGCGCTTGATTGGCTATCAACATTCACGGGTTTTGAAGAATCAGTAACTCTAATGTTTTCAACTTCTTCAACTAGCTCAGATGTTATTTTCTTCGTGTCAGATTTGGACACCCCACTTATTTCTGAAACTAGTAAAACAATATTTTGCAACTCCAGGTGATCGTTGCAGAAGTTTTCCATCTGCGATGTCTCTGGCTGGGCATGTGGTTGCTGAGATTGTGATCCAACATTATCAACATGACACGCTAAGATATCATGAATTTTTGAAAAAATGTTTACATCAAGGTCTCCCTTCTTCTCCATTTCTCTTCTAAGCTGACCTCGCACTAAATCAACCTGCAAATTTATAAAATTGAAACTGATATAATGGAGTAATGATGGAGCTATCTTTTTAAAGAATCTGATTAACTATACCTCTTCTTGAACTTCATCTGATATTTGAAAACAGCTATGTGGCAGGTTTGTTAGAGCTGCTTGCAGCTGCCAAGTCACATACTTGAACTGAACAGCAATATTGTTGCAGATGGCATCCTTAACGTAAGAAACAAGGAAGCATAAGCAAGGATCACATAACCGGATCAGGCACATTTCCCGCTGGCTGGCCGGTACCGGTAACCGTCCGGTTACCGGTCAAACCGGTTTTTTTCCGAATGAAATTCGCTCGAATTTGATTAAAAACCATTCGAAATTTAAAATTTGATATTTGAATTTGTAAAACCCGGGATTACCGGCCGGGATTTTGGATCCCAGCCCCCGGCCGGTAACCGGCTGTTACCGGCCGGGAATTTAATCCCTGAGCATAAGAACTAATGGTCCTAAAACACCAATACATGCAAGAAAACAGCTAATGGAACAAGACATGACGCAAGTCAACCTATACAGCACTCATGCAAATGCATTTGATGGTCACACTTACTGAGGAAGTAAGATGCACAATCATAAACGATGCAGTAAGAAACTCAAAAAACCTAATTATGAACTGAGTCAACTGACATACAGGTCTCAAAACAAACAAACCATGCTTATTAAGGCGTCGTCTAAGCGTCGCTTAAGCGACGCTTAGGCGGTAAGGCGCTGTCGATGTCAGAAGGCGTCGCCCGCCTTCGCCGCCCTCGCTTGCCGCCTCCCTCCTCATGGTTCCTAGTCGCGCGGCTCCTCCCTGCTCCGTCGCCGCTCTGCTGAGCCTCAACACCTCCTCCCTGGCCGAGGAGGAGGCTGCAGGCTGGGGGCAACCGGAGGCGACGGTGGCGCTGGGGCTCTGTGGGAGCTGGAGAGGCGGCAGGCTTGGGGAGCAGCCCGAGCAGAGGAGGAGCAGATCAGACGAATCCGAGGATGGTGGCGATGAGTCACGGATCTGCACTGTGGGCGCCATGGAGGACAGAGGAGGCGGCGGCGAGAAGCGTGGAGGGAGGCGGCGAAGAAGACGAGGGCGTGGCTTCTCGGCGAAAGCAAGGAAAAAGACGAGGCGATCAAAGCGCAGGGCAATGGCATCTGGCGGCGCAAGGCGGGCAGCCGGCCAAGTGGCAATGGGCAGCCAAGGATCTTCTGTGGCCTTCCAATTGAATTTGGGATCTTCTATGGCCTTCCAACCGAGGTTGGGATCTTCTGCGCCTTCCTGCCTCACGCCTCAGACTACCGCTTAGGGTTTTGTAAGGCGCCGCCTCATGCCTTACCGCTTAAAAGGTGTGAGGGGGGTGGGTCGCCTCGCCTCGCCTTACCGCCTTAATAACCATGAAACAAACCAATACAAAACCACATCTAAGTTGCCAGGAAGGCAGGAAGTAGGAACACAAAGGATGAGGGAGCAATATGAATACAGCATTTGGAAAAGTAAGGAACAGGAACTAGAAGATATGCCTAGACAACAGGTGCAAATTTCATATTCAAATGCTGGATGCAAATTTAATATCCAGAATCCATATGCAGGTAGAAGTTTTGTATTCATAAATTTAACGATATTTCTTACATGTCCACGCCTGTTAGACATTGTAACTTTTCATCCTAATCAACATTTGCTTGAGTGCAATGTACGGTCGTAATATATTTTATCCACCTCCATTCCATCCCCAGATAATCAAGTTATAGGAAATAAGAAACACAAAGTTGCTTTCAAGTCATCTAAACATGATCAATGTGGCCCATATAACAAAAAACGAAAGCACGATCCTAAAGTGGAGAGGTAACTCTCTGCTAACACAAGATAAAACAGACCTAGTATTTTGCCTCCTCTAATGAAAGAATCTAGTATAGATTGCTTAGAAGACTATTGGTCAGCATGAGCCCTGAAGTAAGAAGCAACTTGAGGAGAAATAACCCAGAGAACCTCCTGAATATTTAAAAGTTTTTTTTTAAAAAATGCAGTGACAAACGAGTCATTACATCCTGACATGCTGCTTCTCAAAAGTAAAAAAAAAAAACATTTAGTTCAGCCCAGAGAAGCCTGGGCATGCTGCTTCTCAAAATTATTAAAAAAAACATCCTGAAAAATGCCATGACAAATAACCCTGAGTGTGCTGCTTCTCAAAAGTAAAAAAAAAAAAACATTTAATCTAGATACATATGATAAACCTTAAACCTATTTTAGAAGACACGGTTTCCGAGAGTAAAATGGCTCAATTATCCATTCCACGGCACAAGCAATGGAACTAATTAGCCATTGTTATTTCAAGCAGCGTGAATTTCATACTGAGACAAGAAAAAAAAAGGCACAATCAACTTGATCAATAGTATCATCAGCTTGTTATAGAATTTTTTTAAAAAAATAATCTATTTTTTTATTCGGAAATACAGAAATAATACCGCTTAATTTTTTTTACAGAAATAATCCCGTGTCGCTGTACGGTTGGGCGAGTCGTGCAAGTCGTCCAACCGCAGTGCAACCAATCTTCAAATCACCCAATGGAACGACGATTTAAAGGTTCGAGGTGTCGTCGCTTTATGGCATGGTGACTTGGAGAGAGTCGCCATACGGTCGAGCGAATAGGTCGCAGCTCAACCCAAGTCGCCCAACCGTATGGCGACTTAGGGCTATAAAACCCACGCGGTGAGCAACTGCCGCTTATTCCACCGAGCTTAATCGATTTAAATCCGAATCGAGAGGAAAGAAAAAGAGGAGAAGGAGAGGGAAAAAAGAGGAGGGGAAGAAGAAGAGGAGGAAAAAGAGGTTCTTCGTTTCACATCGACGACTAGGACGGTGAGTTTGTAGTATTATTTTGTACAAGTTTATTTTTGAAACCATGGTAGGTTAGCAAGCAACTTCATATGTAGTGGCATATTGTTAGCAAATATTTAGAGATGGCATGATTAATTAGTAACCATGGTACGTTAGCGAGCAACATCGTGTGTAGTGACATATTGTTAGCAAATGTTTAGAGATAGCATGATTAATACAATTAGTTTAAAATTTCATATGAAGGAAAAATGAGTTAGTGAAAATAAATTTAGTTGTACTATTCCACGTGTTGCGCTAATTGCGTACGGGCTAGATGAATGATAACATGTTACTTTTCTATTATATAAACATGTCGATAACCCGTGCATTCGCAAATGCTAGTTTATAGAATGTTAAATACATGTATTTTTTTGTACAATAAAGAATTGAAAACATTTTCTTCATAGTTTTGGTTGGATTAAGGAATCACAGATACATGGTTCCAAACTCGTAGGATTATCAAACATGTGAAATTTTGTTTTTTTTTCCTAAAAGCTTCACCCATTATAAATATGCATAGTAACGATGATGTATCAAATATTTCGCAATCCATAGGAGCCGGTACAGGCGTTAACATAATATAGCATTTCGTAGGAAAAATTATGTCTTTACCACGTGGGTTTCATGAAATTGTATATGTATTACCATTGTGTTGGAGCAAAGTGTTTAGGTGTCACTAAGAACATATCAAATATGATTTATTTCCCATTGGAATATAATTTAAATGCTTAAGTAATATGAATGCTTTTAATTTCTTAATTTGCAGGTATGGCTCAAGACCCTGATGGTTCGGATTGGCATTTCGGTCTGCTGGACCGGTTGGTCAATGTGCAGCACCGCGCGAGCCGTCGTGCACCACATCTGGTTGGCGGGGACGACGCGGCTGAGTTGGGGGTGGTTCGTACGCGGACACCCTGACGGGCTTAGAGACTGGACCCACGTTGGGTAGAGAGGTTTGTCCGCAAGCTGTGCCACTTTTTTGTATCGTATCAAGACTATGTATTTACTTCTTCGTGCTTTGTAGGTCGAGCTGCTCCGCCTTCTACCTCTCGCGGATGGTAGAGGCCACCGAAGAGGACGGCGATCCGTCAACGACGATGGGAGGTCCAGTCGGTCCGGAGCGGTCACGACGATTCCTGCTCGACCGTCGTTCTCGACCGCTGGTGGACCGTTGGCGGCCCGAGACGCACACCTTCCACCTCCTTTCGGGAGATAGCCCTACTTTGCGTGATGTTGCGATGTCGCTTTCGGCTTGCCTATTGCGAGCCCCTGATTCCGCGCGGACGCTTGTTGCCGACCGCGCGACGCCTGTTAGGTAGGTTTCAGGGGGTTCTTGGGGCGGAGGCCGCGCATCCGTGCCGACTTCTCGAGCGGCAATGCATGGCCCGCCCCTGCGGTGGCTTTCGCAGTTCTGGGTATATATGCTACCTATTTTCCATGTTTAGCGATTCATTGAGGCCTAGCCATATGACGGGCTTACTAATTATTCGTTTTTGCGTAGGTCGAGCGGATGGTCCCACAGCCCACCGTCGACCAGGTGTCGCGGCACCTCGAGGCGCACTGTTGTGGCTCTTCTACTGGTCTCGCTTACCAGCTGACCACGGTGACTCCGTCGACGCCCGCCTCGTGGTACGCGAGGCCATCGCCGCGGCGAGAGCTAGAGATTAGTTGGGATCACCAGTGCTTGTCGCGACGCATGCGCGGCATGTGCGATCGTCTTGTAGACGCAAGCCGCATCTATCCTCACAGTCGCCCCATCATTGCGGTACCGTGGTCGCTCGAAGCGCTTCTCTCGGACGGCCCATGTTCATGTTGCCACTTCTTCCAAAGGATCGACGGCCGGAGATGTACGACAGGCATTCATCCAAACAGTACATCTTTGAATCGCTTTCGGTGCGGATCGAGAACTTCGTGCGGTGGAAACCTTACGCACGGGACCTGCTGAGGAGGCACCGGAGCCCAAGATTCGCCGGCGTAATCCATATTGACGACGTGAGTTATGAAGAATTTACATCCCTATTACGTTTTTCACTGTACGGTGTACTTACATCATAGAATCGCAGGACATGGACGACTTCGACATACCAGCCCGACGTTGACAGTCCCGCGACAAGGGCAAGGGAAAGGCTCATGCAATTTAGCGGCGCCACAACAGATCCGGCCGCCAGCGAATCCGTGACGACGACGTGAGTTATGAAGAATTTACATCATTCTTACGATTTTCACTATACGGTGCACTTACATCATGGAATCGCAGGACATGGACGACTTCGACATACCGGCCGATGTGGGCGATCCGCGACAAAAGCAAGGAAAGACTCATGCGGTGAGCCGTATACCAACAGATCCGGCCGCTTCTAGAGTAATCCGTATCCACGACGTGAGTTATGAAGAATTTACATCCTTCTTACGATTCTCACTGTGCACTTACATCATGGAATCGCAGGACATGGACGACTTCGACATACCAGCCCGACGTGGACAGTCCCGCGACAAGGGGAAGGGAAAGGCTGGCGAGGAGTTTAACGCCGAGCTAGCAAGGAAGGGAAAATGGCCCCGGTCCACGAAGTAGGTCAGGTCATTACGTAGTAGTCCCCCGTCCTACCCCCCATGTTTTTTACTATCCCCTAAAGGCATGTATACTTATATGGTTCGGATGCTTGTGTCGCAGTGTACCGTAGTAGTAGCGAGGATGACTAAAGCAATTAGCTGAACCATTATGCCATGTGACTACGTATAATGTGCTTCTGTCCGCGGACTTTAATGTACTTCTCGTTCCGTGTCTCCGCTAAGCCATCAAAGCAAGCCTATATTGCAAGTATGCCTCTTCTAGTGGAATCCTAGAAAAAGCCATTCGCACCGCTACCGAATCCTCCATGTTTTATAGCATCTTCATAACCACAACGAGCGTTCTCAGCCTCTTCAATCATATTCTGTATAAGCTTCATAAAGTACTTCATCGACTACCTGCCTATATACGCCAGATATCGCTCGAGCGACTTCATCGAGGAGAGACTCGACGATCGTAATATCACTTATCTTTCTACTTACCACTCATTACTATCTCAATCGTCCTCACAAAATTCTACAGAAATTTAGCGCACTACAACAATACACGACGATCACAAAATGTTATTGCGAGTTTGACAAATTTCGTACCCTTCATATTCTACGAAATTAACAAACAGACCAACCAATGTTGTCACCACACTTTTATCTTTTTAAAAAATAACATCATATAATACGATTTGCTAAATACAATACCTAAAAAATGTAATATCTATTTTAACACAATTGTTCCAATTGGATTTGCATAATTCCAGGTTTATTAGCTAAAATCGTCCACTAGTTGGGCGACTTGAACTAAGTCGCTCAACCACTGTGCGACTTATTAAACTCGTTCTAAAAATGGGCGATTCCATTGGACGACTTGAAGATTGGTCGCACTGCGGTTGGACGACTCGCCCAACCGTACGGCGACACGGGATTATTTCTGTAAAAAAAAATTAAGCGGTATTATTTCTGTATTTCCGAATAAAAAATAGATTATTTTAAAAAAATTCCTAGTTATATAGCATAAGTCCGTATCAGAGGGCTTTATTAAGCAGAAATTTAGATAAGAAACATCGGTACATTCTTTTAGGAACCCGATTACCGCATTTCGATGAGTTTATGTATAATGAATAAAATGCATTATTTCTACTGATAAAGGTAATGATCAATTAAAATCAAAAGTTGCAGCTGGGCTTTTCTACTGATAAAGGAGAGAGATTTCAACAAGATGGAAAGCATTTCATATGGCCAATAAAACAAGCAGCTACGGTTGGAAACCAGGTTGAAATACGGCCTATTCTCCTCGCTGAGCATGCTAATAAGATGTTTGCCAGCTTTATTGTTCTTACTTGGTGCACGCGAGTTTAAATTCATCGAAGCACTGTAGGACAATGTTTGATCTGAAAATATCTTGATGCACCCAAGCACACGAAGCAAGACGCATAGCGATCACACGAACAGAACAACCATGAGCACGCGCAAGCTAGACGCCGCGCACCAAGTGTTCGACTGAATCCAGCAGAGAGAAGAAAGGTCGGCGCAACCAAAAGGTCCCAGTCCTCACCTGATCCGACGCCCCGGTCGTCGGCGCGCGGCGCCCGAGCGCGACGAACCTCCTGGCCGCCTGGAGCGCCCTGACCAGCTCGGCCACCCACGCCCCCGACTCGGCGTCCCACGCGCTCGCCCCCGCCTCGGCGACCTCGGCGACGAGGTGCGAGAGCAGGGACACCTTCCGCGCGAGGCGGAGGCAGTCCGAGCGCAGCGGCTCGGCGGCGGAGGCCAGGTCGGCGGCGCCCACCGCCGCGATCTCCCGCACGATCTCTGCCGCCGCCTCCGCCGTCGCCATTGCGGCCGCGGCGAGGTCGACGAGCCGCTCCGCCTCAGGTCAGGACTCCGCGTGGAGGGGGAGGAGAGGGAGAGGGAGAGGGAGAGGAAGACTAAGGTGGTGGTGGTGGGGAAGGGGACATGTTAACGTCAACGTCGCTTAATGTAGTACAGCCGCGTAGTGCGAGGGAGCTCAGGGAAGGGGAGGAGTTATGGATTAAAGAAATGCGGGTTGGGTTGGCTTGGGTTGCCTGCCGGCCTGCCTGCCGCTGGGCTCCAGCCTCCAGTGCGGTGCGGCGCGGCCGTGCAGGGAGGAGAGGGGAATGGTGGCGATGGGAGCGGGGTGAGCGGGTGAGCTGGGCATGCGGTGTCCGCGACTTCACTGGCTGCCGTTCGCGTGAGGAGAGAGATTCCCGGGCGCGAGAGCGCGGAGGAGCGGAAATCGGTGTCCGGCTGGCAGCCTGGACGCCAGCTTCTCAGATTTGATTTCGGCCCGGGGGCTCCTCTCCTCCGGGTTGAACCGGCCATTCGGATCCGGTGTGGCCGTGTGGCAGGCACGTGGCAAGGCAAGTTCGAGTGTAATAAGGGGCTGTTTGCTTTCGGGCCTAGAGAAAATTTACCTGGCCGGTACATTATGTGGAATCTTCCGTATCGCTGTTTGATTGCTGCCAGCCGAGCTGTCTGGCTTAGGCATAGGAAATGAGCCCCTAGGAGCTAGGTCTCATAGGTAGCTTCATCCACTGTCCATTACTTCAATCCAACGGTCTATTTTTCATTCATTAATTCTAAGCACAAGTTTCCAACTAAATAACTTATCTTCAGGTTTGTTTGATCAGATAAAAATCATCTACTTTTCAGACACCATTTTTTCTTATGCGCTGTGCCGCACCATCGCTAGGGCAGTACGAGTTTACTATGGTAGCTATTTTATTTTTACTACACCAAAGAAGACAGATTATACCCCCAAAACATGACAAGTAAAACCAATGAACTAAAGGCAAGCTGTAGCCTCATTCCTCCCCCCGCATTATAGCTCAATACTTCCAACTAAGCCATCAGAAATCAAAATGCACTTTCACGCATTTTGTTGTGCCCGTCATTCGAGACATGATTAACCTTGTATTAATGTGATTTCCATACCTATAATAATACAGCCTATCATAGCACAAAATCAAATCAACTTCTTTCTAAAAATTATACTAATTACATTTCATTATCAGCACAGTGTAGTAGTACCTGCATAGCATAGATAGAGGCGACTGCCCCGAAACCGTTCACATATCCAGCACACGGTGGCGCACTGGACACTGGCCGCAGGAGATGGGGGGCAACAGGAGGAACGGATGGGTTATAGTTGGTGACAGGCTAATAAGATCACAGTCTGGCCGAGCTGCGTTAGTTGCCGTCGTGGGGCGCGTCAACTTTGGCTGGTCCCAACGACTTCCCTCGATACGGTCAGGTGCGGAGAAGCAACACACGACTAGATGCCAGATGGATGGATCGGATGGGGGTGCCATTATTTGTTCGCGGAGCAAAGGAACAAAAAGAAACCAATAATTAGCCATATGGTCTCGCTTCCTACGAATTTCCTAACCAAATGGGGGCGCAAAGAATAGCATGACCGTTCTTGAACTTGCACAGTTCTTGTGTGTGCGCGCACGCGCAAGGCGCTAATTCTCGTGTCTTTTCTATGGGTCTTCGCTAAACATCGAGGTGTTTGATTTATGCCGACTATTTTGCTTATTTCCCACCGTTCGATTTGCCGTGCTACATGGTCTAATGACACGGTTGTTTTCGTTAGCGCGATAACGACAGAGGAAGGGAACCATCACATCCGGAGAGTATTTGGCTGAAACGACATGTCTTTTAAGTAGGCTATCATATCTAAAATGATAAAAACAACACATTGTTGCATTAATTTGCCGCGGAAGCCATGCGTCCTCGCTCTCAGACCACAGTAGGAACGTGTGCATGCTACTTGCCTCGCTAGCATATCATCCTGCCACGGTTTGAGAGCGCGGCACGTGGCCTACGCAGCAAATTAGCGTGGTATGATTGTTTTTTTTTGTCATTTTGAACGTGGGGCTAGTTTTGTTATTTCATTTTGAAGAGGTTAAATGAGGAAAAAAAAGCTACACCCACACAGCATGCAAAACAATTGGACCGAGAGAAAGAGACTTAAACATTTGGGCCAAAACAGAGGACACATATATGGCCGTTGTAACACCACCGGGCCATGATCCATGTGAGCCAAACCCTGTAACGGACTAGTGTCCCAGACCACATTTTCCCTCCACTTTGCAATACCGTCTTCTCCACCTTCCCACGCAGCACACGACAGTGTTATATGTGTATCTTGATGTTTTCAGGCATGCTTGGTAGAGAGCAAGGTCAGTCCACTGCAAGTGTGGAACCTGAGTCGTGGTACTTCTGCATGTACATTTGGATAGCTGCATTTGGACGGAGTAAACTGTGCACTCAAGAACCAGATCTTGATTGCGATCCTGAAATATAATTTAGCTTGTTCAACTCTTCACGGAAACAGGAACGGATACGAGCAAACTGAATCTAGAGCGACAGGCATGTGACGACTAGAATATAGTAGAGCGAAGTTAATCATCCTTTTTTGCTAGAGGTTATGTAAGTTAATGGTGCGCCTCCATTGGAGTCAATTATACACACAACTGCTATAACTCACAATTATATTCGGCACCGTATGTATGGAGAAAAAAATTATGACATCGGTGGTAGGTGACACCGGGTCTAAATACACTTAAAGTCTCTAACCAAACTCTTGTATGCTATATACTTACTACATGTCGTGAATATAGAGACGGTGCTATAAAATTCCCTCCAGTATGTATGCTTGTGCCTTGTGCATTATTTGACTGATTTGTGACGCACAGACATCAGACATGACAGCTGTTTCTTATTATTTTATTTTATTTTTACGAAGAACATCTCCGCGAAGTGTACAACCATGAAATTCCGGACGCTGTGCTCCAGTTGTGATATAGTAGTCTAAGAACACATCACAAATAGGCCCAAAAGAGATTTTTCCCACACCATGGCTTCACTTCACAACACGACAGTCATGGCCACGCAAGCCAGACCGAGGAACAGTTGACATTTTCACATATGCTGATATGTATGTATTCAGATCAATATCTGCCAGTATTGTCTGAAGAAGCCAAATTTGCTGATTTTCTCTTTATAGTTTTTTTCTTCCTCTTCAGGAGCCAGACCACCACATGTGCATGCAACATGTATGCACAGCGCTACATATGCACATTTTGTCAAGACATACATGCACACACAGCCTATGCAGTCAAAGAAGCAGTTGGCACATGTACATGATGTGCTGATAGATATGAGTATGTTCCGATCAGCCGATCAGGTATGCTTTTTATATAGACCATAAATGATCACCTGCCAGATCGTTGCATTGTCCGATACTGAGTGATGTACTAGTACCACATAGTTCTTGTGATGGTGTTGTTTCTGAGGAAAGAGAGGAGACCTCACCTTTCAGATATATAGTCTTTTGGTCACCGAAAAGGCAAAAAAAAAAAACACTGGTAGTACTCCACTGTTGAATTGGATCCAGTCATTTAACTGCGCTACAGCTTGAGCGACTGTGGTCATAGAGATCAAGTCATGCATGGTCCTGTTGATCCTGTGTGGCAACTGGCGAGACAGTGAGCCAACGGAGAAACCTGGACACGTTGCGAGACCGCGACAGGCTATCTTCTTGTCGCCGACGGCATGCACGGCGCACGCTTTGACGTCATGCGACTTCGTTCAATTCCAAAATGACATGCATCCGATAGAGGAAGGGAAGCTTATATTATTTGCACATTTCTGCAGGGAGCTAGGTTGGCCCCACGATCCATATGTAGCATGGCTCGGCATTGACTGAGCATCGCCAGCGACACGTACGCCTCCTGCAGCTGCAAGTACTAGTACTGCAACAGCAGCGCTTTCAATTGATGCGCTAAGCTATGGCCACGGACATGCATAGCCCGGCCGGCCGCGCCAGTGTCAGGCCATAAATCCACACTAGCGACAACACGAAGAAATAAAATCGAGGGTGGCATGTCTGGTTCTGACCGCATGCAAAGTTGCAGGAGCTGCAAGCCTGCAACGGCAAGCACGAGCAGAGCAAAGCAAAACAAACGACAACGATCTGATTAATTCAGCCATTATCATTGCAATGCAGTGCAGGTAAATTGATGCAGTGGGTAGGTACTAGTACACAGTAGTAGACCCAGGATTTTCAGAATAAATGTTCGAACTTACAAAAAAAAAATTCAACATGGAAGCGATGGAGATTCGTGACTTTTCAATAGTAAGACACACACTCCATCGAGAACTACGAGGCATAGTCAAGTATGAATGATTGACTAATTATGCCAATGTTACAAGGCATAGTCAAGTATGACTGCTTATGTCAATGTCTAGCTGCTCTCTTTTATCATCGAATCATGGCAAGGTATTTTAGCATGTTGGTTTACTAAATTACTCTGTTTCCCCTAGATTTGTTGCAATGTAAATTTCTTGCAATGCATACGAGATTACACAAAGCTATCACTCAAACCAGTCAGGTCCCTATTGTTCTTGCCAAGTTCAGGAACATATGCAAAACACTAGCAAGCAAAAATTTCAACTTAATGCGGCACCAAATCTTTCCTTCGCTAGCTCAGGGATATGTGGCATAAAGGAGATGCGAAAGGAACAGGCAAACATCACATTAACATCAGCAGATACAAATCTCTAGAAAATAAAACAGCATGATGCACAGCTATAATCATCAATCTCAACAAAAGGATATGTAGAGATCATTGCTTACTTTGCACTCACCGCTTCCATCTTCTCAACTTGCGCGGTTGATGAGCTGAGCCGACGGAGTTGGAGCAGAGGTCAAGCGACAGGTGTCTGGCGTGCAAGCCGCCATGCCGGCTTGGCCAAGACGGCCGCAGCATGGCCCCTCCGCCTCCTCCTCCGCCTGCTGCCCCCCTTGCCCCTTGAGGTCCTCGGCCTCCCTCCCTTCTCGGTTCATGCCTCCATGATCGCCCTCACAGACGGTCAGACTTCACTTGCCCTTGGCCCCGGCCGCCTGCCACGGCCTCACACTCATGCTCCGCCTCCCCTCTCCCTCGAGCCTCAACACCAACACCCTCGGGTCCCACTTGAGCCACTTCACACAAGAACGCCACTTCGCCACCACCATTGCGCTCGATGGAGCCATTTAGGGTTGGGATTGAGATTTGAGAGTTGGCCTTCGCGTCATGCAGGCGGCGTATGAGCGAATGGAATGGGTTTGATTTCGCTTCTTGGGCACGTGGGTTTGGTGGGAGTGGGGACGCGACGCGAGGCCTTTCAACAAGTCGTGGGACTCCTTGACGTAATGGTCGTGCCAAAGCACGGCAAATTACGCTAATTTAAAATGATTTTTGGTATATATGTGTATTATGCCCTAAATATATATATATTTTGCCAAAAATTTTTGGGTGTTCAGCTGAACACCCATGACCCTAGGTGGGTCCACCCCTGCTAGTACACCAAGCTCTGTTTCCCCCTTCCCTAGCGTGGATTTTTTGCCGGTTTATCACTTTTACATACCGTATATATATAATTGAGCGTATAAATTTTTTTTTATCAAAATTAGCACCTGTCCGCGTGGCCGCCGTGCGGCGACACGCCTCCAGCCGCCATGTCGCTGCGGCAGCGCCCATGCGCCGCCACGTGTCCGCTCAGTTAGGGTTTGTGTCCGATTATGTTAGGGTTACGGTTTAAGCCGGAATTAGGAATTAGGGTTAGGGTTTAAACGACGATTTTTGTTTCAATTTTAAAATATAGCAAACGACTTCAACAAATTATGAAATTTTATGCGGAGCCCCCTGACATAGTATACTTGCTTGTGTAAATTTACCATAATTTTATTCGTCTAGAACCCCCGACAAGTCAGCTTTGCGTAGCGACGTAACCCGACGATTCAGCTTTGCGCAGCGACGTGACCCAACGAGTCTCCTCAGGGCCGCTGCCTCGCGAACACGAATTTCCTTCAACCAAATTACAATTCAGTCATGTATGCAGCATCGGCTCGGCATATAAGTATTATCCCTTCCACGCCGTGTTCTCCTGCATCCAGATTTCAACACAATCTCGTTCAGATGGACAAGCACTGGGAGGAGATCCGCGAAATGCAAAGAGAGTATGTGGCCCAGGAGTAACAAAGGGAGCGTGCTAGGAGGCCACCTCCCTGCAATGACGCCGCCCCTCGTAGCAGCAACCCCTACCACAACATCCCAACCAAGGATTCGCCGTAACACCCGCCCGAGGGGGAGACATCGCCCCTCTGTTGGTGCAGGGACAACAGCAAGTTCTTCGAATCCAAGCATCGGCTAAGCCTGGGTATGCGTTACTGGGTTGCGCGAACTACTCCTGCGACTATCCCGACCGCCGTTGGGACACGAGCCACTACCGGCGGCCGGTAAGGACATGTTACAATATGTTCCCTTACCATTTCTCTTTCAAAGTATGCACTAACAACCTCTCCCATCTACCCATAGTCTCTGGATCTGCTATGTGGCTATCGCAAGTGGATCGACCTAGAGATACACCCACATGACTAGTAGACTCTCGACTGCGAGAAGTGGGATGCCAACATGGACCGCGAGAGGAGGGAGGAGGAGCGCCGCACCGAAGAGCACAACCAGCGTATCCGGTAGGAGACGCAGGCCTATCTCGAGGCGTGCAGGCGCAAGGAGCGCGAGGCTCGCGAAAGGGAGCGCAAGAAAAAGAGGGAAATGGCGGCCGAGGCCAAGGCGAACGGCGAGGAGTACAACGCCGAGCTCGTAAGGAAAGGCAAATGGCTCTAGTCCACGCAGTAGTCCGACCCTCTTTGTCCATATATCCCATGTATTTGTAATTCCCTAAAGGCATGCATGTACCATCCTTGGTTCGTTAGCCTGCATGCCATGTAACCTCATTGTTGGATCAACTGTCATGTTGTTATCGTTGCGCCATTTCTCCAAAACTGTCGTGTATGTTATCGTGTATGAATTTCCTAGCGCATCGCAATATCACCTACCTTCGTACTTACGAATCATTGCTACCTAACAAAATTCTTCAGAAATTTAGTGCACCACAACAACATACCAAAATGTTATTGCGAGTCTAATAGATAGTTTTCCAGAAGTAGGGAAAAGTATAGTATCTTTGGAATATCCCACAACCTCCTTTAGACTGCAAATATACATTGCTGTCAAGACATATATATCACCAAAATATAATCCAGTAAATCTCAAATACATTCCAAGTCACCTGAAATTATGAAACCCTAATTTCCGTAACCTAAAATCCAAATTCTCGCGACCTAAATTCTAAATTTTCGAGACAATTCCAGAACACATATAAAATTGTCAAAACATTACACATAAAAAATCATAATTTTTAGAGCTCATTTTCTACATTTACAAATCCGTACAAACAGTACACGTTTATGAAATTGCGAGAGAGCACGTGGCGGTTCTAGACGAATAAAATTATGGCAAATTTACACAAGCAAGTATAATGTGTCGGGGGCTCCACGTAAAATTTCATAATTGTTTGAAGTCGTTTGCTATATTTTAAAATTGAAACAAAAATCATCGTTTAAACCCTAGCCCTAATTCCTAATTCTGGCTTAAACCCTAACCTAGTTGGACACAAACCCTAACTGAGCGGACACATGGCGGCGCATGGGTGCCGCCACAAGAATGGTCATGATGACAAAGCTACCAAGACGACGACAGTGCGTCTTGGCATGACGTATGTGGGAGGCCTCATTGCATGGTGGTCTGCATGGATAGGTGCTAGTTTTCACAAATTTTTTTTTATACGCCTATTTCTGTATATACGATATGCAAAAGTGACAATGCCCACAAAATTTCCCCTAATGTGCTCTTTTTATAGCATCAGTTTTTTTTTTGGTTGGAAAGGAACAAGCAGTGAATGGACCGAAGGAGGAGTGAGATGGGAGGGGAGGGGGTGGGAAACAGAAGAGCGTAGATAGTAGTGCACGACACTGGCCACACCAAACGAGCGTACGAGTATAAATAAAACAGGAAGGGGCCAAGCGATTAAACCAACCAAACCACTTCGTAGTCGACCACAACAACCGGCGGCCGCGGCGCACATGCACGCGCCTGGCCTGTATTTAACACGGCGGCCCGGTCGCCCTTTACATGCGAAGTAAAATCCTCCCAAAGCACAGCGGCAATTTGACCAAACCCCACCAGCTTCATGTCTCCCGAGCTCTTCTGTAGTGCACTTAATTTAATGTGGACTGTTAATTCTTTTTATTAAATAGTTCATATTGGTTAGGATTTAATTATACTACATCCGATAGTATGAGTAGTAGAATTCTAAGAGAGATAGAATTGTAATTGTTTATGTGGGGATCACATGACACAAGATTAATATTTTAAACCTTAGTTGAAAAAGTCAATAATACTCTAACAAAAAATTTATAAATACAAAGAAAAGTCTATTATGGCCTTAACAAATTAATTGTTAGATTTAATTTATACTACCACCATATACTAACAGTAAAATATACTGTAAAATTTCTTCTCCAGAAATCCAATCGGTGGTTCAGTTCAACAGTTTGATTTGCACGAATAAAATGTAGCAACAGTAGAATCAATGGGACAGAAGAGAAGGATGCTATCTAATGCAATGTACCAGTAGCGGGAGGTGAACTGGAGGCATGCAGGAACGAATAGTTGTACATACATAGGTGGTTGCTAGGGGTGCAGCGTGTGTGTTCGAGTGTGACTGTGTGTGTAGGAGACGAGCTGAGCGCGCGCTGAAGCGGCACGGCTAGTGCTTGAGCACGTCGGGGATGTGGACGGGGTACCGGTGGATGCAGGCGGCCCAGGGCCCGTCGGCGCCGCCGGGCGGGCGGATGCACTCCCACGCGGCGCTGTTGCACTTGAACCCGGAGCCGAAGCCGATCATCCACACGCGGTCGCCCTTGCGCATGCGGCCCTTGGCCTCGATGTAGGCGAGCTCGTACCACAACGAGCTGCTTGACGTGTTGCCGAACCGGTGCAGCGTCATCCGCGACGCCTCCACTTGCTCGTCCGACAGCGTGAGGCTGCGCTGCAGCTCGTCGATCACGGCGCGCCCGCCCGCGTGGATGCAGAAGTGCTCGAACGCCGTGCGAAAGTCGGGGATGTAGGGCTTGATCCGGTCGTTGAGCGCCCTGCGCGCGATGAAGGAGAGTACGAACAGCAGCTGCTCCGACGCCGGGAGCACCAGGGGCCCCATGGCCGTGATGTTGGCCTTGAGCGCGTCGCCGGCGATGTTCATCAGGTCTTTGGACAGGTTGATCCCGATGTTTCCGCGGTCGTCCTCCTCCTGGTACACGCAGTGGTACGCGTTGTCTTTGGCGCCGGTCAGAGTCCGCACCATGCGCGCGAGCCGGAACCGCGCGTTGGCCCCGTTGGTGGACAGGAGCACGGCGGCGCCGCCCATGCGGAACAGGCAGTTGGGCAGCAGCATGGCGCGCTCCCTGCCCATGTAGTAGTTGGGGGTGATGGTCTCCGTGGAGACCACCAGCGCGTGTGCGCCCTTGGGCGCGACCTGGAGCAGGTTTCTGGCGAGCTCCACTGAGATGAGCCCGGCGCTGCAGCCCATACCGGCGAGGTGCACGTTGCGCACGTCCCTGCGGAGCTTGTACCGGTTGATGATCATGTCAGCGAAGGACGGCGTCGGGGCGAAGAGGCTGCAGTTGACGACGACGATGTCGATGTCCTGGGGGGAGATGCCGGTCTTGGCGAGCAGGTCGTCGATGGCGGAGAAGATGGTGAGCTCGGCCTCGGCGCGGGAGGACTCGAGGTCGCGGGATGGCGGGATGTAGTGCTGCGCGTAGGGCAGGCAGGTCTCCTCGCCAAGCCCCGAGCGCTCGAGCAGACGCGTCATGAACCGGACGCTCCGCTCATCGAAGCCCGGCCACACGCGGGAGTGCTCCAGGAACGTCGCGAACGGGACGCGGCAGTTGGGGTTGGTGCGGAAGCACGCGTAGTCCACCATGTACACCGTGCGCGGCCGGAGCATGAGGTAGACGGTCGACACCGCGGCCGGGACGAACGCGGCCAGGAACAGGTGCACGGGCCGGTGCGCGCTCAGCCGGGCGAGAACCTCCTCGGCCCCCAGCTCCGCCGCCTTGAGCACGGCCGCGGCCGCGAGCGGCACGGCCACGATGGTGAGGATGTTGTTCACCACCAGCTGGTACAGCGGCTTGAGCTGCCCCGACGAGCCCATGCTAGCTTGCGTCGTCTGCGTCTGCGTTGGCGTTGCGTCCTAGCTTGGGCCTTGGGGTGTACTGTGTCAGGGTGGGAAGCGAGAGGGGGGAGGGAGAATTTAAAGCGGCAAAAGCCGTGGCACCGGACCCACAGGTGGGTGGGCCACGCGCTTATTCACTCGCTCGATCGGATACTACAGGAGCACAGTGAGGCTGATGATGATGAGTAAACTTCATCAGTAGGTGGCCACTCTATTGACCAAGTGCGCGTCAAAAGGACAAGTCAATGTGCATACATCAAGTACGGTTTCGTAGTGATGGGACTCCAGACGCATGGAGTAAGGTTTGATATAGAACTATAGAACTATAGAAGGCGTTAATCAGGTATTATTTGCTAGTTGCTACATACATGGTAATTAGATATGATGCGTTGAATAAGTGTTAGGATCTAATTCCTCCTTTCTTTTAGTTTCAGAATGCTTTAATTGTTCCACCATCTTGAGGAAGAGAACAATTGATCGTTTTTTAAGACAAGTTGTTTATAGCGAAAACGAACTAGCAACTAAGTTTAGTTCGGATGAAAATATGAAATTATTAACTTTTAGGTAGTCGTATAGCTAAATTTAAATTAATAGATATGTACCTTTTTTCGTATTGCCAGACATATGTTGTTATGCTTTGTTATTCATGCTATGTTGAAGCAAATCAACCCGTATGTAATTTTCTTTTGTATCGTTAAATATACGCTACCTATGTTGGCGTCTACTATGTTGCTACGATATTTGTTTTGTGATCGTTGTCTACAAGGCACACTCAAATCCTGGCTCCGCTCGTGTATCAAAGCAAACCAAATTAAGCTTTTGCAAGTTGCATCGATCAATATTGGGAGGCCGGCCGGGTTCTTGATAGGCATTTAAGATCGGGCCCAGGAGTAGCTTGAACTTGCTGGTTGCCTGGATGGACCACGGAAGTCCATTTAAAACCATACCAGTTGGGTTCTTTGTCATCTGACTCGTCTCCCTATTTTTCGATTATACTCCATTTCCCCGTCCTTAACCGCTCGTGCAATTAAATGGGGCTGCTACTATACTGTATACCTCATGTTGTGTGACTGTAATTTGTCGACATGCACGTTTGTCTCCATCTCTTGGAACGAAAAGTCCATAGCATCTGACACTATTTGTACTGCTGCTTAGCAGTTTTGCTGTTTAATTCTCTCGGTGTCTCGCAACCCGCAGCTTTAAATGAAACAAGGATTGAGAGAATGGCGCCCATTGAAACCGCTGTGCTCAAAGACCCAGCGGTGTGCTAGCAACTGTTTATGCATGCTACTATTTGCCCATCAATAGTTCTATATTTGTCTATCAAAAGCATGCGATGATGCTTTACGCTATCCTCCCCTGGTGCCCACTCTACTTCCAACAGACTACGACAAATTGCTCCAACCATGATCAAGGTGTCTATCTGTCCATCAAGGCGTTTCCAAATATACTAGTACTACTACATTTTGCCATCAATCGCCTATGGTTTAGAGGAACCCATCGCCGTGGAGTTTGATCATCCGTTTGTTTCGAGCTTAACGCTAGGAAGGTTTTTAAAATAAATGTTTTTTCTTTATTTGGTAGAGCCGTAGAGCTTAGTTCCGTGATGGCTAGCCACCGGTCGCGATGGGTTCTGCTCTGCTGTCTTCACTGCCGTAGTTAATCGGAGTTGGTTGCTAGCAGCGAGCGATCGAGTGGTGGAGGAGAAGTTAATTTGTGCGTGCCTGCGTAGTTGACGCGATGCGCCACGCGCCGGTGACTGACTCTGCCGCGCGCGCGACGAAATGAGGCCGTGCCGCGCGTATTATGGGCGCGTTGCAACGGCCGTCTTGACGATGAGACGAGACGAGATCATCCCGGCAAGTGGCAGCCATACATACGACCTCACGGCGTAACAGTTGGCTGATCCTTGCGTGGAAACGTGGATGGAATCCTGCGTATTTGGAGTGCGCGGCAGAAAATTTTGCATTTCTGGCTCTGTAATCTTCTTTTTATTTTTAAAAGTAGCATCCTCCCGCTATAATTAGCACGTCTAGACTCTACATAGTCCTCCTACCGTGGATCTCAGGGGCGGCAGGCGACCTACCTCCGGCGCCGGGCGCGGCAAGCGACCTGCCCCCGATGGCGGGCACACCACTTGCCCCCGGCCCCGGGCGAGACAGCCAGCCCCCCATGCGCACCGAAAGCTATTTTGGTTGTTTGCGCTTTGCATTTTTTGTTTCTTTATGTCGCGTCGTCGTCACGTCGCTTCACATCGTGTCTCGTCAATGTCTTTCACTGTCTTTGTTTTCTCGCTATATAAGCGAACGTGTTGCCGATGATTTCTTATAAGGCGCAGCTCGCGTTGCGATTAGATTAGCTAAACAAATTGCGTTGCGATTAGATTAGCTAAACAAATTCGATCACTCATCTGTGGTATTTAATATTTTGTTATTGTATTTTTTAGCGTTAAGTACGTACTTAATAATGTACGTGCATTATATCGATCATAAGCTGTTATATGCGTAATTCATCAGATTGTACCATCTAAATGAATTCGCTAATTGTGAGTTGTTCTCTATTTGCAGCAATGACACGTACTCTACCACCCCTACTTGAGGAGGCATGGGACGCCCAGCATCGCTGTCACGCTTGGATCGGTGGCGATGGGCCGCCAACTCTAGTGACACGGGGACCGAGGGGGACCTAGCCGTTGGACGACCGGTATGTTTGGAAGCTTCGTCAATCCGGGCTGATTGCGTTCGCTCGCATGCTGAACATGGGGCAAAACCTCCTGATTGACACCCCCTTCTTTCCGCCATGGTTGATCGTTGGCGGCCGGAGACCCACACGTTCCACTTCCAGTGGGGGGGGGGAGATGACTGTGACACTGGAGGACGTCAGCTTCATTACTGGCCTGCCATTGCGAGGCCGTGCAGTTGTTCCCCCTCCGAGGTTGCCGGATTGGAAGGAGCGTCACGGCCATCGCTTCGGGCAACCTATCCCTGAGAGGTCTAAGGGCGTTCCACACGCCTGGCTGCGACGATTCATGCATTGCCCAAATGACGCAATGGAGGAGGTGGTTCGATGCCACTTAATTGCATATTTGTTGTTTCTATTCGGGTGGGTCATGTTCCCTAGCGCGTAGGGGAACATGGTGTACCCTAGTTATATTCACCTTGCGGAGTCTATCGTGGACTCTGACGATGAGGACGTGCCGCATCAGTTTGGGGTTCACCAGATCAGGCGCTTACGCATCGCCGCGTCTGTCGCGATGTTTAGCGTCGTCGCGAAACAGAGCCGTGCTCTCGGGTTGCCACACGCTATTACAGCTATGGTCGTGGGAGCACTTCGCGGTCGGACGGCCGTACTTTCACTCCCCAGTCCACCCATACCTGTGCACACAACATTTCTACGGTGAGACGGACGATGAGGATCCCGTGGAAGGCCTGACCATGGGATCCCGATGGACTGTGGCAGTATTGGGGTGGGCTAGGGAGAGAGCGCGTCGCATATACCCTGAGTTCCACAATGAATTCGAGGTCCTGCACGAGGACGACATAATATGGGCTCCTTAGACGGATGCCTTCGTGCAGGACACGGCGCCCAACGGCTTGAGCTTGCTATGCTACCAGAATGCGTCGTACTGGAGGACAACTTGTCATCTGGTATTCTCCCACATGATTGAGCCATACAACCCGCAACGGGTGATGAGGCGATTCACCGCACCAGAGATCCCCGCCCTCGATGCATCGCTATGCAGCGTAGCCACTTGTAAGTATGTTATATTGCTTAATATTATAGGTCTATTACTCATATGTTATGTCAGTAGTATAATTTATTTATTTTGTTCCACCATCAGGCAAACAAAGAAGGGCTGCAAGAGCGATGAGTAGCTTCCGACGTAGCAGCCGTGGATATATGTATGGCAATCTGCCACTGATTGCATTTTCCAGGAGGAACGGCCTTACGATGCAGGGACTTACGACACGTACTTGGAGTGGTACGTATGGCACATGCGAGCGAGATTGACAAGAGCCCCCCCCCGGCCCGACATGCAGATTCTAACCACGCTAAACGCTTGGGCTTGGGGCTGGACCCGCACCGTGCAGCACGCCGTGATGATTCGGTATGTTGAGCACGTAGCAAATAAAACACCCTCGGAAATAGGGTTAACTAACATAATTTTGTTTGTTCGGTAACCATGCAGCTGGACCGTTTGCAGAGCGTTGTGGAGCGCGGCCACCGGGAAATCGAGCAAGGTACGAACAACACAGTTGAACGCACGTCATTCACAGCATGAGCTGTGGAAGGCCCATCGATGTCGACTTGAGGCATCGGACGGAGTATCGTCGCGCACCCTCGCCCCCTCCATCTTCCTGTCCAAGCGAGTCGACCCAGCGGCGCAGCGTCGACGGACAATCGTCTGCGTAGTTGCCACACAGGGACTCTACACTAATGCCGTCGTCGTCACGAAGGGACTCTACACTGATTCCGTCGTCGTCACGGAGGGAGTCTACGCTGATGCCATCGTCGTCACGGAGGTAGGAAGAGGCCGTTCCAGAGAGCACGAACGTGCAACCTAGAACCACAGAGGTTATCCTAGATTCTCCCGCCGAGCCCCCACACTCTCGGACAATTTTAAATGGGCGATGCAGCCCCATGTTATCAGTCCGGCCACACGCCGTACCCCGAGTAGTTCACCCCGCAAGCTCAGCCGAGTTGGTGCCCCTCCGCGAATCCTACTGCTTGGATCACCAAGATGTTTTCAACGCCACTCCCGCAGGTGATCCCCCCAATACGACGACACGACGGTTGAGGAGCTTTGCTATGACCTACGGCAGAACCCACAGTCACTCGAGAGGCTAACGTTCCTGCAGGAACAGATTTGTTGGAGACCTATGGCAAGAACACGGCGTGGAAGGCCACTACATGGTCCTATGGCCGAGAGCAGTGAACATCAGCATGAGCAATAGTAAGATTAGAAGTTTAAGCATGTTGTAACTTGTACTTCAGTTAGTGATTTATAATCTGGATAGAATGTGGTAATGGTATTGCAATTGGATACTTGTACTTCGTTACCTATCTCAGTAGAACAAGTTTATTCTCATTCATCAAGGACTGCGATACATAGATAAAGAGTGGACAGTACAACCTCATTACAACTGACGTTCTACTTGGTAAGAACAACATATAATAGAATAAAGACCGCAAAACTAACTATCTTAACTAATTTCTTAAGCATCTTCTCAACTCTTTCCATCCTCTCATCCAGTCTTGTAAGTCTGTTCTCTTCATTTTGCATTGGTTGATCGGATGCTCGAGCCACTGGACGAATTGCAGCAATACCATGGGAGTCTTCTTGGAAGGCAGTAATTCGCATTGTAATATCTCGAACCACTGGGACAGCTTCATCAGCCCACTGCCAAAACCGATATGTTGTGTTCTACACAAGAATTGCAGCTTCAAATGAAAGTAAGAAAATATGGTATTTGCAATGGAATTCATTCATGCTGATTCTGCACAAGTTACCGTAAGATTTGAACACTTCATGAACACTCGGGACAGATTCGTTGGCATATGAGAGGTGAACACATTCGCCGGATCCCTGCAATAAGGGCAAACCAGGTGCTACCGTAGTGATTCTAATTGTCTGCTCACTCGAAAGTTAGATGAGGCCAAGACATCCCATTTTACACTGGAAGAAAGGAGAAGAGGAATAGAAGAGTGAGGTGAATGGTAGCAAAAGCATCCATATATAGTGTTGGAAGCACGAAGGGGCCACTGTGTGGAAAGGAGGACGTGACCACACAGTGTGGAAAGCAGGACGTGACCACTCTTCGGAAAGCAGGACGTGACCACTCTCTGGAAAGCAAGACATGACCACTCTTTGGAAAGCAGGACATGACCACTGTCTGGAAAGCAAGACGTGACAACTCTCTAGAAAGCAGGACGCGACTACTTTCTGGAAAGCACGACGTGACCAAAACGAGGCAGATATTCGTACTTATAAATCAATAATAACAACTTGAAGCGGTATAACAACTTGCTATATCGTAGAAAGCAGTTCAGGTTACAACGCAAATCACTACAACACTCACATCGCTACGACCAACATGACTCAATATACTGGATAGCTTACAGATACTAAGTGGCGTCGGAGGAGGAAGAAGGTCTATTCGGGCAGTTCCTGAATGAGTGCCCATGAGTCTTGCATAGCTCACACCTCATTGGTCTTGGCCGATCTCCACGTTGGCTCGCATCCATGTCGTTGCGGATGCGCCTTGACTGACGCCTCCCACGGCCTAGATGCCGCAGTGCTTCATTCGGTGACCACTTCACTGCTCCCAACTATAGGTCCGTATAGTGGCCTTCCACGCCGTAGGAGTTGAACTCCCCGTTCCAGGTATCATACATGTGACATATGTCATAGTACTCCGACATATACATGCTACAAGATTGGTGAAATACAACACATGTAGCATATACGTGGAAGCAAGGCTTATGCAGGAGTTGAGGCTTGTTGTAGGTGCAAACTGCCACATCACCTACGGTGCAAACATGCTTCCGGTCACCTCTCATGTGGCCGCGAACGTACTTGTCCCGCAGGCGGATCTCGAACTTCCTCCTCACGCCATCCATTGTGTGAGCTACATGGGATCGGGCCTTGGTAATCTTCTTCTCCATGTAGGCAAGGGTAACCTCCGAGTACTGTGTCCCTTCGTCCAAATGCTGCTTGGCCATCATTTCCTAATTGACGAAGTAACCGACCGTGCGGTTCCATGTCTCGTCGACAATAACGGTGATGGGCAGGGCATGGACCCCTTTCAACACACCATTGTAGACCTCGAACATATTGGTTGTCATGATGTCGTACTGAGCACCATAGGTGTCATGAAAAAGGGACCATTTCTCATAGTCGGGGGCATGCACGCTCATCCACTCAGCGAACTCGCTTTGTGGCGCACCTGGCCCAGAACCTCCACTTGCATGCTCGGTTTCGGCCTCAAGCTCTCGCCACACGGCATCGAACTTGCGCTTCTGGTTCTGCAGGCAGAGCTTCTTGAACTTCTTCATGAGGTCCTTGCTCCGGAAGCGCGTGTGGGATTTGGTGGCTAGATGCCGCATGCACCAACGTGTGCGCATGTCGTTCCATTGGAACGACGAGCTTGTACCATGCTGCATGGTGTGCAGCGCGGACAGCAACTCGGCATGACGGTCGGTTATGATGCACACATTCGACCAGTCCCTTACAACATGTTGCTTTATGTTAACTAGGAACCACAGCCAACTGTCAGTGTTCTCATTCTCCACAATTACAAAGACAACTGGGAGCAACTGGTCGTTGCCATCAGCGGCATAGCGGTGAGAATGGTGCCCTTGTACTTCCCTCAAAGGAATGTATCGCCCATAGTCGACGGGACAAAGAATGGGAGAAGCTCGATCGCCGCCAAATGCCCAGAAGACTCGATCAAGGATTAGGGAATGTGGGATGTTCGACGGGTGGAGCCTATCCACCCTGTTGATGCATGTCCCCGGATTAGCATCCGTAATTTGCTTCAGTATTTTGGGGACTAGGTCGTACGTCTCCTTGTAGGTACCGTACAACCCTTCGAGGACCTTCCGCCGCCCGCCGACCTTCATCAGAGCTAACGATACCCCATCAGATTCGCTACGTAAGCCATCAGGACCTTCGACGAAATGGTCAAATCGGCGAGAAATACATGGCTTATGATGCTCACGATGTAGCCTGAGGTCACATTCATATGCATTTGCAATGGCTCCTCAAGCTCACATGTGTGATTCGTCATGATTATGATGCGGAAGGCCGTTCCCGCCCTAGGGAATCTCTGCGCACGGACTTTGCCAGGGCAAGAGCTAAGCACGCACTTAACTATATACATGTTAGGATTAGACCTGCATATAATGGAAGACAGATAATGGTTAGTACGACTAACTGTAGATAGTTCAAGATACAGCAAACAACGTTGAAACTCACCTGTAAACTCGGTAAGTCCGACTGGTCTTCACCGCGAAACTCGTGATAGCTTGCTTTGCGACAGCCTTGTGTGGGAAATGTTACCCCACAAGCAGGGTGTCCGCATCGAAGGCCCACGAAGACTCGTGCTCCTATGGCAGAACAAGGGAAGAGGCTACTTGGCAATCCAACAGACTTGGAACATAGTCCGTGTCGGTCGAAACAATGCCATCGACAATGGCACCCTCATCGTCGGCTTCATCCTCGCTAGATTGCGAGTCAAAGTCGTCCCCATCTTCGGTGGCAGTGCCCTTGGACATGCCATCGATAATCTCGTGACAATCAACACGAGCACCCTGCCATTTACCCACACCTTCATTCGGTTGGAAACTACCAGAATCTCCATCAACTGGAGCATCCTTCCTAGCGACGTCTGTCGCTCTTAAGACCTCTCCCGTCGTCAACAAACCGAAGACAAAGCAAGAGCGCCGCTTCAACGACGCCCCTAGAGGATCGAAAGCAGATAAACAAAATGGACATACATCATGGGTCGTCGATAGATCGGAGTGTGAAGATTGCTAACGATCTTCATGTAATGTGCCCACATGGCACTACTGGTCACCTTCGCCAGGCCCCACAACATCTGCCCGTGTGGTGGGACCGTGCTGACGGTGTCCGCCTCTATCACTATCTTGTTCTTGGCAACGTGCCTATTGAACAACTGCCGAATGCACCATCGTAGCTCGAGCAAATCCACGTGTGCCAGGTTGGGAACGTTTAGCAAGGCACGCTGCCAGCTCGACATATCAACTCTGTCTGGACCGGCACGCACGTTACCGTGGAACACGTACAGTGTCTCTATTTCTCACAAAAATAAGACAATATTTCAACCAAAATGCAGCACAAAAACCATACGTACGTTGTTAAAATGAACTTACCGTTACGACGTTACCGACTCTTAACCTCAGACACAGAAGACTGCAAATTCAAACATGCATCGCATTAGTAACGACTTTGGCAAATGGTGCCAACAAAGGACAAACTAAACGGTTAAGTACTAATTCTCCTGCTTCGACAGAGGGAGGCACCTCACAAAGAGGGAGAGATTCCTAAGAGGAACGATCGATCGAGTGCAAAAATTTCCCGACTAAGACCCGATGCTTCTGAAGAATGTGTGCGGCCATGTGTTTAAATAGCCGAGCACAAGAGACACAACGTGATGACGCCCCCACAGGGTGCAAGTCACCTACCGTGCCTAGCAGAGGGGACAGGTCCCTACCGCGCCTAGCACAGGGGGTAGGTCCCTACCGCGCCCCACACCGAGGGTAGCTCCGCGCGCGACGTGACCCAACGAAGCAGCTTTGTGCGGAAACGATGCTAAGCGGCCCCAAGATTCGTCGTACACAGACAGCGAGTGACTGGTCGAGACGCAACGTGACGACGACGTGACGCCCCCCCAAAGGGTGCAGGTCACCTATCGCGCCTAGCAGAGGGGGCAGGTCCCTACCGCGCCTAGCACAGGGGGCAGGTCCCTACCACGCCCCACACCGAAGGCAACTCTGCGCGCGACATAACCCAACGAAGTAGCTTTGTACGGAAACGATGCTACGCGGCCCCAAGATTTGTCGAACACAGACAGCGAGTGACTGGTCGAGACGCAATGTAACGACGACGTGACAACGCCCCCCAGAGGGTGCAGGTCACCTACCGCGCCTAGCAGAGGGGGCAGGTCCCTACCGTGCCTAGCACATGGAGTAGACAGCGAGTGACTCGACGAGACGCAACGTGACCGAACAGACATGGCTGCAAAGAAAGACGTGACAACACTCTGCAAAACAGGACGTGACCCGACGACTTCTACCTCCTCAACTTTTCAGACCGAAAAGACATGACTTTGCATGAAATTAACCACACCATACCAACCCTGTGGCTTATAAAAGGAGATGGATGATATCTGGGAGAGAACACTACACAACTAAACCCAACACTGCACCAGAGCTTGCTTCACTACGTTAGGATGGACAACATGCTGAAGAAGCAATGGGATGAGATCCGCGAACTAGTAAGGGCTGCTGGGGAGCGGGATGACCAAGCGAGGGCTGCTACGGCCCGGGTCGAACAAGAGACGTGTGCCAGGCTGGCAGCTCACCGCAATGAGGCCCCCCATAGCAGCAACATCTTTCGAAACGTTCCATTCGAGCGTTTGCCGTAACACCCGCCAGAGGGGAAGACGCCGCCCCTCTGTTGGTGCAGGGACCTATGCAAGTTCTTCAAGTCCAAGCACTGGATTAGCCTGGGCATTCATTACTGGGGTTGCGCGAACTACTCCAATGACTATCCCGACCGACGTTGGGACACGAGCAGCTATCGGCAGCCGGTAAGGACCAGTTAGAGTGTGTTCCCTTACTATTTCTCTTTCAAAGTATGCACTAACAACTTCTCCTGTCTACCTGTAGTCCCTGGATCCGCTATATGGCTACCGCAAGTGGATCGACCAAGAGATCCACCCACATGACCAGTGGTCTCTCAACTTCGACGAGTGGAATGACAAGAGAGCCCGTGAGATCCGGGAGGAGGAACATCGCACCGACGAGCAAAACGAGTGCATACGTCGGGAGACGAAAGCTCATCTCGAGGCGTGCAGACGTAGGGAGCACGAGGCTCGCGAGAGGGAACGCGAGAGAAAGAGGGAAATAGTGGCCAAGGCCAAAGAGGCCAGCGAGGAGTTCAACATCGAGCTAGCAAGGAAGGGAAAATGGCCCCGGTCCACGTAGTAGGTCGGACCATTTTGTACTAGTCCCTCGTCGAAGGTCGAATCTATTTCCATTCCAAAAAGGCGCATATGTATCGTAGGAGTACTTCGGTTTGTTGCATCGTGTAGAAACTGATGTTTCTTATGCATATAACCAAACCCTATGTGTCATGTTATTCCCAGCTTCATTATAAAGTCTATTTTCATTCGCAACATCAAATCTCCTCGTTTTTTCGCATTCGATTCTTCCGTGTTATTCCCTGGTGCATCGTAATATCACTTACCTTCCTACTTATGACTCAATATTACCTCAATCGTCCTCACAAAATTCTTTAGAAATTTAGCGCACTACAACAATATACGACGATCACAAAATGTCATTGCAAGTTTGACAAATTTCATACCCTTGATATTCTACGAAAATAACAAACAGAACAATCAACCTTGTCCCTACACTTTTATTTTCAAAAATAAATACCATCATACAATAAGATTTGCTAAATGTAATACATACGAAATGCAATATATATTATAACACAATTATTCCAATCGGATTTGTTGAATAGGATAGCTAATACCTAAAATCGCCCAGTGGTTGGGCGACTTAGTCAAGTCACTCTACTAAAGGGTGACGCTAATGCATGTCGCTCGGTGGTTGGGCGAATTTCGGTCCATAAAGTACAAATAAAATAAACAATTTCTATTTTATTGGATTAATTAAAGCTTAATTGCAAAATTTCGAAAACTGAAAAAAAATTTAATGAATAAAATAAACTTCAATAATATTTAATTAAATTCATTCATTAGCTTATTGGATTTTTATGTAATTTTTTAAAATTTTCAATTTTTTAAATTTTTTCCCTAATTTCGCTCGGTAGCTAGCTCTGCGCCAGGCAGGGCCGACCACTGCGCGCCACCACCAGGCAAGGCCGCCGCCACGCCAATGACTGGGGCATGTCACCTGCCGCCCCCCGGGAACCGCGGTAGGGTAACTGTGTAGAGGCCAGATATGCTAATTATGGCGAAATAGGGCTATTTTTGAAAATAAAGAAGATTACCGGGCCAGAAATGCAAAAATTTCAAGTGAAAGATGAGTACTCCTCGCTTAGCGTTTACTCGTCGATGTTCGTAACTATTCACTTTGACTGATCGAGTTTTGATCAAATATAATTTTTAAAATATATGTTTATGTAACATAAACTAGTATTGTTAGATTTGTAATCAAAAGTACTTTACTAATATTCTATCACTACTACAGAAAATGTCATCACAGACGGTTTCATGAGCCGTCTGAGTTTATGGGTCAGTATTGACATGAGGTCATCACATACGGTTTTTGCATGCTATCACAGACGGTTATTAACTCAGAACCGTACGATTTGTCCTAAGGAACCATCTGTGATGACATATTCTTTATAAAATCTCCAAGCAGTGACTGTTGTGCCTTTGAAACTAGCTTTATATATATATATAATCTCCATGGACGCGCATGTACATTACTTAGATGTCGTCGATAGGTAATTGGACGTCGCTATGTTCAGAAAGTGGCGTGGATGCACAGGTACTCCAACTGGGAAGTGGCATCATGTATCAGCAACCAACCATTCCTTGATGTCAAGTTCTACGGTGAGGCCATCCTTACATATAAACCAGAACTCAAGTTGCTTGATGTTCTTGTTGGGTTTAAAGACAATTACATGCTTGTAATTAATAACTTCAAGTATAGTTCTGCTGCTATTACTTCTGAGGCTGTGGTTTAGGAGGATTCTACAAAAACTTGGAGGATTGGCATGAAGCAAATCACACACTCTAGTGTGTCAGGTTCGATGAAGTAGGCCGTGGTTCACCTGCACATTTAGGATGAATGCCCAAGGAGCGAGCTAGCTAGCTGAATTCAGGTCTCGAGTTAGCTAACAAGGGACTACGAATTACATACATACATACATACATATATAATATATACATGTATATGTGTGTGTGTGTGTCATATATATATATATGAAGTCGGTTTTAAAGGCACAAGCAGCTACTGCTTGGAGATTTTATATAGAAGAGATCAGGAAATGGTAGGACCCTGGGACGCAAGAGAGGAGAACTTGATCGGCATGAACACGGTTACACAAACAAAGGTGAAATGAATGGCGAGAGGTGGATGAAGAGGTGTTGTTGTAGTTTTTGACTCATTTGGTTTTATTTTGGAATGGAATACCACATTTGGCCTTCTGTGATATTCTTTCATATTGCAAAATTAATTATGAATAAAGTATATTTTCAGCACCAATTAAATGGCATAATTGACATATAAGCATGTGAATCATTCAAGTCATTTAAAAGGAATAATATGCTCAACACACACAATATGTGCACAACAAAAATCAGCATAAAGCTAATATTTAGAAGATTGGTTATTGCTCTCAGAAGGCTAGTTGCAGAAGATTAAAACTTGGCCATCACAACACTCATGCCAAATGTAATCACAAATTGAATATAACACTTTATAGATTAGGCATTGAGCTCAAAATAAAACTTGTTAATCTATTCAGACTAGTTCAAGCAAATCATCCAGAATTAACTTTATTGTACACAGGAACAAAATCTATCAAGATACTATCAACTATGATGTAGATCAGTAATTGTAAATAATCACAGAAAAACAGACTGGAAGACTGAAACTTCTACAGGACAACAAATATTAGTTGACTGAAAAAGCTCAAAGGACAACAAGTATATTAGAATGTATAAATTGCATGCTTAAAACAATAGATAACAGCAGGTAATCTAACAACTCAAGACGCAATCTATACACAATATCACATCCAATTGCATTTGTGGCATCAATTCATCATAGAGCAATTCACCGAGCCCACAAAAAATCACTTTGTAATGTCTCGTAGTGCTAGGCACATAAAAATCACACAGATTTAATATATCTAATAGCACAACACATAAGCAAGGTGATATGAAAAAAAAGGGGATGGCCAGGGGGTGACTGGCTTACCTTGGTGGTGCTTGGGAGGCACTTGGGGGAGGAGGCACACTGGGCTTGAGGAGGAGGCAGTGTAGAGGATGGCGGCGACGGTCTCGGGGAGGGGAGGAGGCGGGCTCAGGGAGGAGGCGCGCCGGGCTTGGGGGAGTAGGGGCACTAGGTTCGGGGAGGCAGCGGCTCGTGTTCGAGGAGAAGGAGGCGGGCTTGGGGGAAGAGGCGCGTCGTGCTCGAGGAGGAGGCAGCGTTGAGGACGGCGGCGATGGGCTTGGGGAGAAGAAACTTAATCGTTTGAGCGGGGGGGGGGGCGTGGGCAAACTCTAGAGTTTGAATATAAATTGGGTTGGACATCACAAACGGTTCTAAAGTAGAACCGTCTGTGATAAATACACATCACAGACGGTTATAATAAATAACTGTCTGTGATAATATACATTCTCATATACATAAATGCAAATTCAGAACATTTGACACATTCACATATTAGTAAAGAATTACATCTAAATATTTGCTAAAACTATGCTAAAACCGCTAATTTTACGACAAGTAGTTTAACACCTGTGCAAAGAATCTGGTATACTCATGCCTAATCCTATAGCCGTCGTTGCAGAAGACGACATAGTCGCCCCACCCTTCCATCATGCCGCAGCCGATGCTTGTGCACTGGTGTCCATCCTCTGGCAGCGCCAACACCCGGCCCTACACCCCGACCATCTTCTTCCACGTCACCTCCCGAACTACGTCCGCAGCGAGCCTCCAGCACTGCTTGCACTCCCGGTTGATCCTCTTGGCCATCTCGCACCCGCCGCTGGCTGGCTCGCCCTCGACCTAGTTGATGTAGTGCCTCCCAATGTTGCACGCCTCGCTGGCCTTGTAAAGGAGGCCGAGCACGTAGGCCGCGACCTTGTGGCCGGCGATGGCCACCCGGTTGAGGCACACGAGGCCGTGCTGCATGTCCTGGTGCACGAAGACGAGCGTGACGCCGACGATGAAGCAGGCCTCTAGGTTGCTGGTGCTGACCAAGTGGTTGACGACAGTGAGGTAGTACTAGTTGTCCAACCACTTTATTGCCTCCTTCCGTTGCAGCGCCACGCGCATCCCCACAACGCGCTCCTTGGATGCCTTGTACATAGCCTTGCAACTCCATAAGAGAAAATTAAAAGGCCAAATATAGTCAGATTAGTAACATGTATATGCATGCATAGATTGGTTACCACCACAAACAGTAGTAAGTATTCTTGTAGATATATAAATACGTACGCGACTCGTAGGCTGCAGAGGTCAGCCATGGGTTGAAGAGAGCTCGCGGCCACAGGGCCGACGATGTGGACGATGACATCGTGAGGAAGAGCGACGGTGATCGCCGACCTCCTCACCTTGGTCCTCACCGTCATGCTCCGTGTGCTCACCATGGCGCACGACGGTACTAGCTATAGCGCTACGTATGTATCGATACAACAAGAACTCACTTAAACACTGCAAGATATGGAAGCATCGCGCAACGAGACGAAGAGACGCATCAACGCGGCGAGACGAAGAGACACATCGTTGTGCGAGAGACGAAGAGACGCATCACGCGGGATCCGATGTGGTATTGAACATATCATAGACACTTCCAACCACAAACCGTCTGTGATACAAAATTAAATTATTACAGATGGTTCTTATTAAAAACCGTCTGTGAAGTCTGCAATAATCATAAATGGCTATTGTTAAGAACCGTGTGGGATTAAAAACCGTCTGTGATAATTGCGTATCACAGACGGTTCTACCCATCACTAGTAACATAGACAGTCGCGATTGTAAAACTGACTGTGATAATTATAACACTAACAGTTTCTGGGGAACCGTATGTGATGAGGCGTCCAGTATTGCCTTTTTTTTGTAGTAGTGTATGTTTAAAGCTATTTTTTGTGTTGTTAAAAAGCAACTGCCAAAGTTCAATTAGTCAAAATCAATAGTGACAAGCAAACACGAACGTAAGTAGTATAACATTGTTTGTGTGCGACGCGTGCCCATCGATCAACCGGGAGGTCGAAACATGTTAGTTTGCCCGAGCTGTCGTGGGCGCTGTGATCGAGGAAATAATGCGATAGTCGAGAAAGAAGAGACTGACCCCAAAAGGTGACAACTTATCGTATACATAGGCCAGGCAACAAGCTAGGTATGCATTGACGAGGAAGTGACAAAGTGTAAAGTCTTGTATTATAAGGGCTCCTTTTAGAATTTCTCAATTTTTCTTCACTATACAGAAATACAAAATTAAGAAAAGAGAAAAGGAAATTGGTGGGCCTCATGTGTCATAGAAAGAGAGGAAGAAGGGATAAGGTTGATGTGCAATCACCAGAAATATTGCACCCATGTGTCTCATGCACCTCCTACTTTGCAGATCCACCTGTGGAAGTGGCTCGGGTTCCCCTTGTAAAAGTTTGCACCCATGTGCTTGTAAAAGTTTGCACCCATGTGCCTCATGCACCACCTACTCTGCAGATCTACCCATGAAAGTTGCCTGTGTTCCCCTTACTGTAGCTGAGTTATTGCACTCAACAAGCCGGCATGCTGGTCATGTATGATGTATATGTTAGGACGGCCTTGTACAACATAAATCTTCACATTTCTCATAAACCAAAACCAGCTGTCGGTGTTCTCGCTTTCGATGAATACAAACGCCACGAGAAGAACATGATTATGCCCGTCCATCACAATTGCAGAAGTATCTGCCCCTTGCACTTCTCAGTTAGGAACGTGACATCCACGCATATGATCGGACGGTAATGTCGGAATGCATTGATGCATGCACCAATGGCGATGAATGCTCGCTTTCATACCCTCTTCCCGGCGAACCGCGGATGCGTGGGATCTTGAATGGCGACATGAGTCCTGCGATTCCTGTCTGGTATGACTCAGAGTTGACCGGGTAGGTTGTGGTAGCAGTCATGGAACATACCAAACCTTGCTTCCAATGCCTTTTGCTTTGCCTTCCACGCCTTAGCATAACTGATTGTGTATCGGGACCTTGACTCTATTGCCCAAATGATAGATCATGGCTTGAAATCCAAGTTATCCACGATCTCGCCGTACATGACATTCGCAATGAAGCCTGATGAAAGGTTCTTGTGGGATTGCATAGATTTAGAGGCGGCACAGGTGTGAGGGATTACTATAAAGCATTTCCAGTAGGTGGCTGGAATGCGTGCATTCACCAAGGGCATCCCGCTATCTCACACTTCACAGTGTAGCACATTGGGTTAGACTTCACTATCGTGAATGTCCGCCGCAGCGACAAGGCCTAGAATTTCACAGTTTCCTGCACCACCACCTTGCATTTGTGCATGGCTCCTTGCCTGACCTCATTTTGATGGTACTCCCACGGCACACGGGATCCTTCGTTCACAACAAGGTTATCAAATTGGTACGTGTTCCACTCAGATGGAACTGCCTGCTGTTCCCTACCATTCTCGTCATCTGAACCTTCATCTTCCGACAATGCCTCGTAGTCCCAGTCTTCGAGCGCCATCCTTTCGACTAGGGATCTCCTCACCTTTGTCTGCAATCCCACTAGCTTCCCAGACCAAAAGATCTTCTTTGACCCTGTCTTCATCGGCGACATTAGCGACTCCCCGACCTTCAGCCGTTGTGTGTGCCACAATGTGGCTGGGGTCCCCAACTTCTTTGGCATCACCACCAACTGCCCCTTGTTCAGCCGCACTTGCAGGCTAACCTTTGACATATGCCTAGGCCATAAGGACCAAATCCCACCCGCGCTACCTTGCCATGCTTATGTATGACTACCATGACCTCGTTCTCTTCAGCTGCACTAACTCCCAATGTGTGCCCTGTGGTGCCCGGGTGGCAACGTAGCTCAATTTCAGATCGTGCAGAGAATGGTCCAACTCGAATGTGTAATACAACCACCGCATCATAGCGCCCTCTGTACACTACTCTAGTCTTGTTAGGCTGACGGTCACCGATTGAAAATAGCACAAATCAACCCCCCTCAGAACATTCCAGAATAGTCCATTGACCGTAGTAAAATTTGAAATTGATTGCGTCCGATATATCCAACGTACTACACCATAAACAAGATTTATATGATTAACCACATATCTCAAACTAAACTACACACACCTAAAAGGATGTACTACAACATACTACACGACATAACCTTATATCTAAAACCTTATATCTAAAACTATCTAATGCATTCAATTACAAAAAAATTACCTGCAAAGTGGACGACAACACGGACAATGCTTCACTAGCTCCCCTCCTGGCCTCTCCTCCTCTATGCTCCTCTCCCTTCCCTCCCCTCTTTCTCTTTTTTTGGAAGTCAATTTCAGATGAATTTTTGGGCCTATTATAGGTGGCGGTGGCTATGCAAAGGGATCCACTGGCTCATCTTGACTTGCCGAATTGTGGGTCTGGACCATCTGTACGAATCTTCCTAGACTTAATAGATGAGGGGAAGAAAGCACACTAGGTAAGAGGGAAAAGCACAGAGGTGAGCGAGAACAAGGGAGAAAGATGGAACCACCTAAATGGGGAAAGTCGGTTAAACCCAAAGAGCAAATAGCAGGAGAGCTACTACGAGGCAACAAAACTCAAATAGAAGATCCTATTTATCGGACTAAACGATACTGGAACTAAGAAGGGCAGCTCTGCTAAAACACCTCTAACCTAACTTATCTGGGTGGTCGACTTAAAGCAAAGCCCGATCCTATTGAAATAACTGAGATGAGAGGGATCTATTTAAATTTGGAAACAAAGTTTCACAGGGGATAAGGCGTAAGAATCTAAGAATGAGGTGAGAAGAGATTAGATTAAGACGAGAACAGAATAGAATAAGATGAGAGAGGAATAACTACCCATGTTACTCTGTTGGTTTGATTTATAAAATAAAATTTTGAAACTCTTGACTAAAGCGACCATGCTAACTAAGGTTACGTCCTATAGTCGACATGGTTCTGATACCACCGCTGTCGGGACCCCGAGTAAGCAACCCCGGGACCCTCTGTGCCTTCTGAACTAGTCCTATGATCAGTAGCTAGTCCGCACAGTTTCAACATTAATGTAATCAAAACATACAACAAACTATAGAAGAAGCAGACAAATTAATATTAATAGCAGCAAAAGACCTTATGGTCAAGGTTTTTACAGAGTTGTGTGAGAACCCGGGGTATATAGCTTGTAATACTTAGCCATCCACTTGACCCTAGCATCACAAACCAAATATCCCGTGCCTCGGGGTACATGTGCCTCACAGAATTGCAGTACACATACCCCATACAAAAATTATGCATCAACTCCATACACAATCATTACATTACCGAGTCTTCAAACTTACAACACAAGGCTTACAAGTTCAGAAAACAACAGTAGGGCCGACCGGCCAAATTGACAAGGTAAATAAATAAAGTAGCAGTGGAAACAAAAGCCATAAGATGGCGATAAACAAAAGCCAACCGGTTTGCCATTACCCACAAGACAATCGACCGGGCCGCCAAGCTAGTCGTCCTGTACGAAGTTAGTCTCACAATAGTCGATCCCTTGGGGATCAACTTCCTCTACAGCATAAACAAAGCAGCTGAGTACAAAGTTGTACTCGCAAGACTTACAAGCAAAAGAATATATATATAGATGCATTCATGTATCAAAGGAAGGCTACTACACTAAGCAATTTTCAGCATAAAGCAATTTTTCCTTTACAATAGAATAATAGATTGTAAAGCAATTTTAAGCGATCTGTTTTTATTTGTTTAAATAACAGCGAGACAACAATTATAAATATAGTAATATCTTAGAGGTGACTTCCCAACAGCCACCACAACATAGCACGAATTACTCATTCATATCACCCGAATTCAAGTTTTATCAAAAATGTTGAAGTCTAATTCTCACGGGTCGTATCCGAGCGTGTCCATAACCTAGGACGAGGCTATTCGAATAGTTTATACCCTGCAGGGGTGTACCAATGTACCCACACGCCAGACCGCCTCTTTTACCACTAGATAAAGCACACTTCCAAAGGTATGCCGGCAAGGCTAAGTCCTACGAGACGTTTTCCAATATTGTGTATTAACTACGAGTTGCCCGTATGATGGAAACCATACATTGTGTCGGAGTCATCGGCTGAGAGAGAACTTACCGATGCTCCTACGGGTAGGGAACTTAAACCCAGAACCCATCCCATCACGCCCAACACACACATGGATTAATTCCTTTTTCAACACAACACAGACAACCTCCAGCGACTCGGAGCTAACACACACCAAAGTACTAAGTCAAGAGAGGTCACATATCCCTCTCATGTAGTTAGCACGCAAAAATGCTCAGTACAATGGCGCAAGTAATTCGGTCCTTGTTGACTCGGGCACCAA
Source organism: Phyllostachys edulis (assembly GCA_036346405.1). Classification (NCBI taxonomy): domain Eukaryota; kingdom Viridiplantae; phylum Streptophyta; class Magnoliopsida; order Poales; family Poaceae; genus Phyllostachys; species Phyllostachys edulis. Next base: position 92,612,835 of record CM070548.1, on the reverse strand, counting down.
GCACATACCCGACAATCACACCATCCAACCAATATGCCCAAGTCCAAAACATTTTGTTTTCAGTTTTAGTTTCTCAAATACAATACATATGTGGGTACCCTGACCCAAGTAATTTAAAGTGATGATATAATGACCATCGCCTCGATATAATGACCATCGCCGAGGCGATGATCCCCATTCTATCGTTCTAAGCAGTGCTAAGCGACACAACTCGTATACAACATATTAAGACCATAAATCATCCACCGAGCTCTAATTCATCGGCGGGGATATTAACCTAAGTTCAGTGACAAAGAATAACATTTACCTACAGCTTATGCAACTACTCGGATTAACTACCTCTAAACGAGAAATTAATCAAAGTAGAACATGCATACATACAATTGTAAAACAAGATATTGTATTGAAAGTAATAGGATCAATATGATCAAGGGGAGGGGGGGCTGCTTGCCTTGTTGGAGATAATCTTGCTGCAGAGGATCACTCTCGTACTCAACGAATTCATCTGAACCTATCGAAAAATTCGAGAAGACCAATAAGAACGAATAACACCGAGAATACTCAAAAATTCAAATTCATCCAAAAATCATGAAATTTTCACAGAAGTAGAGCATGATTTTAAATGAATTTAGCAATAAAAACCAATTGATTTGGAGTTTGCGTGCAAAAGTTATGACAGTTTGAAAATCAGATTCCAAGGAAAAATAGCAATCTGTCACTATTCAACCAAAATTAAATTTTTGGTGAAAATTTCTAGAGAGGTGGTGAACATGAAATTTTTATGGTAGATAGGGCACCTTGTGAGATGGACAATGGAATTTGATTCACCTCATTTGGAGCTAAAATGAATTTCTTATGATTTTTCAAAGTTATGAAAGTAATGCACAAAACATATGTAAAACAAGTGGGGCCCATTGCTCAGCGACACAAGGCGTAAATGGGTGCAACACCACTGAGTGGCTCGGGTCAGTTTAAATGAGTGGGTTGATTTTCAACCATTGGATTGAAAATGGACGGCCCCGATTGAGTGTGTCGTTCGGACTGTCCGAACAGCACATTTGATGTGGATGGTTCAATCGAAATTGGACGGTCTAGATTGCACGCATGTTCGGATGGTCCGAACGGCCTACTCAATGCGGACGGTCCGATCGCGAAAGGACGGCTTTGATTGAAATGGCCATTCGAACGGTCCGAACGGCCCATTCAATCCAGGCCGTTCAAAACAAATCGGATGGCTCATGCGAAGGTTAGCTTGAGTTGAGTGCGCTGGTGCAATTAGGCGGTTCAACCAAATCAAGTGGCTCGAGTCGGGGTAGGGTCTAAGCCCAAGGAAAAATAAAATCTGATTTTTGAGGAGATAAAGCTGAGAAGGTTTGCGAATTTTTAGAGAGAGTTTAATAGCTCCAAAAATTCTGAAATTTTTATGAAAGGTCCCTGGATCTGAGAACAACCTTGTATAATTTTTACAGAAGTTTTCATGCACTACACTTTTTTCTAGAAAAATCACAAGTTGCTGCCCTAGGGTTTTGACGAAGAGTCAAACTGGTTTGACTGGCCTATTAGAAGTAGTAAATAATTCCTAAAAATTATGAATTTTCTCAGAGGGGTCACCAGGGTGATCTAGGAGCTAGGACAAATATTTCTAGTGGATGGTCACAAGGTTTGCTTAAGGATTTTTCAAGGACTATGCTTCCATCAAATGAGGCATTGATATTTGAAAATAGAGAACCCTTGGGAAAAATTTCCAGAAAATTTCAAATGATAACATGAGGCATCAAAATTTTTAATTTCTCCTTATTTTTATACATTTGAAACACAAACCAATGTTTGGGATGTTACAAGTTGCCACGTAGGGCTTACAACGAAAGAGAGCTCGCAGCGGAAAATAAAACACTTGTGGAAGCCATTCGACATGCCCACAGGCAATCGAGTAGAGGACGTCTCCTAGCTCGCATGGTCTTCGTAGAACTCCTCACCCTGGGTCCTCTTCAGCGGCTGATCAACCAGAGGGCATAAAGCCGTGAGTACTTTGAATGTACTCAGCAAGTCGTAGGGAAATGTATGCAAATAGTATTCATGCCAGGCTTAACAAGGATAGCTTTATGGTTCTTTGCAGAAAGCTGAATTGACTGGAAATACAGTACATAGATTGCAAAGCACAAGTTGAAAGATTAATACATAAGTAATCAAGTTTTCTTTGAAACAACTCATGAACACCATGTTCACTTCCTAGACCACTCATGAACACCCTGTTCACGTCTCAGACCACTCGGAACCAACCACGACAACAATTTTGAGAATGTCTACCCCTTTGATTGAAATCACCAGGCATTGTCCATAACCGTGGACACGGCTATTCGAATAGTTTTACACTCTGCAGAGGTTGTACAGCTTGACCCACAAGACACGACTTCTCTAGTTGGTTGGGCACCCATCGATGCCCCTACTCACTACCTTAGGTAAGCAGTCTAGAGCACGTGAAAAGGCCTTTACAAAGCTCTGTTTTGACCCGGTTCCACTCACTAAGGATTCGCCTTCCTGGGCCCCTCTTGCGTCAAGTGTGAATGTCTAACCCAGGTTTCACACTTACACCAAAACGGAACCGAATCAAAGCATTACTAATTATTTGGCCAGGTCCATCCCATAATGAACTTGTGGTTGCACGGTATGGCCCGGATCAATGGCTTACAAGGTTAAGTCCTTAGTAACTACTCAGGCGAGACAACCACATCCCAATGTGCTTCCTGCACCCCCTTTACTGCACGATCACTCGCCCGAGTATAAAACTTGGGTTCAACCCGGCCAAATGACCACCCTAGTCATGTCACAACAAATTTTATTAGCGGCAACACATGCCACAATTCCATATATCATTAAGTCAAATTTATCATCAATGAATCATGTGATCGAGAGACATCGTATAACTAAAGCATGTCTAAGCAATATACGCACACATGTTGGTATCTCAAAGATGTCCAACTAAGATTACCCAACCTATGGTGTCCATGGGTACATGTCAACATGTCAATATGTCAATCTCAAGTGTTCAAGGAGTCATATTGTCGAGTAGGTATTTAGCTATTTCCCAAACCATTTTTATACAATTAGTCATGCATGTTGGTATAAAACAATATAATTTTGCAAACTGGGTAAGACATGATCAAAGGTCTATGACTTACCTTCATTGAAGAGCTGAGATGCTTCGGTCGAGGTTGCCGGGTCCAAGAATTCTTCAGAGAAGCTGGAATCTACACGTGTGAAAAGAGCCAAATAAATACAACAAATCTAAACAAAACTAAGAACTACCAAACTACAACTAAAAGAAAGATTCTGAAATAGATGAATTAGGAACGGCTCTCGGGAGGAGGTCCAACCGAGAGGGTGGTCGAGGAGGTTCGAGGTCCAGCGAAGTGCGACTACTCAACGTGGTCGTACGAAGAATACAAAAGGGGGTACGTCTGCTCAACGTGGTCGTAAGAGGGATACACTACGCAACGAGGTCGTGAGAGAAAAAAAAGGAGAAAAGGGCACAGAGATACTCATCAGGACAGAGAGGGGGGGGAGACCGGAGAAGATAGGAGGAGGATGGCGAACGGCACGGGCGCTCCGGTGAATCCTTCGGCAGCGAGGTGGTCAAGGACGGTGCAGGCTCCTTGGCGACGAGGAGGTGACGACCCAGGCTCCAGCGGACGGTGGCAAAACTTCAAGCACGGTGAAACTAGGCGAGAGTAAGAGAGTTGGGTGAGGAAAAAGGAGATGAAAGAGGGCTACTCAGGCTTTTATAGCCTGGAGGAGGCAGGGAGAGTCGCTGAGAGACTCAGAAGCGCACGTGATCAAGGGTAGGTGAATGAGGAGATGGGGGCAGGTAGGGAGGAGGCGAGGGGAACTGCATGAGCGGCTTAACATTTGATGCGACACTTGACATTTAATCGCTGAAGACTTTTCGTCGGCGATGGCCTTGAGAGGAGAGGAAGAAGAAGGTGAGCAAGGCTGACAGGTGGGGCTAGTCAAAACTCGGGAGGGTGGTCCAACCAAAAGGAAGGTCGTGACCAAAGAGGAGGTCGTGACCGGCCTCCAGGAGCACCCGGAGGTCTCCCAGGACCACCCAGGAGGCCTTGGGCGAGAGGAGGTGCAGACGGAGGAGGTCCAAGCGAGAGGAGGTGCAGACGGGGAAACAGAACGAACAGAGAAAGGGAATTCAACACTAGAGAACTCCAACAAACTCAGAACAAACCAAAATTTTGGATTAGGTGAAGTTTGATTTAGTCATTTAAAACACTTTTAATTCCAAAATCTCAAGTTAAGCTTTAGAACTTCAACAAAACCAAATGGTTATTTTGTTTTGAAAATTTTCAAAAAGGCTCACTAAGTAGTTCTAACACAGCAAATGGGCATTCACAGGATGGTAAAAGTGAATGTATTCATAAGTAAATATGTATGTATTTGTTTTACGGGTCATGTAATAGTGAATGTGTTTATAATGTTTTACTAAGACTGTATATATCGAAGGCAGTAATCGTTTCCCCTTTTTATAAGTAATGCGTTCACAATGTTTTACTGAGAATGTATATATCGAAGGCAGTAATCATAAACATGTCATCCGGTAAATGTGTTCATTGTAAACAGTAACTACAAGTCCAAAACTGTTCTTCATTTGTATTTATATATGGCCAAATAGCGTGGCCAGTCGCTTCTTACAAAATATTAAAAAAGTAGAAACATAAAAGATGAAGTTTCTAGTATCTTGGAGGGTTATGCCCATTTTTTACTAGACATACACTTATGTTTTACTGCTAACACGAACATTACGTACTGCAGCCTCTATCTGCTCCAGTACAGTGATGGAATCATAGCGGCCACTGGAAAAGACATGGCGGAGTTGTTCAAGGACAAGCAGTTCATCGAGTGCTTGCACCAAGACACCACCGACTTGAGGCCGGATAGCGATGGGTGTAGGACGTTCCTCCCCATTCAACTATTGATAAGTTGTTTTTTCACAAATTTTTTTACAGTAAATGTTTACTAGCATAGTAGTAAAGCATATCGTCACGCTCGGTAAGTTTTAAACAATTGTGTTTTGCCCGTCGACAAAAAACTGCTAAACATAGAGGAGTACGTCAAAGACGAGTAGTACAACATCGAACAGACCGTGAGCATGCTGAAGGAGCATATGGGGGGTGGACGTCATGTGCGTAAAGCTGGTAAGTAATTTCTATTTATTCGACCGTGCCTCTAGTAAATATCGTGCATGATCCAGTAAACTCCATGTTTTTCCTCACAGCAAATCTCATACATCATATAGTGTTTTTTTACTGGATACGTATTTTACTATCTTTTTTTTTGCAGATCTTCCTCCCCATTCTACATAATCAGCATTGGTCCGTTTACTGCTTCAACAGGGTGCTGAAGCGCGTGGAAGTGCTGGACTCCAACGACTACAAGCAAAAGGGCACAAAAGTTGAGGACCACCACAACCCAGTAAGATGCCAGATTATCCCTCGCCTATGCGTAGCCCTGCAATCCGTGATAGGTGGGAAATACCCTATCGTCGTGAACTGGAGGGTACACACCATCTTGATGCCGAAGCAGGTACTAGAGAACGATTGTGTGTTCTTCGTAATGAAGTTCTGAGACGGCGAAGGAGCGATGCTAGCCACACGGATATAGCCGGTAAGAACTAATCACCTCCACAACTTGTAGTAATTAGATGTATAGCATCTAACACATGATTTTTTTTATCATCTGTATGCAGGAGAAGAGGAACGAGTACAGTGCCCAGCTGATGTTCTACCTATTGTTCCACAAAGTCAACAGCGTCAAGTCCCTCCTCAACGCACTGGAGTAGTTTAGGCCACGTAGCAAGCTGAAGTAGTTTTCTTTCTACTCCGAAATATTCCAGTAAACCTTTTTGTAACTGGCAGTAAAGACACATGTCTTTTTACAGTAAAACTTGTGATTCCTGAAAGAACTTATGTAACAGACAGTAAGGAAACATTTTCGGTCTATACTAGTAATATCCTTTTCAAACAACAGTAAAACGTTACCACACTTACAGTAACTACCAAAAAAAAGGTGCAAGCGAGTTTACATCAGTAGTGTGACGTGCCTCTCGAAGTAATATTAGGTGTCATTTACAATAAACCATCACCGAATATACGATATCACTCACTGGATCAGTAACGCGACGTGCTTTTTTGAAGTAAAGCGAGAATCCCGAATATTATGGTCCCATCTTTCTCGCCAAAATGACAATAAAACGTTTTTTAACACCCTGGGTGACGCGCGATCATTTTACTGTCAATTTTTTCATCACCATTTGCATGTTGGGACATTTTTATTGTCGATTTAGAATGGCGTCGAGCCATTTTACTGCCATTTTTATGCTTGTGCACGGATTTTACTACTGTTGTAAGAATAATTCATCTATTACACTGACGGGGCCCGCTTTGCAGAAAACTCGTGTATAGGTCCAAGGAATGCAGTGATGCTCTTAAAAGACTGTAATACCCCTTGCTTGTACTCATAGGCTAGCTACCCTCCCAAGGGGTATCACCGTCATTTGTACAGGCTTGAGAACCTATAAATACCCTATGTATCTCTCATTTGAAGGGAGAGCTCTCAAGTAAGATAAGATAGCAAGACATCAGGTGAGCCTCCGGGAGAAACCCTCGAACCCCTGTAGGCCACCGACAGGAGTAAGGTGGTCCTCTTGGACCCCTAAACATGTATAAACCCCGTGTCATTCTCGCTCTCGTGGACGACGGCTCGTAACACACCCGACGTCTGCCCCCTCACTCGTGTTCGGTTTTTACACCAACAACATTGGCATTGACCGTGGGGACATACCTGATCGACAAAAGGCTCTGGCTCCTACCAAGAAGTACTCCAAGTCCACGAGGCCTGCTTCGGCTCCAGAGCATAAGGAGCCCGCGGACGACCGGTCCGTTCTCTGGAAAAACCCAAGGCGCGGGTTATCTTCAGAGATCGGGGCTGTTCACCCTGGTGCAGAAAACGTCTTGCGCATCCCCAGGTTGCCAATCATTCCCACCCCCATCGCCCCAACTAACGCGATGTTCGGCCAAAGGCAAGAGGCTCGAAGTGTCGTTAGAGCTCTAGGGTCGTCCATAGCTCCTGGGGTGCTCAACGCCGCTAATTGCAAAACAATGGTGGAGGCAACCACAAGGCAGGTGCTGGACTACATGATAGCCACATATCGTACTCCCAGCCCCTCACAGACGCCTCCCCACTCACAAAGACCACCTTGAGCCTCAAGTGGCCTTGACCGGCCAGCAGGAGTTTTCCTCGGAGGGGGGCAAGGGGAACATCCTTACAACCTCCCACCACTTGCCCACGCGGCAGTAATGAACGGGGCTCCTTACTGGCCGATGCACCCACCAATCTCTGGATGGGGAGGAGCTCAGCCCATTCCATTACAATTCACCCCATCGCCTCAGCCTCCGAGGCTTGAGTTCATACCCTTGGAATGGGTGTTTCGTGGCCTCCTCTTCAAGCTCCTCCGCCTGGGCAAATGCGCCTGCACCCGGAGATGGTAAACCAGCTCCCACAAGTTAATGTAGGGCTTTATCCCCAAGGTGCTACATGGCCAGGGGCAACTAGGGAGCCCGTAGGACCAAAAGTGGTTCCTCCTCCTGTGCCCCCTTCAGCACCTTCAGGCGGGCAGACCATTCCACCCGTCATGGCCCAAGCGCACTCACTAAGCTGAAAGGATTCACATCAAGGAGGATGTGGCCAGGGCGGTCAGAAGAGCATGTACTTTGCAAGCACTAGGTGTGTCCCCGTGCCACCAATTGGGTTCGTTGGGGAGCGTGGTTGCCACCGTCGTGAAGAAATGGATGTTGAATCCCTGATCTCCCGTCTGGGTCAAGCTGCAGGTCGACGTATGCACTCTAACTCGCAAATATGCTCGCACCATCGCCGCCACAGGCAGACATCTAGCTCTTCCAGCTCGGGAGAGCCCCGCCACGGCCATCGTCACACCGCACGATCACCATCACCTCGCGAACGAGGGAATAGGGGCACCCCAGAGACTAGCAACCCTCTCGCCCGAGAATCTTTGGAGCCCCATTCCAACCAAAGTTCCACCGACCTAATCTCGGGCCATACGATGGGGACTTTGACCCCATGCAGTTCTTGGAAGTATACTCCATGACAATTCAGGCTGGGGGAGGTGGAGAGGTAGAGATGTGCAACTATCTCCCACTATTCCTCTCCAGAACAACGCGCTCTTGGTTCTTCAACCAGAAGAAAGGCTCCATCTATTCTTGGGACCAGCTGAAGGAAGAATTCAGCGCAAACTTCCAAGGAGGCTATAAGTGCCCAATGCTCCCCAATCAACTCTTTACTGTCAAGCAGCAAAAGGATGAATCCACAAGGGAATTTCTTAAGTGATTTTCTAAAGTACGGAGCCAAGTGGTGGAGGCCCCAGACTCCACGGTAATCAATGCATGCAAGGAAGGGTTGCTCCCAAGGGAACTTAATCACGCACTGGAGAGAGATCCCCCGAGAACAACCCATGCGCTCTTCGAGGTCATGGAAAAATAAGCCCGGAGAAAACAAGACGACCTGGCTAAGAAGGGTTTTCTCCCACAGAACGAAAGCATCTCCCCCGAGAAGAAGTCAAAAAGCTCCTTCGAGAAGAAGGGCAATGACCGGAGGGGTCACTCTGGTAGGGAGCGCGACTCCAAGATCCTCGTCATAACCGATGCTCCTTCACAGGAGTGCGGGGGCAACTCCACTAGAGGACCCAAGAAGAAATCAAGACCTAAAGCCCACTGGAAGGGACGTCCCAACGAAGGCCGCAATGAAAGGAGGAGCAACCCAAATCAAGGAGGCGGGCGTTGGTGTGCCTACCATAAGATGAATGGGCATGATACAAACGAGTGCCGCCAGTACACCGCTGAAGTGACGAAACTCCTCAAACACGGCCCCGAACTACGCCGAGGGTCGCCACCACATCCCACGGCTACAGAGGCGACGCCCCTTTAGGCAATTCCACCATCGCCAGCTCAGGCCCTTGGTGGTCTACCTCCAGGGAGGCACCTGCAAGATGCCAAGCCTGAACTCCCTTTCCAAGCATCGCAAAGACAAGTAAACGTCATAATAGGGGGCTTGGCATCCGGGCATGCATCAAAGGAGTACGCCTGAGAGGTCAACGTGGTAGGGGTAGCCCCTCAAAGCGTTTCTCCCAAATAGGCAAGCATTCCCCTTTGATTCACAGCTGAGGATGCAAAAGGATTAAGGTTCCCTCTTGATGACGCCCTCTTAATAACTGCCACGATATCCAATTGTGAGGTCTCCCGCATCCTCGTTGACGGAGGAAGCTCTACAAATATACTCTACCTGCGTGCGCTCAAGGAACTATGGGAGTCACAGGGAGGCTATCATCATGGCATTCTACTGCCATCCGATCGCCCTCTCACCGGCTTCGTACCAGGAAAATCCATTCAACCCCTTAGAAGGATCAAACTCCTTATGACATTCAGAACACAAGAGAATCATCGCACGGAAGCCGTCAGATTCGATTTCATTGACATCGAGCCCCCGTTCAATGCTCTCATGGGAAGGGCAACTCTCAACCGCTTCTGCGCAGCAGTTCATTAAAACTACCTATGCTTAAAGATACCAAGCCCTCGCGGGGTCGTCTCCATGAAGGGTGATCAAGACTTAGCTCGACGCCTATACCACAAAGCGGTAACTAACTCCGGCGACATCAACTTCCTCGAACCTAAGGAGTCAAAGGAGGAAATGCCCTCGCCTTTCTCACTAGGGCACACCAAGGATGTACCCCATCCAGCGAGGTGCTCTCTTAAGCCTCGTTCAGAGGAGGACCTATAGGAAGTACGACTCTTTGACTAGGATGATCCGCAGTCTCTTAGAATTGGGGTCGTTATCCTAGAAAAAATAGAGGAGCTCATGGAGTTCTTAAAGTCCAACGCTGGTGTATTCGCTTGGACACCATCAGATAAGACGCTTCTTTTTTATGTACATGAGGGCCTATGCAGCTCTCACATTGGACCAAGGGCAACCGCAGCAAAAGCACTTCGCCAAGGCTTCTATTGGCCCCACAATGGTGCAGGATGCCCTCGATGTGCTCAAGAAGTGCAAGGGATGCCAAAAGATAGCAGCCAATCACAACGATCTTGCTAATCCCCTGTGCACCATACCAATCACCTGGCCTTTTGCCCGATTGGGAATGGACCTCCTCGGGCCATTCCCATCGGGCAAGGGGGGCTACAAACGTGTGGTGGTATTAGTAGATTACTTCACCAAATGGGTAAAGGTGGAACCCCTAGCCTCCATCACATCTCGCTCCGTGCAGAAGTTCTTTTGGAAGAATATCGTGTGTCGTTTCAGTGTTCCTAAGGAACTCATAGTGGATAACAACATCCAATTCTACACGACTTCCGTCAGAGATTCCTATAACTCCATTGGGATCACCCTTCGCTTCGGTACGATGGCTCATCCAAAAACCTACGGGGCCATGGAAAGAGTCAATAGGCTAGTCCTACAAGGCATACATCGTCGCCTTGAAACAAGTGCCCTCAAGTGGGGAACCTGGTTGAAGGAGCTCCTCAGCATCCTATGGGGCCTACGCACGACCCCCCAACCGCTCCACTAGAAGGACTCCATTCTCACTCATGTACGGGGTAGAAGCTATCCTCCCTGCCGAGATCTGTCACGGCTCTCTCCGATTGGAAATACTCTCATCACCACTACCTGCCTACTTCGCTCAAAGTGAGGACATCCACAAGATCGAGGTAGACTTTGTGGAGGAAATCCGCAACCAAGCCCTCCTTAAGCATGCTGCTTACGAGCAGTAGGCCACCCTATTCGCAACAGTAGGGTGAAGGAACGCGCCCTCCTCCTCGGCGACCTTGTACTAAAAAAGGTCACCGACCCGACGGCTCAAGGGAAGCTTCACCCCAAATGGGAAGGCCCCTACCACATCTCCTCGGTCCTTGGGTCAGGCGCCTACTAACTTGCTACCCTGGAAGACAAGCAGTTGAAGCATACATGAATGCAGATAAGCTCCGCAAATTTAATGCTTAAGACTCTATTGTATGCCTTTTGCGACACCTATCGAGATGTAAACACAATCTTGCTTAATGCAATGAATACGTGAGGTTACTATATGATCGCACCATTTATGCAGTTGCGGCATGGATCGAGGGTAGTCCCTTAACACGCTGTTGTTAAGGGATTGACCTATTTTGTTAATGTCTTCTCAATTATGTGTTCATTGATGATTGAAAGGTTTGCCTTCTGACACGCTGCGGTTAGAAGGATGTCCACTAACACGTTGCTGTTAGAGAGCTACACCATTTCAGGGGATCATCTGACTAGCATATTTGCAAATAACTATAAAGACTTACTCCTAACACGTTGTTGTTAGGAAACAGCCCCATCCTACAAGTCTCACTTGTTTCACACAAGCCCTCACTAACCCTTCCCCTGCAAAGGATGTTACCTCTATGGTGCCTAGGGCGCACGACCCCTGTGGTCTCCCCTAACAAAAGACCAAAGCGGCTTGGTCGTCCGTTGACTTTGCCATGGCGGCTTGCTTCCTGCTGGACCCAGGGTGTAAGTGATGGCTCGAGCCTAGCGTAGTGGCCATTCGGTGTCCCATGACTTAGCCTCGTGGGCTCAACTGGTGTGCCCGTGCCTTACTATTCGGGGCACAGGTCCAAGGTGCCTATGAGTTAGCCTCATGGGCACCTACAAGTCCATTGGGGGCTACCACCCCTAGTGACCATTCGGTGCCCCCACGACTTAGCCTCGTGGACACCCCTCCGGTGTGCCTGCGACTTAGTGTTGTGGACACACCTTCAAGATACACATGAGTTAACCTCATGGGCGCCTCCAAGTTCACTGGAGGGCTACCACCCCTGTTGGCCCTTTGGTGCCCCACGACTTAGCCTCATGGGCATCCCTCCAATATGTCCATGACTTAGCCTCATAGGTGCATCTCTAAGGTGCCCCATGATTAAGTCTCATGGGCACTCTCAAGCCTACCGAAGAATGTAACCCCTAATAGCTTTGTGTTGCTTTTCAACAACACATGTACACCTCTTCTAAGCAGCTCGAATCATCTACCATCGACCTGGCTCGAATGTCGATCAAGGGCTATCATGCCTGCATAAGGCTATCACCTCGGAGATCTTAGTATCTAAAGTAATGGGACTCTACTTGTCCCACGACAACGACTTCGATTATCTGTCCTATCGAACGAATGTTATCTTGACACAAGAAATAGTTCTACTTCAACGACTCCCATCAAACCGCGGAGCAAGAGGAGGAAGACTTCGACCACAGGCTTCGCTCTAACACACCGCCCACCTCAAAGGCTATGTCTCGGTAGGGCAGCCCCGCGTACACGGGCTTCACACCGACACGCCGCCCACCTTGAAGGTCAGGCCTGGGCGGCCCCAAGATCCATGACTTCGCCACACGAAGCTTCTCTAACATGTCGCCCCGCCTCTATGCCTCAAATAGGTGGCCCCATCGCCCACGACTCGCCACATAGGCTTAGTTGACACGCCCCACCTCAAGGCTATGCTCTCAGTAGGCGGCGACCCAAGGCCCACGACTTCCTCCGCACAAGCTTCGCCGGACGCACCTTGCCTTTTAAAGGTTGTGCTCAAGAGGGTGGCCTCAAGATCCAAGATTACTTCAATAATGGAACAACAAAACCACCCCACACGGCGGCCAACGAGAAGCGGCAATTTGGTACCCACCCTCGTGTGGAGCACTCACGCGATATGAAGCACAAAATAAGTCTAAGTCTTTGGGCACATGCATGCCCACCAAGCCAAAATTGGCTAAGTCATAGGTGCCCTTGCACATATTCCTCAACCCTCATGCCTCAAGGCCACGCTGAGTCGACTTGACTAAATCACGCGCCTACATTCCCGCTGCCAAAATTTGGCCAATTTTTGGCGCCTAGAAAAACGCCCCGCTAAGCGCGCCACAAAAGAATATTCAATAGGATACAAGACCTCAGCACTCTTCTTTGCCCCTCGGGCGCCCTTGTAGGCGCCCAATGGACAGGAGGGCTAGTGTTGAGGAATCCTATCACCTCCCGTCTAAAATACTCTATACTTCAACGAGTCTGCACAAGGGGTGTGCGTGAGCCCCTTGCCCCGGGCGCTTGGACACCAGCCTACTGGAAGTGGTTTGAGGCCTGCTGGATACTCGCACGCTACACGCTCGTGTCGCATGGGAATCCTCGCATGTACCCTACGCCTTGATGCGTGGGTGCCCCGCGGGCCCCGTCGCCACTCCAAGGCCCGCGCCCCGACACCTCATCGCTCCAAGCGCCCCGCGCGCCCCGATAAAGTGCCTCCGATAAGCGCCCTACCGCGCTCGGCGCTTGCGTAAGGAAACTCTTGGAGTTTGTCTTCTGCAGCCTTCAAATTGTCCTCGGTAGTCTTCAATCTGCCATCGTCTAACTATGAGGTGCTACGCTGAGCCTCCGCCACCGCCTCTTGGAGCATCTCCTCTATGGTCCGGGGGGCTTCATCCTTGATGATGTTGGTGATGGAGGTGGCCTGTATGGCACACACAAGTGGATCGCCCTGCGCCCTCGTGGTCCCCTGCAACCTCGCGGTATCCCGCATGTGCCCTCGCGGCGCCCCGTGCCATCACAGTGCCCTACACCCTCTACGACACCCGAAGACCGACGCCCAACGCCCTAACACTCATGCGTTTGAGCCCAAGACTTGGGGACTGGGCGCACGTGATCTAACCACTCCGGTTATTCGACTTGGCTTGCTCACACTCAATGGAAGATCCTATTTTAGGCACTCACCCGAGCCCACCGCCACCAATGCCTCGCCATTATGTGGCGCCCACGCTGCGGTAATTCCTACACCCGGTGCCCGCCTCCCAAGACTCCTAGCTGCCTATGGCTCCATCACAGGGAATAAACAATATAAGCTATATTGTGTAGACGCCAAAGCAGAAAGCGCTAACAGCACATTTGTATCATGTGCCATCACAGGAACTCGTTTGTATCCACCCATGGGAGATGCAATGTAACGTCCCGCTTTCTGACTGTTAAATAGTGTTTACTGCTTCAGCTTTTTCTCATTGAATTCAAATTATCAAGTAATTGCGAAAACATTCTTTCCTTTTCGGTTTGTGTTTCAAATGTAATGTCCAGAACTTTTGAAATTCAAATTGTGAGTTGGAGTTTCCTCTCTTTGTCCCCTGCCATTTGAGTTGGGCCCCTCTTCCTTTCTGCTCAAATTTCTCTTCTGCCAAGCCCATTCCCACCCTACCGCTTTCCTTTCCTACCAAGCCACTTTCGCCCACCCCTTTTTCTGTGCCAAGCCGCTGGGCCTTTTCTTCTTTCCCCAGCGGGCGTGTCGCCATGCGCTTCTTCGCTTTTCTCATGCGCGCCCACCCCTCGAGCTCCTGTTGTTAGCGCCAGAGTCTCAAGACTCGCTTCGCTCGCCTTGTCGCCAAGACTGCACGCTGTCCGCCGTCAGAATCTCCCGACCAGGTTTGCGGTCAAGAATAAGACACGACAGCCGAGGACACCCGAAGCCGCCTCGTCCTCGCAGCCTCCCCCCTCCCTCGCCCTATCTCCCCTCGTGCAAGCAGCAGTGTCGTCGCCGCCTGGGACCGCCTGCAGCCCATGGGTCTTCCTCCTGTTAGCCCCCTTGCTCCCGCGCTTTGGCCGCCTATTTAAAGCTCCCTTGTGCCCTTGCTCACCTTCACGCCGCCTCGAGCTCCGGTAAGCCACAAGCGAGCACCGCCAAGCCCCTCCTTTGGCCACGCCACCTCACCGCCTCGGTGAGCTCCTCACCGGGAACCTCAGAACCACGTGCCCCCTGGCCAAGGAACTTGTCCCCACCACCATTCCTCCTCTCGCCGCCAAGAAGCCCCATGCCAGTGCTTCATCCTCCTCCCCATGGCCGCTGCCGCCAAAGCCAATCAGCCACCAGACGCCCGTCATCCCATCGATCTCGCTTTGCAAGAATCAGTGCTGCGACCGCCTCCTTGCGCCACCGCTTCACCGACGCCGCTTAAGCCGTGATCCGCCGCTGCCACTGCTGCTGCCGCTCTCCGAGAACACCGCCACCTCTCAGGTCCGCCGCTGAAGCTCTCCGCCGCTCACGGCCTCCTGCGCCCTCACCGGCTGCTGCCACCGCCAAAGCCCAACGAGCCAGCTCTGCTCGCTCTCTTTTCTTGGTAAACCGAATTGGTTTGGGGATGGATTGGGCGCCCCACCGGCCATCATTGCCTTGCCCCTCCCTCCCTTTGGTCGCCATGTGGGCCCCCTTTTTCTGTCGTGAACCGGTGCGTGCAACCGGTCCATGTTTGTCTCAGGCATGTAAACTGGTCCATCTCTCTCTCAAGGCACTCTCTCTCTCTTTTAATTCCAATTCCAAGTTCTAAGCTCGCTTCCTCAACAGAATTCCAAAAATTATGAATTAAATTCCTAAAACTTGTTAATTCAAGATCTTAATGGCATGTGTCTTGTTCAATTTGGAGTTCATTTCACTACTACGTAAATACTAATATCGACGCCGATCACGCATTTGCTCATCAAAACCGCTCAGATAAACACAATCTCGCACGGTTTTTGTTTACCCACCGTGTTATTCTCCACGCTAAAAACTGCTCGAAGAGGTCATATCACGACGGTTCATGTTTGGAACCGTCGTGAAGTATCATCGACGGCTTCGATTAAAACCGCCTCGTGATATTACCCAATATCACGATTTGCCAAACATGAACCGTCCATGATAATTAACTCATCACGCATTTGCAAGGTACATATATAGCTCCCGACCAACAGTCTTCTTTGATCTCCATCTCTCGGCGCCACGATAGGTCCATCGCCGCCTGCGTCTCGGCTTGAGTATCGCCACCTCACCGAGCCTACCCGCTTGTGTGGTCCATTTCAACTATTGTCGCCGAGGAGCTTGCCGCCATCGCCTCGTTTCATCGATCGACGACCACCACCTTGGACCTTCCCGACTTCATTGACACCTTCCTCGTGATCGAGGTGAGCTCTCGAGCATAAGCATCCTTTAATTTGAGTAGTTTCAGCGCTTCGCCGAAATTGCTAGTTTCAGCGCCGCCACGACATCACCGCTTGTTCGCCAAAGCGACCTTAGGGCCGAGCCGCCACTATTAGCAATGCGATGTCACCCTAAGCCCAGCTTGAGCTTCAAATCCTACTATTTTTAATCATTTAGTTAATAAACTAACGAGTCTATGATATGTGGGATCGCCATAGATTTTATAAATAAAATCATGAAATAAAAAATGAGTCACCGACAAGTAGGGCCCACATGTAAGTTAATAAAATCTGAAAATGTAAAATGAAAAAGCGTAATTAAGCCTCGTAAAATACGCCAAGTCACCTTTTATTTATTTTTAGGGTTTTCAATACGAACCGTGTGATGGACCGGTTGATGTACGCCGAGAACCGTGTGAGTGAAGAGTACATTAATGGCGGTCTGCTTACAAGAGCCGCCGAGGAGGATATGTTGAATAAGGGCGGAATATATGTATCGTCCATGCATTGATCGCGAGAATCAAGATGTTTAACAACCGAGCGCAGATCGAAGCACACTTGATTCAAGGGGTTTCAAAAGGGTTATACATGTTGGACCACCACGTGAAGAGCATATTATACAGAAGTCAACGATATGCATATTATACAGAAGTCAACGATATGCCGAATGATGTCAATTGTGTTTCCGATTCTGATAGGCCGCACGATGACAATCTAGATCGATGCTTCATGATGCGTATGGAACTGTGATGAGAGGGAGTATGTTCAATTCTGTGGCTTGATGGAGGACTCGAGAAACCTTTGTTCCTTGCCGCAAGTCGAATACACAAGGTTGTCATCCGTGCTTAAACCGCTGAAATTGAAGGCAAGTAACGGTTGGTCCGACAAGAGTTTCACTTGAGTGTTAGGGTATCTTAGCGACATGCTTCCCGAGGGAAACGAGTTGCCCAAAACCACCTACAAAGCCAAGAAGGTTCTTTGTCCATTGGGAATGGAAGTAGAAAGAATACATGCATGTCCGAACGATCAGATCCTCATCAGAACGAGTATACAAACATACATGTATGTCCGTGTAACGATCCCGATACAAGCGTAAGAATCAATCGATGATGACGAGAAATCGAGGTGAAGAAAGGACCTCCTGCTAAGGTGGCGTGGTATCTTCCTCGTAATTCCCCGCTTGAAGCGGTTTTTTATAACCCAAAGAATGCAAATCTGGCAGATTGGCACTCGTGAGGATCGTAAGAATGACGGAAAGTTAAGACACCCTACTAATTTCGCCCAAAGGAGAAACATCGATAGGAGGTTTGCGACTTCAAAAGGAACCGAGGAATATAAGGTTTGATTGAATACAGATGGAATGAATCCTTTCAGAACATGAGCAATGACATAGCACTTGGCCCGCGTGACGCTCAGATTCACAACCTTCCTCCTTGGTTGTGTATGAAGCTAAGTATATTTTGTTGTCGATATTTATCCAAGGGCCAAGCAACTGGGAATGATATTGATGTGTACCTAGCACCATTGATGGAAGATCTAAAAATACCGTGGATTGAAGGGTACATGTATGGGATGCGATAAACGAGAGAACTTCACTTTACGCCCTTGTTGTTCGCACCATAAATGATTATCCCGCCTTGCTAATCTGTGCCGTAGTACAAAAGGGGCCAAAGCCCAGACTCACCGCTTAGATGATACCGAGAGTGTGTGACTCAATCACTTGCGCAAATCCATGTACATCCGTCATCGTATGTTCCTTCGGAGGGCTCACCCATACCGCAGGATGAAGAAACAATTCGACGGAAAGAAGGAGGGCAGTTCAGCTCCAAGGCATTTAAGCGAAAAAAAGGTCTATGATATGGTTAAGGATTTAGATGTTGTGCTTGGAAATGGATGTAAATCGAGGACCCGTAAGAAGAACATGTGGAAGAAGAGATCAATATTTTGGGACTTACCTTATTGGGAGCACCTAGAAGTTCGCCACTGCATCGACGTCATACATAGGGGTGCAAGTTGGTAACGGATAATCCGAAATATCCAACATCCGAATCCGATAAAATCCTTATATGGTACGAATTTCAGCATCCGAATACTTAATCGAATTCGAATACGGTATGGATTTCAAAGATCCGAATACTTAATCGAATTCAATACGGTATGGCACACCGTCAATTCAATTCAAATTCAATATCCAATGATTTCGACTTAATAACACTCGTCCCAGACTCCCAAAATGGCCAATTGTCGCTATTGTGCTATGTCTCCAAGGATCAAGGCCTTCTTATGGCCCAAAGCAGCCTAGCGAGAGCGATGTGCGCCGCTTTCCGCTGGCCACTTTGGTGCGCCTCGCGCGCCCAATAGCGCAAAGACATACTAGTGGAGGCGCTTGTGCGTGTGTGTTGTTATTTTGGAACCTGAATGGCTACATGTAGGAACTAACATATATTATGCCCTCTTGTTATGTCATCAATTAATCACCACACGGTTGGATTAGTGGTGGTACTATAATGTTGCTCTCATGAAACATTGCCTCTAATAGTTATAGTCATCTAGTGATACGTTTTATTAGCTCTCATGATACAATTGCAATGCTCCAAAAATATCCTTTCCATTTGTTGTAAAACATGAAAGGCATTCGAATTCGATCGAATTGAGTCCAAAATCCGATTCAAATTCGTATTCGGTGCACATCCGATTCGAATTCGTATTCGGTGTACATCCGATTCGAATTCGAATCCGACTAAAGTTATATGGAAACGAATATGGTTTGGCCAATATCCGATTCAAATTCGACCGTTTACACCCCTAGTCATACACGTAGAGAAGAATGTATGTGATAGCTTGATTGGTCTCTTACTGAACATTCGTGACAAAACAAAGGATGGTGTCAACGCACGGCTTGACTTGGTTGATATGGACATCGACTGAGTTAGCACCAACAAGGACCGATAAAGGATGAACGCATTTTCCCTCGCTTGTTACACTCTGCCCAAGGCCGAGAGAACCGAATCGCGCTTGCATGCTTGCATGGTGTGAAAGTTCCGTCCTACATTCGCTAACATGAAGAAACTTGTTTCGATGGAAGATTTGAAGTTAATTGGCATGAAGTCTCATGATTGTCATGTGTTGATGACACAAATGCTCCTCGCTGTAATTAGGAAGTATTTTGCCGATCAAGGTCCGAGAGACAATCATGAGGTCATGTTATTTCTTTAACACAATTGCTCGAAGGTCATCGATCCCGGCGACTAGATGCTCTACAGACGAGGTGGTGACGACTCTATGTGATCTTGAGATGTATTTCCTCGTCGCTTTTTCAATATCATGGTCCATCTCATTGTTCATATTGTGAGGGAGATAAAGATGTGCGGGCCCGTGTTCCTCGTAGCATGTACCCGCTCGAGAGGTTCATGGAAATTCTCAAGTCATATGTACGGAATCGATCTCGCCGAGGGCAAGATCGTCGAAGGTTATGCAACCGAAGAGGTCATTGAGTTCTGTGTCGATTACATGGCTGAGGTCGAACCGATAGGTGTGCCTCGATCTCGCCATGAGGGGAGGCTCGAGGGTATCGGGAACATCGGAAGGAAAGCAATCACTCCAGATATAGATGTGTATGCTCAAGCCCATTTCACGGTCTTGCAACACATGACCTAGTGTCCTCAGATATCGACTCAAAGACAAGGACGTGCTTGAAGAATGTAATCCGGTGCACCGGATGTTTGGATCACGAGACAACACAATGCATTTGTTCAACCAATGGTTGAAGGAGCGATTTTCTAGGAGCTCGTCAAGTGATATGCCGACATGGTTGGCAAAAGGGCCAACATTTACAGCTTCTAACATGGCGAGGATACAACATAAATGGGTACACATTCTATACGCAGTTCGATATAAAAAGTACTAACCGTATCAATGGTGTCAGATAGATGCATTCAAGACCGATGGGTGAGGAGCTCCTACTATGGGCAAATAGAGGAGATATGGGAGCTCGACTACATGCTTTTCAAGATCCCCTATTTCGTGTCATGGGTCCATCTCCCACAGTGAAGGTCGATAAGTACGGCGTCACTACCGCTGACCTCGAACATGTCTGGATACAAAGACGAACCATTCGATCAAGCAACCAAGTTGTTCAAGTCTTCTATGTTACCGAATTCGCAAATAAGAAGCACCACGAAGTTCTTCATGGAAAAAGGAGGATTGTCGGAGTTGAGAATATAGTGGACGAGGAAGAATACAATCAATTTGACGAGTTGCCTTTTTTCGGAAACGGCATAAGGGTCGAGGAAGAAGAACATGACGAAACTAGCTACATACGCGTCGATCATCATGAAGGACTAATTTTTAAAGATTAATTGAACAATGTGTGCATATATATGTACGTTCTGATGAATGGTTAATTTTAGTTCATTTGAGTTAATTAATTGATTTGTACTGTGAAATGGATGTGATTGTTTCTCAAATGAATGTGAATTGATGTACATACATGTACTTGTTGTCTTTTTCTCGCTTGTTTCAGAGGGCATGGCTAGCATTTCTCGAGGCTAGCCAATAAATGTATCTAGATATTAACCAATACAAAATAATATCACGCACGGTTTGAACTACAAACCGTTTTACATCACATATCATCGATTTTTGTTTATTAAAACCGTCTGTGATACATGTATATCACAAACGGTTGTTTATTAAAACCGTATGTGATACATCACATATCACATACGGTTCTAAGTGAGAACCGTCTGTGATACATCACATATCACAAACGGTTCTAAGTTAGAACCGCTCAGGATAGTGTGTATCCTGAGCAGTTCTAATTTAGAACCGCTTGATGTCCATCCCTATTTATATTCGGACTCTAGCTAGGGTTTGCCGCGCGCCACTCTCAAACGATTAAGTTTCTCAACTCCTCGCCTCCTCCTCCCCGAGTCTGCCGCCGCTGTCCTCGACGCCAGATATTCGAGCCCTGGCGATTCCTCCCGATCCTGCCGACGCCGCCTCCTCCAACCCGTGCACCTTCCCGAGCCCGGCTGAGCCTCCTCCTCTGACTCGGCGCGCCTCTAATCCCACCGCCTCGCCCGAGCCCGCCTCCTCCTCCTCTCGAGCTCCTCAAGCCTCCCCTTGACGCCGCCACTTCTAAGATCGCTTCTCCTACTCGTCCTTCTCGACGCCCAAAGGTAACCAATGCCGAGTTGTCAATCCCCGATGCCCCTTTCCCTAACTATTTCTATCAATAATCTATCATGGTCCTCATGATAATTGTACTTGTTTTATGAATTTGTATTTGTTCTAGCCGCTTATTCATATGGTATTTGTTTTGATTCTCGCCATCGAATATATTGCAATATGGTGTGGTGGGCTTGAGATGAATGCTCTGTGATGATAATAGTCTTGTAATCGAAATTGTTTTGATAATCGGGTTTGTACTTGAGCTCTAATTGAATGCTTACTCTACATCTCGATAGCAATATCAAAATGTTAAATCTTAGCTTTATGCTAATTTCATTTGTTCACATGATGTTCTATTTCTTGTGAAGATGTCTTCCGCCATTCTTCGTCATCGCCGCCTCATGTGTCTCGATGATGCACCATCCTCTAGAACAATATCCAACCGCGAGAAGAAGAGGAATATCGAAAAGGCCGGGCCGATTAAACATCACGGAGGTCGATCACCGGACCCCTATCAATCCTCGCCGAAAGGCGTCCGATTCCGGAGAACGGCTTAATAGTTGCACGGAACGGGTCAAGATCACCTACGATTCGTGGAAGGTGGTGCTCGTACCACTAAAAATCGCCAGGTCAAGCGGATATTCTCACATCGCTCGAGATCCCAGAGAACACCTAGACTCAGGCGACGACACGCTGTTACAGCGGCAAAGCGTGGAAGAACTTCAAGAGCACGCTTGTCAAGAACTACGTGGAAAAGGATCTGAGGGCGCCCTTCCACAAGTATCCATTCTTGGAAGAGTCCTGGGCCGAGTTTGTGGCGAAGAAGACGACAGATGAATTTAGGAGTGAAAGTACGGCGCACACGGCCCTCTAGGCAAAAAAAACAAGCACCCTTACAGACTCAGCACTCATGGGTATGCGGGTAAAGCCCCGATATGGAGGATCAGAACAAAGGCAAGCTGCTCAATGTCTCCCCGCTATTTCCCGAGATCACCGATGCGCTCCCGATGCGGGGTTATTTGCGAGGTTATGTATTGGGTCTACGGGGGAAGCGTACTTTCCAAACCCCGAAGACCAAGAAGTGTCCCAGCGCCTGGTAAGATATCGAACTACCTAGTTTGTAATTACTCCATAACTTCATAGGAAGTGAAATGACATGTCGGGCTATTGCAGATAACGCTGAGTGCACAATCTTCCCAAGGCTCATTCCAGGCAGACAGGGAGAAAGATATACTCTCTGCGGCCCTAGGAAACAAAGGAGCATCCGGTCGCACGAGAGGCGCCGGTGTTTTTGTTACATGGGAACAATGGTTCTAAGCGGACTCGGATCGCATCGGAGTAGGAAGAGAGCCAAAGCCGAGCGCGATGCAAAGCTACGAGAGGATCTTCGTGCATCCTCGAGATGAGCTCACCGAAAAAATCAGAGAGGAGGTCATCAAAAAATCGGACATGAGGTCACTCAATCCTCGATTGAGATTCGTGCATCCGAGCAAAAGCAGATAGAGACCTTTGAGGAAAGGATTAGGGATTGCAACTCCCAAATCGGTTGTAAGCCCTTGCCCCTCATCAGGCTAGCCAAACCCCCAAACTTCCGAGTAGTCAAGGTCAAACCCTAACCCTACCCCAATAGGTGATGTCGATTTCTGTCCGATGACATCCGTAATAATTATTATCTCTCGAATGCTCGATTCATTGATAGGCCGCTTAGAGTAGCTAATTTTGTATCGTTATGTACGAGGTGGCTATGAAGTGCAAGCTCCAAGTGAGATATGTCTCTGTTGCCCTAGATGTCGCTAGGGGCGTGTATCCATCCAAGGTTTGAGCTTTGGTGCACGGCAAATCGAGCGTCGGGTTTTGCAAAAGTGAATGTGGACGGTGTTTGTGCCAATTTCGAGGCCGTCCGTGAAAATTCCCCAAACGATGAGGTCATGACTCTAGGGCAAGCCGCTGGAACATTCATCTAGTGGCCCAAGGAGGACATCCGCTCGAGCTACCTCTCCCTGTCAACTTCATGGGAATGTCCTGCAACGGCATCAAGTCCACGGACCGACCGCACCGGCTTACTCAGACCGACACGGCAAGGGCCCGCCATCACATGCATCTACACTCAGGCTCACCGACTCTTGTGAAGTCGACCTATACAAAGCGAGACAAAGAAGGGCAAGGGCAAATCGAAGACGATCGACTCCTCTCATGATATCCTTCTTCTTGCCGCTGGGTCTGAAATTAAGCTAGGCGAGCCGCTGTTCGAGAAGTTAGACAGCCCTACCCTAGGATGGATTGCATGGAATTGCATACATGGTACATGGAATACCCAACAAGCCGTTGATCAATCTACTCTCGGTTTCACCGTCAAGTTCAAGGAGGATCATTTTAACCACATGCATCAAGACGCTGTCTTCACGGTGACCTTCGACGACTTGTTCTATCTCTTCAACCTCGACGTCTCACTCATACAATGCTGGACACTGTAAGTGTGTACAATCACGGTCAATGTTCGTGTAATACCGATAAATGTTATATATAACTGCTTGCTTTTGTATAATAGATACATGATCTCTGAAGCCGAAAGAAGGAAATCACCGGTAGGTTTCCTCGACCCACACATTGTCTCCGAGCAAAGCATCACGGCGAATGCAACATTCGTCAAGAATTACGTTATAGATTTTTTTCATGGCTCACCGCAACAAGGAATTCATACTTTTGCCCTACAACCAGAAGTAAGTGTTGCACTACTAGCTATACTTGTTAATTTGTACTTTATAAGCAACACGAACTTAGGTTTAATGACCATGCTGACATACCTGTGTAGCTACCACTGGATTCTAATTGTAATTATATCAAAACGGAAATGCGTAATATACCTAGATTCCCTACAGAGGGCCACTCACAACTTCACAATTATCCGAAATTTAATCATCAGGTAAACACATTTCCTCCATAGAAACTCTATTGTAGTCTTTCCTTCCTTTGCAATGGCTAAGGCTAACTTCTTGGAGTCACGTAGGGTGTTCGACGTGTTACATGCTAGAGGATGGAATATCAAGGGAAGGACGCTGTCACATGATAAAAAATTCTTGCTTGCTAGCTAGTACACATTAATCCTATATAACACTTTGTAGTAATGCCTCTCGAACTAACCAATTCTATTTTTGTAGTGCCACCAGAGCAGCCGGCCGCAACGTCTGTGGATACTATGTTTGCCACAACATGCAACTACTCATCGGTTCCGCGATCACCAATGATCCTCAGGTTTGTCAATCTTTCAACAATTATTTTATATATACTTACCAAATTATATAAGCACGAATTTAATCTTCCTATCGACAGGTTGCAACCATCGACGAAACTGCGTTGGAATAGAGCGAGCTCATAAAAGTTCAATCATACCTTGCGTCATTCCCGAACGATGTGTCATAAATCCGATGGGAGTTTCCACAAGGTAGATTGAACTTGATTGGGATAGATTGAACTTAATGGTACATGTGTGTAAATTAATGTACATTAATGGTTAAAGTTAATTGATTTGTGAATTGGATGTTCTTGTTTCAAATGAATGCAATTTTGATGTGCTTCAAATGAATGCTAATTGGATGTGCTTGTTTCAGAGGGCATGGCTAGCATTTCTGAGGCTAGCCAATAAATGTAAATAGATTTAGCAATGCAAAAGACTACCACGCATACCAGTAGATGAAACCGTCAGTGATAGTCGACTACCAGCGATGCGTAGATGAAACCGCCTGCAGTGATAGTCGATTACGACGATACGTAGATGAAACCGCTCGTGATAGTGGACTATCACGCACGGTTTCATCTGAGCACCGTCTGTGGTAGTCGACTATCACATACGGTTTCATCTACAAACCGTCTGTGATGACCTCATGCATTACTGACCCATAAACTCGCATTTGCTCACTAACCGCCTGCGTGATGGCGTTTGAACCGCTCAGGAAGGCCTTTTTCGTACTAGTGTTTATTGTTCTTTATTATTTATTTGCTCTCTTTGCTTGTTTGTGCCTTTTTCCTGCGATCGTCCGATTAGGATTCAAAGACGGAGGACCTCCAAGTTGATCAAGCACAAGAATACCAAGATCCTCTTACCTATATCTAAGGCGAAATCAATACTTTGATCATATTGAGCCTACATTTTATGCAAATTATATTTATTTAAATTACCAAAATTGCATGCTTTAATTCTTTAATCAAATGTATGTTAAAGCTTAAGGTAGTTAAATACCCATTTGATAATTAATTAATTAATTATAATGCCATCCTTGATAATTTGAATCCCTTAATCCTTGTCACCCTAGTAATTTGAATCCCTTAATCCTTGTCACCCTAGTAATCTATATGGTAATACTAGTTATAGGTTGTACTTAAGCGACATGCTAGTCTTGCTTAACTACTGGGGTATTAAATACCCCAATCATCATCTCTTCAAACATGAAAATGGTTTTGGGCAGTCATTGCGGGGAAATGACTGAGGTAAATGTGATAATTTGGCTTCCCTTCTCAAAACCCTAATAACCTGCTTTTCACATCTGGGCGGATGGTATGTTGGATGATGTGATGGTGGGCGCTAATGCAGCCCAAGGGATACTGGTATGTTGGTGGGTGCTAATGTAGCCCAAGGGAATACAAGTATGTGGAATGAACCGCCCAGATAACCCTAAGGACTTAATCTTGTCATGACATCTTGTGTAAAACAAGTGCAACCGCAAGTCTGTAAAGTACAACCTGGCTAAATAATTTGTATCCATCAGTGCGAGTTGCACCAGGTAGATGTCCTGCGACGCCGTGAGCCTTTGTGGCGAGGGGTGTCGGGGCGCACGACGTAAGTCATTAAGAGGGCGCAAGAGGGGGTCTGGGTAAGGGTTAACGGATCTAAACGGACGTAACCCTTTGAAGATGAAACCTTAGCGGGTGTAACTAATACTGCTGGAAGCATTGTAAAGGCCTTGTGATGATCTCTCCTTGATTCACATGTCTAAGGAAGCATGTGTACATATCAAGACGATTATCTCTTGTGGGTAAAGTGTACAATCTCTGCAGAGTATTAAACTGTTTAAACAGCCGTGCCTATGGTCAAAGGCGGACATGGAACTTAACTTGAGTTAGTTCTATTTCAAAAACCTTGTGGGTGGTATAAAATGTAGAGGGCTCACCTAGCCCTGTGTTGGATTTTACCTTAGCCTTCGAGCTCAGTGGTGGTAGTAATTGGAGGTAGCTCCACAATCAAAAGAAGCATGCGGTATAGGTTCCGCCGAATGGAACCTCTACTGGAATAAATATTGCACAATTACTCTCTTTATTAAAATGCAATTTGTTAAAATGCTAAGTGATAGGGATTTGTAATTATGATAATTGAAAATATTGCTTTAGCAAATAAAAGAACCCGAGTCATCCATGTTTAGCCTTGCATATATATTATTGCATTGTGTGTTGGCTCGCGAGCACGGAAGTTGTGCTCATTCTCGCTCTTTCCCCCCAACAACCCTCAGAAGCAAGAAATCCGGAGGATTACGACTACTACGAGGATCCCGAAGTTGGAGGCCTTGGAGATGAATGAAGCGTAGTCTAGTCTTTAGTTGTTCTAGTCTCGCCCCAGTCTAGTTGACTTCGTTGGTGTTTGCGTGCATCCTATATTATCCAAGTCCTTGGTTAATATCGGATGCACACGGGTTTCCCCAGTCGCTTGCCTGTGGAGAGATGCGCTCTACCCCTTTTGCTTCCGTTGTCATTTCCGCTTTTGTAATGTAATCTTTGGCCTTGTTCGGCCCCTTTTGTAAAACCCGACTCGACGCGGTCTATGTAAACTCTGTGGTGTTAATTAATGAATGGTATGATTTAGTCTACAACTTGTATAATTTGAATCAGTGATGTATCTGTGAGTACTATTTACTGATCCAGGAATAGCACAGTGTTTTCACAAAGGATTTGGATTCTCAGAATCCGGGTCCGATATGCAAAACCTCTCATTGACATGTCCATCCATGGAAAGGCTGCAGTTCTGGAGGAGAACTAATACAGCTCCAAAACTGAAATAGTTTCTGAGGCTTGTGAAGGGCGTACGTGTAAGAAACAGAGAAGCTTGATGAGGAAGGGCCGGGATGGATGGATCATGCACGCATATGTGTTAAATATGATGATCCCATGGCCATGGGCACACGACACAATGTTCTGTCTGGCTTTTTAATCCCATGCATGACTACACGTGAGGTGGTGCACATGTGTGAGCAAGCTAGCCACCAGGCGTAATGCAAGGCATGGGATTGGCAATTTAGCATCGACGATCTGTCATCTCCGCATGTCATCCGTTGCTTACTTGATTTGATATGACAAACTAGAAAACTTCGAGTTCACCTATATATACGCCTGTAATCTGAATTCCACGTGGAGTACACAGTAAACCAATGACGTACACTATGAGTCCAACTGCCTTGCGCCCCCGGCACCCCGGCAGCCCCGCGCCCTAGCAGCCGCGCCCGACGCCCGGCACCCATGTGGCATTATGACTACTAGCTGTGTTGCTTTATTATTGATCTTCGTGCACAGAAATCAAGACAAGGGAGCAGGGGTGCCTCTCCAAGCTAATGTACAAGCCTCACGGGAGGACAACACAAGGCAAGGGGCATGCGCTGCTTGGAGGCTATGTAGCGGGTCATGTCGAGGCGACAAGGAAGTCCAGTGGGTCCCATGGAAAAGCCTAGCGATTTCCTGGTATACATATATGTATGTATATATGTATAAATGTATGTATATATAGGAAAATGGTATGGTACTCCTAGAGTACATACTCCCATCTCTCATATACTCCCTCCGTTTTTAAATACATGACGTTTGACCAAGCGTGCAGTCAAACTTATCTAACTTTGACTAATAATATATGAAAAACTATTTAGATTGATCATGAGTGAATAGTATCATTAGATTTGTCATAATAAATATTTTCATAATATAATAATTTTGTAATTTTTACTAAAAATCATATGAGAAGTAATGGTCAAAGTTATATAAGTTTGATTGCACGCTGTCAAACATCATGTATTAAAAACTGAGGGAGTACTACTTATATATGTGTGTATACACACACACACACACACATATATATATATATATATATATATATATATATATATATGTATATGTATATATATATATATATATATATATATATATATATATGTATATGTATATGTATATATATATATATATGTATATATATATATGTATATATGTATATATATATATATATATATATATATATATATATATATATATATATGTATATATATATGTATATATGTATATATATGTATATATGTATATATATATATATGTGTATATATATATATATGTGTGTGTGTATATATATATATATATGTTTGTGTGTGTGTACATATTATATAATCATTGCTTTACATACTCTGTGAGTACATGCTCCTACTTTCAATATACCACTTAAATGAAAATATTATACTTCTTTATCACTTTCAATATACTTACATACCAATTAAAAGATACTCCGATATGACTTGATTGAAAAATTTTCATTGGAGCCCTCTATTTTTGCTATAAACTCTTTTTCATATATAAAAGAAGTATATACTTAGATTTTGGTATACAAAGTGGATTCTAATGAAATTTTTTATGGAACTCACTTTGGGGTATCTTATAATCATTATTGGAGTATGCTCAAATTGATAAAGATGTATCATCATACGAGTTAAGTGGTATATGAGAAGTGGGAGTACGTACTCTCAGGAGTACCATACTATTTTCCTAATTCTAGCACTTCCTATATCAGGTGCATAGTACTATCTGATTTGTGGCATATCGATAAGGGTTTGCCACCTCTTCATATAACTAACCGGTAAAGATCTTACTCTCCTGAAAATGTTATAGTATGTTACAGTAGCAGGGGTGTATGATGGCCAAATGAAAATAATTCAAATTGCTGAATTCATTTTCTCAACTCACAATCACAACATCAGAAAAAATGTTAGACCGTGTGGCTAGGTCTAGAATAATTTAGTTGATGAATAATTGATAATGTTGCTTACTGATGTTAATTGAGGTATGTGTCGTGTGTGTGGACTTATGTTGATCAAGTTGGGAAGAACTTGTGCCGGAAAAAGATGGTGCTTTGGTCTTTCCATGTGTAGGGTAACTCGGAGGCGATCGTGGTCCACGGCGATGACCGGGAGAACAAGAAGCTTCGGGTGAGATACTCACTGTGAAGTATCCCTCACATGTAGATGCAAGTGCAGACCTAGAGGGAAGTGAACTGCCACACGACGAGCCAACCACACCTTCCTAAGTGTCTAGTGCGGGGCCAGCTGTTGCATCGCCTACTGCAGATGCTATAGTAGGGTCACCGACTGCTATGGCAACCACACCATCTGCCGCCATGTCACTAGTATCGAGCCCATCTTCGGCCTTGTCCTTGTAATGGCCCAGAAGGTACCGACCTCCAGAAGATGTGTATAATGAAGTACCCGAAGTGGAGTCTTGCGTTGTGTTTGATAGCACTGGAGGAGCCATCATCTTTTGAGGAAGCAGCAAAGCTCAAGTGTTGGAGTCAAGCAATGGAAGAGGAGATAGAGGCTATATAGCACAATAAGACTTGGGAACTTGTTGGGCTACTGAATGGGCACAAACCGATTGGTTTAAAATGGACGTACAAGATTAAGAAAGACTCCCATGGTGAGGTGGTGAAGTACAAGGTATGTCTTGTTGCTAAGGGATATATATGTGCAGCGACAAGGGATTGATTTTGAAGAAGTGTTCGCGCCGGTAGCTAGACTTGAAACAGTGAGGCTACTACTTGCTATTGCTACTCAAGAGAGATGGGAAGTACATCACATGGATGTCAAATGCACCTTCTTGAATGGAGATCTAACCGAGGAAGTATATGTGGTGCAACCACTCGGTTTTGAAGCTAAGGAAGGCACTATATATATGGACTATGTACATCACGTGCATGGAATGTGAAGCTTGACAATACCTTAATCAGTCTAGGTTTTAAGAAATGTCCATATGAGCATGCAATATACAGAAGAGGCGCTGGTGAATCACTACTCCTAGTCGGAGTGTATGTTGATGACTTGGTCATAATAGGTGCAAATGGAGCCTGCATAAAAGAGTTTAAGAGTCAAATGAAACATATGTTCAGTATGAGTGACCTTGGGCTCCTCTGTTATTACTTGGGAATTGAGGTGGCACAAACATCACAAGGTATTTCTATACGCCAGTCGGCCTGTGCAGCAAAAGTCTTAGAGAAGTGTGGAATGGTGGAGTGCAATCCTTGTCAAACACCGATGGAAACTAGACTCAAGTTGAGTAAGGAGAGTACTAATCCATCGGTTGATGCTACACACTACAGGAGCATGGTTGGAAGTTTGAGGTACCTTGTTTATACCAGACCTGACCTCGCATACTCAGTGAGCATTGTAAGTTGGTACATGGAGAAACCCACCACTCAGCATTTGACGGCGGTGAAACAAATATTGAGGTATGTGAAGGGCACCTTAAATCTTGGATGTTTGTACAACAGGCAAGGAGAGAAGAACTTGCACTTGACTCGCTACAGTGACAACGATCTAGTCGAAGACGTGGATGATCACAAGAGCACCACGGCATGATGTACTACCTCAGGTCAAGCTTGATCAACCGAGTACCCCAAAGACTCCCATGTCAGTACAAGGCATCTTCAGATTTGAGGAAGAAAGGCCCGAGCAAAGTCACATTGCTTCATGGACAACAAGTCGGCAATATCCCTAAGTAAGAACCTAGTCTATCACGAGAGATCAAAGCATATCGACACAAGGTATCACTTTATACGTGAGTGTGTTGAAAATGGAAAGATAGAGTGGAGCATGTGGCTACCGAGAACCAATTTGCAAATATCCTGACCAAGGCACTTGGGCGTGCAAGGTTTCTTGAGCTGCGACAGAAGATCGGATTGATTGAGGTGAAGAAAAAACAACAAGATTAAAGGGGTGAGTATTGTGTTAATCCTATTGTTTTGTATATCTTGCATGTAGGATTTTCTGCATGGTACTATATCTTTGCATTCCTAATATATGAGGCGTGGCGTGGATTGCGGCAAGAGTGTTGCAAGCCGTGTGTTGGCGTGATTCCAGTATGTATTAGCTCCTTTACTTATTTGCTCATTTAGAATTAGGCATGTAATATGGAGTCAATCATATAAATTAAGGAATAAGAAGATGGAAGAAAAGCTATCGCTTGCATAGCAGCGAAGCACCAAAATTTTCATGTGTTCTTCGTCCTCCTAGTGTGTGCGTTTGTGTTGTGTCCACCGTGAAATAGTGTGAGAGTTTACTCTTTGATTCCAACAAATAGCTGCTGGGGATCGGCTTACGGCATGGATGCCATCCAGGTAAAGCTCCGACGGCGACACGTCGGTGTCTGTGGTGGCGACACGCACCGGCCGCATAAGGCCAAGGATCTTGGATTTTGATGTGAGATTGGCAGCACGGAGCATGGCGATGGGCTAACCATCTTATTCCCCCTTCACCCCCGGAAGGCTGGACCGTGGGGATGGGTTTGACGTTGATGTCCCAATAAAGCCCTTCATGTAGTTACTCACCCGTAAAGACTATATGTATATAATTTGTTACTGTTGCGTTGTAGGATAGGGTATTGGGGTTACTTCTGAGAATTTGTGAAGAGAGCAAGCTACTGTCTAGCTCAAAGTACTCTAAATAAAATGGTCAGAAAAGAAACGATTATCGCTTGATCGAACTACTACTACTAGTACTGTGTGCTAGTGTTCCTATCGAACAATCTCTAAATTAGTTGAATATATGCACTTCAATAATTTTTCTGAATGTCGTTCGCCTCAAAAGTTCGTATGGACAAAGATGTATTGGAGCCAGGGAGGACCCTGATGTGCAGAAAGCGACTTGTTCGTTTCCGTTTGGAACGGTATGGGAGCATCTCTCTCTCTCTTGTCAGTTATAGTTGTTGGGAACGTACGGGCTCTCTAAGCGCAATGGTACAATGTGACTGAGTTCTCATTATTTTGCCAATCGGCATTCTCGGAATTGAATTTCTCTTTCTTCACCTCGATGGCACTGGCTGAAATGAGCGAACATGGTGTGCTAGCTAGACAAACAAGAGTATGAGGATGATCTTAATGTTGCACAAATTGGCGCTTACGAGCAGATTCTGGTAACCGGTATAAAATTTTTATCCGGGCCACCGATAGGACCAAAAATCATGGTAATCGATTTTTTTTTTTTGAATTTTTCAAAGTTAAAATGAGAAAAAAAAATAAATTCAAGTGAATCCGGTTTTTTTGGGCCGGTTTCAGCTGGGTTCAAATTTTACCAAAGTACCAATAGAACCGATAATCAATTGATTATCAACCGATTATTTGAACCCTGCTTACGAGTGTCCGACATAGCCCTCCTTCTCTCAAGTCCTTGATGGCTCGAATGAAATGGGCTAAGCGATCGAGGTTCTCTAAACCCGAGTCCCAAGCCTTCTTGTTTTCCGCATGTTTGCTTTCAAAATAGAGATTGTCATCTTTAGTCAGGGTCTAGTAGAACCACTTCTTTCTCCATCCCGGCCACGACGACCTAGTGAACATGAGGATATACTCCATCGACATCCCGTCGTGGAGTTGAAAACCACAATTGCCAGCAATCGATCGTTGCTTACCCATTCCATAATAGTACCTGAAGAGGTCCAAATCTAGAGCGATTCCCTATTAGGCCCCACACATGTACACAAATACGCTCAACATCATGATACAGTTGGGAACCAAGTTCACTAACTCCACCCCGAAGCGCTCGAGCACAATCGATAGGAATGGGTGGCAAGGCAATCCAAAGCCTCACTCGCGATACACTTGGAAGGTAGGAATTCTTCCCTCCTCCGTCGGTGGCCAATGCTACCCCTCAACATTAGTCCATTTCACCAGGGCTCGCCTCGGAATCTTCTTTGCGACAACTAGAGTTGTCATCTTCGTGACATCCATCTCCGATTTCTTCCACTTCGACACGACTTCGGCCATCTCTTCAGTGGTTTAGGTCAAATTCGAGGTGATTTGTTTTGGATTTGGAGAAAAATTGTGAATTTGGTTGGCGGCGGAGAGAACAAGAGCTCAGGAATTGTTGAAGCATATGGGAAAAGTAAAAACCCTAAGTTTCTCCCCAATGGATACTTATAGTTGTCAATCTGAGTAAAAGATCATAGGATGCTAACAATTGCAAATCTCTTTGGGAACCGCTCCCAACAGACAGAATTTACAAGAGAAGGTTGGCATTCTTTTTCTGTCTATTCAGAAAAAGGAGTTTTATTTTTACAGTTCAAGTAAAAATATATTTTGTTGACCAAGTCAATTTCTGGTCAAAAGAAAAACCAGTTGGAAAGACTTTACTTTCGACCACTATCCTACGACCTCTCTTCCAAGTCAGTCATTTTCACTTGAAGTTGGGGGGCTAGATAACGAGGATCTAATAATCCTCAATTAATTAAGTTATTTATATATAATGTTATAGATGATAATGTCTCTTATACAACCTTCAAAGGTACCTCTCAATATTAATAATAAGGAAGATCATATACGCTTAGTGGTCGTAGGTTTTTCTACGACCACTTTATATAGCCGTAAGTTCTTCTACGACCACCTCTTGATCGTGAGCTCTTCTACGGCCACCTTATGGTCGTAAGTCTTATTATGACCAGGTCAGCTACGACCACCTTATGGTCGATAAAACCTACAGATATGTGGATCCAATCAACTAGAGACATTTGTACGTATTAAACATCTGTCTCTGACATAACCGCAAAGCGACGTGGGGATATGTCTCTGACAATAACTGCCCTTAAACGTGCACATTGCATCAAACGACAAGGAGCCTCTTGATGTAGACAACTATCACCCTTTCATGCGCTATATAAGGAGCAAAGTCAGTGAACAGATGGAGAGGACAGAAGATCAAGTGATAAAGCAACAAAAAGACAGAAGTCATTAGTCTTAGCCTTCGGCGACTTCTCTCTTGTAAACACACTCAATACAAGAATACAGAATTATGGTTATTATTCTATCAGGAGAATGTCTGAATCTGTATAAAATTCTCATGTGCTTTTCTGTGTGATTTCGCTTCAGAAGAGCCTCCAACATTCGTTCATAAAATCGATACTAAACCATCCACAAGGTTCCATTAAATATGGCAAAACATATCTGAATGATGACATTGTTTTCCTCGTCTCTAGAGTTGAAGATGATATTTTTGGACGAAACTCACAGGCGGCAAACAGAGACGGGACATCTCCTTGCCTCTCTCTCTCTCTCTCTCTGAAACAAGATCCCCTTGCTTCTGTATGCAAGTCTGCCAAAATGCAGACAAACAAAGGGAATTACAAAGAACAAAAATTAAATTGCATGCAGCTAGAAACATAAATGTATATAGTGCATTATCCAAACAGGACAGGATTTGGTTTTTGGCTGGTAACGCCCGTATCCCCTGGAGTCCGAGTCTTTTCTGAACCCATGCTTACCTCTCCGCTATGTTCCAAAGGCAATTCAATTTAACCTATATATCTTTCCATGATACCAACTCGCTCCTCCCTTTCTGCTAGCAATGCAAATCTAAAAGGCAATTCAAGCAACCAAATGTTTTATGTTTCCCGGATGGCATGACAGGTTTCGCTTCGAGCTCGCGGGGAATAACTAGAGTTTATCATTTGAAAGTGCTACTTTTAACCGTGTCCAGTGATTTCTGTACGCATTTTCATATTGACTTATCTGCAAGACATGCGAAGGTCGTACGAGATAGGGTAGAAATTATTTTGCTCAACAAATATGCATGGTTGGCTGGGCTTAAATATTCATTGAAATTCCGAACAAAAATAATTGGAATAACTAAACGCAACTAAGAAGCAACAATTCATGGTAGCTTAATATCTAGTTTTTAGCTTATTTAGCCTCTTTTTAAACGAAATAGTAAAGCTAGCCTCTATGTGAACGAAATGGCAAAAACGACACTTTTACCGTGCAAAACCACCGCGGAAGGCGGCTTGCCCCTAATTGGGACTGTGGCAGGTCGTCTGTTGTACAACCTGTCTTATTGTTGAGTATCGCAAAGGTTTCTAGAGACCTGCAGAAACACATGTCGCATATCTATCCAACCGTGATATTATTTTTATCAATTTCGCTAGAAGACGACTAGATTTGCTATTTCATGGCCAAAACACGGCAAAAGAGAGAAAAAAATCTCCTCAATATCAATAACACCAACACTTAGTACTAATATACTATACACAGTTCACGACACTTAGTACTGATCATCCTCTCATCTTCATTCGTACAATTAGATGTTGTCGACACAGGAGAGGGGATGACTTTTCATGCGGGGCTTCTTGTGGTGGGCCCCGGGAGTACCTCCCACGTGTCGCCATCCCGTGCGGTGGCCCCGCCAAAATCCGGCCAGCCAATCGCAGACCAAGGAACCGGATGGGGTATCACCAGTAGTCCAATCACCTTCCAGATAAGGCCTGCAGGTGGGTCCCATCTCCACACCAAAAGTGCAAAGCACACTCGCCTACACTACACTGGCAATACCGCCGAAATAGAAATAATAATCCTGTAATCCAGTGATATTTCTTTCATTTTTATCACACAATGTTCTCATATCATATACACTTATACGGTACGAGTGCAACTGCAAGTGTGCGAGTCGATAATACCATACTGGAGACTTGTTTTTAGTAAGTTTTGTAGGATCATTGCACTGGAAATACTCCGCTTTGTTGTTTTTTGCTTGCAAGGTGCAAGTACATGAGCAGCTCGGAGAAGGCGGCGGGGGCCGTAGGCGGCAAGGCGGCGCGCGCTTGCGACAGCTGCCTGCGGCGGCGCGCGCGGTGGTACTGCGCGGCAGACGACGCCTTCCTGTGCCAGGGGTGCGACACGTCGGTGCACTCGGCCAACCCGCTCGCCAGGCGGCACGAGCGCCTGCGCCTGCGAGCGTCGTTTCCACCGTCGCCGCCGCCGCAGTCAGTCGAGGGCGTGGCGGCGGCGACAACGTCAAAGCGCCAGGGCATCTCGCTGGCATGGTCGAAGCGGAAGGCGCGCACTCGGCGGCCGCAGGTCAAGAGCGTCGGGCAGTTGCTGTCGAGGCGGCCGCGGCTCATCGTGCCGGAGGTGGCCGTGGAGTCGTCGGAAGAGCGGAAACCCGAGGAAGACGGAGCGGAGGAGGAGCAGTTTCTGTTTCGCGTACCGATCTTTGACCCGGCCCTCGCCGAGTTCTGTTCCCCGCCGCCGATCGATGACGCGGCGGCCACAGCCTCATGCTGCAGGGAGGACGTCGACGGTGCCCTGGAAAACACAAGGGAGGCGGTGGTTGCAGCATCGCCCGTGCAGCAGCTCCCGGACAGCCTTGCCAACTTCGGCCCGACGGACGCCGAGCTCAGGGTGTTCGCCGCTGACATGGAGGCCCTCCTCGGCCGAGGCCTGGACGACAGCAACGAGCTGGACGACCCGTTCTACGTGGAGAACCTAGGGCTCGTATCGCCGGCGGAAGACGGCGGGCGGGTAAAGGTGGAGCCCGGCGGCGTTGTCTCCAACAGCGGGGGGGCGCAGGCATCCGGCCCTGAGCTGAAGTCTGAGGCGTCTGCGGAGGTGCTGGACATCCATTTCAATTGCAGCTCGCCGACGGTGGTAGATGATAACGATGGTTTCGAACAGAAGACGTCGGCGAGCAAAGGAGACGCCGCGGATGCGCAGTTCTTTCAGAGGAGCCTGGATCTTCGGCTCAACTACGAAGCGGTCATCGAGAGCTGGGGTAGCTCGCCGTGGACTGACGGCCGGAGGCCGCACGTCCAGCTGGACGATTTCCGGCTCCACGACCACCCGGTACGTGCGTGATTTGCCAAATTTTGCTCGGTTGGGCAGTCGCTTGGCGCGTACAAGTTAACATGTGTAAGACTGTAAGTACAATAACTGTATGGTTGCTGCGTTCGCGTTGCAGGGCATGTGGACGGCAGGAGGAGGACGGCATGGTGAGGAGGCGGGGACGCCGAAGCCCAGGATGGACGGCGCCGGGCGGGAGGCGCGGGTAACGCGGTACCGGGAGAAGCGGCGGACGCGGCTGTTCGCCAAGAAGATACGGTATGAGGTGAGGAAGCTGAACGCAGAGAAGCGGCCGCGAATGAAGGGCCGGTTCGTCAAGCGGCCCGCCGGAGGAGGAGCCGCTGTTGCTGTTGCTGTCGCTGCCGCCCCGTGCGCCGTCACCTAGTTGATCAGATAAGCCGGCAGTGCAGATTGCAGCTTGCACTATGCTCTCGCGGTCACGGGCTCGGCATGAAATTATATGCACAGAATTCGTCGAAGCTGCTTTGTTTAGTTATGTTTTCCTTCATAGTCTCTCTCTCGATCGATCGATCTTTCCGTCATCGATCAGTGATTGCTGAGGATTGAATTTGAGGGGTTTTCAGCTTGTTAGCATCCACACTGTGAGATGTTTGGTTTCACATTTTTGAAACCTTTCTCTCTCTTCGATCAGAGAGAAAATAGAGTTGTACATTTGTACATGGTGCTCATGGTTTTCTTAAGCAAGTACAGTTCGGAAAGGATACAAAATAACATATGTAAATTACTTTTTTTTTGCGATGATGTAAATTACTTGTTGGAACTCATGTATGTACTGGAACCTCTCTTTTTTTGAACGAGGAGGCGGGATGTAACAGCCTCATTTTTAAATAAATGGTAATTATATGCATCTCATGAGCATACATGTCATTTTAGAGCAAATGTACAAAATTGTTGCAATTGAAAATCTCGAATTCAAGTCAAATTTAAAACTTGAAGTGAACCTCCAAAAGAAAATTTAAGTTAATGCTTTTAAAGAACCCTGGAAAATAATTTAATCAAATACTAGGTTAATTATCATGCGTAAACATAATTTTTATCAAATTTTTAGTGCTCAGCTTGATCTTAAGAAAAATCTAAGTTCATTATATAAACCTATTCGGTTAATGAATTTAAAATAAGTATTTAAATCATAAATAGTGATATTTTAAACTTTATATGGGATCTATATCATCCTAGTATCTTCTCTAAAAAAATTCAGATTTTTACAAATTTATTTGCTATTTATAACTCCCTGGTCAAACTTTTAAAGATTAAATTTAATTCGGTCAACCGTATAGACTCAGCCCGAACCACTGTGCATTGTAGCGACTCGAACCAACTGACTTGACCGGACCCAACCAGCTCACGCGCGCTTGAGCCCGACCACGTCGCTTTGCTTCCTCCCACTGCCAAGCCAGGCCCACCTGTCGGTCTCCTCCTCTCTTCATCGCCTCGCCGCTCAAGCCCGCGCCAGTTCCCGCGCGGCCGAGCGTGAGGTGGCGATCATCCGAGCAATTTTCACCCATACATTGCCACATAAACTCGTCGCCGACCACGCCATTCAAGTACCCTGGTACCTCGAAGGGACACGAGTGATTCTCCATTGTTTGAGCTCCTCAAATTCTCGAATTCATTCTCTCGGCCGACAAGAAGAACTCAATCATTCTCCGTGTACACTGGGAGTTAATCTCTCGTTCTTGTGCCCTTGTTCTTCTATTTCCATGCCATCTGTATCCTATTAATTTGAGTTTGTGATTTTGTCTGTAGTTCATGAACCACAAGTTTGTCATTTGGATGTCCGGAGTGCGCACCGAAGGCCACCATCGTGCCATCTTGACATCCGGTGAGCTCCTTCCTAATTCTTGCACGTCACATCATGTTCTAGGTTATAAGGAGCAAAACCCCTCATTTAATTGCACAAATTGTCAAACAGGATTGTCGGATTTTGAAGTTCCTCATTTCCCGGCCGAAATCAACTCCTTCGTCCCCATCTCCGGCTTGGTGGGTTAATTCTCGATTCCTTTTGGTATTAGCATCTAATGTGTCTATGCAACCCTTCCCGACCACCCATTGTTTGATTCCTTGCTCAGATTGTTGTGTCCACGTGGATCTCACATCACCACCGCTAGGTCATCGTCGGCGGCGAGCTTTGGTGTCTCTTCGGTCATCTCCTAGGTTCAAGTAGCATATTTATGCCTCATAGAAGCTTAAGCATGCTTTAGATTGCTTAATGCACCACCAAAATGGCATATCCATTCGGGCCGTGCTTGCGCCGCCGCATCTCGTTGTCACGCCGCCGCTAGGGCTCATCGGCGGCCGAACTCCAACCACCACCCGGACCGCAAGACTATTAGGAATCCATTTCAACCCTTAGCTCACGCCGCCGTGGACCACAGCGCCGGCGAGCCGCCGGGCAAGCCCATGGGCACGAGGGCTCTGTTGTCAGAATTTTGACCAACAACTGTAGCACTTGATTAACCCTAACCGTTGTCTAATTAGCATTAAAGTGTCATTTAGTTTTCGTCTTAATGGTGTAACATTTCACTGCCGTGTGGGCCCATGCACAGAAACGAGTGAGTTAAAGGAAACCGTTTTGATTTAGAGTCTCTGACGTGTGGGCCCAAGTTTCTGGTTAAGTGAATAAGTAAAGTGGTGTAATATGTTTTCTATTAAGAAAAATGTATGTCTTATACGCTTAAAACTGAGAATATGTCTTTGGAATTGCAAAACGTATTTTGTAGAAATACGCTTTCAACGTCCTTCGGTTGGGCTGAGTCAAAGCGACCGGGTCAAACCCTGAACTTGGGTCCTGCTCGTCAGCGATTGGGGATAGATGCGAGCCGAGTATAAAAAGTTTTGAATACGTTTTTAATTCCCGAAATGAATTACTTTTACATTGAAAATGGGTTAAACTTCAAAAATTCATAAGTAATTCATTTTAACTCCAAATCAAGTGAAATAAATTTTGTTAGTTTTGATTTTTACTGTACTTTAATCTGGAATA
Source organism: Phyllostachys edulis (assembly GCA_036346405.1). Classification (NCBI taxonomy): domain Eukaryota; kingdom Viridiplantae; phylum Streptophyta; class Magnoliopsida; order Poales; family Poaceae; genus Phyllostachys; species Phyllostachys edulis. The sequence continues at coordinate 92,572,725 of CM070548.1, read as the reverse complement.
ACTTTGAAACATGTCTCTGCTACCTAAAAATTTGATAATTAATTTAATTATGCATTAAGGACTTTAACATTATAAAATTCATAGAAAATTCAAATGAACTCCAAATAAACTAAAATATTCACCTAAATTCACCTAAAATGAGAAACCCACTACTTTAATTTCTCATGCATTTTTTTATCATTTTTGTATTTTGGTATTTCTCCCGGTGTTCATTTGTTATCGCTCTTTCTAGATTCTGAATTGCCCGACGTGAGTAAATTTACATATGAGACTCCTGAGATTGAACAAGTGGAATATAATCAAGGCAAGCATCCTCTTGCATCATTTTGATCCCAGTTTTGATAAATTAGTATTTTTAAAATGCAATGATAATTGCGTGCATGCTACTTTGGTGTATCTATAATTTGTGAGTCTAGCTAGCTATGTCCTACTCATTATGGCTGTCGACGATCGAATCGCCGATCTTACAAAATAAAAAGAGAAAAATGGCAAAGCGTTCATGGGAGAGAACGGGACTGCTCTTTTATTACTATGAACTGCCTATTACAGGGGGTGCCTTCGACAAGGCAGTGGACTAATCCTAATTACATTGAGCGTGATGCTTGTTGTATTACAGAATCAGACTTGAAAAATGAATCTAATGATGATTGCAGTGCTTCAATCCGATACCCCTCAATCCTCTGTGCTCCATCTTTAAGTAACCGTCGAAGAGGTGGCAGTTGCTCCCTGAAGAGACGCATGTTGGAAGTGCGGCGACTGGTCAGAGTGAGACGACGATTGATAAAGTATCAACCGTTCGACGGTTATGCGTCTGTGAGACACACAACCATAGGGCCGTTGTTGTCAGTGTCTTTGGTTTATGAAACGTCGCGTGGTATGGACCAAATATGACATGTGTTCCATTCATCACATGGTATGGAATATACCCGGAGTTAGATCTGGGTGCCAGTTCATTGCTTCTACAAGAAGTTATCTGGTCGGAGACTGGGTACAGGACCTCATCCGACCAGGTTTCCCACGATGTAACCTCTGGAATCCTTACGACCACAAGGGTCGTGTGTCTTAGGGGTTACGACCATGAAGACATATGGTCCATTATTATGTATTAAAGTAATACATAGAGAATTTAATCCTCGTCACACTACAACAGGACTGACTTTATACAACACATTGTCTGCAACACATGGGCTATGTGTTGTAGCTACAATGTTTTTGCATCACATACTATATGTTGTTGAGGAGGCTCTTTGCAATATATAGTTCACTCATTACGGAAAAGTGTGTTGAAGAGTCTCATGGCATCATGTAATATGTGTTGCTCACATATATATTGGAAATGCAATGTGTACAGTGTGGAAATAGAATCTTCCTTATTGCCGTCAATGAAAAAAAAAGGAGCCCCCAACAGGGCTCGAACCCACAACCAGCCCAAATTGTGCACAATGCTAGCCCTTATAACTAGGGATGCAAATGGAACGGATAATTCCCGACCGATCGACCGACCGAATAAACACTACAAAAAATCTGCTAAACTATGACAACTAGGCAAATCGTCATTATCTGCCCATATTCTATGACGTTTTTCAGCAGCAGCATCATAAAGAGCATCCCGGGGCTGGGACCCTACTTGTAGTGATGAAAAATATCAAAATCGTCACTAACTCCCAAACCTCAAATTGTCATAAACCGTAGAGAATGTATTTTTCGTTTTTGCCTCCATATTTTTTTATTGCGCCGCCATTTTTTTTGCTGGGCGCACTTTTTTTCAGGCCACGCCAATTTGTTTTGGCCACTATATACTTGCCTTCGTTCCCACAGCGTGCCTACCCAAATTCCCCAAATCCGCTCAGTGCCCTAGCAGGCTACCGCCCAAGCCCCGTCGTCCTCCCCGGCTGCTCCCCCCCTCTCCCCTACTCCACCCCCGAGCCGCCCTCCCCTCCTCCTCCTCCTCTCCCGAGCCGTCGCCCTGCTCCCCTTCTTCTCCTCCTCCCCTGAGCCGTCGCCCTTGCCCACCGCCCCGCCGCCACTTCCACCACCCCCGAGCCATTCCTCTTCTCCCGACCTTGCCATCACGCCACCTCCTCCTCCTCTCCCGAGCCATCAACGCTGCTTGCCCTCTCCTCTCCTCCTCCTCCTCCCGAGCCGTCCGCTGCACCTACGCCATACAAGCCTTCTGTTGCTCCCACCCATCGCCCTAAGCCCCCACCGCCAAACCTCCATCGCCTTCCCGAGCTTTGCTCTTGTTTCAAAATTTTGGGAGTGTGACTTGGTTGAAATTTTGTGTTAATTTTGAGACTTTGCTCTTGTTCCCTGCGAGGTGGTGTCGGGCGGCAAGGTTAGTTGATGGATATGGTTCACCCTGGAGTGGTGTCGATGCACAAGGTTAAGAGGCTTCTGCTGCCTTCTTGTTCGTTTGGATTTCTGATTGATCTATTTTATGGGGGGTTTAGATGATTGTGTTGTTTATTTTGGGGGGTTTGCAGGTGAATTTTGATGTGAAGACCAAGTATGACATGATCCAGAACTACAAGATTATTCAGGATGTGTTCAACAAGCTGCGGATAAGCAAGGTACTGGCTCTCGGCCTTGCGATTGTGAGCTTGATGCATTTTGATCCATGGATTTGTTCATGACCTTGTGCTGCATTTCTCATGTGCGAAAGGAAGGTTTGTTTGTTCAATAATTGGGTTTCTGTGGTATCTTGAGATTCAATGTGGAACAGATATCTGTAAGTGATAAACCGATAAAGTATCGAGGAGGTAGTCATCTCTCTTCCAGGCTCGCAGCTGTATCTGTGATCGTTGCTCTATTTGTTTCTTTTCCTGTCAGTGTTCATCTACATGATTTGGTTACCTCAAGCAGTGCTGTTAATTCATATTTTGTGAATCATAATTGATGCTTTCTTTGCCAACAAAATCTTATACGATATCCTTTTCCCTAGGAATTACAATAGCTGAATATTTTCGTGACATGGGCTACAATGTCAGTATGATGGCTGACTCCACCTCTCGATATGCTGAGGCATTGCGTGAGATCTCTGGGCGTTTGGTATGGTGCTCTTCTTCCATTCTACTTGCAAGTGTTGTGCCAACTTGATTTTTCATTGAAGTTCAGTTTCTATCTCATTGTATTTTTCACTTGTTGCTATGATAGCCTATTGACACTATTTATAGCATCATTATTTAGATATGTACTGCTATTGACCCATGTATGGTTAAAACTACTCTGTAAGCTTTTAGTTTTAGTAACATTGTTACCAATGTTTAGGATATGATGTGAATTGGTTAAGCAAGCTTACATAGTGATACCAAATCAAAAGATGAGAACGATTCTGATGGACACATGTTAAGCTAGGAACAAACCTATATCATGAGGAAAGCAGGTTGGGTGCTAAGACATCCTTTGGAAATACTTAATTAGGACTGTTCTTTCATTTATATTGATTACTTTTTACTCCCTGTTTTTGCTACTATTTAACTAATGGCACACTTGTTATGCACCAGGTTGAAATGCCTGCAGATAGTGGTTATCCAGCATATTTGGCTACGAGATTGGCATCCTTTTATGAACGCGCTGGTAAGGTGAAATGTCTTGGAAGTCCAGATCGGACCGGCAGTGTGACAATTGTTGGGGCTGTCTCTCCTCCTGGTGGTGATTTTTTAGATCTTGTTACCTCTGCAACCCTTAGTATTGTTCAGGTAATGAAGCCACTACATTACTCCTATTTAGTCCAACATGATTAACAGGGTTTATTGTTTCGGTATTGTTAAAACATGTGGTGTTCTTGTTTGCAGGTCTTCTGGGGATTAGATAAAAAGCTTGCTCAAAGGAAGCATTTCCCGTCAGTGAATTGGCTCATTTCCTATTCGAAATACTCCAAGGTATATCCTTACTTAAACTTGCTTAAAATATTTATAGATAACAGCTCTCTAGAAAGTTTCGACGTAAATTATGGAGCACAAGAGAACAAAGGTCAAAGAAGTTGGTTGTGTTGAAGAACATTCTGTTATTCAGTAGAGTTATTTTGAACAATAATAGCAAATTTCAAGGATTGTAATAATAAATTGATTTGTGAAGTTACTACTGAAGATGTAGCACAATGTTAGTTATGTGATGAGTGGGCATGGGTGCTTATCGCTTTTGTTGCATTTCTTCTGTGCCATAATGCTCATAGATCTCTTTACTGTCCTGTTTTTCTGTGTGATGTCTTATCGCTCTCCCTTGCATTCGTGTTTACTCTCCATGAGACCAGCAAGAATGTGAATGGGTTGATGTTGTTTCTAGAGATAACTGTTTTGGAGGAGATGGGAAAGCTGAAGGAACGTATAGAAAAGCAAGATCAAATTATCGAAGATTTACGAAATAAACAATCATCCCATGTGAATAGAGAATCAGAAGAGGTAAAGAATCTTTTTAACCTACATATTAAAGTTTTCCTTAAATCTAAAACATCTTTTGGTAGGTGAACTGCGAAGCAACTTATGAGGATAATTTTTAGTCATGACACATACATTCTAAAAGAAAGGTACTACCAAATGTTGATCTATCATTAGTTCTTTCCAAACACTTGCGACACATATTTTAATATGCAGAGAATTGAATGTGATGTACCACAAGACTCATCGAGTGAGCAAAGAAGAGGTAACCATGCGTATGCCTTGTTTTTCCTTCTTTTTACTACGACAACATTTTGTTCAAACATGATTCACATTAGTTATGTAGTTATAAATTAAGATAATAAACCCCAGTGCTAACTCAGTAACAAACATGTTCTTTGTTTACTACACCACCCTTTGAGTAGGTAATTTCACTTTGGTTGTTTTAAATAAAGTTCTGATAAGTAGATTCATAGTACTGGATGCATTGGTGACTCTTTCAATATCTAGCTCTTTGAGTATCTAATGTCATTTAGGTATATTCAATATTTTTAGAATATGATTATTGGTATTATAATCATAGATAGTTAGAAATGGCTTAATATGCCCTTGGCACGTGTCATGTGGGATGACTTTTGATAACTTGAGCATCTAGTATAGTGGCTATTGAACACTGTACCATGAGGTTACCAACAAAGAGGTTGAACCATTAATATTTTTTGTTCTTTTGGCTTGTTAGGAAGTAATTAAATATTAACATATTTGATGTGTTGAGTTTCTTTCCACCATTGATTTAATTATCGTTGTTCCATGCATCTTTTAGAACTAGTTACTCTATTTTGGATTTAGATAAATTATGCTCAGCCTATTTATGTGCATGTAACACTTTGTAATTGTGATGGCAAAGTTTGTACTTATTGCAAAATAGCCTAATTAATGTGTCTTCCTCCAACACTATAGTTCACAAAGAACAAGGCGTAAGAACAGGTTACTCAAAACAAGATCCCACGCCGTGCGAGTTCAAAAAAGGCACATCCTGCTGCAATGACGGTATGAAAGCATAATAAAAGTGTTCTAATTAAGCTGTTACAACTATTTCCTTTTCTTATCTTAATTGCGCTTTCATGTCAATATAGGTTGGCACAATAGTAGTATTGAAGTCCGCCAAATATCCGAACAAAGAGCCTGTGGCATATGCAACTTTGTTAAGTCGTGATCCGATCGAAGTTGATGGTGTTAAGCTTGGTAATCAATTTTGGAAACTGCGTATTACTTTTCCAATTGAAGAAAATGAGGTGCTGGTAAGGCCATGGCACCACTATAAAACAATCGGTGATGCAAAAGGAAAAAATAGTAGCTTGGCCTTCAACTTTTGTATGTTTGTCTTGGCTTGCTTTACTTTCAATGAGTTATCTCTATATCATAATACTTATACCCCTACAATTTATTGTTATCGATCCATGCAAGTCGAAAAGGTTAATAGTTGAATTTTCTATTTGGATATATTCCTCACCAACTCATTAAGACGAAGAAGAGACTTCATGAAGATTAGTTAGCGATACTTATGTTTGGCTTTTTAGGACTCAATTTAGACTTGTTATCATGTTTAGCATTTTTAACGAACTCCTGTTGATGTATGGAATGATGTGAATGACAATACCTTTATTTATTTCCATGTGCAATGCAATCTATCTTTTCGGTGTTCTTATATTGAGTTGTATAATTTTTATATTCTCAAACATTGAATGAAAAGTATTGAGATAATAGTTTGTGTACCTTCATAAATTGCAAAAATAATTATTATTTCATTATGTTGTTGAATTTGTTACAAATATGCACTTGGCCATAAAAATGTGTTGCTGATAACAAACATGTGTTGCTGACAAGTGTTTGCAGTGCTGTTGAAACATGTGCTACATGTGTTGTTATAAATAGAAAAATGTGTTGCAGGCCTTATTTGTCAGCAACACATATTCTTATGTATAACAACATTTAATTTGTATTGCACATGCTCATCCTAGCAATGCCACCTATAACAACACTTAACATTTATGTTGCTAGAATCAGCAACAACGCTTTTTCGTACATACAGCAACACATACCTGTGTTGGTATATGTTAGTCCTGTAGTAGTGTCAGCTAGCCCCCGAACTTTAAATGAATTGTCTATGTGAACACTTTCTCCTGATGAAGTCGTATCGGGCAGACCCTCATTTAATGTCGTAACATACGGGGTAGTTTGTATTCACTTTAAAGTTGAGAAACTGCCTTGGAACTCAAAGAGTTTTTCTGTCCTTTGGACTTTTGAGTAATCATTGTGGTTAAAGAATTGTGGCTATAAAATCCCTTAGCATGGGGCTTAGGGCTTTTACGCCTTCTGCTTTTCCCTCGACCAATTTCATCTTCTTGCTAAGAATCTCTTCCGACCCCCTTTGTTCCTTTCCCCCAAATCCTTTTCCGACCAAAGTTCTAAACCCAACCATGTCGGATTCGATTACCAAGTGGCTGGTTTCTGATATGAGCAACAAGAAGCTCAGGGCTTTGGAGGAGATCGGGATGCTTCCAGATAGGAATTTAATCAGATGAAGGTCAACGGCCGGAGAACACTTTTTGAGCCATGAGGAAGGGGAAATCCCTATTTTCCTTGCCTACATTGAGTGCAGACTGAGGTTACCGGCTCACAAATTTCTTTCTCGGGTCCTGGAGTATTATGGAGTCGAGTTGGTGAACTTGGCTCGAAACTCTATCGCCAATATCAGCATCTTTGCTTATCTATGCGAGGCATACTTGGGGATCCAACCAAATTTGAAGGTCTTTAGGTATTTTTATCGAATCGTGAAGTCGGGGAAATCGATGGCCAAACCTGGGGAGTGTTCGCCGCGTCTCCACGACGGAAAGTCCGATGAGTACATTCAAATGTACTCAAAATCTTCGTGGTCGTCATGGAAAAAGAACTGGTTCTATATGATGGTCACGAAGGATGACGGCCTCTACTTCATCGGCAAGAGGGAGAATGAGAATATAAAGTGGAGGTCGACCGAGAAGAAGGAAGGATGGGTCGGAAAGGTGATTGATGCCATTTAGGAGCTCAGTGCCAAGGGATTGACTGCTTGGCACGTGGTTAGGGACTTTTCCTTGCGCCGGATTAGTCCCTTGAAACTCCGAGAGCATTCTCTGCTCTGGTATATTGGTCGTGATGAAGCAATCAAGGACTCAAAGGATGGTAAGTCTTGAAAGGCTCCGACCAATATGTTTTTATGTAATTGATTATTTTTGTCTTAATCTTGAAATCTCCTTGCCTTCTTCTAGTCATCTCTTCTGATGAAATTAGGGAGCAGATAAAAATGATTTGCACCGGGGAACCTAATACCAAGGCCGCTTTCTTGGGCATTTTGGCTATTGTCTCTGAAGAGGAGAGACTAAGAAGACTCAAGGTAAATAACCAATTTTTCTTCATCTCTTATATATCCTCTGATCTACATATAATTTTGCTCTTAATATGTAGGCAGTCGGATTGAGGTACACTAAATCCACCAAGGATTCTTTTTATACTATTGTTCCGACCGATTCTTGTTCAGAGACCGCACAAGACGATGGTCTTCTGGAGATAAAAGAGCATTTACAGAAAAAAGAGCATACAATTTGGATGGAAAATTACATCGTCTGATTAAAACTTTAAATTGTAATTCAGACGGGAGAGAAAGAAGGTCCGCAAACCGGAGCTACAGAGGTCATTGGCTCCAGGACGACCACTCATGATGTGACAGTTGCTACCGTGGCAACTGTGCTAGATGTCGACGAGACCGCACCCACCGACCCCATGGTCAGGGATCTTATTCTCAACCAGCTGGTCGAGAATTTTGCTTCTGACCTTCAATTGGTGGATGTGAGGGGTCTAACCAACCCTATCGATTCAGGATCGGTGAAGTCAGTTGAAAAGAAGAGGAAGGTGAGCGCAATGGATTTTGCTCCAGCGCGCTTTAAATTAAAGACCAAGAAAACGACCAGGTAGGAATACATGAAAAGTCTTATGTAAGTAATTACCTCTGGTGTCTTTTTGGGTCTTGAACCTCTTTTCTTCTTTGTCGTTTTAGATCCTCTGGTATTCTGGTTGATGACGACCAGAGTACCCTTCAGGAAAAAGCTCCTAAAGAGGTCGAGCTAGCCCCCGAGCAAGTGACAGCACTAGCTCAAAAACCCGTGGTGGCTCCGATCACACACATGGAGGTGGTGGTTCCAACCTCACCTGTAGAGGTGGTGGTCCCAACCCCACTTGTGGAGGTGGTGATCCTTGAGGAATCTCAGCAGGTTCCGACCCCTGCTAAGAGTTCTTCTCGCAGAGTCACCTTTCCTCATCGCCTTCAAATCTTCAAAGATGAAGAGCTTACTGAAACGTGTGGAAGAATTTTAGACCGTCAAGCAGTGGCGAGTTCTGACTCTATTTTCGCCAAATACAACAATATGGCAATTGAGGTAAGCTTCCACGACCACTTTTAATAGCCTTTCCCTTGGAAAATACCTAAAGGAGTTTGCTATTTTTCATAGCATTTTGTGGAGAATGTTGTTGTCGTCGGAGGACTAACCCAGCAAATAAAACTCTTGGAGAAGAAGAACTCCGAATTATAAAGTAAGCACCCTTTTAGTGTCTTCGTCTCCCCTTCTTTACCATTTGGCTCTTTTTCCTTTTAACTAACTCTCCCTTTTATCATGTTTGATAGATTCAGGGAAGTTTAAAGAAGAAGTTATGGCTAAAGAAGCCATAATAACCAAGCTTAAAGAAGAATATCAAAAAAAGGATCGGACGATCGAATATCTGACGATCAGACACAATGAAGTCCTTGAGACTATTGAGAAAAAGTGCCAAGGTAACCGATCGTAAGCACGACCAGTGTGCTTGCTTTTTCTAGTCGTATGTACTTATATTTTGATTCACTCGTACAGAGCAAACTCAAGCATTGAGGTGAGCAGAGAAGGCTCTTGAGTTCGAGCATGGCAAAGAGGTAACCTTTGGGCAAAATCTTGAAGAGAAAATTACAGCTTTCAACAAGATGCTCTTCAATATGGGATCAGGAATGCAACTGCCCAATTTAGGAGATCCCACAGAGAAGATCAGCTACCTCGGCCAACAGCTCAAAGACCACAGAAGTATCCTCAAGATAACTCAGGAGAACCATGCACAGACCGTGTTTGAAGCTGTCAAGAATGGAGTTAGTTTTGCTTTGGCAAAATTGAAAGTATCCGACCCCTCCATAAATCTCTAAACTGTTGAGGAAGACTTCAACTGCTCGGGAGAGGAAGCAACCAAAGTGTTCGAGGAAATGGCGCCTCTCGGACATAAGGTTGTAGAAGAAATGGAGGTCGGGTCTCCAACACGCAGCGACCAGTCTGGTGGCTTCGAGAAGTAAAAAGATCGTAATATTTTGACAGTTGTAAATAAAACTTACCTTTTATCATCAACGAAGTCTTTGTTTTGTCTTCCTAAATTCACTAAATACTCATATATTTCTTAGCCCCCGACTGTTTGTGTTAGTAGAAAAATTTTACTAAAGAAGCAGTAAATCAAGAAAAATGAGTAATAGTTACGACTACGGTACAGAGCATATGCTGATTATGTTATAAAAAATGATTTAAGTGTCACTAGAAAATCAGTATGGTCGGAACTAGCGTGTGATTTTGACTAGTTTTAGGTCATTTCCATAATCGAAATATTGTGAAGTACCCTGTGTGGTTGGAAGATGGACAAGACTTGTATTGATTTGATATGAAAATATGCAAACATGTATGCAAAAAAAACGACAAGTGAACTTGTTTATATATCTTATTCAAAACTGGTCGTAAGGGTTGCTTAGAACTAGAGACTAAAAGAAACACTTCGTGAAACGTGTTCTTGCTCAAGTTCCGACTGGCAGCGAGGATCGTAAGAAATAGATCGTCGCTAGGACGCTCCTTCCAGTGGGCAAGACCACGTGCAGAGAAGGAGAGACTTTGATTAAGAGGCTTTCTGTGTCCCGACCAGTAGCCAAAACAATAGTAGAACAGAATATTGAAGGTAAGAAATGTAGCCTCCAAAATTTTAAGCATTTAAAGTTCTATATGTAATTGCCTGTGTAATGCTCATGTTATTCGTATATTTCTTTAAGAAAAGAGTGTTGGTCGCACGTGAGAACTATTGTCTAAATGGTCATGACTAGGACCCTTGCGGCGTTTGACTTTTATATCGTAGCCATAGAGTAATAGAGATCCTTAAGAAAGGATATCGAAGAGAATGTGGTCTTCTCCGACAAATTAGGCAACAATAGTATGTAAACCAGATGATGAGACATACATATAGACAACATCATTCGTCGAAAAGTAAAGGAAATGCATCTTTATTTAATAAAAAGAAATAATTGAAAATACAATTATACAAAGAACTTACGCAGTTGGTCAATATTCCAAGAGTTGGACAAAACACGCCCGTTGGACATAGCTAGTCGTACCGAACAGGTCGGATGACTTCGACCACAGTGTATGGACCTTCCCATTTGGGAGAACGTTTATTGCGATTAGCCTGATTCTGAATTTGTCGTAGAACCAGATCACCTATAGCTAGGCTCCGAGGTTGCACCTTACGACTGTGGTACCTTCGCATGGTTTGTTGGTAAACTTTTGATCGTATGAGGGCTTGGTTTTGTCGTTCTTCAAGGAAATTGACGTCGTCGAGTCTGCGTTGAATCTGATCGTTTTCAATGAAACAATCAGTTCGAGCAGAGCCGAGTTTCAGTTCCGGAGGAAACATGGCTTCAACACCGTAAACCAAAAAAAATAGAGTTTCACCGGTTGCACGACTGGTCGTGGTTCAAATGGCCCATAACACAAAAGGAAGCTTTTGAACCTAAGCTCCTGACCGTGTGATTAACTGGTCGAATACTCAGCACTTTATTCCTTGCATTATGACACCATTGGCCCGCTCAACTACTCCATTGCTCTACGGGTGAGCGACACAAATGAAATGTATCTTGGTACTGAGATCCTTGCAGAATTCCTGAAAATTTCCACTAGAGAATTGGGTACCGTTATCTATGATTATACGACCGGGTATACCAAATCGTTGTAACATCCCAATTTTTTGAGCTTGTAAAAAAATCTATTGAATAGTTAGTAGGAAAAATTCACCATTTAGATTTTATTTGAATTTAATTCAAAAGCTTAATATGGACTTTGTACATCAAAACAATTTAATATGATTAAAGTCAACATCAACAATGGCCAAAACTATTTTATTTGGATTCTTTGTGCTTGGATATATTTTGCAGAATTTTCTAGATTTTTTCCGTGTTCATTTGCTATTTTCTATTGCTTATTTGAATTTCTGGTATTTTATAAAAAAAGAAAATGTATTTAAAATCTCAGATAAACAGTTCGGGCCGATTTTCCTTCAGCCCAATTCCTTTCCTTCACGTGCGGCCCGTTTCCCGGCCCACTCCCACTCGGCCTTTCCCTTCACGCGCAACCACGCCTTTGAGTCGTCGTCCCCGCCATCACCAGCTGATGGGTGGGCCCACCTTTGAGTCGTCGTCCCCGCAGCATCTTCTTCCCCGTGCGACCCCGAGCCACGCCCGCCATTGGAGCTTCTAGAAGATCGTCCGACAATAGGACTCTTTTAACTAAACCGCCCCGAATTTGTTATCAAATCCTATCTCTATCTCTCCCCGCATCCAAATCCGGCCGAATCATATCCCAAATCGGCCTCTATCTCTAAGAATCCCGGATTTCCTTTTCGTGTTCTTCACGGACTCGATTTGGGATCTCTTTATCCCGTGCTGCCCCGGCCCTATAAATATGTCCCCGAGGATCGCCAGCGCCTCCTGATCCCAAAGCCGCCACCCATTGAGCCCCAATCGCTCCAGAGCTGCCATAATCCGAGCTTTAGGGTTTGTCGCCGCCGTCGGTTTTTTCTTGAATTCCGGCGCCATCGTCCTCGCCCTGTGATCGTGGTCTGCATCGCCGTGTTCGCTGTCGCGTGGGCTACCTCCAGATACCTTCCCCGACGCCAATACCTCACCGGAGGTCCCGTCCGATAAAACCGAATCTTCTCCGCTGCTTGGAGCTCGCCGCTGGCCATCTCCGTTGTCCTTGTGCACCCATGAGTACACCAATAGATGCACAATATCACCCTCTACATTCTGGTACCACCCATCGCCGCCGCAGTACCTTTGGTTCACCGTGGCCAAGCTAGTCGAGAGGTCTCATGGCGGCAAGCCGACGTGGAAGCCATCTCGGCGTCGTCGTAGCGTCGCCAACGTGTCGCCAGATCGACCTCCACCTCAGCCGTACGACGCAAATCGATCCAATCCATAGTAATGACTCGGTGGACTTGGTCTACCGTGAGCTATGAGACTGACGTGTGGGTCCCACATGTTATATTTTCTTTTTAATTACTTTATTCTGAGTGCTGACGTCATCGTTGCGCAATAATCCAATTTTTCTTCAGAGGAATAATTCGGATAATTCTGTTAAATCCAAATTAGGGTTTTTTTTTAGATTTCAAACTTCCCAAGCTCATATCTTTTGCTTCCGAACTCCGTTTGAGCCCATTCAAATTTCTAAATTCGATATCTATTTATCTGAGATTTTTATTTAATTTTTGGAGCTTCTTTTGCCTCTATTATTTATTTGTTTTGTTTATTTGCTTTCGTTTGCGAGTAGACATTGATACTTCGGGAAGATTTGAAGAAGAAGAAACACCTCAAGAGCAAGATCGGTACTTAGACCTATTTCAAGGCAAGTTATACCTTTGATCATATTGAACCCAGTTTTCAAAATATTTTGATTCAAGTTATTGCATTTACTTTAAAGTATTTATTTAAATGCTTTTTGGATTAGTTAATATCCAATTTGTTATGACCTCCTTGTCTAATTGTATGCCATAATCTTTTGTCACCCTAGTTTGGTTCATTTAGTTGGTGTTATTGTATTATCAACGTGGGTTGGTTAGATACGATTAGTTTGCTTAGCCATGCTACGAGTCATCATTTCATGTAAGTCGCAATTATAAACTTGACTAAGTGACTATGGAACCATTTGATAAAATTGTATGCACTGTGTGTCATTACTCGTTGATGGCATGTGTTGCACTTAACCAACAGGGTGGAAAAAGGTTTTGGACGGGGGCAAGTGGTCTGGTATACTTTATGGTGGATCTGTGTTGGCGGGAATGATAGGTTAGAATTTAGAAGTCTTATCTCGGTCAATTAAGGATTTAACCTTGTGCGCCATTGAATTGGGCCTTTCGTACAACCACATGCCTGGCATGGGACGGGCCTAACTTAGTAAGTTATGGATCCTTGACATTGATTACTCAGGTTGTAGGTTAGCTGTGTCGGATTGGGTGGAGGTGTGTACTACCAAGTAGTCGCCTCGCGGGGCAATTCGCCGTTTCCCTGTCCAATGGTGTGCGTCTGTGGCGGCTAAGCATGCCAGGAGTGTCAATGTCGAGATGAAGTTTCTGAACTGTTTTGTTACGGCTAGTGCTAGCTACACTAGTTGTATCTTGTGGGTAAATTATACAACCTCCGCAGAGTGTTAAACTAATCTATTCGAATAGCCGCGTCCGCGGTCATGGACATGCTCGGGGATTTCACACGAGAGGTAGATTTTCAAAAAACTTGGGATGGGATAGCTGTGTGAGGTAACTTATGCAGCTGTGTGAAATAAATTGATTAGGCCATGTGTTTTGTAAAAACAACTGATAAATTAATATTGTCTATTTGTTTTGAATTATGCTTTCAATCTATTATTTGTATTCAATTGCAAATGTTGCATTTCTGCAAAAGAACCATAGAAGCCATTCCTTTGGAATAAGCCTGCATCTATAATTTGCATTCTGTGGTATGACTTGCGAGTACGGTTGTGTACTCATGCTTGTTGTAAAACATGCAACAGAAGTGGAGGAATCATCAGTCAACAAGGTCTACTTCAAGGATCGTGGAGAACTAGATCACGCACCCCAGCCGATTGCCTATGGGCATATGGATGGGCTTCACTGAAGTTATTCTGTTTCGTTCCGCTGCAGCTTCGTTGAGCTATTTCCCTCTGAAGCATTAATTGTAAGCTTGACCTTAAGGTCTTTACTCTGATGTTTATTGTGATTTGCCTATTTATTAGCTATCTTTGTATATGAAAATGAGATTTCACTGATGTTGCCACTGTGTGCACTAGCGTGATCCTGGACTAGTGCAGTATACACAGAAAGTCCAGAATTGCGTATTTTCGGTCCCGACAATCGTGTGATCACGTTTTTTGTGGGGAACCTCTTAGCGGCTTCAATTATTATTTTAACAACTGGCACGGCTTCTATTCATTTTGTAAACGTGTCAACCATGACGAAAAGGAATTCGAAGCCCCTGGGTGCTCTTGGGAAAGGTCATAGAATGTCTAGTCCCCAGGTTGCAAAAGGCCAAGAAAGAGGTATGATTTGCAAAGCTTGTGCCAGCTGATGTACTTGTCGACTATGAAATTGACATTGTACGCACTTAGTCACGAGCTCTTTTGCATCATGAAGGGCAGTTGGCCAGTAGTATCCTTGCCTGAAGGCTTTACCGACCAACGTTCTGTAGGAATGATGTGCTCCACAGACTCCTCCATGAATGTCGAATAGCAAATTAATATCATCCGTTTGAGATATGCATCTCATCAACACTCCATGAGATCCTCATTTATACAAGGTACTTTCGATCAAAGTGTACGATTTGCCTTTTCGAGCTATCCGATCAGCCTCTACATCATCTTTAGGAATAATGCCATGCTGAAGATAATTGTAGATCGACGTCATCCAATCTCTACCATGATCATGCCGGTGCTAACCGTCAACGATCTGTGGAGCATCCATGTTCTCTGGATCGATTTGTACGACCTCTAGTGGAACATCTATGTCCTTGGAATGCGCGACTACTGAGGGTGAATTGAGTTGCTCAAGAAAAACTCCAGGCAGGACAGGTGACCTGGTGAAGGCCATCCGTGCCAACTGGTCTGCCAGAAAGTTTTCCTTTCTAGGACTGTGTTGGATCTGAAAACCGAAGAAGTGCTTTTCGAGTTTTCATACTTCCATCAAATAAGACGACATCTGGGTACTTGAGCATTGATACTCTTTTCCGACTTGATTTGCTAATAGTTGAGAATCGTCTTTCACTAGTATGCTCGGAGTACTGCCAGTAGACCTTCAAATTCAGCCACATTATTTGTAGCAGAAAAGTTTAACTGGATGGCGTACTTGATGTGTTCGCCAGTAGGGGATATCAAGACAACTCCAGCCCCCGAGCCTTTGAGCATCAAGAAGCTGTCAAAGTACATTGTCCACTCGTCGTGGTGTTCGTACTCGAGCCCTTGAGTGGGTTCAGGGTTTGTCCATTCGGCAATTAATTCTGCTATCGCTTAGGACTTGATTGCTGTTCGTGAGATGAAATGGAGGTCGACCGCCCCAAGCTCGACCGCCCATTTTGCTATTCGTTCTAATGATTCCCTGTTTCCAAGGACTTGACCCAAGGGATATCTCGTTGGTACAACCACTTTGTGGGTCTGAAAGTAATGCCTTAGTTTCCTTGAAGCCAGAAGGAGACCATAGAGCAGCTTTTGTACCTATGGATATCGTTCCTTTAGTCCATGTAAGACTTCGCTTATGTAATATACCGGTCGTTGGATATTTTCTTGTTCAACGACCAGTACATCACTGACTATTTGCGGCGTTGTAGCCACGTAAATCAGCAATTTTTCCCCCGACCTTGGAGAGACTAAGATCGGGGTACTCGTAAGGTAATTTTTAAGTTCTTCAAAGGCGTCGTCTGCCTCTTTAGTCCACTCGAAATTTCCGTGTTTTTGAAAGAGTTTGAAGAAAGGGAGTCATAAGAGCCTGAAATACATTTTCACTCAAGCTGATCTGAACTTGAGACAAAGAAGATGGCTTGAACTGATCAAGGACTACGATATGGGGTTCATTATCACCTAGACAAAGCCAATATAGTGGTCGATGCATTGAGCAGAAAGTCGCAATGCAACTGCTTGTCGGTAACACCCGCTGTGAAAGGCTTGTGTGCTGAGTTTCAGAGACTGAATCTTGAGGTGGTTGAAGAAAGATTTCTCGCTGCCCTAGAGGTGAAATCTACACTCGAAGACCAGATTTTAGAGGCTAAGAAGATAGATGCGGAGGTAGCTAAAATCCGAGAAGAATTGAAGTCGGGTAAAACCAAAGAATTTTCTGAAGACGTCCAACATATCATTCGGTACAGCAACCGTTTCGTGGTACCATCAGATCCCCAGTTGAGAGAGCTAATTCTTAAGGAGGCTCACAACTCCAAGTTCTCCATACATCTTGGGAGTACCAAGATGTATCAGGATCTAAAGAAGAGGCTCTAGTGGAGCCAAATAAAATGGAAAATTGCACAGTATGTTGCTAAATGTAATATTTGCCAAAGAGTCAAATCCGAGCACTTGAAGTCAGCGGGTACACTTCAACCGCTGCCTATTCCCAAGTGGAAATGGGAGAAAATCGGTATGGACTTTGTTACCGGTCTTCTAATAACTCAGAATAGGTCCGATGTCATTTGGGTGATCATTGATCTTTTGACGAAGGTTGCTCATTTTACTCACGTCAAAACCACCTTCAATGGCAATAAGCTAGCAGAGCTATATATTTTCAGAATTGTTTGTCTCTACGGGGTACCAAAGATCATCGTTTCAGATCGAGGTCCTCAGTTTACCTCGTACTTCTGGAAATACCTTCAACGAGCAATGGGGACTAAACTCTCTTTCAGCACTGCTTATCATCCTCAAACTAGAGGTCAAACAGAGAGGGTGAACCAAGTAATGGAAGATCTACTCCGAGCCTGTGTGATGTCCTATAGCAAGAACTAGGAGAAGTGCTTGCCATATGTGGAATTTACCTTCAACAATAGCTACCAATCAAGTATTCAAATGTTACCGTTTGAAGAACTGTATGGAAGGGCTTTTAGGACACCTTTGAACTGTTATGAGTCCAAAGAAAGACCATTCTATGGTCCAGACTTGGTGGTGGAAGCCGAAGAGCAAGTTCACTTGATCCGAGACCGATTGCGAGCGGCGCAGACTCGTCAAAAGAGCTATGCCGACCATCGCCGTCGTGAGTTAAGTTTTGAGGTAGACAATCATGTTTACCTTAAAGTCTCACCGATAAATGGCACTCATCGATTTCAGGTGAAGGGAAAGTTAGCACTTCGTTATATCGGACCTTTTCGAATCCTTGCAAAACGAGCAGCTGTGGCATATCAATTGGAGTTGCCCATCCCTCTTTCAGTGGTACATGATATTTTTCATGTCTCACAATTGAAGAAATGTCTTCATATTCCTACCGAAGCAACTGCTTACGAGAACCTAGACCTCCAACCTGATCTTTCCTACCAAGAGCACCCGGTGCGTATTCTTGATGAAATGGAACGCAAGACAAGGAACCACACCGTCAAGTTCTTGAAGGTTCAATGGAGTAACCACATAGAAGAGGAAGCCACTTGGGAGCGTGAAGACCAAATGAGGCTTGAGCACCCCTACCTCTTCCATGATTGAAGTGCCTTCGAATCAAGAAAGGAAAGGTTAAACAAAGCAATGTAAAGAAAAATGTAATAACAACACCATGTTATTCTTTAGAACCTTTCTTTTCTACCTTTGAAGGAAATCAAGACAACAGATGTTGTTTTTCTATATAAGAACTATTTAGAAGCATCCCGTTCCAACTTCTGAACTACCAGAATCTCGGGACGAGATTCTCTTAAGGGGGGAGGTTTGTAACAGTCTCATTTTAAATAAATGGTAATTATCTGCATTTCATAAGCATTCATGGCATTTTAGGTATTTTGCACAATTGGTTGCATTTGAAAAACTCAAATTCAAGTTAAACTTAAAACTTGAAAAGAAACTCCAAAAGAAAAACTGAAGTTAATGCTTGTAAACAACTTTAGTAAATAATTTAATCAAATACTAGATTAATTATAATGAATTAATATATTTTTCTCAAATTTTTAGAAACCAATTTGACCTTAAGAAAAATCTTGGCTTCTTATTTAAAACTATTTGGTTTAGAATTTAAATTAGGTATTTTAATCATAAACAGTGAGTTTTCAAAATTTATATCGAATCTATATCATCCCAGTATCATCTCTGAAATTTTTTGTATTTTTATAAATTTATTTGCTATTTTTAAATCCCAAGTCAAACTAGAATTATTTGAATTCGTTTTGGTCAACCTTTTAGACTCAGCCAAGCCACTGGGCACTGTAGCGACTCAAACCCACATGACTTGGTTAGGTCCATCCATGTGTCGTTCGGACCGACCCAAGCCACATTCAAATGGCTCAGCCAAACCTCTAAGTTTCTCGCGAGCCATCCGATTTGAAACGGACTGATCATATGCATTGGACCGTTCGGACCGTCCGAACGACCCACGCGATCTACACTGTTAATTTTCAATCGGACGTGCCGCTTTCCTTGGTTGAACCTAATGTGCGCGGGCCATCTGATTTGAATCGGACTGTCCAGATCAATTGGGCCGTTCGGACCATCTGAACGACCCAGCAATCTGGACCGTCCATTTTCAATCAGGCAGCGCCTCTTTCTTTCGGTTGAAAACTAAACGTGCATAGCCTCAGGACCGTTAGATTTCAATCGGACCGTCTGCATGGGTTTGGCCCTTAGGACCGTCCGAACAGCCCACTCAATCAAGACAATTGAATCTCAATCGGACCGTTCGCATGCGTTTGAGCCAACCACATCATTTCACCGCTGAGACTGATAGCCCTAACCCACATGTC
Source organism: Phyllostachys edulis (assembly GCA_036346405.1). Lineage (NCBI taxonomy): Eukaryota > Viridiplantae > Streptophyta > Magnoliopsida > Poales > Poaceae > Phyllostachys > Phyllostachys edulis. The sequence continues at coordinate 92,553,537 of CM070548.1, read as the reverse complement.
GGTCTCTCCTTCATCTTCTTCATGCCACCGCGCCAGCTCCGAGCGCATCGCACATGAGGTGGCTTCGCGCCTGCGATTTTCGGTGCATGCATTGCCACTTGGCTACACCATTATTGACGTTGCTTAACCTGGTGCTACCACGAATCCTTTTTGTGTCAGAAGAAGCCAGGGAAGACCATCAAAACCACCGTGCCATTCATTCGACCAAATCAGGGCGGCCATTGTCCTTTCTCCTCACCGAAGCGTATCTTCTCATTCCTATGCCATTTTGTTCTTTTACCATGCCTTATCCATGGTGCTAATATGAGTCTTTGGTTTTGGCCGTAGCTTCCGGACCACGAGGTTGTCTTTTGTCGCTCCAGAGCGCGCCCTGAACGCCAGTCCCGTGTCATCTTCGTGCTAGGTGAGATATCTCCAATCTTTTGCGCGTCATATCTTGTCTTAAGGTATAAGGAGCAAAACCCCTCAATCAATTTGTCTTTTGATTCATAGGGTTACCGAGAATTTGGATTTTCTATATCTCTGGTCAACTTCTGTTCTTTCATCCTCATTTATAAACTGGTAAGCCATTGCTCAATCCCTTCTTTTCAGAGCATCTAGGAGCTCTACTTAAGCTATTCTGACCACTCATTCCATTGGATTTGGTCTAGGTTGTCTTGTCCATGTGAAGCTCTCACCACCGGCACACGGTCGCCATCACCGAAGCTATTCCTTGGACCTCTGGCTGTTTTCTTAGCTCGGGTAGCTTCTTTATGCTCCATAGATGCTTAAGCATGCGTAATTTTGCTTAAATCATAGCCGGGTTGTTGTCTCCACTTTTGCCGTAAGCTCACCGCCGCTTTTCCTTTTCGTGCCACCGTTAGAGCTTGCCGCCGGTAGTGCTCCGGTCACCACTAAGTCCGCAACACTATTGTGGATCCATTTCAGTCCTTAGCTTGTGCGGCCGAGGACCATTGCGCCAGCTAGCCATCGAGGTCCTCTGTTGTCGGATTTTTCGACCGGCACTAGAGAAGCATGATTAGAATTAATCGTTGTCGGATTAGCATTTAATCCTTGTTTAGTTTTCAGTTCTTGGCATAGAGTCTCGTTGACAAGTGGGCCATAAGGCCAGTTAAGTATTGGAGTAATTTGAGTAATACGTTTTCTATTAAGGAAAATATTTTTCTTATACGCTTAAATCCGAAAGTACGTTTTTAATTTCTGAAGACGTATTTTGAAAAATACGCTTTCAGGCATCGCTACGGCTGGAACTTGGTCAAAGTGACCGAGTAAAATTTTGACCTTGGGTCCCGCTCATCAGCGACTAGAGCTAGATATCGTCCGGTATAAAAAAGTTTTCACTATGTTTTAACTCCCGAAGTAAATTAATTTTACACTAAAAAATGGTTTAAACTTCAAAAATTCATAAGTAATTCATTTTAACTCCAAATCAAGTGAAATAAATTTTGTTAGTTATAATTCTTACTGTGCTTTAATCTAGAATAATTCTCACACATGTCTATGTTACATAAAAATTTGATAATTAAATTAATTGCACATTAAGAACTTGAACCTTATAAAATTCTCAGAAAATTCAAATGAACTCCAACTGAACTAAAATTTTCACCTAATTTCATTTAGAAACCGAACCTTACAACTGTGAATTTTTATTATGCATTTTTCAGCATTTTGGTATTTGGATATTTTTCTCGGTGTTCATTTGTTATCGCTCTTTCTAGATTCTAAGTTACCTGACACGAGTGATTATATTTCTGAGCACCCAGAAACTGAACAAGTGGAATATTATCAAGGTAAGCATCCTCTTGCATCATTTTGATCCCAGTTTTGGTAATTTAGTATTTTGAAATATAATGATAATTGCGTGCATGCTGTTTTGGTGTATCAATTATTTTATGAGTCTAGTTAGCTATGTCCTACTCATTGTGGCTTACCCTTAATCATTTCATACACTTAAGCTTAAGATAGAAATCTTCTGTTGGAATGTATAGTCTTTATGTGAATGCTTAGCCTTGCAAATTAGTAGATCGGTAGTTTGGTTGACAAGATTAACTTGTCGATCATGGGAGACACTGAATCTATTTTACTTTTGTTTCCTTGTTCAGATTCTTGAAACTAAAGTTTAAATCTAATTGTCATTTGAAAACATGGTTTAAGATCTGGACAAGTGATTGATAGTGAGGGTGCCTTCGTGCATGAGAAGTGGTATTGTGGTAGTCTTGTCCGGATCATTAAGAACCGAACTTTGGGCTGTCAATTCAAGTACCATACGTACTTCCACATGCGGTGTATGGGCGCCACTTGATTAAGTAAGGTGATGATTTTATTGAGTTGAAAAACAGGTGATGTGAGGACATATGTGTTTGATCATATGTTCATAGGGATACGATTGCAATTTAATATGTGCGAGTGAGCACAGTTTTAGATTTCAGTTCATTGGGTCGGTATTCCCAACACAACTTGCGTGCCCCGGTTAGCAGGCTCTATCAGTAGCCTATACTAAGCAGGATCTGGTCTCGCAAGGGTGATTCAACTCAATAAGATTTTCTTGCAAAAAAATACCAAGTCTTAATTTCCCCAGCCAGCATACCTAAGTAAATGTGCCATTATCCGGAGGCTTGCTGGCTGATCAAGTCGTGTGGGTAAAGATGTACACCTCTGCAGGGTTAAAACTATTCGAATAGCCGTGTCCACAGTTACGGACGACACTTGTTTTAATAGACATCATTGTTAGACTTTGAAATAAGATTTTTACTTGGGAAATTGTGATTGTCGGCATGATGGGTGTTCATGCGGTTTGGATTATCAAAGTGGACAGCCACTTTGATATGTTAAAATTATGATTCTAACATTCTTACTTGTTGTCTTTTGGTCCAAACATTGTTTATAAAAATAGCCTTTGCAAAAATTAGAAAGTGTAGGGATAAAACTTCTTGTTGTATGCAAAACAAATGCCAATACAACCTCTCCTTTGGACAGTCTTTAACATGTATAATCTCTAATCCTTTGGATAGGTTCTATTAAACACTTTCTTTTATTAGTTTATGTAAGTTTTGCGAGTACCTTCTGTACTCAGCGGAATTAACCACTTGTTGCAGGTGAGGACGTTGATGCTTACGATCCATTTGTTAGCGCTGATTATGGCGATGCTAACCTTTAATATGACTTGTGTATGACTGTGTATAATGTTGTTCAAGATATGTACGCATTAGCCATTGATCTTGGGAGCTAATGTGAGACAAATATTTAGGGACTTGAAATCGGATTCGTTCCTTGTTAAGAGTTATGCTCCCGGTATAACCTCTTTACTTGAAACCCACACTGGAGCTCTGGCTCTGCTTTACAGAAGAAGATAAATTATGGTTTTTATAAATCTGAAGGGCTGGATGCTATGTTTTTTGAAGCAACAGCTAGGTGCAGAGGCACGGCCAAAAACAACAAGAAGGAGCTGCAGATCCAACAGACCAAAAAAACCTACTGAACTAGATGAGCTAATATAGTTAAGATCAGTGATAATTAATGCTGTAGACAACTCTATAAATTTCTAAAGATTTGCTAGCTATATAAGTTCTCATTATTATGGACAACATCACTAACAATATTGTGGCAAAACTCATAATTCATGCAGGTAAATATATCAAAATAAACGATGGCATCGATGAGTTGAATTGCTAAGGATTCCTCTCTGGTAATTGGGTGCACAGGACAGAGAAGACATGTACGACTCATGAGTCATGACACCGAAGGTAGATGTAGGTCGGGAACTCGGGGCAAGAGGTCTTTGTTTAACTTCACCTGGTTGGATTCGTCTCAAGTCAGATCCAACACTGCTCGCCGCTTGGCATTGGGCTGACCAAATCGGAACAGGCCGGTTCCTGTAATTAAGCTACCAGGCCCAGTTAATTTAGGACCTTAAAAATATAAAGCCCTGTAAGAATGTACACTGGGCCATATTCGACATAATAAGCCGGGCATCCTGCTCTCGGATGTAGTCATTTCGTACCTGGATATCCCAGCCCAAGCAAATAGGGGTTTTCGGCTGTAGACTTGAGGAGCCCAAATATAATAGCACACATTTGTATTCAGTTTCTGTTGGTTGGTGGAAAGATGCAGTTAGGGACTGTCTATTCATAAGTTGCTTGAAAATTTTTTAAGTATAAATCATATTTTTTATTCATTGGATCAATATCCAATCATATGACATTCATTGGATCAATATCCAATCATATAACACACCAATCTATACACAATCCAATGGTCACAACAAGTAACTTAAACTTAAGAAAATTTCAGGCAACTTAAAACTAGCAAAACTGATGTAGTTATACACATGTACTGATTTGGAATTTGGATGATTCCTTTTATGAATTGGATGTCTAGCTAGACTAGGTTGGCGATGTGAAGTGAGTATGGATGCCGTAATAGTGAGCTTTAAGGAAGTACGGATGCTACATATACATGATGCAACCCCCATTTTTCGTATTTTCAGGCGATTTTGGACAGCCGTGTAATTCACAAATGTGTCGGTTCATCTTTCCAAATGGTCAGCAGAGACACTGTAATATCTGTTTTTGAGTTGTAGCGATGTTATTGGTCTTGACAGAAGTTCACTGGGGTCAGTAATGGCATCAAAGGTACACATAAACGATAAGAAACATCGTTTGGGATAAGTGGTAAATGAACAATCATACAGTTTGTACAGTAACCCATCAAGGAAAGGACACACAAGAAAGCTTCCTGGCACCACAGGGTATGTAACATACAGAGGTTACGGTAGTAGTACTCTAAACAACTGGTAGGTTCTCTGATACGTGTTCTCGAAAGAATCGTTCAAAAAAAAATTCCAGAGAACAGCATTTTACTCTGTCCCAGCAATCCTTTTCTTCAAAGACTCGATGTCGTTGGCCAACTCTTTCCTGCTCTCCTGTAATCGATCAGGATTCGAGACTTGTTAACAATACTGCAAATGCTACTACCAGATGCTGCAAGTCAGGCTTAATATTGCCTAATTGAGTACCTTGAAGAGGAGGTAGCGGTACACGAACCATCCGGTGTACCCGAGCCCAACAAGCTCCACGATCTTGGGAAGCTGCGGCAGCAACCACATGTTAACTTGTCACGTTACTCTGCTCACTGAGTCAGTGGACAACTGAGCTAAAACGGAACTCATATATGACCACGGGAGACGTACGAGAGGCACGGAGTTGATGGCGCCGACGATGACGGACGACAGCCAGACGGCGACGATGGCGCCGCCGGCGTATGTGAGGACGGTGGACTTGTTCTCAACGGCGTCCCACTGTCACAAGGAACAACACGCACCATTGCACAAACTGAGCTATTTTTCTCACCATGTCTCCTCTCTGAGCTACGACGTATACGTACCTTCGCTTTCAAGTCGGCGATGAGCTCGTCGCCGCTGGCGGCGGAAGTCGAGGTTTCATCGGACGAGGCCTTCACCCGGAGCAGAGATAGCCTTGGCGCATCTAACATCGTACAGCACGTAATGGTTAAGGCGGCCAGTAAAATTTTCAGAATTGAAAACATTCTTTGCTTAATGCAACCACTTCTCACCTTGGAGGCGAAGAGGGGAGAAGTTGCGCCTCGCGAGAAGAACGGAGGGTGGTGCGGCGGCGCCGACGGCGGGGAGGCGTGCTCCACCGAGAAGCGCCGTGGAGTATGCCGTGGCGGCCATTTTAGTCAGCCCCTTGCCGCTCGAGCTGGCTCCTCTCTGGCCTCTGCTTTCTTTTCCTTCGGTACGCTATCTATCCTCCAAAGAAGGAACAGTACAGTAGCGCTGAGCCTCTCTTGTTCTTGTGTTCCGGCCGGTTGCTCTGCGTCCACTCCCTTCGATGCTTTTGCGTGGTGATCGGCCACGTGGCAGGATGGTGGGCTGTGATTGGCTGCCTCCCTATCTTAAAAATCTGCCCCTGGCCTCCGAGGATTTGGTTGGCCATCCTAGGAGCACATCAGCACAGGTCTCAACTCTCGAGTCAGACAAGTCGGTTAGTGGTTACTAATAATTGGTTGAAGTCCTTTACTTCTTCACAAAAACAAGGTATTTTGGATATTAACACAATGTCCAAAATACAACTTTGATCACTAATTAATACTGTAATTATTTTTAAAATCCAACAAAATTATAATATTATGAAAGTACTTTTCATGACGAATATACACACATAATTTTTATATATCTAATCTAAATATTTAAAAGATATTGATAGTCAAAGTTTTTAAAGTTTGACTATAAGAACGCCAAAACAATTTGTTTTTTGTGAAGTAATTTGTTAACGTGGTTTTTGGCTTGGTAGAATCCTACTGCCGACTTTGTATGGATTGGGTACGTGTGGCGTGTTAAATCCCCTAACAGACCCTGTCGTTAAATCTGAACGACTGAACCGATTTACTATAGTGTATGTTCTGGCCAAGTTAGTACTAGTGAATTGCTGGATGTGTCATCGCCATCACCAACGGGCTACGTTGTTGTGCTCGCCGGCAGCCCGGCTCCGGCAAGCGGGCAGTTCTCAGTCGCGCCGCGGGGCGAACGGGCGCGCTTGTAGAAGAGGAACTAAACTGGGGTTCTCGAGAAGTGCGTCAAGTGTAGGCAAAGCTAGCGTGGCCCAATGCTCAGGGCAGACGCACAGTATATCACTGTGTACCGCGCGCAAACGTGACATCTTCAGTACGTTCTCGCAATTGTAAGTCTCATTCGGGGAGCAACGTTGGGCGTTGGCAAAGGGCCGGCGGTACAAAATAGGCGCAAGTGCCGCGGTAGGAACAGGAACCGGAGCGCGCGCGGTGGTCTGCCTGGCTGCCAGTGCCGCGGGCCGCGGCACATAGCAAGTCGCAACCAAATCAGGCCGCGCGCGGGCGCGGGCTCCAGCGCCCAACCCTCACGAGCGGCGCGCGGTGCCCGGTGGGACGCTCGTCCTCGACATTTGCAAACGGCAAGGAGGCGACGACCGCAACCCAACACCCGAGCTGAAGCGACCACATCGACCAGAACAGAGACCACACCGTCCGTACGTCAGACCACATCTCTCCCATGCATGCATCGGCGGCCGTGGCCCTCCCAAGTAGGCCCCATCTACGCCATTGCATGTCCACACCGCTTCCTCGCTTTGCATGCACGGCACGTGGGCTTCCATCGTATGTTTTTTATTGCAATTTTTTTATATTCACTTAATTTAGCATGTTATAAAAAATTGATGAGAAAGAGGCAATTGAAAAGAGAGAGAGAGATATATATATATATATATATATAGCGAACGTATCTAGTACTAATAGGTATTTATGTGATAAGGTGCTAATATCAATATTAGGCGTTGGATCTGAATTGAACAGTCAAGATTCGGATGCTAATCCCACCTCAAATCCACTTAACCATTTTTCACTAAACCCTCTCTAATCCCCTTCTTTCAACCGGCCAATCCAACTCGACGCTTTCTCTTCATGGTCAGGGCCCATCGCCTCCCTGGCTGCTGCGCCGCCCTTTCACGTCCCCAATCATGTGTGACTCCCGGCTCCTCTCACCCCCTCCATTGCCGACTAGTCACCTCTTATCCCCTCTACTACGTTGCGTTCCCGAATAAATGGAAGAAATACGTACTAGTGGAAGATTGCGCCGGAGTGGTGGCCTGGTTAGCAGAATCGGCGTAATACCGCCGGAGTTGGGGCGGGGCATATAGAAGCAGGCAAGCAGCGGACTGCCGGCCATCAAGCTCGCTCCTCGAAGCAGTCTCATGAAATTTAGGAGTCCAAAAGTGGTGGGGATTTAGCTAGGTTATGAATTTTATACAAGGTCGATTGCTGGCTGAAAGCCTGTATTATCTCTGAAACATAGCATAGATGAGTGTACCAATCGGGCTATCTGATACTTGCATCCAAAATAAAACACTACATCAATATTGCTCCACTAACAGACTGGAAAAGAAATTCAAGTCACATACACATGACTGGGGACATGAAAGGGCGGCGCAGCAGCCAGGGACCATGAAGAGGAAGCGTCGGGTTGGATTGGCCGGTTGAAAGAAGGGGATTGGAGGGGGTTTAGTGAAAATAGTTAAGTGGATTGGAGGTGGAATTAGCATCCGAATCTTGACTGTTCAATTCAGATCCAATGCTCAATATTGGCATTAGCACCTTATTACCTAAATACCCATTAGCACCAGAGATACGTTACACACACACACACACATATATGTATCACAATTGTAGTGTTCAAATGAAAAGAAGTATGCTTCAAGCACGCCACCATAAGCATGTCACATGTTTAAGAATTGAGTGTGGAGCAATAGGTTGTTACATAAGACTGCTAGCTCGTCTAGATTTAAAGTTTGATTCACTTTTAGGCTTTAACTTTTCATTGTGCTATCTTATTGTGCTCTTTATAATCGGTTTGGTCATTGTTGAGATGCATATCATTAATTTAAATTGCTTAATCATTCGAAAGACTTGTTTTGATATTGCTATATGGTATATGACTTTATATGATTCAGATAGCTCTCTTAAAAAAGATGACTTGGTTCGCATTGACTTGGATAATCTATAAAGCTTCTTGATTTTTACTCTTTTTGCTCCTTTATTTTTAGAATTATTCTTTCTCTGAAGTTTTTGATGACTACATTGCCAAAAGGGGAGAAAAATGGGAGAAATTTGCTTCTCTTGTATTGAGGGGGAGTTTTTGCTGCTTTCAAAATTCTTTGCTTTGCAGTTTTGAAACTTATTTTCGCAAATTTTTCTTTTCTTTCAAAATTCAACTCACAATTTTGAAGTATTGTCAATGTATTCATCAAGGGGGATTGTTAGACCATGTTGTTAGGTCTAGTGTATGTTAGTCGATGGATAATTGATAATGTTGGGTACTGATGTTATTTGAGGCGTGTGATGTCTGTAGACTTATATTGGTCAAGTTGGGAAGAATTTGTGCCGGAAAAATTGTGGTCTATGGTAGTGACCGGGAGATGGCTTGGTGCGAAGTCATGGTCCAGAGGGTCGAGGATGCTAGAGGAGACGGTCGAGCTCGAGTTGGGACACGTGGAGATCAAATATGGATGATGTGTATTGGAGCTACGGAGGTGCGGTCTGGAGACTATGACACGTAACAATTTTGGGGTGTCCAAAATTGGTTTTGTAATCTAGTGTAAAAACCCACGTATTGAGCCCTAATACTTTTGTGGGCCGTACGTAGGTGATTAGGTGCTAACACTGGAAGACTCGTCAGAGATTGTAGGTTTATTGCTCACATATATAAGCTGTAGGGTATAAGTAGCAGGCGATGGCTTGGTGTTGGCGGCCGGTGCTTTAGGGGTTCACGCATGAGCTACGGAGGTTATCGGTGAATAAGGGTGTGCAGAACAATAAAAAAAAACACTTTTTGTGCGTTCCTGCATATAGATTGACAGATAATTCCATCCAGGAGTTGACAGCCGAGTTAAATATTGATTCCAGCTACTATTATTGCCGTGAGAGTGTTCATCAAGATAGCTGCCATGTGAGTGTTGATTGCTGCGTTTGTTGGTCGCGCGTGTGCTGGCGGCGACACGAATTGTTGTGTTGTGCATGATCTCAGGAAAACACAAGAAAAGGTCAAGGGGCTGTGGCAACCGGCGAGCGACGGCGCGTGCGTTGCTCGGCCTGAACCAGAGGCTATCAGCGAGGCTCGGTGCAGAGATCGAGGAGACGCACGCGCGGCGCTGACGTCTGGCTGCAGTGAACGGGTATGCGCGGTAGAAGCAAAACACTTTTTCTACGTTGTGTGATCTCCACGTTAAAACATCATGACATGCTCTTTCCGTTCGGTGCGAAATTTTTTACACAATTATTCACCCATCTCTCTTATTGTTATTAACGATTCTTAAATTTGTGTGATGAGTTTCTTCAGAGTCAGAATTCGCGTGGCGGTGGATATGACCCCAACAAGAGCAGACCTTGCCGTGCTGATTATACTCAGCTGACTGCAGATGAGTTGGAAAAGGATATCGAAGAATGCCGGAAGCTGGACGATTTAGACAACACAAACCTGGAGCTTGATAGCACTCCTGAGTTACGACTGAGCCAATTGATGCTTCACATATTTTCTCGCATGGGTCGGTATTCAAGAGTGTCCATGAACCGTAAAATATCACAAGGAAAAACAACTCCGTCTACATGTAACATGCCGATGGCTTCATGGGTATACATGATGAAACTGCATGGGAATTCCGCCCGCGTTTCGTTAGTTGTCCCCCAAGGCTAGCAGCGGAGATGGCCTCGTTCAGATCGGCAGCGGTGTCCGGGAACGGGAGGAAAAGGTGAGCTAGCGCAGGTGGGTGAAACGGTAGTGACAGGTGGGTTGAGCCGGAGGGGGAGATGCACCGAGAGTACGAGACTGCCTAGCGAGCCAAACCGCGGCAGGAGGCTCTCCGAGTCCGAACGGTTGTCCGCGGCGCGGAGCAGCTCGGCTCGGTCACTACCGTTGCGGATGCATGGGACGGACCGAGCGGTGTTGCACGGCAGACATCACCACTGTTTCGTCGGAGCGCAAAAAAAATGGCTGGACCGGTTGGCGGCGAGCTCCTCAAAATGTCGGTAAGTTGCGGTGCTGTAGACGCGAATAGCCTGGCCCATCTGTGGTGCACCATACGAGCGCCAGAGTAGCAATTTCACTGCACTACGTCGTGTTCCATTTCCGGCCGATTAATCGACCTTGTGCTGTTAATAGCCGTTTGATTTGGAGCTATTCACGGAAATAATACACTTTCTGATATATATTGCTCATATCAATTGTGTATCCCTCTCTACCAACACTACAACAAACAATTCATACAGACGTCTAGTGGAATATTTCAGGACCGGAGTAGTCCTTATGTACTAAGTATCTGAAGAGATATGGGTAAGCTACACTACCTGACAATTCAAAAAATCTATCACGTAAATCAGGATGTCATACAACTAAGAGATCATAGATCGTTACCACCAGACGCGCAGTGTAGCGGAAGAATAGTTGGAACAGCCTGATCCAACGAAGAGTGCATCGATGTAGTGGTCGTAGTCGATCGTCCAACGTCGAGCACGTCGATGCAATGGTCGTAGTCGATCGCCCAGCGTGTTCGCAAGTCGATCATCTCCTCCAGCAACCTCTGCAGTTCCTTGTGAAGATCGCGGATCGTCCTCGAGCGCAACAGCAAACCGCAATAGCGTCTCTACGGTATCCACACGTCCAGAGAAGGAACATCATATACCGATGTGCTAGCACCAAGTCGCACGACAGGACTCTCTCAAGAAGATGGTGGCTAGGGTTTTGGTGGATCAACTCATGTGTATCGCATCGTCTATCTCACCCATAGCCTCAAGCATCTCCTTATATAGTGCCCATGACGGATTCTATTCGAACACATTTGTTCCAACCCGTTAAGTGTGTGACCCGTTAAGTTCATGCGTAATCAGTTGTGACTCGGAAACTCCTTTCCGATCACGAGTCGATAGCGGCTCATAACAGGACATAACGATTTCCGAATACACACGAATTATATCGGACGAACCTTAATGCAATATGATCTACGACTAGGTCCTTATCACTAACGACTAGCTCGTATCTCAATACGACCAGCTCATATTTGGTCTCGACCAGTTCATAACTCCTTACGACTAGGTTTTGACCACTTAGTAATCATGTTTGACCAGCCTACGACTAACTCGTATCTCTACACGACTAGTCTGTATCTGATCGAACTGAAAGACCTGCTCATGTATTCTCCCTTTGCCTCGCGATATCTGGTTGAACTCCATGTGAGATTTATGTCATCCATGAACTGTTCAATACTTTCTCGATCAAATGTCGGATAACTTCACGTGGTCGAACACTTCGACCACTAGTGGCATGGCCATGCACTTTTTTATCCGACCACATCGAGGGGTCCAGAGATATCTCTCTTGTTATGTTAGGAGGGGCAAATCCCATATCCGACTAGTCATATTCCTCTGCATGTTTTATAGTATACCCGAAAGCTACCTTTATAACTACCTAGTTACGGAGTGGTGTTTGGTAACCCCTAAGTGCACTATTACACATGTAGGAAACCATGCTGATCTCAGGTCTAAAGATTATACATCATCATTGCTTGAGACCAACTGACGACACATAAAATCATAACAATCTCAATAGTGTCTCAAGGTGGGTCAATCCAACTCCATGTTCTCTAACATGTGTTTACATTATTGATTCGATATCCATATATCCATGACCGGTGAAACATGGTCATCAATCAATACATGTGTTGGTCGATAAGTCACTAGTGTTCTGACCAGTGACATCCGACCAGAGATACTTTTAGAACGGCGTCATATAAGTTAAAAGAGCTTCACCAACAAGTCACATACTTGTTAATCTTTATAATCACTGATTCATTCAAGGAACAGAATAACACTTATTCCATAACTCATAAACATAGACGTGATACAGTCATCTCCATGATTGCCTATAGGGCATATAACCAACAATATCTCCCTTCGTTCCGTTTACTTACACTTTTGACTAGTGTATACATATTAAGACACTACTACAGAAATGCTAATACTGGACGCCTGATCACAGACGGTTCATCGAAACCGTCTGTATTAAACACAATCTCAGACGGTTTTTGTTTACTCACCGTCTGTGTTATTCTCCGCGCTAAAACCGCTCAGAAGAAGATGTCATATCACGAGCGGTTCATGTTTGGAACCGTCGTGAAGTATCACGAGCGGTTCTTCCAAAACCGCTCGTGATATTACCCAATATCACGACGCGGTTTTGGTCGTAACCGTCTGTGATACTTCACGACATTTCCCAAACATGAACCGTCTGTGATATGACTCTTCACAGACGGTTTTTGTTAAAAATCGTCCGTGATAATTAACTCATCACAGACGATGCAGTGTACATATATATATATATAGCTCCTCCATCTCTGGCGCTACGGTAGGTCCATCGCCGTTCTGTGCCCGGTTTGAGTATCGCCTCACCTCACTGAGCCGGCCTGGTCCATTTCAGCTATTGTCGCGCGCCGAGGAGCTTGCCGCCGTTGCCTCTGTTCACCGATCGACGACCAGCCGCCTTGGACCTTTCCCCGACTTCATTGACACCTCGTGATCGAGGTGAGCTCTTTGAGCATAAGCATCCTTTAATTTGAGTAGTTTCGGTGTTTACGCAAAATCGCTAGTTCGGTAGCGCCGCCAGGACATCGATCATTTGTCGGTTCGCCTCGAGCGTACCTTAGGGCCGAGCCACGACAATTAGCAATGCGATGCATGTCACCCTAAGCCCAGTTTGAGCTTCAAATCCTACTGTTTTTAATCATTTAGTTAAAAAATGAGTCACTGACAAGTAGGGCCCACATGTGAGTTAATAAAATCCGGAAAAATGTAAAAATGAAAAAGCGTAATTAAGCCTCGGAAAATACGCTTTGAAGTCACCTTTTATTTATTTTCGGGTTTTCAATACGAACCGTGTGATGGACCGAAGCTGGATGTCTGGCCGAGAACCGTGTGAGTGAAGAGTACATTTAATGGCATGTCTGCTTTTACAAGAGCCGAGGAGGATATGTTGAATAAGGGGCGGAATATATGTCTTGTCCATGCATTGATGCGAGAATCAAGATGTTTAACAACCGAGCGCAGATCGAAGCACACTTGATTCGAAGGGTTTCAAAAGGGTTATACATGTTGGACGATCACGGTGAAGAGCATATTATCTGAAGTCAACGATATGTCGCGAATGATGTCGATTGTGGTTCGATTCGGATAGGTCGCACGATGACAATCTAGATCAAATGCTTCGCGATGCGAAGGAAGCGTGATGAGAGAGTATGTTCAATTCGGGGCTTGATGGAGGACTCGGAGAAACCTTTGTTCTGGCCGCAAGTCGGAATACACAAGGTTGTCATCCATGCTTAAACCTGCTGAAATTGAAGGCAAGCAACGGTTGGTCCGACAAGAGTTTCACGGAGTCATTAGGTCTCTTAGCGGACATGCTTCTGGAGGAAAATAAATTGCCCAAAACCACCTACAAAGCCAAGAAGGTTCTTTGTCCATTGGGAATGGAAGTAGAAAGAATACATGCATGTCCGAACGTCTGTATCCTCTACCGTAACGAGTATACAAACATGCATGTATGTCCGGTGTGCAACGCATCCCGATACAAGCGTAAGAATCAATCAGATGACGACGAGGGAATCGAGGTGAAGAAAGGACCTCTGCTAAGGTGGCGTGGTATCTTCCTGTAATTCCCCGTTTGAAGCGGTTTTTGCGAACCCAAAGAATGCAAAAGCTGCCAGATTGGCACTCGAGATGAGCGTAAGAATGACGGAAAGTTAAGACACCTGCTGATTACGCCAAAGGAGAAACATCGATAGGAGGTTTGCGGACTTCATGCGGAACCGAGGAATATAAGGTTTGGATTGAGTACAGATGGAATGAATCCTTTCGGTAATATGAGCAATGACATAGCACTTGGCACGTGGCGCTCAGTATCTACAACCTTCCTCCTTGGTTGTGTATGAAGCGAAGTATATTTTGTTGTCGATACTTATCCAAGGGCGAAGCAACTTGGAAATGATATTGATGTATACCTAGCACCATTGATGGAAGATCTAAAAATCTTGTGGATTGAAGGGTGCAGGTATGGGATGCGTACAAGCGAGAGAACTTCACTTTACGTTCCTTGTTGTTACGCACCATAAATGATTATCTGGCCTTGCTAATCTGTCGGGCCGAGTACAAAAGGGCCAAAGCACTGTACTCACCGCTTAGATGATACCGAGAGTGTGTGGTGAATCACTCGCAGAAAACCGTGTACATCGTCATCGAGGTTCCTTCTGAGGGCTCACCCATACCGCAGATGAAGAAACAATTCGACGGAGAGAAGGAGGACATTCGGCTCCAAGGCATTTAAGCGTAAAAGAGGTCTATGATATGGTTAAGGATTTAGATGTTGTGCTTGGAAAGGGATGTAAATCGAGGACACAGTAAGAAGAACATGTGGAAGAAGAGATCAATATTTTGGGACTTATCTTATTGGGAGCACCTAGAAGTTCACCACTGCATCGACGTCATGCACTTAGAGAAGAATGTATGTGACAGCTTGATTGGTCTCTTACTGAATATTCGTGACAAAACAAAGGATGGTGTCAATGCACGGCTTGACTTGGTTGATATGGACATCAGACCTGAGTTAGCACCAACAAGGACCGATAAAGGACGAACGTACCTTCCCCCTGCTTGTTACACTCTGTCCAAGGCCGAGAGAACCGAACTGTGCCGGTGCTTGCATGGTGTGAAAGTTCCGTCCGGTTACTCCGCCAACATGAAGAAACTTGTTTCGATGGAAGATTTGAAGTTAATTGCATGAAGTCTCATGATTGTCATGTGTTGATGACACAAATGCTCCCTGTTGCAATTAGAAGTATTTTGTTGATCAAGGTCCGAGAGACAATCATGAGGTTGTGTTATTTCTTTAACACAATTGCTCAGAAGGTCATCGATCCCAAAGGACTAGATGCTCTGCAGGACAAGGTGGTGATGACTATGTGATCTTGAGATGTATTTCCCTCTGTCGTTTTTCAATATCATGGTCCATCTCATTGTTCATATTGTGAGGGAGATAAAGATGTGCGGGCCCATGTTCCTACGTAGCATGTACCCGTTCGAGAGGTTCATGGGAATTCTCAAGTCATATGTACGAAATCGATCTCGGCCAGAGGACAGCATCGTCGAAGGTTATGCAACCGAAGAGGTCATTGAGTTCTGCGTCGATTACATGGCTCAGGTCGAACCGATAGGTGTGCCTCGATCTCGCCATGAGGGGAGGCTCGAGGGTATCGGGACCATCGGAAGGAAAGCAATCACTCCAAATATGGATGCGTATGCTCAAGCCCATTTCACGGTCTTGCAACACATGACCGAAGTGTCCCGTATATCGACCAAAGACAAGGACGTGCTTGACAATGAATCCGGTGCGGCGGATGTTTGGATCACGAGACAACACAATGAGCGGTTCAACCAATGGTTGAAGGAGCGACTTGCTAGGAGCTCGTCAAGTGATATGCTGACATGGTTGGCAAAAGGGCAAACATTTACAGTTGTAACATGACGAGGATACGACATAAATGGGTACACATTCTATACGCAGACTCAGGATATAAAGAACACTAACCAGAATAGCGGTGTCCGCATAGATGCATTCAGTACCGATGGGCTGAGGATCTCCTACTATGGGCAAATAGAGGAGATATGGGAGCTCGACTACGTGCTTTTCAAGATCCCCCTATTTTGGTGCCGTTGGGTCCATCTCCCACAGGTGAAGGTCGACAAGTACGGCGTCACTACCGTGGACTTCAAACGTGTCGGATACAAAGACGAACCATTCGTACTAGCTAACCAAGTTGTTCAAGTCTTCTATGTTACCGACCCGGCAAATAAGAAGCGCCACGTAGTTCTTCATGAAAAAAGGAGGATTGTCGGAGTTGAGAATGTAGTGAACGAGGAAGAATACAATCAATTTGACGAGTTGCCTCCTTTCGGAAATGGCATAAGGGTCGAGGAAGAAGAACGTGATTTAAACTAGCTACATACTGCGTCGATCATCATGAAGGGCTAATTTTTAAAGATTAATTGAATAATGTGTGTATATATATATGCGTTACGATGAATGGTTAATTTTAGTTCATTTGAGTTAATTAATTGATTTGTACTGTGAAATGGATGTGATTGTTTCTCAAATGAATGTGAATTGGATGTATATACATGTACTTGTTATCTTTTCTGCTTGTTTCAGAGGGCATGACTAGCATTTCCTGAGGCTAGCCAATAAACAGATCTAGATATTAACCAATATAAAATAATATCACAGACGGTTTGAACTACAAACCGTCTTACATCACATATCACAGACGGTTGTTTATTAAAACCGCTCAGGATACATCATATCACACACGGTTCTAAGTTAGAACCGTGCAGTGATAGTGTGTATCATGAGCAGTTCTAATTGAGAACCGTCTGTGATGTCCATCCCTATTTATATTCGGACTCTAGCTAGGGTTTGCGCGCGCCACTCTCAAACGATTAAGTTTCTCAACTCCTCTCGCTCCCTCCTCCTCGAGCCTCGCCGCCGTCCTCGACGCCCTCCTCGAGCCCCCGCGACTCCTCCCGATCCTGTCGATGCCGCCTCATCCTCCACCCGCGCGCCTCCCCGAGCCCGCCGAGCCTCCTCCTGACCCGGCGCCCCCCCGAGCCCACCGCGCCTCCTGCCCGAGCCCACGCCTCCTCCCTCCCCGAGCCAGCGTGCCTCCCCTTCGACGCCTCGCTGCTCGTCTTGCTCCCTTCGACGCCCAAAGGTAACCAATGCCGAGTTGTCGACCCAGCGCCTTTTTCCAACTATTTCTATCAATAATCTGTCATGGTCCCTCATGATAATTGTACTTGTTTTAGAAATTTGTATTTGTTCTAGTCAGTTATTCATATGGTATTTGTTTTAATACTACTACTGGAATATATTGCAATGTGGTGTGGTGGGCTTGAGATGAATGCTCTGTGATGATAATAATCTTGTACTGAAATTGTTTTGATAATCGGGTTTGTACTTGAGCTCTAATTGGAATGCTTACTCTACATCTGATAGCAATATCAAAATGTTAAATCTTAGCTTTATGCTGATTTCATTTGTTCACATGATGTTCTATTTCTTGTGAAGATTTCTTCCGCTCATTCGGAGTCATCGCCGCCTCATGTGTCTGATGATGCACCATCCTCTGGAACAATATCCAACCGCGGTAGAAGAAGAGGAATATCGAAAAGGCCCAGGGGCCGATTTACCATCACGGAGGTCGATCAGTATGGGACCCCTATCAATCCTTGCCGAGCAGCGTCCGCATTCCGGAGAATGGTCGGAATAGTTGTACGGGAACGGGTCAGCGTCACCTACGATTCGTGGAAGGTGGTGCCCGGACCACTGAAAACTGCTGTGCTGGCGGATATTCTCGCATCGTTCGAGATCCCGGTAGAACACTTGGACTCCGTGCGACGACACGCGTTGCTACAGGCGTGCAAAGTGTGGAAGAACTTCAAGAGCACGCTTGTCAAGAACTACGTGGAGAAGGATCTGAGGGCGCCCTTTCACAAGTATCCATTCTTGGAAGAGTCCTGGGCCGAGTTTGTGGCGAAGAAGACGCAGATGAATTTAAGAGTGAAAGTCTGGCGCACGGCCCTCGGGTAAAAACAAGTACCCCACGACTCGGCACCGCTGGTATGCGGGTAAAGCCCCGATATGGAGGATCGGGAACAACAGCAAGCCGTTCAATGTCTCCTGCTATTTCCGAGATCATCGATGTCGCGCTCGACGGTGGTTATTTGCGAGGTTATGTATTGGGCCTCTGAGGCGTACTTTCCAAACCCGAAGACCGTGAAGTGTCCCAATACCGTAAGATATCGAACTACCTAGTTTGTAATTACTCCATAACTTCATAGGAAGTGAAATAACATGTCGCTATTGTAGATAACGCCGAGTGCACAATCTTCCCAAGGCTCATTCCAGCAGACAGGGAGAAGATATACTCTCTGCGGCCCTAGGAAACAAAGTGAGCATCCCGTCGCACGAGAGGCGCGTGTTTTTGTTACATGGGAACAATGGTTCCAAGAAGACTCGGATCGCATCGAGTAGGAAGAGAGCCAAAGCCGAGTCGCGATGCAAAGCTACGAGAGGATCTTCGTGCATCCTCGAGATGAGCTCACCGAAAAAATCGAGAGGAGGTCACCAAAAAATCAGACATGAGGTCACTCAATCCTTCAGATTGGAGATTCGTGCATCCGAGCAAAAGCAGATAGAGACCTTTGAGGAAAGGATTAGGGGATTGCAACTCCCAAATCAGTTGGAAGCCCTCGCCTCATCAGATCGCTAGCCCCCCAAACATCTGAGTAGCTGCGTGTCCAACCCTAACCCTACCACAATAGGTGACGACAGATTTTTCGTCGATGACATCCAGGTAATAATTATTATCTCTGGAATGCTCAATCCATTGATAGGCCTGTTGGAGTAGCTAATTTTGTATCGTTATGTACGTAGGTGGCTACGAAGTGCAAGCTCCAAGTGAGATATGTCTCTGTTGCCCTAGATGCTGCTTGGGGCCAGGTGTATCCATCCGGTGTCGGAGCTTTTGTGCACGGTGCAAATCTAGCGTCGGGTTTCGCAAAAGTGAATGTGGACGGTGTTTGTGCCAATTTCGAGGCCGTCCCGCTGAAAATTCCCCCAAACGATGAGGTTATGACTCTAGGGCAAGCCGTTGGAACATTCATCCAGTGGCCCAAGGAGGACATCTGCCTAGAGCTACCTGCTCTGGTGTCAACTTCACGGGAATGTCCTCGAATCGGCATTAAGTCCACGGACTGGACCGCACCAAAGCTACTCAGACCGACACGGCAAGGGCTCATTGCATCACATGCATCTACACCTCGTGCTCGATCGACTCTTGTGAAGTCAACCTATACAAAGCGAGGCAAAGAAGGGCAAGGGCAAATCAAGACGATCGAGTCCTCTCCCGATATCCCCTTCTTAGTTGGCGAAAAATTCAAGCTAGGCGAGCCGCTGCTCGAGAAGTTAGACTGACCCTACCCTAGGACTAGATTGCGGAATTGCATACATGGTACATGGAACAATCCAACAAGCGGTTG
Source organism: Phyllostachys edulis (assembly GCA_036346405.1). Classification (NCBI taxonomy): domain Eukaryota; kingdom Viridiplantae; phylum Streptophyta; class Magnoliopsida; order Poales; family Poaceae; genus Phyllostachys; species Phyllostachys edulis. The sequence continues at coordinate 92,533,857 of CM070548.1, read as the reverse complement.
ATCAACGACGCGGGTTTCACCGCAAGTTCAAGGAGGATCATTTTAACCACGTGTATCAAGACGCTGTCTTCACGGTGACCTTCGACGACTTGTTCTCGTCTCTTCAACCTCGACGAGCTCGACGCCTCACTCATACGATGTCGACACTATAAGTGTGTACAATCACGGTCAATGTTCGTAATATCGATAAATGTTATATATAACTCCTAGCTTTTGTATAATAGATACATGATCTCTGAAGCCGAAAGAAGGAAATCACCGGTAGGTTTCCTCGACCCACACATTGTCTCCGAGCAAAGCATCACGGCGAATGCAACATTCGTCGAGAATTACGTTATAGATTTTTTCATGGCTCGCCGCAACAAGGAATTCATACTTTTGCCCTACAACCAGAAGTAAGTAGCGTTGCACTACTGGCTATACTTGTTGATTTGTACTTTATAAGCAGCACGAACTTAGATTTAATGACAATGCTGACATACCTGTGTAGGTACCACTGGATTCTAATTGTAATTATACCAAAACGAAAATATGTAATATACCTAGATTCCCTACAGAGGTCCACTCACAACTTCACACTTATCCGGAATTTAATCATCAGGTAAACACATTTCCTCCATAGAAACTCTATTGTGGTCTTTCCTTCCTTTGCAATGGCTAAGGCTAACTTCTTGGAGTCACGTAGGGTGTTCGACGTGTTACATGCTAGAGGATGGAATATCAAGGGAAGGACGCTGTCACATGATCAAAAATTCCCGGTACTTGCTAGATAGTACACATTAATCCTATATAACACTTCGTAGTAATGCCTCTCGAACTAACCAATTCTATTTTTGCAGTGCCACCAGCAGCTGCCGGGCCGCAACATCTGTGGATACTATATTTGCCACAACATGCAACTACTCATCGGTTCCGCGATCACCAATGATCCTCAGGTTTGTCAATCTTTCAACAATTATTTCATATATACTTACCAATTTATATAAGCCTGAATTTAATCTTCCTATCGACAAAGTTGCGACCATCGCATTTAAATCAAGCGTTGGAACAGAGCGAGCTCATAAAAGTTCGATCATACCTTGCATCATTCCTGAACAGACAGGTCATAAATCCATATGGGAGTTTCCACGGTGTAGATTGAACTTGATTGGGATAGATTGAACATAATGGTACATGTGTGTAAATTAATGCACATTAATGGTTAAAGTTAATTGATTTGTGAATTGGATGTGCTTGTTTCTGAAATGAATGCAATTTTGATGTGCTTCTGAAATGAATGCGAATTGGATGTGCTTGTTGTTTCAGAGGGCATGGCTAGCATTTCTGAGGCTAGCCAATAAATGTAAATAGATTTAGCACGCAAAGACTACCACAGATAGTGCAGAGATGAAACCGCTCGTGATAGTCGACTACCATGCACGGCAGCAGATGAAACTGCTCGTAGAAATGATTATCATGCATTTGCTTCATCTACAAACCGCTGTGATATAATATGTATTACAGACGGTTCAAAACCGCTCGTGATGACCTCATGCATTCTCGACCCATAAACTCGCATTTCTCCACTAACCGCTCGTGATGGCGCGGAACCGTCTGTGAAGGCCTTTTACGTAGTAGTGAGAAGATTGTTTTTGTGATAAGATATGCCAATAATGCCCCTCTAATAATATCTTAAGCATGTTAAACGATGTAGCAAAGTGGGTGGACATAACTAGGGATGATAAGAGAAGTTTGAAAAAGTTTATCTAAAGAACCACGAAGTGATAAGTATATGTGAAAGAAACCTTTGGTCAAAATGACAGAGCGAGTAATATTGCACAGAGTTTACCAACGATTCGTAATCCACATTCCACATATATATGGGAAAAAAAGTCTATATAACACCCTAAACTTTGCTTGAATGGTCGTCTATCATCCTGAACAATGAAACCAGACATTTGATCCCCCCAAACTTTATAATACAGTTCAAATAACAACATGATCTGGTTTTGTATTGTGGTATTGCCCGCATGGCGCGATGAGTAAACAGTTTTGCCATGTAGGATGACACATTGACCAAGTTGAGTCAATGACAGGTGGGGCACACAGGGGCTTCTCCCCCACCGAGCTCCCAGCTACGCTTCCATGGCCGCCCCTGTTGCTTCCTCCCTCTCTGTTTCAATTTGAGAGAGAAGCACCTGTGGGCCCCATCTATCTCACCTAAACTTTGCCAGCGTGTTATCTTACGTGGAAAAATCGTCCACTCATCACGCTGCCACCCTGCGAAACCGGATCAGGGTGTTATTAGAACTGGATTGCAAAATTCAGGGTCAAATGTCTGATTTCATAGTTCAGGGTGCCAGTTATACTTTTGAGCAAAGTACGGGTGTTATATGGACTTCTTCTGATGCACACGCGCTTGTGTGTATAGGAAAATGGTATGGTACTCCCACTTCTTATATACCACTTAAATCGTATGATGATACCTCTTTATTTATTTGAGTTTACTCCAATAATGATTATAAGATACCCCAAAGTGAGTTCCATGAATTTTTTTATTAAAATCCACTTTTTATAGCAACATTTGTGTACATACGTCTTTTATATATGAAAAAGGTTATATAACAAAAATAAAGGGCTCCAATGGAAAAATTTTAAGCAAGTCGCATTGGAGTATCTTATGATTGGTATTTAAGTATACCGAAAGTGATAAAAAAAGTATAATATACTGCTTTAAGTGGTATATTGGAAGTGGGAGTACATACTCCTGTGAGTACAAACGAAATACATACATACATACATATATATATATATATATATATATATATATATATATATATATATATATATATATATATATATATATATATATATATATATATATATATATATATATGAGGAGCGTTAGATCGGATTGAACAACCAAGATTCGTGCTAATCCCACCTCCAATCCACTTAACCCTTTTTCACTTAACACCACAGGGTCACGTTTCTTTAAAAAAACCCATGACTCCTCCCTCCCATACCCCATTCGTCTTGATCGACTTGGCCTCACGCCTCCTCCGCCATGCCTCAATCCGCCTCCGCGCCTCCTTGTCGTCGCCTCCAATCCGCCTCCGCCCCTGCACGCCACCTCCTCCTCCTTCCCCCCGTCACCACCTCCTCCTCCCCTCCTCTGCGTGCGCACGGTCGTTTCAAGTCAACCGCCTCCTTTTGACCCCTCACCTTCCTCTCACCCTACCGCCCTCCTCCCTCCTCTCAGCTATAGCGCCACCTCTCAGGCCCACAGCCGGCGGCCACCACCTGCGTTGAGGAGCCGCGGATCAACCGCTGCCGCCGCTACCCTCCTTCCCCCTCCCTACTGCGGTGCCACCGCCCGGGCCCCCGGCACCACCGCGTCCCTTGTAAGTCCCTTAACCCTTGTCTGCTTCATGTTCTGTTCGATGTGTAGTGCTAAATTTTTTTGTCCTCATGTTCGTGAATATTTCAATAACATATTTGTCTCCTACGTAGAAGACGATGTGAACTAAGAAGTTGATTGGAAGAAAGTTGTAACATCCCAATTTTTAGGAGTTTTTGAAAAAAAAATTAAAAAAATAAAGATAACCATTTGGTTTTGCTAAATTGCTCAAGCTTAACCTGAGATTTTCCCAATTCAAGTGTTTAAAATGACTAAATCAAACTTCAACTAATCAAAAGTTTGGTTTATTTGGAGTTGATTGGGTTTTGGTGATGTCTCTCTCCTTTCTCAGCTCGTCCCGTTTTTCTCTCGGCCTTGCTCCCCTTTTGTTTGAACCTTCTCTTTGGCTCATACTTTCCTTTCCTTTGAACCTCCCCTTGTATCTTTTTATTGGATTTCCCTTTTGGTCCAGACCTTTTCCTTCGGTTTTGATCACCCCCGAGATGTTCCCAAGCTCGGGTTTGTGTTTCAAACATCCTTGAGTTCTGAAATTCAAATTCGGGTTGGATTTCTCCCTTCCGGATCTCTCTTGCTATCGATTGACCTTCTTTCCTTCTCTGTTCATTTGGACCTCCCTTGCGTTCATTTGGACCTCTCCGCGTTCGTCAGGACCTCCCCCTTGTTAGATCTTGACCATCAGGACCCCCCCCCTTGTTAGATCTTGACCGTCGGGACTAGATCTTGACCGGCAGGACCTCCCCCTTGTTAGATCTTGACCGTCAGGACCCCCCTTGTTAAATCTTGACCGTCAGGACTCTCCTGTTAGATCTTGACCGTCAGGACCTCTCCCTTGTTAGATCTTGACCGTCAAGACCCCCCCTGTTAGATCTTGACCGTCATGACCTCCCCTTATTAGATCTTGACCGTCAGGACCTCCCCCTTGTTAGATCTTGACCGTCAGGACCCCCTCCCCTTGCTAGGTCTTGACCGTTAGGACCTCCCCTTATTAGATCTTGACCGTCGGGACCTCCCCCTTGTTGCATCCTAACCGTTGAGACCTCCTTTTTGTTTGATCTCCCTTTTCCTTCGCGTGGTCCAATCCAGCGCCCGCGCCTTTCCCCTCTCGAGGAGCGTCCGATTGAGTTTGGACGGTCCGATTGAGAGGAAGCGTTCGGACGGTCCGAACGTTCCTATCGCTTTGGTCCATCGATCAAAATCAGATGGCCCCGCTTCGCTGCTCATATCCTCCTTGCCCCTAGGACCTCCTCGCTCTTGTGGTCTTTTTGCAAAGACCACCCTCTTCGGTCTTTTTGCAAAGGCCACCCTTTTGGGTCACGACCTCCCTTGAGGTCCAAACCTCTTCTTTGGGTCACAACCACCTTTTAGGTCATGACCTCTCCTGTGGTCTTTTTGCAAGGACCACCTCCCCGTGGTCTTTTTGCGAAGATGACCCTCTTGGTCTTTTTGCAAAGACCACCCCCTTGTGGTCAGGACCTCCCCCATGGATCGTGACCTCTTTTTTGTCACGACCTCCCCTTGGTCTTTTTGCAAAGACCACCTTTGCGGTCACGACCACCTCTTCAGTGGGACCATCTTTTCAGTTCCCCTGCTCACCTTCTTCCTCCTCTCGTCGCGTCGTTGCTGACGCCAGAGTCCTTGTGTATTTAATGCTGTTGCATCACATTGAATGCTGTCACTTCCATTGTGCCCTTTTTGACTCTATTGTCACCTCCTTTACCTGCTCCTTTCTTTCCTTTACCTGCTCCCGTCGTGTGCATTGTATGCACCGTCCTCCTCTCTCAAGACCTCCCCGTGCTTATATAAAGCACCAGAGAGGTCTCCCGCCCACCTTTTGTTTTCCCAGTGCCTTGGACCTCTCTTTCAGCTCAAACCTCCTTCTGAAGAGCTCTTTCTTCCTCAGTTGGAGCTTTGATTTGAGTGGTTCAAGTTCCTGTCGTTGTCTTGATCCCGTGCCTTTCTCTTTAGCTCTAGTTGGTTCTTTAATCGGAGTTTTTGTGGATTCGCTTTATTTATTTGGTTCTTATCGCTCGTGTAGGATCCGACTGCCCCGAAAAGTTCTTGGATTTGGCAACCTCGACTAAAGCAGCTCAACCCTTCACTGGAAGCAAGTCATAGACCTTTGATCATGTTGAACCCATTTTTTGCAAAAGTATATTGTTTTGTTATGAACATGCATGGCTAGTTTTATAAAAATAGTTTCGAGATTAGTTAATTACCTATATGCCATTATGCCTCCTTGTTAAATTATAAATGACATGTATCCTTGAATGAAATAAAACCTTGGTCATCTTAGGAGGGTTCTCTATTAGTTGGATGTTCTTGTATACCAACATGGGTGCGTTTTATTTGCTTAGCCATGCTCTAGTAGACATTGGTCTCTCGTTCACATGGATCAATAAATGTTATTTTACCCCAGTGCACATGATTTGTGTCATGAGTTGGCACTCTGTGTGTTCTTGATTATCTGAAGTGTGGCTGTGTGTTTCACCAGATCTGCTGCGCTATAACTAAAATTTGTGTGCCAGGACTAGGGTGGTCCTTTGGTCAGGTTGAACCAAACAATGATAAACTTGACTAATGAACTATTGAACTGTGGCATGTGTTGCCGCTAATAAAATTTGAGTGCCATGACCTGGGTGGTCATTTGGCCGGGTAGAACCAGGAAAAACGATTTATGTTCGGGCAAGTTGGCAGGAAGTGAGTAGTGGGTGTTATGTGCATAGTGTTGTGTGCGCAGTGGGTTGTGGATAGACTCGCCTGAGCAGCCAACTAAGGACTTAACCTTGTACGCCATTGATCTGGGTCACTCCCGTGCAACCACAAGTCCAGGATAGGGTGGTCATGGCCAACTAATTAGCAATACTTCGACTTGGTTCTGTTTTAGATGGGAACGGCGCAAGAGGGGGCCTATGTGGCAAAACCTTAGCGAGCAGAACGGATTCGGAGTAGAGCTTTGTAAAGGTCTTGTCACGTGCTCTAGATTGCTTACCAAAGGAAGTGAGCAGGGCATCGACGGATGTCCAACCAACTAGAGAAGTCGTGTCTTGTGGGTAAAGTTGTACACCTCTGTAGAGTGAAAAATCTATTCGAATAGTCGTGTCCTCGGTTATGGATATGCCCGGATTCTTTCACACAAGGGGTAGACATTTTCTCAAATTGTGGTCGTGGTGGGTTCCGAGTGGTTTGTCTCACGACCTGGGTGGTCGTGGGTGATTGGTGCTCATGACCCGGGTGGTCATGAGTGGTCTGGGCACTCGACCAGGGTGGTCGTGTGTTGCTTTCAAAGAAAACTTGTCTACTTATGTATTAGTTTTTGTCAAAACTTGTCTACTTATGTATTAGTTTTTGTCAACTTATGCTATGCAATCTACTTATTGTATTTTGGTTAAATGTTGTTTTCTGCAAAACTAACCATACAGTTGTTCCGCTTTAGGTTTTCTTTTGTTGTTTGCCCCGCGTGGCATCTCTGTAAACAAGCTTGACCATAAGGTCTTTTGTTATATATATATATATATATATATTTGTCTGCTTCATCTTTAGCTTGTTGTGTATGGTTGTGATGACACCGATGTTGAGTCTGTGCAAGCTAGCAACTGATCTTGGGACTAGCTCGTTGTGCACAGAGACTGGGACCTCTGAATGGTCTTGGCAGGACCTCCGGGTGGGCCTTTGGGTCCTCCTGGGTGGTCCTGGAGACCCCTTCGAGTGGTTCTGGGAGACCTCCGAGTGTTCTTGGAGGACCTCCCAGACCTCCGGGTGGTTCTGTTGGACCTCCTGGATGGTCCTGGGAGATTCCTCCGGGTGCTCCCGGATCAGGTCCTCACAAAAGTGCACAATCCTAAATGAATTGTGTAACTGTGAATGCATTGTGTAACTGAGAATGTGTATGTAACTGATGATAAGGGAATGACATGGAAGTATGCCTCAGTTTATTTTTCCCCGATTTTTTTTGTTTTCAATGGATGACCTCAGAATGATAATGCTATGTAAGTGTTTGGCGATTTCATGTAATGTCATGTACTTCAGAATGACAATATAATGTGATTTTTTTAGCAATCGGTGTTAAGTGTGTGCAAAAGAAAACCTACAGGCAGACATAGGATGGATATCTATGACATAGAAGTCTAGCTTATCACCTGAACAATCCTGACGAACTTGTGCTTGATTGAGCAAATCAGTTTCATTTGGTGCAGTTTTGTTCTGCTGTTGCATTAAAATTTAGACCAATATGTAGGTTCCTCGTACTGTAGTATATATAGTAGAGTAGTTGGTTGAGAGCAGCCAATAAGTTTCAATGGGTGGCTTAGCATACTAATCCATGGTAGTATAATAATAAAGCATATAAAATGTTACATACTTATGGTCCTTAACATCGGTCTCACAATTTCCTACAATGAAAGGTTTCAAATATACCAAAGGATTCCTCTGATTTAACCTTGTTCATCTAAAATCAAGAAAATTAATGATATCGAAATTGAGAAGCTAATTTTAGCTTGCTCATGATGGTTCTCAAAGGTCTTAGTATTTTAGGCAACCTCGGGTTTGACTCTGAAACTGTAAAGGTGTTTTTGCACATGGATTCCCATGGACCATTGCCTTGATCAGCAAAACTAACTTGCACTTACAAAGCAAACTAGCCCCAAAAGTCATGGCTAATATTTCAAATTCCAAATGTCATTTTGGCTTCATTTGATGGAGCACAATAGAACTTTTTTTATTCATGTGGACCTTCCCCCTAGTCAGGGGCGAATCCACCGGGTAGACTTCATCAGGCTAAAGCCTACCCTCCACCAGCGCCCCAAGACCCTTCCCCCAAGGTCCCAAGGCCCCCAACCTCTCTGCTCGGCTAGGCAGTGTGTGCCGCCATGGTCATGTTGCACACAAGAAGAAGAGCAACCCTCTTAGGACTACGCGTGTGGGCCTTGTGGCTTGTGCCCAGCGAAGCCCAAGCCCAACTCACACGGTCCCACACGACAGTGAAGCACTCCCCCATCATGTTCCCCAAATTCCCCCAATCGACAAATCCCCAATCGATTCCCCAGATCCCCAATCGATTCCCCATTTCCCCAATCAACCGAGCGACTAACCTAAGGGCAGTGGGCAGCTAGAGGGAGCTGGGGCGGGGAGCCATCGCAACGCCGCATCGCCAACGGTAGCCGGGCGTGGCCGCGTGGGAGCCCGGATGAGGAGGAGGGCAGCCGCATGCGTGAGCGTGAGGGAGGGGGGAGCCCGGAGGAGGCGAGGGGCGGGCCGCCGACTGCCGACGCCGAGGAGGCTGACTAGTCGAGGGATGCCGCGTCGCTGCCTAGGAGTCACCAAGGAGGCGAGGTCACGAACTCGTGAGGAGTGGAGGAGGACTGGAGGAGGGAAGCCACCGAGGAGGGCCAGGAGGCGACGCTGCCGACGCTGATCTGCTCTGCTGAGAGCCTGAGAGGACCGAGAGGTCACTGCGTCTGCGTGGGAGGAGAGGAGATTTGGGATTTTGGGCATGGAGTCTTCAAGTCCGACGCACTGAAGCCTCAAGACCAAGTCCGAAGGCCGAATGATTGATCTGATGTGGTGGTCAGTTGGTATATTATACATTTATACTAATATACTTGTTACAATGTTACTCGATTTGTTAGTAACTAGTAAGTTTGATAATTGATATAGTGTGGTACTATGGTGGTATATATACATACTCAATTAGCAATTAATTTGTAGGTTTGCAACAATGAAGAAACGAACTTTGCGTAATTATTTCATAAGCAATTTATGATCATTTTGAAAGTCGTGATTCAAGCTAGCGTCTTAGTGGTATGGTTCTTTTATTTTGAATGTTCATGATCATTTAAGTACAATTTGTTATTGTATCACTAATTTATCTAATTTTGATGTAGAGGTTGTTACCCACTGGAACCATATTTGCATGTTTTGGAGATGCACTTTCCATTAGCAAGGTACCTTCACTGTATTTCTCTTTTTTTGCTTTGTTTTTATTCATATATGAATTTGATTGCACAAAAATACAAAACTATGTTTGTTACAAATTAGTTTAGTTGATGCCTTCAGCCCACCTTCCTTTTTCATCCTGGATTCGCCACTGCCCCTAGTCGCTGGGTTAATCAGGATGGCAACATGACTGACATTTAGCAATACACAAGGTTCATAAGAAGTACATAAGGTTCTCAGAACATGAACATCATCACATAGAAGGCAATGCTCTGACATTTTGCTAGAATGTTAGCCTCCTTGGTGGCATGCTACACCCTGACAATAAAGCAACAATGAAACAATCAATGAAATGACAAGGAGGTGGCCGACTTGAAACGACCGTGCGCACGCAGAGGAGGGGAGGAGGAGGTGGCGGCGGCGCGGGGGGCGGCGGCAGATTGGAGGTGACGGCGAGGAGGTGCGGAGGCGAATTGGAGGCGGTGGCGAGGAGGCACGGAGGCCAGTGCGGTCGAAGACGAAGGGGTATGGGAGGGAGGAATCGCGGGGTTTTTTGCGAAAGAAACGTGACCACCAGGGTGTTAAGTGAAAAAGAGTTAAGTGGATTGGAGGTGGGATTAGCACCCGAATCTTGGTTGTTCAATCCAGATCTAACGCTCCTGATTGCCATAAGCACTTTAGCACTGAAATACCCATTAGCACTAGATATGTTCCAATACACACACACACACACACACACACACACACACTTAAATGGTATATATACGAAAATGGTATGGTACTCCTGGGAGTACGTACTACCACTTCTTATATACCACTTAAATCGTATGATGATACTTTTTTATCTATTTGAGAATGCTCCAATAATGATTATAAGATATCTCAAAATGAGTTCCACGAAAAATTTCATTATAGCCAAATTTATGTATATACTTCTTTTATATATGAAAAAGGATATATAGCAAAAAAAAGGGCTCCAATGAAAAAATTTCAATCAAGTCATATTGGAGTATCTTATAGTTGGTATTTAAGTATACTGAAAGTGGTAAAAAAAATATAATATATTCGTTTAAGTGGTATATTGGAAGCAGGAGTACATACTCCCGAGAGTACGAAACGGGTGTATATATATATATATATATATATATATATATATATATATAGGAAAATGGCTTAGTACTACCGGGAGTACATACTCCCGGCTCCATCCACCGTCGATCTAACGCTACCCGGGTGCGCTACTTCTGGGTACTAAAGGTAAGACTCGTTATTGACCTCCGATTTCCTCGGATGGATTAGGCTCGCGCTATTCCTTCAGGATTTTGGGCGGAGAAGATTCCGGAGCACCTCCACCCCGGGGCCTCCTCTTAGCGTCGTGCCACCTTCGGGCCGCCACCTGCTCCTCCGTGCCCCCGGCCTCCACCTCCCACCGACGATGCCTTGTGGCGCAGCCCTCCCCCTCCCCGCTTAGGAGCACCTCCACCCAGGGGCCTCCGCGTGGCGCGCCCACTGTGTTCCCACCACCACTAGCGTGGCTCCCATCGGATCCCTCACACGCCCTCGTTGGGATCGCCCACCTCCGACCTTGGGCCCTCGCGACAACCGACCTCGGGGGTCCCCTTCGCCCCCCTTCACCTCCGACCCGAAGCCCCCCTTTGGCACCACAATGCGATGGCCAATTGGGAGCAGGAATTGCAAAATCCTCAAGCGGCAGAGGCTGATTCGGTGCGGCGACTGCATCAGAGACGCAATCTATTGACAATGTACGTATTTGTTTTGATTCTCGTCAGATTTTTAGTGAGATTTTGAGTTGGACACTCAAATCATTGTTTTCCTAGGTTGTTAGATCCGGATTGTTCTCAATGTTGATTGGGATAAAAGCTTCCATTGGGATTTCTTCTGTGGCAGCGGCCGTACGACAGCATTCCTCTTGCTAACCATAGATCATTTTCGTCGGCGGCCGCAAAATCAGATAACCATCGACTAAATCACTGAAGGCTTGAAGCATCGCATAAGTTAGTTGACTTCCACCGCAACCTCATCAATTATCTCAGGCGACGGCGGCAACGCATCACTCCTCGCACAGGAACATCGTCCTGATTCCACCAAATTTGTCCAGTATACTCCTCGTATTGACTTATATACCTTCCACGGTTTGATCTTGTTTAGGAGCTTAGTCTTCACGATACGATCTAAGGATGAAGTTTATGCTTCTCTGGACGCCGTCGATTGGGCTTTTTGGTAGCATAAGGACGGTATTGCAATATTCGATCCATTTCTTGTTGTGTTGTCTTGGGGCTTTTTTTTCATAGATGCATAATTTCTATCATCTTTCATGGATTTGGTAGTTCTGTCCTAATTTCATCCAAGATGCATCCCGTTTGCAGAATTCTGATGTGTTGACGCCTCCACGTAACATGCCAGGGGACCAAGAACACACGCTATGGGAATGGCGATAAGCTCTAATGAGAATATGTATTCCTTCGATGAGCCATGTCCTGTAGGTGGGAAAAATATACTTCCTGTTGGTTTGTCAATACACACCTTTTTGTACTTAACAATATCCTTGCATTATGTTCATCTTTTTTTTGTCCCTCATGTTGTCATTCTTCGTATTTGCCCTTTCATATAACTCAACACCAAATTTCCGTTTTGTGCTCTGATTCAGCAAGTTATCTCACATCAGGTCACTTAAAATTATTTCAATCTCGTGCACTTGTATACCACTGTAAAGGAAACATCTAGCAGCTAGTCAATAGTTCTTTTTTCTCTCTTCTTTTTGCCTGTGGATGACATGTATTGGGTTCAGTTAGTTGGCATGCTGTTTTTCTGTTTCTAATATGCTCATTAATTGGAGTTCCATTCGTAATCGATGGTGTTATACTTCCTGGCATTATTGCTTCAATTTATTTTGGACATTTCTCTTTAGGTAAAGGGTATTTTGAGCACGCGAGGTCGTTTTAATGCACCACCGTGACAATGAGTCCACAATGGCGATCGATTGGGAGCAAGAATTGCAGTATGCACCGACGATGGTGTCTGATTGGGAGGTGGCCATGCCGGAGCTTTCCTCTCGCTTCTTTGACCGTTTAACCTTCGGGACATATGCAAATGGATTGATATGGTGCATATTTCTTTCAGTTTCGTCTGTGATTCTTGTTTCTGAGATTTGTGAGTAACACAGTCCTTGTTTTCCTAGGATGCTAGATCCAGATTCTTCTCACCGAAGACCATTGCGCCAGTGAATTCAAAGCTCTAATTAGAAGGTATGCGGCCGGCGACGGACAAACACTGCCATAGGGTATTTCTAATCAGATTACCACAAGGTGCATTAGTTCCGTCAGTACAAGTTTTTTTTTCTTTGCATCCTACCCCTTTCATGTATTGAACTATAGCTTAACTAAAATTGCTGCTTGAATTTTTCATTTCAGAATTCTCTTTTGGTAATGGGTATGCGTAGTTACGAGAAAGGGGTATCCTGATAAATGAAGGACAAACCTTGTTGAACAATTGTGATTCTGGAGAAGCAATATATGCAGTTGCAGAAAAAGATTTTAGCACACTAGATAAACAATTAGCTCTGTTAGGTTGGGAAGTACTGTATGACTAGATAAAGAATTTAGCACACTAATTTTTCTACTTCTCTTGTGGTAATTGATCTCTAGAGGAATGATGTCAACTGGAGATCATCTGCCGTGCAATTTTTCAATTTTGGTAGCTATCTCTGTAATATACAGTACTTTTTTTATAAATGGATTGTACTCTTCTTCGATTATAAGCGTTTATACTCTTTCATTTAGAAAAAAGGGGTACACTACCTCTTCGATGGTATATACCCAAAAAGGGGATATACTACTTATTTGATGGTATATACTCCAAAAAGGAGTCTACTACTTTTTCGATGGTATATACCCCTCAAGTGTCAAATACTTCATACCCTTTTTCTTTTGGAAAGTGTAAAATACTTCATACTCTTTTCTTTGTAAAGTATACTACAAGGCTCTATACTCTTTCATTTAGAAAAAAGACGATGGTATATACTCCAAAAACGGGATATACTACTTATTTGATGGTATATACTCCAAAAAGGAGTGTACTACTTTTTCTATGGTATATACCCCTCTAGTGTCAAATACTTCATACCCGTTTTCTTTTGGAAAGTGCAAAATACTTCATACTCTTTTCATTGGAAAGTATACTACAAGGCTCTAAACTCTTTCATTCAGAAAAAAGACGATGGTATATACCCCTCCAAAGTCCAATACTTTGGTGTATCTGTAACATCCCCAAGTTAATTAATGGTAATCATAGAAATTTCTGTGCATTTTTCTAGAATTTTTAGACTTTATTAGCTATTTTCTAAAAGCCTTTTTAGTTTTCAAGCATTTCTTTAATCGGAAATGCATTTTAAAACCTCCCTTGGCTTTGGGCCGAATTCCCTCGGCCCACTCCCCTTCTCTCATGTGCAAGGCATAAGCCTTACAAATTTCACCGCAAGATCCGCGCTTCCTCTCTTGGGCACCGTCCGACCAAAATCGGATGGCCAGATCGCGTTTTTGCATCGGACAGTCCGAACGTCCCACGCATTGTGAACCGTCCGATGTAGGATGGACGACCGGATTTGATTGTAACGTTGGAATGGTCCGAACATTCAAATCGTTTTGAGCCGTCCGATCAAAACCGGACGGCTCGCAAAACGCCGCACCTTCGCTCCTACATCTCTTTCTCTGACCGGTGGGGCCCTCCCGTCAGCGACCGCCGCCATTGGGTCGTCTCCTACCTTCCGCCCGTTGGGAGCCCATGCCGCAGCGGCGTCACCTCGCCTCAGCCGCCGTGTCACCCACGTCGTCACCGAGCCACCTTCGTCAACGGGGCATTAAATGCCCGTCGCTTCCACGCCCGATCCCTGTCACCTCACTTCTCCCCGAGAATCCTGTGCGTGCCCGTATCTGCTCGTGACAGAAGCCGACGAGCGCCACCACCCATTGAACTTCGCCATTTTGCTCATCCTCGCCTATTTAAGGAGCGCCTAGACGCCTTTCTCCTCCTCCCACTTTCCCTCACTTTCACCCTTCTCTCGCTTCTTCCCGCCCGCAGTTGGAGCTTTCGCCGCCCAACCGCGTCGACGCCCATGACCATTTTGCCGCCGCCAAGCTTCCTCCGACGCCCCCGTCACCACGATGCACGAGCCTCCCCGTGCGCACCGCCCCTTCCCCAGGAGCTTACCGGAGCATCGCCGTCACCTACAACCGCCGCAACAAACTGGATGAACCGTTTGCTTGTTTCTAGGATTAATCGGTCTGTTGCAATAAAAATGATTTAATTAAATCCAGTTCAAGGGAGTATTGCGGCCACTAACGGATGTATCTATTAAGGAAGGCCCGCTTACTTGTACATATCTCAAAAATGATCAGCGGTATGGAGGTATGGGAGTACATCTTTCTAAGAAGATGCAAACAGACGTCACACACACACACACACACACACATATATATATATATATATATATATATATATATATATATATATATATATATATATATGTGTATGTTCTGGAAGTTTGTTTTAAGTCCCCATGCCACTACGAGCAGTTCCATTGTTAAAGGCGCAAGCGGCAGCGGCAGTACAAACGAAACCCCTTTAGTACTATCAGCACTAACGTAACCAAACTGTAGCCTTTCCCGTTCCTCCACGCTCTACCGTCGACACCTGTTCCATTTAAAATCCCGCGGGGCAACGTGGCCGCGTGCGCAGTCACTACCCTCCCTAAACGCCGCAATTAACTAAGCACTAAACCCAACCCCCCCACCCACCTAAATATCTCACCTAGCCGTTCCCTCCCCTCGCCAAAAGCCATCATTTTCTATACTTTTCCTGTCCCCACTTGGAATTGGAGTTCTCGAATGATCGATCCGATCCTTCTAGACTCTTCTCCGCCTCCGTTTTAAGCCGACGCCTTGCCCACCCGTATCAGCGCTCCGCACCCAAACCGCAGCTGATTGGCTGGGCTGGAGCTCACGGAGGATTCGAGGTATGGGGAAGTTTCTAGAGCCTACTCTACTAGTGCTACTGCTAGATGCCTAGATCTCGCTTCCGTTTGCTTAGATTCCGTGCGTGATGTGCTTAAGGCAACATAATCTAACTTTGTATCGTTGTATTGCTCACGTAACACGATGAGCGAACAATTTTGACATGTGAAATGATACGTTGGTCAAGTTGGATCAATGATAGATGAGACACACAGGGGCTTCTCTCCCACCGAGCTTCGAGCCATGGCCGCCCCTGTAGCTTCCTCCCTCTTTGTTTCGATTTGAGGGAAAAGCCCCTGTGGGCCCCATCTACCATTTACCTAAACTAAACCAGCGTATTATCCTACGGGAAAAAATCGTCCACTCATCACATTGCCACCCTGCGAAACTGGATCATGTCATTATTTGAATCAGATTGCAAAATTCAGGGTCAAATATATGATTTCATAGTTCGGGTGCCGGGTATACTTTTGAGCAAAATTCGGGTGTTATATGGACTTCTTCTATGTATGTATGTGTGTGTGTGTATATCTACTATTTAAAAATTAGAGTTGATGGTTGACTGTCATCCCTACCTTTCTTGCGTCCGTTGGATCAGCAAGTGGAACATGATAGTCTAGATTG
Source organism: Phyllostachys edulis (assembly GCA_036346405.1). Classification (NCBI taxonomy): domain Eukaryota; kingdom Viridiplantae; phylum Streptophyta; class Magnoliopsida; order Poales; family Poaceae; genus Phyllostachys; species Phyllostachys edulis. The sequence goes on along the minus strand of CM070548.1, from coordinate 92,517,873 downwards.
CGTCGGTATCACGGTTGATAACCTGATATGATGAAACTATGACTTTTTTAACCAATAGCAAAGCATAGGCACTGAAATATATATATATATATATATATACACACACCCCTAGAGTACACACCGAAGCATATATATGTTCTGGAAGTTTCAAAGTCCCCGGACCACTACGAGCAGTTACACCCAGAGTACACACCGAAGCATATATATGCTCTGGAAGTTTCAAAGTCCCCAGACCACTACGAGCAGTTCCATCGTTAAAGGCGCCAGGCGGCAGCGGCAGTACAAACGAAATCCATTTAGTACTATCAGCACTAACGTGACCAAACTGTATCCTTTCCCGATCCTCCACGCTCTACCGCCGACACCTGTTCCATCTAAAATCCCGCGGGGCGACGTGGCCGCGTGCGCAGCCACTACCCTCCCTAAACGCCGCAATTAACTAAGCTCTAAACCCAAATCGCAACCCCCCCACCCCCCACCAATATCTCGCCATTCGATCCGATCCTTCTAGACTCTTCTCCCTTCCCCCTCACCAATAGCCAATTCCACTGCATCATTTTCTATACTTTTCCTATCCACACTTGGAATTGGAGTTCTCGAATGATCGATCCGATCCTTCTAGACTCTTCTCCCTTCCCCCTGGCCAAAAGTCAGTTCCATTGCATCATATTCTGTACTTTTCCTGTCCCCACTCGGAATTGGTGTTCTCAATGATCGATCCGATCCTTCTAGGCTTTTCTCCGCCTCCGTTTTAAGCCGACAACTAATGCGAACAACATAAAAAATTTGCAAAACAGTCTATAGTTTTTAGCATATTTTGTAAATATCTTCATATTCACATATAAAAATATGTATGTCTAAAAAATTGTATATACCGCTCCTAAAAAAGTGTAGATACCACATAAATGATCTTATATACCCGTATACTATACATATATATTCTCGGTTGCGCAAGATATTTCATACGTTATGACATACGAAATAGGAAGTAACTACTCGGAAGAGTGTGTGTGTGTATGAAAATGGTATGATATTCCTAGAAGTACGTACTCTCATTTCTCATATACCACTTACATCATATAATGATACCTCTTTATCAATTTGAGCATACTCCAATGATGATTACAAGATACCTCAAAGTGAGTTCCATGAAAAATTTCATTAAAGTTCACTTTTTATAGCAGAAATTGTATATACACTTCTTTTATATATGAAAAAGGGTGTATAACAAAAAAAATAAAGGGCTCCAATGAAAAATTTTCAATCAAATCACATTAGAGTATCTTATAATTGGTATTTAAGTATACTGAAGGTGATAAAGAAGTATAATATATTCGTTTAAGTGGTATATTGGAAGTGGGAGTACGAAACATGTGTCCATATATGTGTGTGTGTGAACATATCTAGTGCTAATGAGTAATTCAGTGTTAAGGTGCTAATGTCAATCTTGACCGTTGGATCTGGATTGAACAACCAAGATTAATGCGGGCTCTCACCTCCAAACCATTTAATCACCTTGCATGCTCCCATCTCCAATAGTCAAGATCCAGATACAACAGTCAAGATTGACATTAGCACCATACCTTAGCACTCAATTACTCATTAGCACTAGATATATTCCATATAGATGCTAATGTCAATTTTAACCATTGGATCATGCATGTTGTTTAATACAGGGCATTGGAGGTGGGAGCATGCAAAGTGATTAAATGATTTAGAGGTGGGAGCCCACATTAATCTTGACAGTTCAATCCAGATCCAACGGCCAAGATTGCTATTAGCACCTTAACACTCAATTATCCATTTTCCTATATAGGACGCCTGTTTCGTACTCCTGGAGTACGTACTCCACTTTCAATACACCACTTAAACGAACATATTATACTTCTTTATCACTTTAAGTATACTTAAATATCAATTATAAGATACTTTAATGCAACTTTATTGAAAGAAATTCATTGAAACCCTTTTTTTTTTTTCTATATACCCCTTTTTCATATATAAAAGAAGTATATACACAAATTTTGACACACACACCCAGAGTACACACCGAAGCATATATATGTTCTGGAAGTTTCTAAGTCCCCAGGCCACTACAAGCAGTTCCATTGTTAAAGGCGCCAGGCGACAGCGGCAGTACAAACGAAATCCATTTAGAGCATCTACAATAGTTCGTTTTTTAGCTTATTACTAAAAGGAGATAGAGTACCCAATCTAATAAAAAGAAACAATTCTTCCAATGGATTGTTTAGCGAAACATGTCTCAAGACTTTAATTATTCTGAAGTGTGCATGATTCTTGTTGATCGATAATGAAGTCTGTTTTGTGGCCTACATGTTTTAGCTCATTTATTATATTAATAATGAAGTTGGGCTGCATAAATGATCTGGTGTATATTTTGCTTTAAAACAGTAGAACTCACAAAACATATTTTTAGATAACAAGTAAGTCTCCAATAGAGTATTTGGTTGTTTCTTGTGTCTTGGTATTTGCTAGTTTCTTTATCTAAAAACAACCTCACATTCTCTCCTCATCTTCTACTCCACATCACCTAAATGCTGATGTGGCAACCTCTTAGTAACAGCTGACGTGGATGTATATGCTCTTAGTACTATCAGCACTAATGTAACCAAACCGTAGCCTTTCCCGATCCTCCACGCTCTACCGCCGACACCTGTTCCATCTAAAATCCCGCGGGGCGACGTGGCCGCGTGCGCAGCCACTACCCTCCCTAAACGCCGCAATTAACTAAGCACTAAACCCAAATCCCCCACCCCTTCCCCCCCAAATATCTCGCCATTCGATCCGATCCTTCTAGACTCTTCTCCCTTCCCCCCTCACCTAAAGCCAGTTCCATTGCATCATTTTCTATACTTTTCCTATCCACACTTGGAATTGGAGTTCTCGAACGATCGATCCGATCCTTCTAGACTCTTCTCCCTTCCCCCCCCGGCGAAAAGTCAGTTCCATTGCATCATTTTGTGTACTTTTCCTGTCCCCACCCGGAATTGGAGTTCTCGAATGATCGATCCTATCCTTCTAGACTCTTCTCCGCCTCCGTTTTAAGCCGACGCCTTGCCCACCCGTACCTCATTCAGCGCTCCGCACCCAAACCGCCGCTCATTGGCAGGGCTGGAGCTCGCGGAGGATTCGAGGTATGGGGAAGTTTCTAGAGCTTACTCTACTAGTGCTACTGCTAGATGCCTAGATCTCGCTTCCGTTTGCTTAGATTCCGTGTGTGATGCGCTTGAGGGGCGTGCTGTGGTGATGGTGCGCCGTTGATAGATCTGGGGTTTGGTTCGCTGGTGTTCCGCCGTCCGCGTGGATTCCATGAATAGGACTCGAGCTTGAAAGGGTGGATTTAACTGCATGTTGTTCTAATGACATTTGTAGCAGATTTCATAGGTCCCCTTAGGTGATTAGATAGAAACTGCATTGCCAGATTTTCTATGTAAAGTTCGAATTAATAGCCTTCAGTTCTGATATGCTTCGGTGTGAAAGCTAAACTAACCGACTTTCCCGTTTTAACTTACATTCCCTTTGTCATCTGAGAATAAGTGGACAAATTCCCCAACGCTAATGAAATTTAGCACTCTGCCTTGATACTAGTGAGATGCCCGTGCGTTACAACAGAGTCTGAAAAAAGGGTGATACATATCATCGAACATGATTCCAAACCGTACGCACGTATCAAGCTTGTTCCCAAACTGTACATAGACGAGAGCACGTTTCAACATAAATTCAAACTTCATGTCATTGTGCACTCACCCTGTGAAGCAAACAAAACATTTTTGTATTCTTGAATTTAAACAGATTGCCCCGGATATGTCTAAGAACACCAAAACAAGAAAATTTAACTGTGTTCTATTTAGTTACATGCCTGGCCATAACAGCCCCTACAAAACCATTGGCAATCATCTTAAAATAGGGGCAAGGGTCATTATATCAGTTATAGAGATGGCAAACCGAAAGGTACGAGATTTCACAAAAAAAAAGCTTCAGTTTACATCTGCAGCCTAGCAACAAATAGCCATAACATCCTTCCATGTCCTTAAGCTTGGAATCTACCAAATCATTAAATCTAGCAAATGACAAGGTTTGAGGAGCCCATTGTTAGAATATTTTGTCATGCGAAGACATAAAATGTGCAAACAAAAACATGATTCATGCTAAGAAATTTTGCAAACAAATTCGAATATGCTTTTCATATGACAATGCAACACACTTGAGTTACAACCAAGGATCCAAAAGCCGGTACCGGACCAAATCCCGCCGGGTGGCCGGGAAAAAAACCCGGTCGGTAACCGGATTTCCCGGAAAAAAACCGGTTGAATTTCGCTTGAAAACCGGCCGAATTTCAAAAATTGAAATTTGAATTTGTAAAACCCGGATAAGCCGGCTGGGATATTCCTTCCCGGACCCCGGTCGGTAGTCGGGTTTTTTTTACCCTGGTTACAACACACTTAAGAGGGAGAAAACTTGTGCAGAAACCAACTTAAATGCCTTGTCGAGTTTGTCCTCCCCGGCCTTTGCTACCTCATTCTTCTGCATGGAAACATTTTAAGTGAAGAACCATTTGGGGAGTTAATGGGGTTTCTCTGAGAAGAGATTTTTCTTTAACTACACTATTTAGTATTGTGTCAACAATAGTTGACATGAGGTGGTTGCAAGAAGATATGGTGCAGGATATGATCCCTCCTCCTGTTCAGTAAAATTCTTTAGCTTTCTAATGTATAAAAAAATCATGCCTAATTTTTGTTTTACATCATCTTCATATTAAGAGAGAATAAGTTAGCAACAGTAAGCATGATCAAATAAAACATGGATCATAGTGGTCATGTGCACCAATCGCTATATACCTACGAAATGGTACGTTGTATCTTTATCTTGGATGGTGCCAATTAAATGGTCCACATCTTCAAGATAGGACCTCATATCAACTTGAAATGAAGAAAGCATGTGAAATAAGGATATGTCAGCAAGAAAAAAAAAACTAACCAGATAAATGAGAAAGTTCATAAGAAACAATGAAAGAATTGCAGTACATCCCTAAATAAAAAAGAAACAACATGAGGAAGGATGAGGCCAGTGCTGCACAGGAGGCAAAGGTGGTGTCACTGACGAGGTCACCGCTGGGCTGCGTCAACCTGCATGTCACTCTCCCGGTCTTCAGTATCTTCCCTTCATCTACCACCTAAATAGACGAAGCAAATAAGAAACGAGAACATGAAAGAGAATGATTTTCATGAAAAGATAATTTTGTGCAGCAGAGCGATGAGGCAATGGACCGTGGACGATATTGGCATAGCTAGCATGCTCGGTGGCGAAGAGCGACGAGACGTCGATCCAAGCTCCCGCGCTTCCACAACCTAGTCCATCCTCACATAACATTAACTCAGCGCACCACACTAAGTGTCAGAACAATGCAACTCGCGGCGGGCACATGCGCGTATGTGCCTGTTGTAGCAAAGAGGAATAGGCAGTATAGAATGGGGACCCTCGGTTGCTACGAGGGGGACCAGGGGATCCTCGAGAGGGGGACCAGTGCGAAGAGAAGTAAATATGTATTAATTGTCTTGAAAAAAGGCCTTTGATTATATGGGAGAGGCGGCTATTTATAGCCTTCCGACCAATGTACATGAGATTATGGTTCTACCCTCAAAAAGACCCTATGTCTGTAAGGGCCGTAGGGTTTTTTCCTTCCCCTATGCACAACCTTCGGTCTACGGTGGACCCTCCTGGACCTGGTCCATCCGGTCGGTACGCGCGGTCCACTGGTACTCATCTCCCTTCGCACCGTGTGGGGTGCCCCCAGGTCGAGGGGCCCCAGACACCCATTGGGGTGCTCTCGAGGTGGCCCCAGGCAGGGATCCTGGGGATCTCCTCGCTCCTGGATGCGTGGTGCTCAGGCTCAGCATTCTTTTCGCACCCTTCGGCCCTCCTGAAGGTACACTTGGTACCCTTTGGAGGGGGGGGGAGGAAGAAGTGTGCCTTCTACCGGTGGCCTTCACACCTTCTTCGGGGCCTCCCCGAGGGGGCATGCTTGGTACCTTTTGCGGGCCCCTAGCCGCGCTTCCGGCAGGACCTCCTGGTGGCCTTAGTGCGCTCTCCGGGGCCTTCCCGAAGGTGTGCTTGGCACCCTCCAGGGGCCCCTTAGTCGCGCCCCCAGCTCTTGGCCCTTGGGGGCCTCCTTGTGGCCTTCGCGCGAGCTCTAGGGCCTTCCCAAAAGCGAACTTGGCACCCTCCGGGGCCCCTAGTTGTGCCTCCGGCTCTTGGCCCTCAAGGACCTTCTTGTGGTCTTTGCCGGGTCATTGGGGCCGGTGGGTCGTCCCTATGATAGTGCCAAATGTAACGCGTCCATGGATGCGGCGTCCGTGTGCAGGGTGGCTTCCACCATCCGCTGCTCCTTCTCCTCGTGCAATGCCTCCTACCACCACCAAAGCCCTAAGCTACTATCACTGAACTCCAATCTAGTGTCGTGTCGTTGCCCCCACCAGATTGAACTGCACAAATCTGGAAACGAAAGGAGAAGAGAAGGGAGGAGGCCAAAGATGCGGATCGGGATGTGAGAATAGGCGGTTGGGATCAGGAGGAAATCACTATCAGATTTAGCGCTAGAGAGAGGGATAGTTAAGGGCCATGCAGATCTGAATTTAGCTACGAAGGAAGAGGTGGGGAGGCAGTTGCCGGAACTGGGGAGGTGGCAAGGCAGTTTTTGCTCGAAGGCACTGAGAGGGCCACCTATCGGCGTTGTATGCACAAGAGGAGCTGCGTGGAGGATCGTTCCCTTCCGCAGGGTAAACTCCTTTGTTTATTAGTAGAGATTTTGTATGATGGTAGCGATTTCCTTCCTTTTCCTTTTGGTTATTTCAAGTAGCAGTGATGCTATGTACTGTGTTTGTTTCATTCATTGTCAGTGTACAGTTCTCAAACAGTTTACATTGGTTACTGAATGTTCCGCATTTGTGGTCTTTTTGCTTGACTAGTTATTGCATGTGGCGGCACCAAGCTTCAGGCAACACCTGCATTACTTGTAAGAAAGGCACAAGTAAGACACCAACTCATAGTATAGTTCATCTTAATATGTGACACTGAGCTGTTGTTCCGCAACTTATTGTTTTTGGCTTGTATTACCAAGTACTGGCGAGGATCTTGTTGGATTATTTTTTCTTTGAGGCAGCTGTGGTGCTGGAATTCACCTTTATGGAGCCAACCCCCTCTTTATCCTTGTATATGTAGCCCAGGATTTGTATATTTTCTGATCATAGATCTATGTTTTCTGAATTTTAGACCATGCCATGCTTGTCAAATTACAAGTAATGAAGAACATTGTAGTTTCCCTGTTCACTTGAAGCGTGCTTCAAGTGGAACATGAGAATTTTGAAATGAAAGTTGCTAGCACCAACTTGAAGTTAAAATCAGCATAACTGTTGGTTCTTACCAAGAACTAGACTAATTAATGGTGATTATATACTTTTATGAAGGACATAACCATTTTAATCTCATATGGGCATAACCATTGGTTGCTATAAAGAACCACAACTTTCCTTTTGCTAAGATTTAAGGACTCCAGTCCAGTGCTTTGTATCAGAAGTGCAATTACGAGTACTTTAATACTTTTGGCATCCATATTTAACAACAGATTAATTTCTTTGTTGCCATGCTATCTGAAAGACTGTAAACCAGTAGACTAGCATATGGTTTGTTGAAGGAGTAAATCGTTTTAAGCATTGACACATTAAGTACCTCTGTTAGCAACAGCTGCCATACATGTGAACCAATGAGCTACCATCTCAAAAGTTGCCACCCTGCGAAACCTTCCAAGCAAAGAAGGAAGGGACTTACTTTCTGAGCGAAGAAAAATAATGATCGGAATTCGGAATAGTTGACACTTGACAATAATATCGTTTGAACTAAAATGACATTTGGATTTAGGACACCCTCCATTTTGCTCTGGACCTTAGCACTCTCAGGGCTGATTGGTAGGTGGGCTGCGTAGGATGACAGAATCCATGGGCCCTGGATCAAAATGGCGTTAACTTGCCTCTGTTTTTTTCACCAGGTATATGTATATGGCAAATTTGGTATTTGCATAACGTATATGGATTCAGATCTGCCAAAATATAAGTTTTGCGGGTTTGAAATTGGGTTGGATGCACTTTCATCTGTTGCCCTAGCTGCACTCCCATGAGTAAGGAAGGGTTAATTGTGGGTCTGATAGAAAGATATCATTCTCAGCAGCTAGCACTAAAGGTGTACTCATTACTTCTGTGTAACAAAGTAATAATTCCTACTAGTTGCTCCCATGCCTTCCTTATTGCTAAGTTGTGACAGAATACCTTTTCGTCGGAAAATCACATTCCTGTTAACTGGTTACAATCAGTATCTGATAATTCTCATTACAACAACCATTATATTGCATTTTCAATACAGTAGAGCCTCCGACACCATAATCTGTCCTGTCTGTAGTCTGTACACATTTTTTTTGGCCGAGCTAGTATATTGCACAAAATAATATTTGCATCCAAAGCGCTCTGCATCTTGTTTTGAAATTGGGTGGAATATGTTGATATTGTCCAGCAGTTCAGCTTGTACTGCATCTTCTTAGGGCAGTTGAAGTCTGCTGCATATGAAAGCATAGGTCCTTGATTAAGCTTATCCATACTTCTTGTAGTAACGCAAGATTTTGGATTCTAGAAAAGAATATTTACCCCAATTCTGGAGCACCTGTTTTGCTCTGCTCCCCTTCTTTTGGCTGTGATTGGCACAATTGAAGATTAGCAGGAACATTTGCATCTTGTACAATACAAAAGCTGTAGGGAGTGCTGGAGCTTTTATTTGCATCCGTGACACCTCTCGCTTCACAGGCTTGAAGCTGAAATTAAGTCGTTTGTTTAGCTGGTTTCTGATAATGTGTCATCATTTGGTTGAAGTTTCTAAGAAAAGATTGTGCACCAAACCTTTCTATATATTTCTGATTTTTCTTGTGTCATGATGTTTACCCTTCTACAGAGTTCCATGTTTTCCTGGTGAATTAGGCTTCCCTGTTGCACAATTAGTATACAATTAAAATGTTAGCAACCTTTCATGCATGTTCATTTGCTTGAAATAATAAAAGGACACCGATTGTAGGCCCAGACCTTCCTGTGTAACTCTTCAATTTCACTTTTTAGAAGGTGGTCCTGTTTGGTAGATGTTTACTGCATCATTAGACTGAAGCAAACAGAAAAACATAATTGGCGTATAATGAAGAACACGTTGAATATAACCTTCCTCATTTTGATACTGTGTAGATTCATTTCAAGCCGATTCTCTAAACCCTGGAGGTCTCTCACACCCAGGCCAGAAAGCTCCTCTCCCATTAGTTGCCTACAACCATTCAAAAGAGTTTCTCACGATATTTCGTGATGACAATGGAAAATAGTCCCAATCTGAATTTCATTATAGTACTCAACCCTCTTTTGTGTACATGGGTTGAGGCAGAACAACTTATTATGTTGTTGGAAGAGAGTCACAATTAATTTCCTTTTCGTAACAGCTATTACTCTAAATTTTTTCAGTAACTAACTTTTTCCTCATCCTGGCTGAATGAAGTATTTCATTTTTGTATTGACTGTTCTTATAAAGTTTACCATGTGGTATTTAAATTATGTATAAGCTACTTTTATGAGGAATTATTAATGGGTGATCTATTTTCTTTGCAGAATCGATAGAAGATCATACTTGTGACTTTCTTGCAAGTTGTGCAGTTGTTGCCTCAAGCTTGCTGCCTCCCTTTGCCAAAGCTATCAGCAAAACAAAAAGTTTTGTCAGTTTCCTTGAACTATAATTTTTTTATTTTAGAAAATTAATCTAGAAATGAATGGCGCAGTATGTTGCTGAAAATCAATCACTACTCATAACTGCATATGTGTTCGATATGACAGTAACATACTTCTCGTTTTCATCTACTTGCAATATCTCTAGATATAGCTTGCTCTGATTTCAGTTATGGACCAGACATTGACCGCTGGGCACCTTATGATCATAGATTTAATCTCTGAAATTACATATTCATTTATGTACGTTCTTGCCTTATTTCAGGGGTTTGGATTTAACCAATTTGTTCAAAAAATATCAGTACTGTAATAATGTTGTCGGTCCAGTTCCTGTCTTCAGCGTGATGAAGGCAAACCAGTTTGGGTTCTCTTTTTTGGTGTTTATTGTGATATCTATTGTATTTTTGGTATCATGTGGCTGTATTGTTCATGCTAAAGAGCTGTTGGGGAACTTTTTTTTATTAATTAACCTTTTTTAAATTTTATTTTAAAGTTAACCCTCGGCGCACTTTATTTTCAATTCTGACCCCTTTGATCACGCCACGAGTGGTGACGTGACAAAACAACACTGCCATGTGCCAGGATAAGCCTCCAAAATAGCACTTTTTGTCATGCCATTGGTTGTGACGTGACCAAATAACACTGTCATGCCACTTCCAGTGACGTGACAAGAGTTTGACCAGAAATGGGCTGGCGTGACAGTGTTGTTTTGTCACGCCACAGGTGATGGCGCGACCAAAGGGGTCAAATTGGAAATAAAGTGCGCCAGGGGTTAATTTTAAAATAAAATTCAAAAAAAGGTTAATTAATTAAAAAAAATCGCTGTTGGGTCAGACAATAACTCATTTTGTTGGCATAATTTCATCTTTGAAGCATGATGTTGCCAAACAAAAAAGGTTGTTCTGTGGAGCATGCCTAGACACTACAGTACTGGTATGTACACCATCATATATATCCTTTCTGACCATGTAGGCTTTGGATGCATGATTCGGCCTTTTCTCGCCGCATAGAAAAATCATCACTAAACAATAGCAACATGGAAGGATATTTGGGACCCAAAAATATGAAGTTATTGAAATAGCTCTTCCTGTCACACACATGATTCCATAACAATATGACATGAATAACAATATAACATGAATGTATCATCATCGTTAGCAAACTTTTACTAATAGATGGTTGTTTATGAGATAGATCTTATTATTTATCATTATTTCTTGAGTTGTCCAATAAACTGAAATAACCATAGTCGTTAATATCAGTTAAGTTTTTTAAGGATTCAGGTTGTTCTAGCTTTTATTATTTTACAGCTCTTTTGCTTGTGCTATTGACATATAGTGTCATTTGAAATCTTAAAAAACATTTTACTGTATGATGTAAAGGATCATTTTGCTAATTGTTTTTTTAAAGAGTTTTTGCCTATTGTTTTCAACTTGGAAGTTGCCACAGCAGGTGGATATACAGAGTCAGTTTTTACTCTAAAATATGGAGGTTAATCTTGTTAAAATAAAATAAAATGACAGGTTAAGATATCGGCAGATTCAGTATGTGTTGTGATATTTTGGTTGTCTGCATGTCTTATCTGTTACACAGTAACAAGGTGCAGTGAAATTGCTGCTTGTCTAGAAGCAATGCAATCAGTGAGGTTGTTGAACAGGGGTGTTGTGCCAAACGGTATGTATGTCCAAGGCTTGTTCTATTAAAAGTTAACATATCTTATATTTGGGTTTTGCTTCAGTGCTCACCTTTTGATCAACTTATGTAATGTGTGATAATGCATCGTTTACATCGTGTATTAATTGTATTGTATGGTACGCCTCCCCAGGGCCTAGCTCTTTGGATGGTTTGGCATTAGCCTCTTTTCGAACAAGACGGTGGCTGTACTGAAATGCTGATGTGTGGCTTCATGAGGAAGTACGCAACTGAGTAGCAGTGGTACGCAACTGAGTAGCAGTGGTACGCAGCTGAGTAGCAGTGTACCACTATAGTGGTTGCATGGCATAAGATCAAGTACAAGGCACATGTCCTCAATCTAGAGGGCACATGCCTGTTGATCCGAAGCTTTATGGGATTCTTGTAACAAAGGTTTTATAATTTTTGTGCGTGGCGTCATCAGCAAAGGTGCAAGAGAATTCCTGATAAATTAAGATGGGCCAGCCTATTCCAGAGTCAGCTTTAGCTTGTTATTTTCAAGACACTTGCCCTGTATTGCATTACCACACAATACTAGTACTATGGAAAGCTAATTTACCAACACTCTGCGGACGTTCTGTACTGTCTTGTTTCCTGCATATTTGTTTTTTACATGCAACTCTTCTGTCGAAATGATGAATTGTTCGCCTACTTGTATCATAGTATCATTATACCTCTTGGTGCATTAATTAACCTGTGTGTGATCAATGCAGCTTCAGTCTTGAGAAGAGTGGTTGATTGATAGTTGAGATCAAATCAATCGATCGGCGTTTTCTTGTTAGATTTTATATACTCCCCTACAGCGTTAGGCCGCCTTAGTTACGGCCTTAGAGGGGCTCAAGGCTTACAGTGCTTGCCATCGAAGCTCAAGCGCTGAAGCTTAACTCTCAAATTAAGGAAAGCTTCAGTTTCTTTGGGGGAATTTGCTGGACTTCCCCAACGAGATGGGTTGGTTCTAAATAAGGAGGTCATGACAAACTAAAACTGCACACCAGTTTGAAAACATGGAGCTTATATACTGTAAGCTAGCAAGGCTAGCTGATAATGTTAACCTTCAGCAAATCGTACATCGATTTATGATATCTGGAAGGCTGTGTAGTTCTAAAGGGTATTCGGTAGCAATAAGCTGCCGGTTTTTTGGTTTTGTAAGCGAAAATGGCGCGACACCGATCTCTACAATCTTGAAATACATCCTATTTGCTAGCACGTAGTAAAGCTGCTGCCAACTAGTCAAGAACCAAGTAATTAAGCCGACGTCAATTGCTTGTAGTTGCAAAAGATCAGTGTTCCATCTCTAGCTAGAACATGGTAAGCTGTAATAAGAGAATATAATTGTGGGCACGGAGAGTTTATCGTGTGATTCTTAACTGATCTGCATATTAGGATAATTAATTGTTTTAATTAAGGACTTCTCTATCCCATCTGTCAGGAGATCGAGAATACGATGGTAAATTAAGCTCAAACCAGCACATAAACGTGGGCAAAAGCGCCCAAAACGGGGCGCATCATCAAAGGACTTGTGCAGGCTCAATATGGAAAAAAGGAGAGTTAAATGGTAAGGCAAAGCAACTGTGCATACAACAAAGACATATAGTTCTTCCAAAAAAAGCCATACATAATCACCTAATTAAGCAAAACATCCCCCTACCCCACCAGCCAGAGCTGGTCAGACAAGACTTAGCATTCTGCATGTGTGCGCACCATGAATATCAGACTTGCAGTCATGTATGAAATGCACTGTAGTATGAGTACTAGCTAGCCAGACAAGATCTTAATTAGTTATAAAAGAAACCTTAAAGGCTAAAAGCTGGCCTTAGTCAGAACACATCACATGTGTTCTCTGACCAAAGCGGTATACTAACTTTCTCTTAAACATACCTTAATTTCTGAAGTTGCATTCACGCCAAGCTGCTCCTCTTTTGCCTTGGTATACCGGTCTATCACAGCTTTCATGCTAACATGCAAGTAATTAAAACAAAAATAGTTCGGTCAGTGTTTTCCTTTTCTGAATGCAGCTCTTGATCGATGGTCATCCTTGGTCTTGCTAGACAGTAACACATATTAACGACGTTTCATAGCAATATATATGATGTCGCTATTCATTCTTCAATATATATGCAGTCGCTAATCATTCTTCATAGATAATTATTCTTCAGAATCGCATGGTATACGAAAAACACTTTACTTTCTTTAGTTGGACAATGATAAATTGGCTAGTTCCGTGTGTGTATATATGCACAGACCAATTAAATAAGAAAATATTTATTTGACCGGTTTTGCTAAACAACATTCGACTAGTTTCTTTTGTCAAAATAGTCGAATTTTTATCCATTTGATATGCTTTGATATTTGCACTTATTCTCATATGATGAATTGGGTCCGAATTTATTATGATTTTTTTCTTTGGAGTATAACGGATTCATCATATTGTCATATTTTGTTGGTATAGAATTTTATTTTTTTGTCTTTATTTTTTGCTCAATCTCTCAAAGCATCTGTTAGATTTTGAATCATGTGACGGAAATACGAGTTACTAAGATTTTCTAAAATAATTACGGTTACCAAGAACAAAAATTGCATAAATAAATTATTGTAATTCATGTATAATGAAAATGTAAGTGAACTAAAATTTGACTGTTTTGGGCTGAGAAAATAGTCGAATCTTGTATAGACCAGGGTTTTTTCTATCGGCATTTATTTTTTAACGGGGGGTGTCCGGCAAGGCCGATAATCAGAAATTTTCGGATTTTAAATTAAAAAAAATCAAATTCGAACAAAAATCATCAACTGAGCTAGTTAGCATGGTAGCAAGATTTGGATGGGCTTGTATTACTTCACTCATTCATCAATTAAACAAAATTCAAGTAAATTTGATTTTTTTGGACAAAATTCATTCAAAACCCAAATTTCGGAACCGATTTAAAACTCTACCGGGGGGTCCCGTAGAGCCGATCGAACCGATAATCAGCCGATTAAAAGACCCCTGGTATAGAAGGACCCTTATCTGATTTTGTAATATCTTTACAGTACTTTACATCATTTAATTTTTCCACTGACCAGCTCGAGTTTTAAGTTTACAAACTGCCTTACTGGAATTATTTTAGGTTGCTTAACTAGTTAATTAGTACAAAAGGAAAAGCCGAAAAGGCATAGATCAATCTTTCATTTCATGAGATGAGCAATCAGAGGATTACTTGGTGCTGGAGAACTCGTAGAGCCTGCCGGTGCTGGAGAAGACGACGAGCCCGATCTCCGCATCGCAGAGGATGGAAAGCTCCTTGGCCTTCTTCAGCAGCCCGTTCCGCCTCTTCGAGAACGTCACCTGCCTGCTCGTCGAGTTGTCGATCCTCCTTATCACTATCTTCCCCCTCCCCATCTCTCTCAGATCTAAAAGCAGATCACAAACCTAGCTAGCTCAAGATAGAGGACAACACCAAGAAGGCGAGCAGACAACACACCGGGCAAGAACTAATATATATAGGCACATAAGGGACTATATGGAGAAGAAGAAGAAGAAGAAGAAGAAGAAGAAGAAATAATTGAAGGTGTGATCTGATGGGGGAAACTAAAGCTTAAAGGTGGGTAGAGCTTCCAATATTCGTCTAGCTTGCTATACCTAAGAGAGGAAGGAGAAGGCAAAGCACCGATTAGGTTTTATGCACGAATGGATGCAAGTGGCTGGACTATCCGTCCTTCTCAATACTTAGCTTCCCACTGAGGCCGCTTACTGTACATACCATATATAATCCATGTTCCTTTATTTGTGTCACAAATAGAATTAAAGCTGCTTCCTGGTGATCGCTGAGATCGTGTGCTAACGATGTGTATTTTTCTTAATTCTGTGCCAGTGTCGCATGTTAATTATGGATACTGGGTAGCACGGATTTGTTAGCTTAACATTGTTGCTGACGAAAACTAAATTAATAAAGAAAAATGTCGTCCAGTTTTTTATGTGCAAGATATTTATCGGTATGGGTGTCTCCATAACTGGTAGACGCTTTACATTCTTGACACCGTATACCTCATGAATTGCGTGATTTTGTAGCAACTAGCAACCCTGCATGCTGATCACCGGCAGGTGTCGCAGGGAACTTAATTGATTATATTGTAAGATTGAATTGTTGTTAACACCTTAGAGCATCTTTAGTGTATTAAACCGACATCGATTCAAAGTCATGTCACGTAAGTATTCTAGAAACAGAGCTTGTTTTTCTCCAATGCATTGAATCTATTCCTACTAATAACTGGGACCCATATTACATTAAAAAATCACAAAATAATAATATCCTCTCTCAAACGCACTCTCTTCTATGTAGTTGTTTAATGCTCATATTAATTGTTTAATGCTTCGAATCGATTCCTAAGTAGAGTTCGGTTCCATGCATTTTTTGGTTGGAATCAATTCCTCTAATGTATTGAATCGATTCAATGCATTCTCTCTCCTCATTTGAACCGGCTAAAACACAACATTGGAGATGATCTTATAGTCCTCAAAATATGTAGGGGGCTTTCTCGAGATTTTCTTAGGTTAAATTTGGTAGATGTCAAGCAATTGGTAGCCTGATAGCTGAGATATCATATATTTACAATGTAGGTTGTGGGTTCAAACCCACGTAGACCAAGAGTTTTATAATGTCTGTAGAAATTGGGCATCCAAAGGATGCTTTCCATGCACTAAGCTGTGCTCAAGGTTTTTTGAAATGTCCAACTAGGATGACACAATTAGGTTCTTGGTAGGGGTGGGAGTGGTCCAAATCAACCTGGCCCTCCCCTGCCCGTCCACTCCACAACACCCCTTGGATGCCCACAGCCGATCAACCTCGGGAGGAAGCAAAGCAAGAACCCCAACACCCGTTGGATCTTTAGGGCCGATCCCTTTTAGGTACCCATCACGCAACAGCAAGCAACTAAGCAAGCAAGAGGCATGGTCCATACCAAGCATCCAAACGGCCGGAGTTCGAGGTGGCGGCAGCCAGAGTTCGACAGACAGCGACTGAGCTCGAGGGTGGCGTCAGCCTAAGTCAAGGTAGGCGACCGGAGCTCGAGGGTGGCGGCAACCGGAGCTTGAGAACTCGCTGGAGAAGGACGACGAGTTATGGCGGTCATAGATCTGGAGCAGTGAATGGGGATCATAGAGGAAGAAGGGAAGGTAGCACCAGATTCATCGGCGGCAGATAACGAGGAAGAAGTTGTCGTGGTGCTGCCGGTAGCCAGGAAGAATTTTTTGTGGTGCCACTGGCGCCAGGAAGAAGAGGTCGGGCTGATCTAGGTGACCCGGATCTGGGTGGAGGTTGTTCGAGGATGTTGTGGCGGGCGAAGCTGATGACGGCGGCGGCGGTCGGAGCTGATGACGAAGGCAGTGGCCGGAACTAATGATGGTTGTGACACGTCGTGGTGGAGGATGGAGGTGACGACGGTGAGGCATTGGGATGGAGGCGGCACCGCTTCAGGGTGGAGGATCGCGGTGGAGCGAGCAGCGGCAACGCGTTGGAATGAGGACGAAGATGCGTTCGGTTTGATCCACTCGAAGCCTATGAACCAATAGGTTCTGAACCTATTGAATCGAGTCTTTTATTGGGCCGCACTTCTGGCCATACTGCTAGAGTTTTCCGGTTGGTTCGGTGCCCCAATGAATCAGGCCGAACCACTCCCACCCCTAGTTCTTGGCGTGGTAGAGGATAAGAGAATCTGTGAGTGGTTTGGAACAATCTGAGCCATGGTTCAAAAAGACTTCTATTTTTCGTCCTTTTGTCAGGAAATTTTCTTATGGGAATTTTCCAGGGCGGATGTTATCTATGCATTGATCTATGCTCAAATGGTTTTTTTTACCGTCCAACAAGGACAACATACTTGGTGCGTAGCGTCATAGAGGACACGAGAATCCGTGAGTGGCTTGGACCAATCCGAGCCACGGTTTGAAGAATGTTTTTTATTAATTAATCCATTTTTAAATTTTATTTTAAAGTTAACTCTCGGCGTACTTTATTTCCAATTCTGACCCCTTTGGTCACGCCATCACCTGTGGCGTGACAAAACAACGCTTTCACGTCAGCCCGTATCTTTGACAAGCTCTTGTCACGTCACTACCCATGGCGTGACAGTGTTGTTTAGTCACGTCACAACCAGTGGTGTGACCAAAAGTGCAATTTAGCGGACTTATCCTATGACGCAATAGCGTTGGTTTGTCACGCCACAGGTGATGGCATGACCAAAGAGGTCAGAATTGGAAATAAAGTGTGTCGGGGGTTAACTTTAAAATAAAAATAAAAAATGGGTTAATTAATAAAAAAAATTCCAGTTTGAAAGGCCTTTAATATTAATATTCGTCATTTCATCAAGAAATTTTCTTATGGGAAATTTCTAGTGTGAATGCTCCATGTGCAATGAACTGTACTGAGGTTTCATAAACGAGTCCAACTGACTGATAGCGTGACAGAGGATAAGCAAGTACATGAGTAGCTTGAACCAATATCTGAGCCATAGTTCTCGTCCTTTCAACATGTAATATTCTTATGGGAGGTTTCTGGCGTTATTCATGGCAATGTTTATTTCTAGTTGATAGATCACATATCTTGACCTATAAGTATTTAGATAGATCCATTTGTTAGTGACATAAACATATTACATATAGCAGCTACACATTAATAACCGGAGACCTCGCGTATATGTATGAGATCTACCGCTATCATAGTTTTGTTTCGAGGATAAAATCACCATGCATGGTTAGCTCGCCCATAGGTTTGGAAATTCCACTCTTCGTAGTTATGTGAAAGCATTTTTCATAGTGATAAAGTGGGCATAAATAAGTACAAATACCTCGTAATTAGCATTGATCTCTTAAATATTTTATTGTTTGTTGCTTACTACAGGCTACAGCCAAAATGGGGTGTGCCCTTTGGCGACTTGGAAGGGTCTGATTCTAAGTTTCTAACATGGGAGGTGTCGACATCCTATCAGCTTACCTCGTATTATAATCTTGTCGTGCACTTTCCTTTCCCTTGAAAGGTCGTGCTCACATGTAAGTTTAGACCAACAAGTGCGTGCCCATCTTATAATAGTAGTACGCTAATTCTACACACATCAACGACGTCCAGTATTCTTCCCTTTTCTAGTAGTACTCGACGAACACTTAATTAAGGTCAGGGCTTCGGTGAGAGAAAATATTACTCTCTCGCTATGTCGGTCCACAACACATTATGCGCATAGACCAAAGAATCATAAAATCTAAGAAAATGTTAATGAGAAATGACCACATGTATCCTTATTAAATGACATACTACAATCACTTAACATCTTCCAAAGCATTTAAGTATGCGTAGAGAGTGAAAACATCGCAATAACTATTTCTTTAATGGACAAATACTACTATAGAAAAGGTCTTCGTAGGCGGTTAAAAAACGTCATCACAGACGGTTTCGTGAGCCGTCTGAGTTTATAGGTCAGTGATGACATGTGGTCATCACAGACGGTTTTTGAACCGTCCGTGATGTATACTATCATAGACGGTTATTAACTCAGAACCGTCTGTGATAATTGCCTATCATAGACGGTTTTTAGATGGAACCGTCTGTGATGGCTTATGTATCACAGACGGTTTGTAGATGGAACCGTCTGTGATAGGTTATGTATCACAGACGATTTGTGGATGAAATCGTATGAGATAGCTGATCTTTATAAAGTCTCCAAGCGGTGTGCGCTTTAAAACGTTATATATATATATATATATATATATATATATATATATATATATATATATATATATATATATATATATATATATATATATATATATATATATATATATATATATATATATATAAGCTCAAGAAACATGGTTGCCGAGGAGGCGTGTGGACATACAATTATCTGGATGTTGTCGATAGGTAATTAGACTTGACATCAAGAAATGGTTGGTTGCTGATACATAAAGCCACTTCCACTCTAAACATGGTGTGGACGCTGCGCATCCATACCACTTTCTAAACATGGTGTGGGCCAAGTCCAATTACCTATCGACAACATCTAGGTAATTGGATGTTCATGCGCTCTCTTAGCAACCATGTTTCTTAAACTTGCAGGCTCGATGAGGTTGCCCGTGGCTGCTGTCACATCCTCCTCACGCCCCACGATGGCGGATGCATATTTGTTCCACTAAACCATTTGTGATATATAGTTCAAGTATAATATAGTAACTTCACCTCCAAATTATATATTTTTTTATTTTGGAATTTACATATGGCCAAACAGTGTGGCTAGTCGCTTCTTAAAAAGATTCAGAAAAAAGTAGAAACCTAAATAAACAAGATTTTTTTTAGTGGCGGAGGTAGGCTGCTATCTCCGTCTTCAAAACTTCATAGGCGGCGGCATCGGCATCAGACGGTTCGTTATCATCAGCGAACGAAGCCCGAAATACGTCCACCCACTAACGCGCTCGTTCGAGTGTCTCCCGAAGACCCTCGAACTGTTGAATCAAGAAGAATTGAGCCCATAGACTCTCTTCCCTTGCTTGAGGGGTCTTGACATGGTCGATTCGGTTGCCTGCCGCCTCGATTAAGCAGTCCAAGTGATGGCAAGCCTCCTGGAGACGTGTAACGTCGTTGTGGAGAACCATGTCGAGACGCGGTACACTCGTCGGAAGTGGGAGATCACCCGGAAGACACGGCGGGGGAGGATGTCAAGACGGCGGAAGGTGGTCGTCACCTACTCCGGCAATCCTCAGGCAGAAGAGTGAGGACATTGTTGAAACAGTGTCCTTCCGCGGCATCCTCCAACGTACGGCCGGAGAGGTGCTTGTACAGCTGGCCAGGAAGGCCATCAATGCCGGCAACAAGAAAACAGAAGAGGGAACCATTTCTGCTTTAGAAGTATATATATTGTAGAGTTATATGTGGGGATGATCTTCGATGGCGGATGATCCTTTTTATGAAACAAGAAATAAATTCGGCGCGTGAGACGAAGAGACGCATCGGGGAGCCGAAACGGCATTGAGGCGATGAAGAGACGCATCAGCGACAACGGCGACGAAGAAACTCAACCAGTGACAACGAAACTCACCGGAAATTGTAGCTATATTATGACAGATGGTTCATGTTAAGAACCGTCTGTGAAGTATCATATACGGTTGTTTGTTGAAACCCGTCTATGATATTTCAAAATATCACAAACAGTTATTGTTAAGAACCGTCTGTGATACCTCACAGACGACTTTCGTCATGAACTGTCTGTGATATTACCTCTTCATATACGGTTTTTAGCGCAACCAGTAACACATGCGGTCTCTAAACCAAAATCGTCTGTGATTACATGTAATACAGACGATTTTGGTTAACCGTATGTGGTGAGACATCCAGTATTAATTTTTTTATAGTAGTAAAATATTTTGAAACAATGACTCCCGAAGCCATAAATAAACACAGTGAAACGAAGGGAATAATTAATGATGTCGAAAAGTGTCATCATATCCGGCAACACTATTACTCTTATTTCGGGTTTGGCTCTTACATGTCCTGGAACTCAATTAGTACTACTAATAACTGAGGGGGTGTCTATATATGCATTAGATGCCTGATCTTTTTATTAGGGATAAGTCATTTTTTGTCCATCGTATCGACCGTTGGAACCAGAACTCATATCATTCCCATGGCCAAAAACCAATATAACATGTACGTAGTTGACAATAAGCAAAGAACATCCCAAGCTATATATATATATATATATATATATATATATATAAACCCCCCCAAAACTCATGGTAGATCAACAACACTGAGTTTGGAGAGGTAGAAACTATGCTGAGCTCTAGTCTGTGCTTTGGTGAAAACAATTTGCTAACTCAAGCTCCGAAGGCACATACTGAAGAGCAATAACTTGATCTTGCACCTACGACCTCATATACGAAGCATCTACTCTAATGTGCTTGGTGAGCTCATGCTTCACTAGATCTCAAGCAATGTTGATCGCACCAGTACTGTCTAATAAGAGAGGAATCGGTGCAGAAACTGAAACACCAAAATCTTCAAGTAGCCACCGAAGCCAGGTGATTTCAGCTGTCAACCACGCCATGGCTCTCAACTCAACCTCAGCACTCGAACGGAATCATATAGATGTCAGGACGCCATGCCATGGCTGTCAACCACTTGAGGCAGAGGCTGCGGCGGCCTAAGGGGGCGGCAGCAACATGTCAACCACGCCATGGCTCTCAACTCAACCTCAGCACTCGAACGAAATCATGTAGACGTCAGGACGCCATGCCATGGCTGTCAACCACTTGAGGCAGAGGCTGTGGCGGCCTAAGGGGGCGGCGGCAACGTCAGGACGCCATGAGGTCGAGGCAGCTCGATAGCCCAGAGCAGAAAAGCTCGGGGTGTCACAGCAGTCCGGTGCAGAAGGGCGGAACCGAGTAGCCTGACGGGGCAGAAGAGGCGCCAGGCGGCTCTCGACCTCCATCCAGGAGGCCCGACGATGGTCGCCGAGGAAGAGGTGTGCTCGAGTGGTGGCGCTCAAGAGGCGACACTGGTTACGGAGAAAACTCTAACCCTAGCTCTGACACCATGTTGGAATGAGAACTCGTATCATTTCAATGGGTCAAAAGCCAATATAACATGTACATTGTTGACAATAAGGACAGAACACCCTAAACTATATACATGTGTAACATCGACATCAGATAGCTAAAGCATACAAATCTGAAAGCACATCTAACAGCAAAAAAATGTTTGAACAAAAAATATCAAGCATATTTTTTTTTAACGAATGGCATGAGAACTGCCAAAATCATTTCGTTAAGCGAAGTCCAGGCAGGAAAAACAGCGAAAGACCGAAGAAAAAAAGAAACTAGAAAGAGAAAAACTATACAAGTTCTTAGGCTATGAAGGGTTATTACAGTCCTGAGATGTTTTGCACCGGCCATCATCCAGAGGTTGAGGGAGTCTTTGATCTCATGCACAGGCCAGCACACCCTGGGAGGCCTGAGTTGTTTGAAAATTCGATTGTTCCTATCCTTCCATAGTTCCCAAAGAGACTTGGACGATGGTCACTCCACCACACTAGCAAGCTTTGTGTGGGGGTAGGAGATAGAAGAGGCGAGTGAACCCAAAGCGCTATGTCGACCAAACCTTGGAGGAGTACGTTCAATGTAGCAAGAGATGGTCTAAGGTCTTGATCGTTGTGGTAGCAGAGCGAACAAAAATAGCTGTTTGGCCATCCTCGCAGCATCAATCTGTCAGATGTGAGGATCCTTTTATGGGCGACCAGCCATACGAAAAATTTGCATTATGAGGGAGACCAAGTTTCCCAAATGATATTATGGTAAGGCACTCTAACCGCCCCCGGCATTGTAGTCCGCCCACGGCATTGTAGTTGATACGCAGACTTAGTAGTGTAGGTAGGATTTGTCGTGAACCTTTAGGTAGTAACATCGTGTTCCCCTACTGTAACTGTATCGCGAGAGTAGAGTCCATAGGTCCGTAAACTCGTGGAGCATGCTGGCCATAGTTCCAAAAAAAAAAATCAAGCATACGATAATAGCAAAGAAAATTAACTGAAAACTCTGATGGTGTTAGTTTTGTATGTTAGGATTAGTTAGCAAGAGAGTGTTGCCTTTTTTTTTTAATTTACCTGTACTTGATGATCTAGGATCTGAAGGAGTGATCCCAATCCAGACGTACCATGGAGATTTTATTTGGAAACGCAATGTACTCCATCATGGATGCATGCTGTATGCATATGCATCATGATCATCACCATGTGCTAAAGATCACTTCGAAAACTGTAAGTACATATACTAGTGGTCTGTGCATTGCATGGTGTACCGAAAAGAAATGATCTGTGTCCGGTGGAGCAGGGTGGGGCTGGCCCCGCGCCGCGGGACGGCCGCCCGCTGCTGGGTTGCTAGCTTCCATCTGTCCTATTAGCTCTAGCGCTTTTGGCGGATCCACATGCGTATCTCCTCCTTGGCTTTCTCTCTACCAGCGCGAAAGCACAACATAAAAATTGGACGGCCGAGAAACGGAGGAAACAAAATCGAACTGTTCACAGAAAAAACGATGTGACCCGTCGCCTCAAATCCGCCTCCGTTTAAACCGATGGATCCTCGTCTTTGTGCTCCGGAGCTGCCTCTCGTTGATCGACGAGCCCACGTGCGGAGGACTTGATTTCCAAGTTCCGAGGTTTTTCTTTTGAGAAAAGCAAGGAGCTCAAGGTAAGGCTTTGGAGATTGGATGTACAATCCGTGTGATCCCTTTGGGGTTGGAAAAGTGGCTCTTGCATTTTTCATGTACGAAGATGCCCGGACAAGTGTCAATCATTGCCTTATGATGAGACAACACCTGTCAAGAAAGGTTTCGGGATGCATGACAGGGCGCCGTGGCCAACCAGGCACACGGTATGCCGGCCACTTACTTTTCTGCTGCCATGTAGAGTAACTTTATGATGTCTCTTTATAGAGCCAAGGTAGATAAAACCTGCAGATACAATGTTCTCCATCATGGACGCGTGCTAAAGTTGTTCTAAAGTCATATTGTTGTTTTAAAAAAAGATATTATTTAAACGAACGTACGCTGCATACTTAGGACATCTCTAATAGTGTATTTATTATCGTCTCTTAGTTATGTCACGTCAACAAAATCCTACTTGGAGGAGAGAGATGGAGAAGAGAGAGCATATATCGTCTCTTCCTGAAGAGACTGTCGTGCACGCGAAACAGGACATAATACATTAATCTACTCTAGTTGACATGTAGGCCCGTTTCAAAGGAAAAATTATAAAATATAAATGTTGGAGAGTGCGCTAGAGACTATCCATTGGAGATGTTGTCTCTAAAGATAATGTAGTATATGTTAGAGGCAATGTTATCGCTAATTATTGGAGATGCCCTTAGCAATTCACTACATGCCAACACGTGTTGAGTAAATTAAGAGGGACTGGAGCTAAAACGTATGCTACATGCAAGCTATAACGAGGACAATTGGTCCACACACGCAGAAAGAAGCCTATGTTGCAGCTACGTACACAAGGAGCGCTAGAGCGGCGCAAGAGGAGAGGGGCCACAAGCGCACATCATGATTGTTTTTCGAGAGAAGTTGATTATCAAACTTAGTATAACTCGATAATCTATTTTTTTTTATAATGCATTGAATTTTGACCACAAATGACAACATAATTGAGGAAAGAAAATAAGACTAGGACAATCAGAGGCGGAGCTAGGCCTCGGGCCGCTGAGACAATGGCCCGAGGCCCAGCTCAAAATTACTTGTTGTTTTTTAGAAGCACCACGCTGGCCTAGGCCGATGGTATTTCGGTTGGGCTAGCTCGAGGCCTAGCCGCTGGCTGGCTACGCCCTTGAGGGCAATCGATCTTTTTTTGGGTTAATAAGTAAATAGTGAGGGCTAGAAATGTTGGTAGGGCCTTGTTTCGTGCTGGATCCAAAGCTCGCACCATGTGGCTATAGGGCGAACTCATTTTAAATCTTTGAAATTGTACAAACTTCTATGTAGCTATCAATAACAATGTGGTGGTTTTTCTTTTAAAAAACACAACTCTTGTGGGCAATTTATCTGCATTCACCAGTTGATCATACGGTGAAGTTAATGATTCTATTGGATTGAACAATCTGATAAGTTTTAAGGAAAAAAATCCTTGAATAAATTTAAGGTAAGTCTCCATGATTGGTGTTTACGCTGAAAAGTTCAATAGTATAAATTACATTTATCTTATAAGACAACAAAATCTGGAACTCGAGAGAATATAGTATACCATGCGATATAGTATTGCACAACAAACAACGTTAGCGTAATTTTAGTGTACAAAGACATGCCAAACCAAGTTTAATCCAATCCATGCACTTGTTTTAGCCGCTGTTTAGGATTCAATACTCGTTATGATTATACGAGGATTCTTGTAGCATGCTACTACTAGAGTTTGATGCAATGATCTAGTTGTTTTCTTTCTAAACTAAAAATTATATAGAAGTGGTACATAAATCCTTGGTACATATGTTTTGCACTAGCATTGAGTGAAATTATTAAAAAATTTGTGTAAAAATGACAAGGAAAAAAAACCGGATGGATTTATTACTATGTTCATGTCGCAATAACCGGCCAAGAGAGACCACTTCCATGAGCCCCTTGGGTTGGACGCTCCTCTCCTCCGCCACCACCTCTTTCCTGCCAAATCCTCCGCCCTCCAAACGCGCCTCTAATGTCACCGCCCTCCGATGCCGCGACGCACCCTCGGAAGACGCCGCTCTCCTCACCTTCCGCGCGCACCACCTCGCCTGGCGCGCCCTCGACGCCAACCCCGCCCTGATGCCCGCCCTCGCGGCCTGCGCGCGGCTATCCTCTGCGGCGGCCGCGGCCGAGCAGATCCACGCCCTCCTCGTTTAGTCCGGCATCCTGCCGTTCGTCTCCGGCGTGTACGCGTCCACCTCCCTTGTCCGTGTCTACGCGCGGCTCGGCCTCCTGGGTGACGCGCGGAAGGTGTTTGATGGAATGACGGAGAGGACGGTGGTTTATTGGAACGTGCTTCTTGATGCGCTTGTCAGAGCCGGGGACTTGGATGCCGCCTGGGAGGTGTTTGTGGAAATGCCGGAGAGGAATGTGGTTTCTTGGAATACTGTTATGGCTGGTTTCGTGAGGCACGGGTGGGCTCAGGAGGCAGTGGAGTTATTTGTCCAGATGGCGGCGGTTTATGGTTTGGCGCCAGATAAGGCCACGATGGTCAGCTTTGTATCGGCTGTTCGCGATATTGGTATACTTGGACTTGGGAGGAGTGCCCATGGGTATGTAATCCGGCAGGAATTCTCATTGGACAGTGCTCTCGGTGTTGCTCTGATCAATATGTACACAAGGTGCGGGAGGTGCCGCGTACCGGTGCTTCTCAAGCGCCACTAGCAAGAACGTGGAGCATTGGACCTCTGTGATTGGGGGTTTCGCAGCTCATGGTCACCCAGAGATGGCACTGAGATTGTTTGCCAAGATGAGTCAATTGGGCATTGAGCCTAACGGTGTCACCTTTGTGACCGTCTTGAATGCCTTCTGCCATGGCGCGGGCTTGTTGATGAAGGTTTCAAGTACTTCAACTTAATGAGGAGCATGGGCATCAGGCCAACGATCCAACACTATGGTTGTTTGGTGGATCTTCTTGGCCGTGCCAGGTTCTTGGAAGAAGCCTTCAAGCTGGCCAGCAGTCTACCAGAAGATCCGGGTTTTGTGATATGGAGTTCATTACCAGCTGCCTGCCTGAGGCCCTGAGCCGTGGCAATGTCGAGATGGCAGGGGTTGCCGCTCGGAAGTTGGCATCTGCAGAGCCAAACCATGGAAGCTCCTACGTCTTGTTATCAAACACGTATGCACGTGCTGGACAATGGGAGGACCTGAAGAGGACGAGGAGGATGGAGGAGCATGGGGTGATGAAGAAACCTGGGCTCAGCTGGATCGATGTAGATGGCAATGTACATTCCTTCGTCACTGCAGACAAGTTGAATATGGAAAGCGAGGGTATTTATCAGATGTTGGAAGATTTGAAACTTAATTTGACATCAGCTCGATATGAACCTGAAACATTTGCTCTTCCTGAAATTTGATTCAGGAAGTTATTGCTGTTTGTATTGATTGTATCATTATTTTGGAGGAAGATTACATTATTTGTTAATAGAAATACAGTAAGTGAGATCCGTTCAAGCTCCTATGAAGAATGCAGTACAGGAAGATATGTATTGATTTAGCAGATGTCAGACACTTTTACACTTTGCTTTTACATATTTGTGGATTACAACTTGTACTAAAGCGAAATCGCTGCCATCTACCACAATTATCACAACAGCAGACCACACAAAAATACAACCGGGCCAGGAAACTCTGACATTCACCCACTTTTAGTCGCTTATCTCTGATCTCTAGCTGTCAATTTTGTATGTGAAAGCTTCATCTAGTATGATAATACGGTCGATGCATCTGATGGGGTCGACCGGATGCACTAGATGGGGATTGACGGTCTCTCGATCTGGTTTTAGCAACATCAACAACTATCATCCAGCCGTTTATTATCTGCAGATGAAAGCGTAGATGTAAGCTCTGAGCCTCTGAGAGATAAGTGAATATCCTGTAAAGGATATCAGCAAAAAGATTTGCCAGCTACCTGTCCATTCATTGCTTTCAGAGCAGCACCTCCAGCTTCTTCTGTGGTGTATTCTATGAAGGCATATCCCTTTGATCTTTTTGATATCTTGTCCATTATTATCTTTACTGTAACAAAGTAATTCACTAAAACTCAGTAAAGAGGTGAATGGATAGGTACAAACATTTCTGCAGTAGTATCACAAACCTTCAACCAGCTCACCAAAAGGCTCAAAGGCTGCCCGCAAAGTTTTCTCAGACGTATAAAATGAAAGTCCTGCCAGTAATATTATACAAAATTAGGGACACCAAAATCAAAATAGAACCAATTTCCTACCACGATGTATACTATTATGTTTATACAAATGGGTGCAACAGAAGTTAGCGATCCAATGAAGACTACTTAAGTCCTTCTAGTTCTGCTTTGTATCTAACCAATATTTCTAACTGGTGCATAGCCGATTACATCCCAACACTATACCTTAAATAGGCTCCAATTGTCTAATTTACACAACTTAGATATCCACAGCATAAAAAAATTGAGCATATAATTTACTGATTGAACTGACTTCCTAAGTTCGACAGGAAAGACACAAAATACTACTTCAGAGCAAAGCATAGGGCATCATTCATGTGTAAATGGTAGATGATTAAACAAACAAGCTAAAATGCATAGACAATATAAGCTGCCTTTTACCTGTAACAAAGAGCCTTTTAGTTTTCACATCAGCCACCTGAGTAGCTTCTGATGATTTCAAGCTTTCATCACCTGAAACCATCAACAGTATTTACAATCTGGGTATTTTCTCCATGCTTGCTTAGAGGCGTGGAAGGAATATACAAGTTGTACAAACTTACTCCGGACCTCTAGGTATGTTCAAAATGTAAAAGAATCAGCATACATCAGGTTTATATCAAATTAAGACCCCAGGGACAATAATAGCATGGAACAATAAATGACATCCTTATAATTGTATCATCCCCTTTCAAAAAAAATGTATCATCCCACATTATCAAGTAAAAAACGAAAAACAACAACAAAGGACAAGAATGAGCAGAGTAACAGGATCATGTCAGAGGCATGAAGCTCAAAAAAGATAGGAAGGGTTGCCCATCCACTTAGGTGCTTAGGAGTTGGAACTTGTTAGAATATGACTCTTTTGTATTTCTTTATCTGTATATGGAAACTCCCTTGTGCATCTCTATATATATTGCCCACTAGGCCCTCTTGAATATAAACACAATATTCATAACAGAACTGACAACAGTGCATTTTGTTGCTTAGTTACGAAAGAACTACCCAGAGGAATGAGGATCAAAACAATTAATCTACTTTGCAGGGGTTGCTTATGCTCAAGTAATCCAAAGTTCCAGATGAACTAGCTTTCAATATCATGTCAGCATGGAAAATAAGCTATATCAAGGCACAAGCTTGCCCAGCAGCATTCATATTTTCCCCCATTAAAATGCACCGTAACACAGTTTGAACAGCAGCATGGGAATTATGGTTGCCAATGATGCAGTGATGCGCACAGCATTAGCAGAAAGGAACAACTAAGATGGTAGGATTTCAGATACCAGCGTAAAGAAAATGAATGGGGGTTCATTACAAACAGAAGAGGTGAGACAAACCTTTGTAATCTTTGTTGTCAGATCCAAAATTTGTATCTGGTCGAACAGATAATACTCCAGGAACATCTGGTACACAAAGTTAAATTATCAGTGTATCTAAGTAAAGACAGAATTGCCTATAAAAGAAAAAAAAGGACACAATTATCTATAAAGGAGGGCAAAGCACAAGTTGCTCACCAGCTAGCTCCTTTGCACAACCTTCATCAATATGACAACAGAAACCATAATACCTTTCCCATGAAATGTGATATATGCTAACTTGTGAATCCTTTTCGCTGGAAAATTGAAGAGATACAATAGTCTTATCACTCACAGGGCAGATAGATAGCAAAATAGTACTCCCTCCGGTTTTTAAAACCAGACGCCGTATAGTACATATATGCTCTCCAGGACGTCATTTATTAAAAACCAGAGGGAGTAGCTGGGTTGCTGATGAGTAATGACACTACATACTTCCCCAACACTTTCATGAGGATTTGGGTATAGTGGTCCACCATTTGTGCCTTTGTCACAACTTCAACCCCGGATTTATCCATTCGGACGAGCCAAAACTCATTTTTACAGCTAGAAGAAGAGTGGTTACAAGCAGCATCACTGAAGCTTGCAAGGGTAGCTGCTGATAGGCGCGACCTACGATTATCCTTCTCTGATCCATCACCCTTATCCGGTCTAACAGCTAATACCCCAGGCATTTCTGTAAATTGGGAAGAGCATAAGAAGCTAACATATATGAGTTCCAAGCATATATCACTGCCTTTTTTTTTAGAATCGCATATATCACTGTCTTGAGTACTACTTGCTCGTTATTCGAAGTTGCTGATACTTTCCAAGAACAATATAAAAATCTGTCATACAGACAACGAAATTATACACTACCAAACTTAACAAACTGTACCTTGATACACCAAACCTACTTTTTCTGTAATGAACACTTTGTAGTGGTTGCTAATAATAGAAATTGGGGATGGAGGGGGTACTACTTAACTAGTCTACCACCACCACATGCTTGAGGTCAAAAACAAATGCAAATCTGAATTGTTCAGAGAATGGAATGATAAGAAAAACAGCAATCATCAACAAACTCGTCAAATTATCCCCCATTTAACAGCAACTGTCACACTGCAAGTCAAAACTTGCATTACCCTAGTATCACTGTATCACTACATTCCAGCAAAATGGACAAAGCTAAAGGTTATCATAACTGAAAGCGTCTACCACCCCAGAATTCAAACTTTCTCATGCATTTTTTATATATAAAACAAGAACACCGAAGCTCATTAATTTGCACAATTTTACACCGAGGGATACAACAACATACTCGCAAGCTCCATTGACGCTTCCTCGTCGATCTCGCAGCAGAAGCTGTAGCTCCCATCCCATGAAGCATCGTATATGCGCATCTGCGCCTCCTCATCACTGCAATTTCACCCCCAAAACACGATAATTTCAACAACAGATAAAAAACAGCTTTCCCCTCTCAACTGGGCACAGTCGCACAGAACGCGAAACCAGTTATCTTACCTCCCAAACACCCTGGCCAGTGTGGCAACGTAGTAGTCGACGGTCTCCGCACGGGACACCTCGCCGCCACCCGCTGGCGCGGGGGGCTTGTCCATCACCACCACCCACCTGGAGCTATGCGTCTGGCTCGAAGCAGCGGGGAGTGGCGAGGGAGGTGACGTGGCGGCAAGGCGGAGGAAGCGCCGGCGGCGAGGGGTCGACGGTAGAGTGGAAGGCGAGAGGTGGGTAATAGATATGGCTTGGACGGTGGCGCCGGTGGCGGTGGAGACAACGAGACCGCCGCCCAGGAGGAGGGAGCGGACAGCGTCCATGTCCAGTGGTGAGAGGGAGCTTGCGGAACTCAGCGGGAGTGGTCGGTTACCGGGTAGCTTTTTTTTAGAGAGAGAGAAATTACCGGCTAGCTAGGAGAAGACAAGCTTCGTGTGGGCCTCGGGAGAAATATCTTGTGGCCGTATGTGATATTGGCCCAATAGGCTCGTCGTTCCTTTCGTTAACGATCAAATTCTCTCTCTTTTCCTCTTAAAAATAACTATTTTTTAGAAGATTAGGTCAAATTATTATTAACTCTAAAAAACAACTTCTTCTGAAAAAATAACTACCTAAAAAACTAGTGGCATGTCATGTTCTACATGATCTTGGAGTTACTCTGTGGTAGGGTAGTAGAAAGTAGAAACAAGATTCAGCTAGGGCCTTTTTGGAACGCAATCTCCTGCATTAAACAAAACCACGGGAATCCTTCGGTTTAAATGGAGGTAGATTTGAGGTGAGGACAGGCGCCGTCACATCGCCGTTTTTTTTTTGGACCGTCCGATCGTCTTTCGTTCGTTTCTCCGTCGTTCGCTCTGTCGCTGAGTTCGGCCTTCGTGCTTGCTTCTCGCGGGCTTCCGTTCGGCGTTTCTCTCGCGGTTTCTCGATAGCACTGCCCGTTTCACTCGTCGGTCCAGTGTGTGCTATCCGCCTCAGCTCCGTCGCCACCCACTTTTCCCCTATCTTCTCTCACTCTCTCTTCTACTTCGCCTCTGCCCCAGTGCCTCTACACCCGACCAAATCCCCTCCCTCCCCCACCCCCACGCCCGGCTGTCGCCCCCTTCCCTTCGTCCCTATGCCTCTCCTCCCCCAGCCGACACCCCACACCTGGCCCCATGCCCTCCGCCTCTACATTGGCCCTCCCCACGCCTTGGCCACGCCACCACCCCCACGCCCACCCCTCCCTTCCCCCTCACGCCTGCCCTTCCCTCCGCCATCGGACTAATGTGACATCAGGTGAAGCCACCATCGAGTTTTTGGCGCTTATAGCACTTTAGGCGGAGGGATTAACAAAAATAGATGGTTCCCGGCTGAAATGCCAAAAATTGCACAATAGACAAACCGGCGCGCGACACATCCCCAAATCCGCCCCCTAGAGGCTAGACTCGCCCCCCACTGTTCCCGGGGGGCGGACTCCCCCCGCCGTGCCACGGGTCTAAAACCGCGCCCCAGAGGGGAAGATTTCACCCTGTAGCAGCCCTAGGGGCCAAAAATGCCTGCACTGTGCCCTAGGGGCACGGTTTTGCTCCTCGCCGCGCCACGTGTGTGTCCGGTGCTCTGGGGGCTAGCTTTGCCCTTGCTGTGGCTTGGAAGCACAGCTTCGCCACCAAGCCGAAACCCTTTTTTTATTTCATGTGCGGTTTTGCTAAACAACATTCAACTATTTTCTTTTGTCAAAATAGACAAATTTTTATCCGTCCGATATTGCGGTTTTGCTAAACAACATTTTGCTATTTTATTTTATCAAAACAGCTGAATTTTTATCCGCTCGATATGCTTTGAGATTTGCTAACTTATGATTTTCTTTCTTCAGAACATAACGGATTCACCACATTGTCGTATTTCAGTGGTATAGAATTTTTTTTTTGTCTTTGTCTTTTTCTTTGCTCAAAATATATGTTTGATTTTGAATCATGCGATGAAAATATGAGTTATTAAGACTTTCGAGAATAATTACAGTGACCAAGAATGGTTTTATGATTTCATGTGAACCTCGGTGTTTTAGGGTTTCATGTGAATCTCCGTCGTTGTAGTTGTCTCCGGAATCGATGTACTCCGACAATACGCACATAATGTATACAAATATGTTGTGCAAAATATCTATAGAAATATAGTATAACATAAGCGCACAACATCTATACAATGTACACACGGGATACAATATGACTCATTTGTCTAAGCCACTCTCTGCTCGTTGCGTCTGCGTATGTGTGCATGTCCTGGTTTTGTGTTGAGCATGTCCCTTGGGATACGTGAACCGGTCTAAAGAGCGCGTATCGGTTCGGATGGCGTACGAAAACCGTTGAGTGGGCAGAGTTGCTTCAGCAAGCTAACTCTGGCCCAGCTGAAGTCTATCCAACATCAGTGTCACCCAGTTGAGTCATGCCAAACTGGCTACCACCTTTCATCATATCAGTAATGAACGGATCAAGAAATCTGCCCTCGAAGCGATGACCCCTCAGGTACGATGTCTAAACGACCCTCAGTGCGAAGGAGCTCTAGCCTTGATCGTACAATGTACCATCGACCCTGGAGGAGCTCTAGCCTTGGTACGGTACTCCTTACTAATCAAGGTTCTACTGAGCGTAGACCAGGGGTGGCCGCCTGGGTGGTACACTCCAAATCTCGGCGTCGTGTACTCCTCCTTGGCAGTAGCTGGGATGGCTGCTTCCTCATCGGTTGATTCATCGTCACACCTACGATCAACTGAAGGCTGCAAGATGGAATGACGTTAGTCAAAATCGATATTCCGGACCTAAGCTGGATATCATGTACCTCCCCAATGTGCAATGCAGATGATCGATGAGGAGCACTTGGGCGGCTGCCAGTCTGAGTAGGCCGTGCGGACGTCGATCGCAGAAGTGATGCATCCCGACGAACGTGCGGCTGGAAGACGACATGATGTCCTGCATATCATTGATCTTTTTCATTTGATTTTTCCTTGATCTTTTCTGAACTTTTGATCTTTCTAGGCTTTTTGAGCTTTTCTTGCATATCATTGTATTGAAGTTTATGAATAGTTTGTGGATGACAGTTACCCTTTTAATCAACTTCGTTAAAGCTTAGAAAGAGTTTGTAGATGGCTCCTAGTTCAGGCATAATAAATAACCGGGACTTAAATTGAACCTAACTTACCTCCTGGATCTGCAGTGCGGATGACCAACGAGGAGCGCTAAGACGTTCGCTAGTCTCATTAGGCCATGCCGACCTAGCAGATGAGAACACTCAGCCTACTCGGTGCGCAACCTGATGGATGTCGTCTCTCGACCGACCGCAGCTCATGTTTTTGATTATTTGTTTGGACTCCGTCAAGATGGACTTCAGAGTACTGAGAAGCTTTGAAACGGCGTGATCTAGGCTGTGGATGGCGGAATTTGATGCGTGTGAGATCTGCTGGATCCGGTCGAACTGAAGTGACAAACAACAACTTTCAGTTCCAAACAGTAAAAAAATATCAAGAATGAAGCGAGCATAGGTCTGAGTGTTTTACAGTGTCGTCACACCGCGAAGTGTTGTGTCGATCGAATGAGTGACAAAGCCTCTCCTCGTGCGTGACCTGCTCCAAACGCTCTGGTGGAGGATGGGTGAGTCTAGTGCGAGACCGTGGTACGTGCCACTTGATGTACTCACGGTATGTCCGAACGTTGTACGGTCACTGCTCCTGTAGAACCTCATTGTGTGCCACCTCCGTCCAAAACGTAATCCACTCATGCTGGACTGCCTGCCAATCCTCAAAATGTCGGCCCACCCTCGATTGCCTACATTCGAGAAGGATTTATGTGAGAAGAGCGGATATATGTATAAAGTATAAAATTACTTGGATGGAGTTGGACTTACAAGTGGATAGCTCGCTGCATCATCCTCCCAACGGGGGGGGGGATAACCTGGTAGAGATTGAACTATCGTATTACGTGCTGCGACGCTGAAGGCTCCACCATATGGGAAAACACAAGATGATAGGTCGTCGCCCAATAATTCGGCGTCCTGCGTGCATTACACGTACAATCCATGTGGCGCTGCCGACTACCGTGTTCACAAAATGTGGGCTCCATGGAGACCATATGATGTTGTCATCGTGCAATGACTCGAACTTGCTATGGAACATAGGGTAGCACCTCACCGGTTTGTCTCGACCCAGCGTAACTTGGTAACAGTCCACCGAGTACCCGTAGTGGGCTCATCTATAGGGTCGTTCAACTCGGGTACGAGGTGCACTGCGTTCCGGATGGTGGGCCGCCCAACAGGGAAGTGCTTCCAACTCCAAAGCTATAGGAGCACATAGCAAACGGCAAGGCACGATTTCAAACCGGTGTCGTGCTACGAAGTGTCACATAACCCCCCTTGTATGTTGTGCAAAGGACGACTGATCTGAAGTTGTAATAGGGCATCGCCCCAAGCTCCGCGTCAGCTAAAGACTCGATGATAAGGACAAAGCTAGGGTACATCCAATCATCCTATGTGGTGGGAAACAAGGCCCAACCAAAAATATGAAGAAGGTAAGTGACGAGATGTGTCCTAACAAACCTCGTCAGGTGTATTCGTCGAGCATTGACTGAAATTCCTCAGCTATGTTCGAGGTACACCACGTGCCGTGTCTAGGACCACTATGCCAAAACG
Organism: Phyllostachys edulis; assembly: GCA_036346405.1. Taxonomy (NCBI): domain Eukaryota; kingdom Viridiplantae; phylum Streptophyta; class Magnoliopsida; order Poales; family Poaceae; genus Phyllostachys; species Phyllostachys edulis. The sequence goes on along the minus strand of CM070548.1, from coordinate 92,482,454 downwards.
ATGCGCCAACCGAGCCTTCCAATCCGCCGGTGGACGGGTTGGAACAAGTGGCAGACCGGTCAGGAAGGAGACATCCTAGAGAGTGATCGTCATCGCTCCCCATCAAAAGTGGAAGATGTGCGTCTCGGGTCTCCATTTGTCGACAAGTGTTGACATGAGACTACCATCCAAGGTGAAGTAGCGTTCGACTTGTAGTATCCTCGCAATGGGCAACAAGCATGTGTCCCGAATAATTGGGACGTAGCAAGTGTTAAGGTCACAATAATGCTTTTCCGACGGAAGCACGATGGGTGGAGTACCATCCCCATCCCCGGTGGTCCACAGCTTGCTCCGGTTATATTCGTCGTAGAACGATTCGAGTAGTTCCGGTAGAGGCATGACTTGCAAGAGATGAAATACACAAATTATTAGTGAATGAATTAATAATGACTAAATTAGTTACGACCAAATTATTTACGACTAATTAATCACCACAAATTAATTACAACTAAATAATGATAACTAAATTAATTACGATGAAATTAATCACGAGTAATTAATCGTGACTAAATTAATTACGACTTAATTAACTATGAGTAATTAACTATGACTTAATAATTAATTACAACTTAATTAATTACAACTAATTATCTTCGCTATTTAATTATCCATGACATGAATAATTACATAAGATTAATTTAATTATGACTAACTCAATTAATATATTTAACTATTACTAATTAATTATGAGTAATTAATTAGGTTATAATTAATTGTGAATAATTAATGACAACTAATTAACCAAGATAAAATTAATTACAACTAAATGGTAATGACTAAATTAATTACACTTAATTAATCATTCCCAATTAATTACGATTATATTAATTTTGACTAATTAATTGCTACTAATTAAGTACGACTAATTAACTACACAGTTAATAAAGATAATGCATACGACAAAAAAATATCTGCTCATGATGTCGAACTTTCTATACTAATACGACCGAGAATGACTGCTCTAAATAATTCTTAATCATCAGGAGCACGCGAGAGAGCGAGGATGAGAGTGAGCTCTCTCGTAGTCGGGTTTTATAGTCACCTGACACAGAAATTACGCTGACTGCGAAGCGACGGGAGGGATCGAATTCCCTCCCGCACACAGCCTTTTCTTGTAGTGCATGCATGTGGTGATACATATGGGACGGAGAGCGCATGCATGCATGCATGGATCATGGATGGGACGGAGGGATTCCTTCCCACGCGAGACAGTGAGACCGTAGCCCCAGGCCACGGCATGGAACGAAGCCGTGCCTCTAGGGCACTGCCTCGTTGGCCGAGAAGTTGTGCCCTAGGGACACTGCCCATGGCAAAATTCGGCCCCTAGAGCCACAATAACGGCAAAACCGGGCATAGTACAGGCATTTTTGGTCTCCAGGGGCACGGTAGAGCGAAAACTACCCCCTGAGACGCGGTTTCGAAACATGAGGTGCAACATGGGGAGCCCCCCCCCCCCCATGGTGGGTGGCGAGTCCAGTCCTCGGGGGCCGGATTTGGGCACGTATCGCGCACCAGCTTGTTCGTTGTGTCAGTTAGCATTACGACCACGAGAATGCTATCTTTGTTAATTCCTCCGCCAACAATGCTATAAGCGTCAAAAACTCGCCACGATTGTGGATCATAAACAAACTAGTGTGGATTTGCCACGACCAACAGTGAAAACGAAAACAAGAGATACTGTCAAATGATCGTAAGTAGTGTCCAGGTCAGCACCTCCGGTATCGGATTGCCCTACTTCAGTACTAGCCGGCATGGTTTGACGAGAAGCTACCATTGGGTCTGAAAGAGCAAGGACATGAATCAAGAGGAACAACTCTCGCATGGCATCTTCCCTGCGAAATTTCTGCGACGTTTCCTGTTTCAAATTTATGTTTTACATCAGCTTACAAGAAGTCGTCACTGCACTAATTCTAAATGTTGCTTATGTTAGTAGCAGCACACTAGTTGGGTTGATCGCTATACTTTTTTAAGTAACTAGTTAAGTATCTGTACGTTGCTATGAAACATCTTATGAATATAATCATTTATCAATTAAGTAGATATAATATATCTTAATTCGTCAAGACACGCAAAATAGAGCAAAACAGAAGAGGGAAGGTGGAGAGGAGGAAGTGAGGCCTATCCAGATCCGACCGATGGAAGCGGCAAAGCGCGTCGGGACGAGGCGCTGAGAGAGAGCAGAAGCGGTGGTAAGCGAGGTGGAGGAGGAAGCATATGCGGCGTCGCAGACTATACCAGGAGAGGAGGGGCAGGGAGCGCACGATGCGATGAGATAGTTTGCTAATACTGTGACCTATATATCAGCAGAGAGAGACAGAGATAAAAAAATAAGAAGAATGAACGTCCACCAACTTTAATTTTTAAGTAACAGAGATAGCCTCTATCATCGGTGGTTTTTGGAAATTTCTACCAGGGTTTCTGTATTTTTCACGCGCAAGCCTATCCGCGTCGCTAAAATTAACAATCGTAGTGGCTCCAAAAATTCCAACTCTACCCTTCGTCTAGAAGGTCAAAGTCAATGAGCCAATCACAGTGTGCAGAGCTCCAAGCCCGCACACCAAAACCACCAACCCGACCGGAGCTAGTTTCCGTAATCACTTGCCTTCCATGGCTTGCCCTCTCCGCCCCCTCTGACCTCCCCGGAGCGCCGCCGGATCTCGCCGGAGATGCCACAGCCGCCGCCCCCGGCGGCGCCGGAGCAGCCGCAGCTCCACGGCGTGGTCATCATCTCCCTCCCTCCCCCCGACCAGCCCTCCAAGGGCAAGACCATCACCGCCTTCACCTACTCAGACGACCCCGCCGCCCCGACTCCGCCCCCGCCTCCGGCGCCGGCGATGTTGACCGCGGCGGCGGAGGCTAGGCGATCGAGGCGGGTGCTCTCGCCGCGGCGGGTGGCGGCGATGGTGCTCGTGCTGGGGGCGCTGGCCGTCGCGGCGTACTACTGCTTGTACTCGGACGTCACCGTGCAGTTCTTGGGGATGGAGGAGGAGGCGCAGAAGGAGAGGAACGAGACCAAGTCGTTCCTGCTGCCGTTGTACCCCAAGACGCGGCAGGGGCGCGCGCTGCGGGAGTTGGGCGACGTCAAGCTTGCGGCCAGGAGGGTCGATGACGACGGCGGCAGGAAGGCCAGGAACAAGTTGGAGGTCAAGAAGACAGCCGCGGCGGGGACGAACTCGACGGCGCTGCTCCCGATCAAGGGCAATGTGTTCCCCGATGGGTGCGCAACAATTGCTCCGAAATTTGATTTGATTTAAGCGTAAATATTGCTCCTTTGCGTTATGAATTATGATTACGGGAATGTTTTTTACTCAGTTTGGGGGCAAGGAGGGTGCTTTTGGTAATCAAATGCAGTTTTGAGTGTGTTCCATGGATCTGGTTTTGGGGTAAAATTGGCGAAGGGAACTTTTAGATCCCTTTGAATGCTGAAAATTGGCGAAGGGAACTTTTAGATCCCTTTGAATGCTTATATGACAAAACTGGGTTTAGATGATCTGATGAGATTTAGATTTAGTAAGTACTAAAAATAGGGTTAGAAGTTTGGCTATTGTCAAATTACAAGCCTTTTGTTTCTTAGATACGTCAAGAACTCAAGATGCAGTCTTAGTCTAGTTGTACTGTTGTAGAATGTGATAAGTATCCATCAAAGCTGGAATACCTGTTATATGATTATGCACACTGTTATTAAGATCTGAGTATCCAGCATTTTTAGTTAAGGCTAGCGTCTTTAGCAAACTAATCTCTATATTCCGATTGGCTATTCTTTATCCATACAAAAATGACTATCATTTATACTGGGATACTAATATGTCATGCTTGGCCTGTTGAGGCTAATGTTATCTTACACCAATTGCAGGCAGTATTACACATCTATCTTTGTTGGCAATCCACCAAGACCTTATTTTCTTGATGTTGATACTGGAAGCGACTTGACATGGATCCAATGTGATGCACCATGCACAAACTGCGCCAAAGTATGCAATCAAACATAAGCAATTTCCATTCTAATTCCAACAACATGCTTTACCTAAACTATGCAAGCATCTCTACTTCAGTAATATGGATATCTTATTAATAAAAAACTAATATGGATATCTCTGTTTATTAATTTGTGAACTGTGACTACCCTCATTGTTCTTTCCAAGTTTGTTGTATTGCTCTGTAATGAATATGCGCCATAATCGCAGGGACCTCATCCTTTATATAAGCCGGCAAAAGAAAAGATAGTCCCTCCCAGGGATTTGTTATGCCAAGAGTTGCAAGGCATCCAGAACTACTGTGAGACTTGCAAGCAATGTGACTATGAGATTGAATATGCAGATCAAAGCTCCTCTATGGGTGTCCTTGCAAGGGATGATATGCATCTGATCGCTACAAATGGTGGAAGGGAAAAACTAGACTTTGTCTTTGGGTACGTTTAAAACCTTGTAGCGGCTGATCTCTAGTACATGCATGATGCATTAGAACAAATGATGTCAAATCATCTCACTGTTTGCTGTCTATCAAATGTAGTTGTGCGTATGATCAGCAAGGCCAGCTTTTGGCCTCACCAGCAAAGACTGATGGGATCCTTGGTCTTAGTGGTGCAGCAATAAGCCTTCCTAGTCAGCTGGCCAGGCAAGGGATTATTTCCAATGTTTTTGGTCATTGTATCACTAGAGAACCAAGTGAAGGAGGGTATATGTTTCTAGGTGATGATTATGTACCCCGATGGGGAATGACATGGGCTCCTATTCGAAGTGGTCCGGAGTAAGTCCCATCCTTTTTGTGAAAGTGTATTTGCATGTATTGCCGTGGCCATCATTTCGTTTTGGATACTACATCTTCCTTTTGAATTATCTTCTTTAACCATTTTTTTCCACTCTCCTTAATGGTTTTTTTGTACTATCAGTAACTTATATCACACAGAAGTCCAGAAAGTATATTATGGAGATCTACAGGTCAGCATACGTGGGCAGGTAGGAAACTCAATTCAAGTGATTTTTGACAGCGGAAGCTCGTATACATACCTCCCAAATGAAATATACAGAAACGTTATTGCTGCTGTGAGTATTGCTATTAATTTGTTCATAAGGGTGAATCTGTTCAATCTCATTTTACTAACTTTTCTTCTATTTGACAGATTAAATATGTCTCCCCCAGTTTTGTCCAAGATAGTTCAGATCGGACATTACCTTTATGCTTGAAAGCCGATTTTCCTGTGAGGTAAAGTGATAGAATAATAATAGACAGCCTCTTCAGAGAGGAAGTTTGACAGGCAACTCTCCAGAAAAGAAACTATTCCATTTTCCTAATGATCTTGTGATATTCAGGTATTTGGGAGATGTCAAACAGTTCTTCAAGCCCTTGAACCTTTATTTCGGGAAAAGATGGTTTGTCATGCCCAGAACATTCACCATTCTTCCCGATGATTACTTGATTATTAGTGTAAGTCTTGATGCGTTCTTCATAAATTACTATTCTATCATCTATCGGCGTCTCTAACCTGAGCTCTATGCTGAAATTCGTGCATCTGTTTTTCTTGTTGGACCTTTTCCAGGATAAAGGCAATGTCTGCCTGGGGCTGCTCAATGGAACGGATATCAATCATGGGTCAACAATAATAGTCGGAGGTATGGATGGGCTTCTTCTTAGCACTTGCACTTTCTCTTTCCATCCATTCATAATTCTTGCTGCATAGTGAGATGGTTGATTGTTTCAAACATGGAATGATACTTTCCTGGTTTTCCATGTAGATGTTTCTCTGCGCGGCAAGTTAGTTGTGTATGACAATCAACAGAGGCAGATTGGATGGGCTAATTCAGACTGCACCAAGCCACAAGCAAAAAAGGGTTTTCCCTTCCTCTGACGAGCATCGCACACAATAAACGTATGTAAATGATACATAGAGAATACCATTAGAGTTGCTTATCGAATAGCAGCTGCCATTATGTGCCCGATCTCCTCTACAGTCAATAGTAATAAATCCCGCTGTTTGTTGTACTACTAGTTTGTAATATATTGTGTTGTATATACCCATGAAGCAATGTATGTATTATTCAGCTGTAGAGAGAATTTCAGCTGCTTCCATTAAATTAAACCTATTGCGAAATGGCCTGATAATCAACTCATGCAATTGAAGGTTGTATGTAGCTTTAGCAAGCTCAGACCATACGGTTACAACTTGGTGCTGCAAGATCACAGATCCGTATGCATGGTACAATATAATTTCTTTCACCCTGTTCCATTGCAACCAAGAGTGAGAGCGTATTTACAAGGTAACTGAAAAACCATGTGGGTAAGTTACATATCAACATCTCCTACACGGCCGGCCATCTTCACTGGTAGCAAACCAAACCCCCCACCAGCAGGGGGTTCTGGTACGTGTACCTCCCAAGTTGTGTCAATGCACACATTTGGCTACCCATTCACCTCACACAAAACTGGTTAGGTCCAGAAATATTCCCATCTGCATCAACTCTTCAGTCCAAAAAACATGCGTATTCTGCCTAAAAGACCACCACTCTCCCTGCTGACGGCAGAGGGTTCCTCCACAGGATCCTTGAAGTTAGCCATTTCACTCAGCTCTTCAAACGCATCAGCGAGGTTCTGGAGCCGAGCGACAAACTCGATGAGAAGCGAGGCGAACGTCGCCAGCGACAACGCGCTCGCGCTCTCGTACGTCCTCGATTCCCCGACCTCAAACGGCAAGCTCGGATGGGACGGTTGCCGAACGGGCCAGGACGATTGCTGCGCGAACCTGGCAAGGGACGAGTTCGAAGCAAAGCTGTTCGACTTGTGCACTTTGCCGAGATTGGTAACGGTGTGCCCGGGCAATTCACCCTTGGTGATTCCTTCGTGCCGCCTGATGGCTTCCCACCGTTCTGTGTTGACGAGAAGGTAGGACTTCTGATCAATCTTCTTTTGCAGCTCTTCGGCTGCGAGGTGGACTTCTGATAGGATGTTTGAAGAGCTCAGTTTTGTCATGGTCTTGACTTTCTGCCCGAGTTCGCGCAACACTTTGGCGCCTTCCTTGCCCACCCTATGAAGCTCGGCACTGAAAACCTTTCTGCTCTCCGGTGGTGCCTAAAGTCCATAAGAAAAACTAAGTTGGGAATTCAGTAGAGCATTTGTTGCTGACGTGAGAATATGAGATACACAAACCTGAATCTCCGAAAGTATGCACCCATGCAATCCCATGACTGCGAAGGAACAATGCCTCAACGATCCACCAACTTTAGTGTAGCTCCTCCAAGGATATTTCATCGTTTTGTAGGGTCCATGTGGCGGCTCCCATATAGCAAATCCTAACTGCAAACACAGGAAAGTACCTTTGTTAACATTACAAGAACAAGAATAATCCTTGAAGAATTGCATCTCGAGAAGAACAGACCAGGGTTTCCTCTTGAGCTGATGCCTCAACAGCTGCCCTACACCCACTATACAGAGGATCATCAGAAGCTTCGTATGTGAGTATCTTTGAAGGAACCCTCTCATATTCCATGCATTTCAGATATCCATCAACACATCCTGGAATGGCCAACCAAAGTGGTTTTCACATTTTAGCAACAAACCAAGCCTATTCTATTCATGCAACCTGGCAAGTACCCCAAAACAATTCTGATGATGGATAGCCATAGCCCATACCTTCTAAGGATTTTGCGACACCTGCAAAATTCTTTGCTACCAAGTTGTGCAAATCCTCTCCTGCCCAGATCGGGTGTATGCCTATATTGACTGCCAGACTGACGGCAGCACCAACAGCAATCAGTAGAAATCTACTTATGGCCGTACCAGTGAATTTCCCCGTGTTGTATCCAGAGACCGTGACATAGCAGAAAGTCAGCAAGAAGACACGAAGTCCATACTCATATGGTTTCATCTTGGGGTGCAGCTTTGTCAAGGTTGCACAGAATGCTACCAATCAGAAAGCATAAAAGCAACAAACTAAGAATCAGGTACGTTCAAACGTCAAAATTTTATTATGTACAGAATGATTTCAACATCTCTCAATACTCACCAACAATAAAAGTGCTTATGATAAGAACCACTACATCGAATTTTCCCATGTGTGTGGACAATTCAGCAACAGCTAGAGCAAGCCCTGCTGCAGTAAGAGTTCCCAATCCCCTGTTAAGCCCTTTGCTCAAGGTTGCACCTGTGTCACAAGAAACCGAGTTAACTACTGAATATGTGTACACTGTACAAGAGCACCGGGAAAATAGCCACAGGAAAGGTTCTTGGGCTAACAGTAACTGTTTAGAGATTTTTAAGCTTGGTGGTACCTTCTGCTTATGCATATCAGCAACATTGCAGAAAATAACATTAAGCTTTACCAGTATAGCACAACGATGGAAGTGTTTCACCAGCATATAAATTCAGTACGCTTTTCAGAAGGTCTTCTGAACAAACTGTAAGATGTGGTCCTCAGTCACTCGATCATTTTCAATTTGATGCTAGATATCCCAGTATACACAATAAAAACTATTATAAAAGTGAACAAATAAAACAAACACAAACACCAATATCTTAATCTACTGGTAATCTTGGTCTTCTCCGATTATCAATAACCATGCTTCTTCTACTGTCATCGCTATGCATCAAATTTCAATGTTAAGAGTCACGCTAGCATAATATTACCGCGTAATTCACTCGTGTGACATCACAAACCATTGAAAAATAATAATGATCGAACTTTACAACTGTAGCATCGCATAAGAAGGGTCTCCTAATTGCACGCTAAAACTTGACTAATTTTGCACATCCGCAATTCTGCATGTTCGTTCACTATAGAATTAACTAGCGTATCATAGTTGATTAAATCAGATCGAAAACGTTCAGAAATTTACCCCTAATAAGGAAAACGAATCAACAACTAGATGCATTCATACATCCATGCATTAGCACATAGAAAATCACGCATCATTAGCCCAAGGACCGCAACGCGCGCCCAGAACGCACCAATGCTAAACTCGAAGACGACGACGACGGTGAGGATGGCCCAGACGGAGTGGCTGACGATGTCGCTGGGCTCGCGGAGGAACACGAGCAGCGTGATGAGCGCGAGAGCCGTCGCCACCTTGGCCGCGAACACCGGCTTCCGCGGGTCCTTGCGCGCGAACGCCCACATCTCCACCGCCGCCGCTCGCACCGCCTCCGCCGCCCGCCGCAGCCGCCCCTCCCGCGCCTCGCCGGTGTCGGCGGGGACGCCCCAGTCGAACGAGAGCAGCGAGTCCCGCAGCCCCCGCTGGTCCAGCGTCGACCGCAGCGACCGCAGCTCCGGCGGCATGGTGGCCGGCAGCGACCCCATGGGGCGGTGGCGCTCGTGCCCTTGCCACGCGCGCGGCGGTTCGGCACAACAACGCGCGCGCGCGCGTAGGACGCCGGGAGTTTCTGGCTCCGTTTTTCTCGGGGCTCTATTTAATACATTTCTGTCGGCTAAATTTTTTTTTAGAAATCAGTCACTTTCTAAGCTATTGGATGCGCTTTGTGATTGGTGAAAGAAAGAGAGAGAGAGAGTGGAAGACCGTCTGATGCGTTCTGTGATTGGTGAGAGAGAGGGAGAGAGGGTGGAAAGTGAGATTGGATTGGGGATATAAGGAGGGTGATATCTAGAGTATTAGATCTCCCTCTGATGGTTCAAAAAGTGACTGATTTTCAAGAAAAAATGTTGTATAGATGCAGCCGTGCCGCACTGCCGCAGGCGTTCGGTATCTTTGTCTGGCGCTCGCTCCAGAGAAATTGGCATGTGTTGGCGGTTGCATTGTCCTATTCGCGTACACTGCAGCGACGGCGATGTAAGTGGAGTGCTTCTTCTTCTACGTGACGCGACGCGAGTGTGCCCGGCGAAGCGAAGCGAGCGACGATGGCGTCTCGCCACGCCGTGACAGGGCGGAAACGAGCAGCGCGCGTGGGTCCGAAGAGTACATTGAAGACTTGAAGACACGCACACGCGCCTGTGCTTCTATTACACATTAGAAGTTTTGTGAAGGTTTCAGGGTCTCATGGTGCATGGACATGCGCTTTACCAGTAAAGTAAACGAAGACGCGTGTATACGTCGATCCTATCCTATGGATCGAATCGGAATGGATGGAATCATGGAAACAAACACCGTCACCCCGCCACGAGACCACTGGCATGTCGTTTCTCCTCTTCTCTAAGGCATTAACAGAGCAATTCTCCTCGAGCTGCCGGCGGAGAGGGGCCATTGTCATCCCTGCGTCTGAATAACGCCATTCGGCCCACTGCATTGAAACCGCGACGGCCCACGGAACTTTCTTTCCGGACCACATAAATCTTCCCAAAATCCCCGTATCTGCTACTATCATAGTCGGCTGGCCCTACTACTCCCTCACCCCATCGGCCATCGCACCCCACGGCTGCAGTGCCGACGCCTCGTCGCTTTCCTCTTCCTCGCTCCCCCACCGCCGCCGCCGCGTAATCAAACACCACCGATACAGGAGACGCGAAAGATATCCGAGTTCACAGGACGGAGGCGAGCGTGTCATCACCATGGCGGCAACCATGGCGACGACAAGGAGAATAGCAGAAGGGAAGGCGGCTGAAACACCAAATGGAGTCGGCGGGAAGAGCGGCGGGAAGATGAGTTAGTTTAAATGGCAAACTTGTAATTTATCAAATGAGTTTGTAAGAGTGCGAGGCCCACCCGTCGGGTGATCGAGGGCATTATATACAATCACTGTGCAATCGTAAGACATGTTCAGAAATGAAACAGACTTATCTCCTTGCCACCTACTTTCCACTTCCTGTTCTTCTTTTCTGCTTCCCCTTATTCTTCGCTAATCCCTCAATCCAGTCCACAATACCGGTAGCAATCGGGCCGACTTTACAGGGCATAACAAATTGGTATCAGAGCTTGGCGATCCCGCGCTAATTCCTGAAATCCTCCCGACTTTGACCGGTAAAATTCCTGAAAAGGGGTACCGATCGCTCTCGGGCTTGATCGGTGTAACTCCCGATTTGGGTTCGGTTGGTTTGGAGAAGGAATTGCGACGGCGCCAGCAAAACGAGGTATCCAAGTAGTACAAGTTGTGGAGGCCATGGAAGCTATGGAGAAGCGGATGAAAGAATGGATGGAACACATGAAAACCGAACTGGTGGAAGAGATGAAAAGGGCGACGGAGGCACAACTGGCAGCGGTAGACCGAAAGATGGAACAACAAGGAGCGCAGCTCGAACAGATGCAAATGAAGGTGAACCTCTTGCTGGAATCTATCGGAAAGATTCAACAGGAACAGGTTCATGTAGCAAAAGCGATGAAAGGATCTGCACCACCACCGCTCGTGATTCCGGCGAGGGAAGGACCGGGAATCATGGGGGTAAGGCCATCGGATGCTCAAGGGCAAACTCTAACACGGGCATCACCAACTTCACAGCATATAATTTTGTCCCCCCCCTACCCCCATACAACCTGAGTTGCCGGACACCAATTCCGCTACTGATGCAGGAGGAAGACGCACTTGGATGCCGAAAATGGACTTCCCCAAATTCAATGGAACTGAGGCAAGAATATGGATCGATAAATGTCAAACCTTCTTTGCCATGTATCAAATTCCACCAGGATTTCGGGTAGCAGCAGCTACGATGTACTTGGAGGGCAGTGCCGCTCATTGGTATCAGGCGTATAAATCAACAAACACTTGGCATGACTGGGAGCATTTTCAACAGGCGGTGCTGTTTGAGTTTGAAACGAACGATCACAGTAACAAAATGAGGGAAATGCTGCAGTTGAAACAAACTGGTACGGTCGAGGAATATAAGAAAGAATTCGATAACTTGGTATATCAACTTAGGCTTTATGACCGAAATATAGGCGAAGTGATGTTGATTACACAATTTATACTCGGATTAAAAGATGAATTGAAAGCAGCTGTTGAAACTCAAATGCCAGATTCGGTTAGTAAGGCCGCCCTATTTGCAAGTGTGCAAGAAAGTGTTTTGGACCGAACTAAAAAAATTGGTTACAGAGGAGAAAATACCAAGACATACAAGCAGTTTGGGGGGTATCAAAAAGGAGATAACCGAAGCAAATTTACTCCAAATGAAGTGTGGAAAGCTCAGCAGTTGAAGACATATAGAAGATCAAATGGATTGTGTTTTAAATGCGGGGAAAAGTATTCTCCAGATCACCACTGCTCCAATCCCGCCCAAGTAAAAGCCATTGAAGTGGAAACCAGTGCCACTTACTTATCAGATGCCGTCCTGGACGTTATAACTGCCATAGAGGATACTAACCATGAGGAGGAGATGTTTTTGTCTCTTAATGCATTGTCAGGAACCACTACTGCTAAAACTATCAGATTACGAGCAATGGTTGGAAAACAGGTGCTGCTCATGTTACTAGATTCCGGTAGTTCACATACTTTTATTAATGCTGCAATTCTAGACACTTTACCTGATAAACAAGAACAAGTACCTCCTATGTCAGTAAGAATTGCTAATGGAGATGCACTAAGCTGTAATACAGAACTCAAAGGATTCACGTGGCTGATTCAAGGACTTACATTCCAACATGATATGAAAGTACTGCAATTAGGAGGATATGACGCCATTCTTGGAATGGACTGGTTGGAAAAATATAGTCCTATGAGTTGTGACTGGGTTAATAAATGGGTGCAGTTTCATCATAAAGGACAGCTTGTCAGATTACAAGGATTACCAGAGGATACAAGTATTACTCTTCAGGAGGTGTCTATCGAACAGATTGTTAAATGGCATAAGCGCAATGATCTATGGGCCACTGCCATTGTTGAATCTGAGGTTGAAGTCCTAGAAGAGAACATACCACCCGAAATTCAACAAGTTATTCAGAAATTTGCCCAAGTGTTTCAGGAACCTACAGAACTACCTCCACATCGAAATTATGACCATGCCATTACCTTAGTGCCAACAGCAGTCCCAGTGAACTCACGACCTTATCGGTATTCTCCTCAGCAAAAAGATGAGATCGAGAAACAAGTAGCGGAAATGATATCCAAAGGAACTGTCAGTCCTAGCATCAGTCCTTTTGCCTCTCCTGTATTGCTAGTGAAGAAGAAAGATGGTAGTTGGCGTTTTTGTGTGGATTATCGACGACTTAATGCTCTAACTATCAAAAACAAGTTTCCTCTACCTATTGTTGATGAATTATTAGACGAATTGGCAGGAACAAAATACTTCTCTAAGTTGGATTTGAGAAGTGGGTATCACCAAATTCGCATGGTGCCTGCAGATGAGGATAAAACAGCTTTCAAAACCCATCACGATCATTTTCAGTTCAAGGTCATGCCCTTTGGCCTTACTAATGCGCCGGCAACATTTCAATGTCTTATGAATTCTATTTTTGCTGCGTATATTCGAAAGTTTGTGTTAGTGTTTATAGATGATATACTCATTTATAGTCCAAATCTTGAGCTTCATATTCAGCATTTGGATTTGGTCTTCCAAGTATTACAAAAGCATCAGTTATATGTCAAAAGATCCAAATGTACATTTGCAGCACCTCAGCTCGAGTATTTGGGGCACATTATCTCGGATAAGGGAGTGGCCACCGATCCAGCCAAGACTCAAGCTATGCAACAATGGCCAATACCTTCTAACATCACTGAATTGCGAGGGTTTTTAGGTCTCACCGGTTATTATCGGAAATTTGTAAAGAATTATGGATTGTTAGCTAAACCCCTTACAAACCTGCTGCAGAAACGGAAAGGGTTTCATTGGACAGAGCAAGCACAGGAAGCATTTCAGCAATTAAAAGAGGCTATGAGTACTGCGCCAGTTCTTGCCTTGCCAGACTTTCATAAACCTTTCATAATTGAGACGGATGCATGTAATTCTGGTATAGGTGCTGTATTATTACAAGATGGTCATCCAGTAGCTTACTATAGCAAAGCCTTGGGGATAGCAAACCAAAAGTTATCAATTTATGAAAAAGAATTTTTAGCCATAATGATGGCTGTAGACCGATGGAGATCATACTTGCTCAGAGGCCCTTTCATTATTAAAACTGATCATCGCAGCTTGTGTCATCTCGAAGATCAATTACTCACTTCAGAATTACAACGCAAAGCTATGACTAAACTCATTGGATTTCAATATACATTTCAATATAAGAAAGGTACAGACAATACACCTGCGGACGCCTTGTCGCGTGTGGGTCATTTACTGGTTTTAACAAAGATTGTCGAGAGTCCAACCAAGATGGTCACAGGAAGTATTGAATTCTTATCTTCAGAGACAAATCAAAGACCTTCGCTCCAAGAATTGGCTATCGCAGGCAGTAACAGTCAAGGTTACACACTATCTGAAGGCCTCATCCGTCGCGATGGAAAAATTTGGATTGGTGCTAACACCGGCCTGCAAACGAAAATTATCCAAGCCTTTCATTCCTCAGCTCTGGGTGGACATTCAGGTATGCAGGCCACATACCATCGGATCAAAAAGCTGTTTAACTGGCAGGGACTTAAACAAGCTGTTAATGAGTTTGTCAAACAATGTCAAATTTGTCAACAATCTAAACATGAAAATTGTCATTCTCCGGGGTTACTCCAACCATTACCAATACCACAAGGAGTTTGGCAAGATATAACAATGGACTTTGTGGAAGGATTGCCAAAATCTGATGGCTATACAGTAATCTTGGTGGTGGTCGATAGGTATACTAAATATGCTCATTTCCTCCCATTGAAACACCCATTTACAGCTATGCAAGTTGCTAAGCTTTTCCTCAATAATGTGGTTAAATTACATGGGCTACCTAAATCCATTGTATCGGATAGGGACAAGGTATTCACCAGTCATTTTTGGCAAGAATTGTTCAAACAATGTGATACTAAACTAAATCTTAGTACAGCTTACCACCCTCAATCGGATGGTCAAAGTGAGCGTGTCAATCAATGCTTAGAGATGTATTTGCGTTGTGCCGTGGCAGCATCACCAACCAAATGGTCTTCTTGGCTTGCACTAGCTGAATATTGGTACAATACGAGTTATCACACTACGGTTGGGTGTACACCATTTAAAGCTCTTTACGGGATTGATCCTTATTACAATATGGTGCCTTCCTTATCAACTTCGCAGTCTGCTGAAGCTGATGAAGTGGTACAAGAACGACAATTCTTTTCGGATCTCTTACAGCACCAGTTGCACAAGGCTCAAACTCGCATGAAGCAAAACACTGACAGAAAGCGTTCTTTTCGGGAATTCCAAATAGGTGATCAAGTGCTGTTGAAGTTACAACCATACGCTCAACATTCTGTGGTGAATCGTCCGTACCCCAAATTATCCTTCAAATATTTTGGACCTTACATCATACTGGAGAAATTGGGTTCAGTAGCTTATCGGTTAGCTCTCCCAGACAACAGTCAGATTCATCCGGTTTTTCACGTCTCTCAATTGAAGCCATTTACACCGAATTACTCCCCGGTATTTTCCACCTTACCTTCTCCGGCGGCATTGGACATATCTGAATTAACGCCAGAAGACATCTTAGATCGCCGTCTAGTCAAAAAGGGTAATACTGCGCATCTGCAAATACTCACTAAATGGGCATCTTTACCGGCGCAGTTGGCCACCTGGGAAGACTATCACGTTTTGCGAGATCGCTTTCCAGACGCTCCAGCTTGGGGACAAGCTGGGCCTCCAGGGGGCGGTAATGTCATCACCATAGCGGCAACCATGGCGACGACAAGGAGAATAGCAGAAGGGAAGGCGGCTGAAACACCAAATGGAGTCAGCGGGAAGATGAGTTAGTTTAAATGGCAAACTTGTAATTTATCAAATGAGTTTGTAAGAGTGCGAGGCCCACCCGTCGGGTGACTGAGGGCATTATATACAATCACTGTGCACCGTAAGACATGTTCAGGAAATGAAACAGGACTTATCTCCTTGCCACCTACTTTCCCCTTCCTGTTCTTCTTTTCTGCTTCCCCTTATTCTTCGTTAATCCCTCAATCCAGTCCACAATACCGGTAGCAATCGGGCCGACTTTACAGGGCATAACAGAGCGATGTCGGAGGCGGCGGCGATCTGCCTGTCGTGGGCGCCCAAGTTGCCTTCCCTGCCGACGAACAGCGGTAGTAAGAAGGACTCGGGGCCGAACCCGAGCAACGCGCAGGAGTCCCTTTGGAAGCCCGGGAGCGAGCTCGTGGACGGGCTCTTCGTGCCCCCGAGGGACCCGGGGAAGGCCAACAAGCTGGCGAGGAAGAACGTGAAGGACACCACCGGCAACGGCCGGTGAGTTGCGTCGCGCGTAGAAATTAGAGTATCTCTGATGGTTTATTGATGACTTCATGGGAGGGGTGATGGATGGAAGCTTATGATTTGTTGCTTCGTTTTTTCAGGTTCGACATGCCGGCGCCGAGCATCACTCCCGAGTTGAAGAAAGATCTTGAGGTTTTGCAGGTATAGTGTTACACTTCCGTGCATCCTTATTAGTAATGGGAGTCTGTATTATGTAACTGTGGAAAACAGAGAACTAGCTGTCGAAAATTTAGGAAGGCAATCTTGACAGGGTAAACAACAGCATCGTTGAGCAGCTGCCATTGGATAAATTTGTACTTTGTAGTAGAGTGAATGTAGAGAATTTTGCTGCAACAAAACAGAAGCTGTTTGCTTTCGTCTTGACTCAATATAAGAGAAAATACCCATGAACCTAGCACCCATAATTGAGTGAACTCTTGATATGCAATCTGTGTTTGCTCAACGACGTGCATCATCTTTGGAGGGTATTCTGATAGCATTTCAATCTGAATGTTTTACTTCTAAAAATTGAATAGTTCTACTTGAGAATTGTGATACAATGTAAATGTTGAATACACGATGTTGGATGGGACTGTTTCTACTCTCTTGGTATCGTGTGCTCGAGTTTTTCTGTTTTTGGTGGCTTAAGCAATAATACGTTCGCCATCTGTTTTGCAGCTGAGGCATGTAATGGACCCTAAAAGGCACTTCAAGAGGGCAGGAAAGTCCAAGGTCCTTCCTAAATACTTCCAAGTAAGCAATCAAAATCAGTAAGCCTTATTAACATTTAGATCTTCAGTCTGTTGAAAACTTTACAACAATTATGGGGAATATATGCTGAATATTTCTTCATTTTTTAAAGAAAGATATGCTGAATATTTCTATAATTGATTTAGGTTGGTACAGTTATTGAGCCCGCATCTGAGTTCTTCTCAAGTAGGCTGACAAAGAAGGAGCGGAAGACAACGTTGGCTGATGAGCTGTTATCTGATCAATCTCTTAAGAACTACAGGTAAGCTCATCTTACTTTTCTACCATGGAGTGATACTGAAAGACTCACCAACTTTGTTCTTGTTGTCAGTACAAGTTTTTGTGTATCAAATTATTAATTACATATGGCCTTTAGTATCTATGAATTCATGTGTAGTTATACATCACCAGAACCACATTCAAAAGAATAGACTTATGGCCTGTTTGGAAGAGAGGGATTACTTTAGGGATTTTTATGAATTTGAACTAAATCCTAAGGATTTGGATCCAAATCCCCCAATTCCAACAGGCCCGTAGACTTAAGAGCCTTGTCACTGTGATTTGGAATTGGGGTTCTGAAGCAAGGCTTCAGTGCATTAATCATTATCCTAGTTTTGAATTAGGTGTTTTTTTTTCCTGATAGATTTCATCTGTAACATATCCCAAGTTAAATCCAGTACAGAATGTATCTTTTCCATGTAACTAAGCATTTCTGAAATTTAATTTTCATCAATGTCCATTAAAATGCAGGATGCGCAAGGTGAAGGAAATTCAGGAGACCCGAACACCAGGTGGCAACCAGAAGTGGAAAAACAAGGGCAAGAAAACATGTAAAAGGTCCAAGGATAGGCGGAAATGAGATTCTTGCTGCTACGTTCACGTGGTTTGCAAGAATCGTGTTTGCTTGGTTCTATTTGATTTGGGTCTATTAAATTTTGGGTACGGAGAGGCGGACTAAGTATCTCGATAGCCTCGGTCCTTTTCATATGGTTGTAGTGAATCGTGTTTGCTTGGTTCTATTTGATTTGGCGTGCGGAGAGGCTGCTCATCCATTTCGGCGAAATACAGTGATTCGACTCACGAAGGCGATAGGTCTCACGGAATTGAGGTTTGCTACGGGTTAAGTTGCATGCGGCAACCTATGCTGACACAAATACATGAAGTTGCTATGATTTTTTTTTAATGTTAAATCGACTCTCCATCGCTGAAATGGAACATCATTCCATTTTTAGAATGATAATATGTGTCTTGTGCACTATAGGCCCCGTTTTGGACGGTTTCCGGCCGGCTTTTGCTTCGTGGAAGCCAGAAGCCCATCCCAAACAACATGTTTTCTTGTGGTGAGAAGTCGAAAGCCTGTAGCCGTCCTCAACATGGAGAAGTCAAGAGCCTACAGCCGGCCTAGGGTAGCTTCCCATGGTTTGCACGAGTTGGGTTCTAACTTTGCCACTAGAATTGGCTAAAATTACATACCTCATACCAGGTATAAAACCCCAAACTCACCTCTCTCACTCCCCATTCTCCACCCACACCCGATTCGAACAGAGGGAGCGGTGGCGCTAGGGTTAGCACCCAGCGCCGGTGTAGACTACCTGTGCCTGTCGGCGGCGACCTCGCGTTAGTCTCCATCACCTCCGCCCATCGATCTTTGCTGTCGTCGTGTCGGCTTCCATCGTCTCCTCCTCGGTCTTCGCTATCTCCACCCGTTGGTCTCCACTGCCTCCTCCCCGGTCTCTGCCTCCTCCGACCCTCTCTCCACCGTCTCTGGTGCCTCCACCCGACGCTGCCATCTCCACTCGACGCCCCCATCTCTGTCCTTCGCCCCAAACCATCACTCTCCGCATCCGACCGGCTTGTCATCCACCCGCCGCACCACCTCTGCCCTCGTCAACCCCCTGCCACCCGAACCATCACCGCTCGATGCTGCCCACCATCGTCCCTTTTCCCTTGGCTCCGACCGGCCGCCTCCACTCGTGTAGATCTAGTTTTTTTTCCCTGATATAGATGAATTACTTATATAATCATGGAATTCATTACTGTGTAATCATGTGATCCGATGATTGACGTACTTGTGTGCAAATTTGATTATTGTTGAATGAAATTTAATTTGCAATTTATACGCTAATTTTCTTACATTTGCAATGAAATTTTGGTAGATTTCATAGGAATTGATATGCAAAAGTTCAAAGCAAAGATCTCATATATGTACCGTTTTGTATTTCATACTTGGAAATTGAAAATGTAGTACATTTAATACTTAAATTTACATTTCTATGCAAACAAGCAAAAAAAAATCAAATCCACTTCTAATGTCGTTTCAAATGGCATCTAACAAGTTATCATTTGTCTCATAGACATTTAATACATTTTCCAATTCAGAATAGACAGACAGTCTAGCTAAAAGCCAGACCGTCAAATATTAAACTTCTTTAGTTCAGCCTTTCGGCCATACAACTCAGTCGGAAACTGTTTTTCCATAAAAGCTATAGTCATGCAAAACAGGACCTATAAGGAACTGTCCTTATTCTCTCTTGTAATCCCTTTGCATTCCTCATTTCTATGTCGTTGTGGCTGTAATCCCTTTGCATGCCATGTTTCTAGGTCGTCCTAGCTGCTGCGGCTGGCCAGGCACTGATGTTTTGGGCAATGCTTTCAGAGGGGAGGGTTGCTGCCATCTATCGTATCTCTAGTCCACATAGCACCTTAGCAGCTCTGGAGGAGGGTGACACAGAGTCGTCGGTCACGTCGTCTCTGCCGGCCCCGTTGGATGATGATCACATAGGCGATTTGCAGCTCTGCAGGCTGTGTTTGCAATTGCTCTGCAGGCTGTGTTTGCAATTTTCTGTGGAAATGTGTTAATCTGCTACAGTTGGCTGCGCTGGAAAGGCTACACCGTGATATTGATGAAGTAAAAAAGAGTTATTCGATGCACAATGTTTGGTTTTAATTTTACTCCTGTTTCTTAATTTGACAATATTGGTCCCTTTTTCTACAATTGTATAGTTCACAGGTATAATTTGGTCCGAATTATAAACCATAACGAGATTGACCTGTAAAAGATATTTCAGAACTCTCTACATTATATAGTAGCATTTTGTACAGGATATCAGTCCTAAGCTCTTATTTTTCATTCATATATCTCATAAATTTATGTTTTGAAAGATGTAGGAATGTTAATACGAGTCTGAGTCTTTTTAGGACATGGAGCTTGAAGGAACCTTTATTATAAATTATATCCCTTCCAGAAGATGTCAATTGGGATTGATTTTCGGTCTATTAGACATTTGGGGCAAGGATTGTTATAAATATTGTGTATGTATTCATGAGGCCCAATGAGCAATATATAGAGAGAGTACAAAACGAATATGTCATAGACATTCAAGGAAATACAAAAGGCATATAAGGAAATACAAAAGAATTTCTACTCTAACACCCCCCCTAAACTCATGGTAGATCACACACTGAGTTTGGAGAGAAAATACAATTGTTGTACCATAGTCTGTGACTTCATGAAGAAGTCAGCAATCTGTAACTCTGAGAGCACAAACTGTAAAGCAAGTACTCCATCCTGCACCTGTGAGTGAGTGTATGAAGCATCCACACCAATGTGCTTGGTGAGCTCATACTTCACTGGGTCATGAGCAATACTGATAGCACATGTACTGTCAGACAAAAGAGTTGTAGGTTCCATCACATGCACTCCAAAATCTGCAAGTAGCCGCCTCAACCAAGTAATCTCTGCTGTCACTGCTGCCATAGCTCTCAACTCAACCTTTACACTCAAACGGGAAACTGTAGTATGCTTCTTTGTCTTCCAAGCAATTAGGGAGTAGCTAAGAAAAACACAGTAAACAGAAAGAGAACGACGATCAGAAGGATCACTAGCCTAGGTCGCGTCGGAGTGCGCTTGAAGCTGTAGTGAGGTGGATCTAGGAAAAAACAAACGACGAGAGATAGTCTCACGCAAGTAGCGAAGAACACGAAGAAAGTGACTGTAGTGAAGATGGGCAGGACGATCTATGAATTGACTCAAGATATGAACAACATAGACAATATCAGGACGAGTACTCACAAGATACACCAAACTCCCAACAAGATGTCGATATCGAGTAGGATCCTCAAGAACATCACCATCAGTGGCACGAAACTGTAGGGATAACTCCATGGGAGTCTCAATAGTGCGAGTGTCAGTTAGACTAGACCGATCAAGAAGATTATGGACATAGTTCTGCTGGGAGAGGTAGTAGCCCTCGGGCATGGAAGAGACCTAGTACTCCATTAGTGTATGTCTAATAGAGGAACATTATCGAAACAGTTAGCTATTTAGAATGTGTTAATAGGCTAGAATATAGTGATTAGTTTAGAAGGATTAGTGCTGAAATGAATAGTAGTTGTTGATCTGTTAGTAATCAGTGTAGCATATAATGGTGTGTCAATTAGTAATTAGTGGCCAAGGTTAAGTGAGCTAAAATCAAGTAATCATAATAAGATTGGGTATATGTATGTACCTATATGTCAAAAGATTAATGGACTATATAAGTTAAGGTAATTAGGGGCTAACTAGTCTGCCTTTTGCTACTAAACTCAAAGAATAAGGATTTAGTAATAGACCATATAGGGTATAGTTGTCCCAATAACATGCAAACCCTAGAACATGGCTAACATAATAGTAATGGTAATAGTTATAACTTAATTGACTAGAGCCAAACAATGATATAGTCACGTTTAGGCATCTACATGTGCACACGATCCAACAGGCAGTAAGCCCAAACCCGTAGATCCCCTGATGCAATGTCAGGCTGATATCTAGCCAATGCTTGGGAATTCCAACTAAGGCTCATGGAATTTCTTTAATAAATATGAATCGATTAGAGAAACCCTTAAATGAACCAGGTCCCATGTGGCGGTGAGACTTATGTCTACCTAGTACGAACCACGCACTTATGCATAGGTCTCACCTGGATCTCATGCAATTTCTTCGGTAAATAGGAAGTAATAACTAAAATAATCATTAGAACAGCTAGACGTCACGTGAGCAGCGGTGGTATGTTCCCTAGTGGATAATAAAAGTTCATCCACCAGGCATCGCCTAGGCTCTAGCTATCACCCATCACTATACGTTCCCACTGATCGAATGATTCGTGATCCGTAAGCATATCTGAGAGTATTACCTAACCAGGTAATCTCTCCCATCTAGGTAACCATTGAGGAATGTTCCTGTGGACATTCTCTCTCTCCCTGTTGGATTTACCTAGTTTGGTCTGAAGTATTTCTTTCATCAACTTCTTTGGTTATACTTCGTCTAAAGTATTTCCTTCACCAACTCCTCTGAATATAATTCGTCTGCAGTATTTCCTTCATCAACTCCAAATAAGTATATATATATATTTAGGTCTCATTTGAAGTACCCTCTACTTTCAAAATATCGGTAAGTATGTTTAGTTCTGTTTGAAGTATTTTCATTTGTTTGAATGTCTTTGGATTTAGTGGATTTCATTTGGTTATTTTTAGATGCTCTTGGATTTAGTTGTATTCTGCATAGTTAGACTCTGAAGCTATAATGGGACAAGAATCCCAACAAGATCGAGGCCGAAATCAAGATTGTCCGAATATTGAACAGGATGATTATTAACATATTGAGCGTGAGGATTATCAGAACCTTGAGCAAGAACAAGATCGAGGTTATCAGAATATTGAGCAAGGTGAGTCAATACTTTGATTATATTGCATCTAATTTCTGCAATTATGTTGCTTTAAATTATGAAATTGCATTGCTATGTTTTATACAACTATATTAGTCTAGCTCATAGTTAAATGCCTTAATAATAGTTGTGTATAAACTTCCAATCTTTGAAATTGGACATTATCCTTATCACCATAGAATTAATGGTTAACATACTAGCTTATAAGTATGTATCTAAGTGTCATGCTTAGCCTTGTTTAGATACATTGTCATTCAGGCAATAAATTGCCCAACATCACTTAATCTTTTGAAAATAAAATTGGGCAGTCGAGGTTGGAGTCTGGCTGGTATGTTGGACTAAAGGTTATTTTAAAAACAAAATAGCTAGAAATGTAAATGCAGAAGAGTAAAGACAAGAATAAACCACAATGGAGACAATGAAGTTTTTTTCGTGGTATCGAAGACTTGCCGATCTTTACTAGTCCACGTTGAGGAAGCTTGAACTAATCAAGCCGGCTCCACAATTTAAGCATTTACCCTCGATCATTATCGTTGCTCTTCCTCTACTCCGGAGATGGTGAGCACGCAACCACTTCACAATCACTTGCCGGGTCACTTCACAAACTCCTTTCAAGTGATCACCGCATAACTTCTTCTTCGAGTCATCTAGGTGCTGGCAAGCACCAAGAGTAACAAATTGTAGCGCTCGCTTGAAGACAATCAAGTGCCAAGGTGATCAACTAATAATGCAATGCACTTGAATGCTCTCAACTACCTCAAAATAGGAATTCGAAGCAAATGAGTAGTTGAAGTGTGTATATGAGCTCAAGAGACTTCAATGCAAGAGCACAATGCTTAATGATCTCAAGAGTTACTTCTAGAAGGCAGGTGGGGGTATTTATACCCCTTACCAACAAATCTATCCGTTAGAACCACTTTCCTGGAAAAATCAGGATTTGCGGTAGTACCGCTGTTGAATGGCTGGTACTACCGATTTCTACTCAACAGTCGAACAGTGGCATTTAGTGCTCTGAACTAGCCGTTACGGATAAAGTTGCGGTACTACCGCCAACTGATAATCGGTACTACCGCGACGCGGTAATACCACTCGGCTAGAACGGAACTATCGATCTCAAGAGCTCAAGAAAACTCAGTAATACACCTTCTTTGGAAAAAATGTGCCGCCATTAAAATATCGGTACTACCGCACTCCGGTAGTACCACTCAAAACATGCGGTCATAACGTTTTTCAAGGGAGATCAAAAGCTGCCAAAAACACAATCTCTGTTATATACGTATCACCATATATAAATCGGCACTACCGACCTGCGGTAGTACCACAGTTCAAATGTGGTCGTTCTGATTATCAGAGAGAATAAAAAACACTTGGAAACGTTCAGACCACTCGTTCGGACCGTCCACGTGTTTCGTCCAGATCGGCTTGAACATTCGGACCGTTCGATCAGACCTTCCGATCGGTCACCCGACCTGCGGTAATACCGTTTTAAAAACATCGGTACTACCGACTTGCGGTAGTACCGCTTGCACACTTGCGGTCATACCGATTTGCAAAATATTTTTCCAGAAGCTTAAATCAAAACAATGCATGAACCCTAGCTGATCATTATGGCACAAAAATAGTCTTTCAAGCTACTAGCCAGAATCCCTCTTTATAGTACAGCGTTTATCCTATATACCTAGTCTTTTCTCCAAACTCCGAGACTAGTAAAAACAATAAAAGGGTCCTCAGGTAATACAATACCCTTGTCTTGATTCATATTGATCTTTCATCTTATTTGCATAGCTAATAGCCTTGTCATCAATAAATCATTGGGACTTAACCTTTAACACATCTTAGCACACATGTTAGTCCCTTAACCATGTTGACATTAATTACCAAAAACAAACTGAGGGCCAAGATACTTTCAACTGGTACAAAGCTCGTTGGATACTCCGTAGCTTTTCTCAGCAACCGGGTGTCGATTATGGTGAGACTTTTAGCCTAATCGTTAAACCTGCCACCATATGCACTGTTCTCTCGGTCGCTCTTTCTCATGACTGGCCGGTTCATCAGTTAGATGTTAATAATGCCTTTCTCCATGGCACCTTCTTCGAGACAGTGTATTGCCAACAACCCTCTAGTTTTACTGATCTTTCTAAACCCGAGCATGTATGTCGCCTCAACAAATCATTGTATGGCCTCAAGCAAGCACCGCACGCATGGTTTAGCCGGTTTGCTTCGCATCTTTTCTCGCTCGGCTTCATCAGCTTTAAAGCTGACCCATCTCTCTTTATTCTATCATGGGATTTCCATGTCTTCTACCTTTTACTCTATGTCGATGACATTGTCCTCACCAGCTCATCCACGCAACTTCTCCACTGGATCATTGTTGCTCTCCACCAAGAATTTTCGCTCAAGGATCTTGGCGAGCTCCACCACTTTCTCGGTGTTTCGGTCACCCGCACCTCTCATGGGATGTTCCTCTCTCAGCAGCAATATATTCTTGATGTCCTTGACCGTACCGGTATGCGTACATACAACCACTATAGCACGCCCATCGACACCAGCTCTAAACTTCCGACGTCAAGCGGCGAACCCGTCGCTAACCCCACTGACTACCGCAGCTCGGCCGGTGCCGTACTGTACATGACATTTACCCGTCCAAATGTTACGTATGCTGTCCAACAGGTGTGCCTTCACATGCATAATCTGCGGGAGCCACACCTCAACTTGATCAAACGGATTCTTCGCTACCTCAAAGGTACCATTGATCATGGTCTGCAGCTGCGTCGGTCCTCCCCTGACTTGCTCACCGCCTACACCGACGCTGACTGAGCCAGATGCCCGGACACCCACAGGTCTACTTCCAGCTATGACATCTTCCTTGGTGACAACCTCGTGTCCTGGTCCTCCAAATGCCAAAACACCGTCTCCCGCTCCAGTGCCGAGACAGAATACCGCACCGTGGCTAACGCCGTGAACGAAGCATCCTGGCTCCAACAACTCCTCGCAGAACTTCGTCATCCCACCGTCGTCTACTGCGACAACATCAGCGCCGTCTACCTCTCCACCAACCCTGTCCAACATCAGGGCACCAAACATGTGGAGATCGATCTCCATTTTGTGCGTGAACGGGTTGCTCTCGAAGACGCCCGGGTTCTACATGTTTCTACCACTTCGCAATATGCCAACATCTTCATCAAGGGTCTACCGACAGCCGTCTTCTCTGAGTTCTGCTCCAGCCTGAATGTCCGTCCCGCTCCCACTCCGACTAGGGGGGGGGGTGTTATTCTGAACAGTGCATGCATGCATGTCAAGCTCCCGCGCCGTCTGGCTGTCCCATAGCGCCACGTCTGAACAATGCCAGCATGCACGTCGAGCTCCCGCGCCGTCCAGCTGTCCTACACGTGAGTGCCTCGCATGTCTACCGCTGACTGCTAGTTGCTCTTGTATATAAGTACACACCGATAGCATGAAGGGATACGGGTAGGCTACGATAACAACAATTCAAAATTTCTACCACGTAAACCAGGAAGCCAAGTAAGAAGATGATCACAGATCGTTACCACTAGACGCGCAGAGCAGCGGAAGAAGCGTCGGATCAGCTTGGTCCAACGAAGAGCGCGTCGATGTACTGGTTGTAGTCGATCGTCCAGTGTCCCCGCGAGTCGATCGTCTCCTCCAGCACCTCTGCAGTTCCTTACGAAAATCGTGGATCGTCCTCAAGCGCAACAATGTAGAAGCGCCTCTATGGTATCCACATGTCCAGGGAAGGAACAACCGTACGCCGGTGTGCTAGCACCAAGTCGCACGGCAAGGCTCTCAAGAAGATGGCGGCTAGGGTTTCGGTAGAGTAACTCACGTCAATTCATCTACCGTCAAGCAGCCTCATGCATCTTCTTATATAGTGCCCGTGACGGATCCTATCCGAACACGTTTTGTTCCAACCCGTTAAGTGTGTGACCCGTTAGGTTCATGTGTAGTTCGGTTGTGACTTGAAAACCCTTTCCGACCACGAGTCGTAGCTGTTCCTAGCAGGACATAACGATTTTCGAATACACACAAACTATATCGGACGAACCTTAAAGCAATATGATCTACGACCAGGTTCCCATCATTTACGACCAGGTCCTATCTCTATACGACCAGTTCTTATTTGGTCACGACCAACTCGTAACTCCTTACGACTTGGTTTCGAACACTCTGTGATTACGTTCGACCAGTCTACGACTTGCTTGTATCTCCATACGACCACCAGAATCGGTCGAACTAACATTTCTCATGTATTCTCCCTTTGCCTCATGATATCTGGATGAACTCCAAGTGAGATGTTGTGTCATCCATGGACTGTTCAATACTTCCTCGATCGAGTATCGGATAACCTTATGTGGTCGAACTCTTCGACCACCAAATGGCATGGCCATGCACTTTCTTTATCCGACCACTTGAGGGCCCAGATATCTCTCTTGTTATGTTAGGAGGGGTAAATCCCATATCCGACCAATCACATCCCTCCGTATGTTTCATAGCAAACCCGAAAGCTACATTTATAACTACCTAGTTACAAGTAGCGTTTGGCAATCCCTAAGAGTGCTATTACACATCTAGGAAACCATACTGATCTCAGGTCTAAGGATTATACATCATCATTGCTTGAGAACAACTAACGACACATAGAATCATAACAATCTCAATAGTGTCTCAAGGTGGGTCTTATCAAACACCATGTTCTCTAACATGTGTCCACATTATCGATTCGATATACCTATATCCATGACCGGTAAAACATGGTCATCAATCAATACATGTGCTAGTTGTAGAGTCACTAGCGTTCCGATCAGTGACATTCGACTAGGGATACATTTAGAACGACATCATCATAAGTTAAAAGAGCTTCACCAACAAGTCACATACTCATTTAATCTTCATAATTGATGATTCATTCATGGAACAGAATAACATTTATCCAATATTATGAACATAAAAAAATATAATCACCTCTATGATTACCTCTAGGGCATATTTCCAACATAGCAAACAATACATTGCATTCTTCTGTGCCTAAAATCTTTCCTTCAACATCTAGGTCGATCTTGACGCCCGGGCGGCCGCGGAGGTTCGCCGGAACATCGCTTACGACGGGCCACTCCAGCCACCGCCAGCCGTCCCACCCGACCCTGGTGAAAGCCAGGCCATGGTTGTTCCAGCACAGGACGACGACGGCGTAGTCCTGTAGATGTGACGGGCACGCCAGTGCATGTCATTGGCCGGCACATTGCAGCACGGTGGGCTGTAGAAGGAGGAGGCCACGGAGCCGTCGGGCGCGTAACTGACGGACGCGAGGCGGCCTTCGCGCCGGAGAGGCGGCACGCGCACCTGCGCTTCCGTGAGCGCGTTCATGATGTCCAGGCTAACGTCGACGAGCGCGAGCCACCCGCCGTTGGAGCAGACGCAGCGCGCGCCCGGGGCCGTCGACGTGAAGAAGTTGTCTGTTACGAGGGAGCAGAAGATAAACGAGCCCGGCCGCTCCTCGGCCAGGGGGGTCACCATCCACGGGGACGTACGGCATGTCGGGCTGGGCGGGGAGCGCGACACTCCATGGCTGGCACACTCCGCGGAAGCATACGCGACTGGGGAGGCTGAGAAGCTCGCCGATGTGTGCCAGGAGATCACGAGGCAGCTCAGCCCAATCGGGAGATGAGCCCTTTACCACCGCCTCAGCCATGATCTGGTAGCTAGGCGATCGATCTCGATTGATGATTGAGTTGATCGCATGCATGGCAGGCAAAAGAGAGGCGATCATATATATACTACGTACAGTCTACACAGTTATATTGTTTGTGTATAGAGCTTATTGGTACCAACTTGTTTCCCTATGCGTAGGTAAGGATGGACACGTGTGGAAGGCATAACAAACAAATTAGAACACTCAACAAAAAAATCTCTTGGAGAAAAGATAACTCTGAGTTCGTTACAACGAGCCGGTATTTGTTGCACGCTTCCTTCTCATATGTAATGCGTTCTTCCCATTGTTTGTGGTTGCGGCCTTGCGGTTGCGGGTCTAGCGGAGGTAGTGCATATCATATGGAGTATCTCAGTATCATAGATATTTTGGAGATGCGTCCGCTTTGTGCGGCCAAATTGGAATCGGCCCGCCAGATCGGCACGTACTGCCGCCCGCCACGCATCCACCGCGCGCGGCTTCGCGGAGTGCGCCCTGCACCTCACCCTGCTGCCCGTCTGGCACACTAGATCGAACCCAACGTCGTGTTACGTACGGCTAGGTGGGAACCGGCAAGCTGCAGCCATCGCACTCTTTCGGCCCACGCCACAACCCGGGCCTGTGGCAGCGCCGGTGTGCCAACGACGTGTGCGTGCCCGCCCGCGCATACGCATTCGTTCGTCCGACCGCGCGACCGTTTGCGGTCGTGGAAGCCGAGGGGCCAGAGCGACGTGCCCACCCCACGCAGTGGCGCACACCGCCATACGCCCGCGCGCACGTCTTACACTCTTGAGTGGGCTATAAGCCTACAACTAGGGATGGCAACGGGGCCATTTCCCGTCGGGAAGTGGTGAACCATCCTCATCCCCGTGACAAGAAAAAATCTCTATTCCCGTCTCCATCCCTGTCGTCGGGTACTATTCTTCCTCCATCCCCGTCCCCGTTGGGTTATCGGGGCCCCATCCCCGTCGTCGGTACTGCCATTTCTGAATTTCGGCTGCAACAAAGAGAAATTTCTCAAGCTATGGATGTGGAGCGGTGGCTAGGTGGGAGTGAATGGGAAATGGGGTTAGGGACTTAGGGTTATGACTTATGCTATGCAATGCGCAAGAGAATGATGCACTTTCGGTTGGTGGCCGGGATATGCTATGCACTGTGTTATCACCTTATCGGGAGCCCATCGGGTAACGGGGATGGGGAGCAGGGGAACATCCCCGTCTCCGCCAAACCCGACGAGGAATGTTTTTTTTTCATATTAGTATCCCCGTGAGGAATGAAGTAGTCCCAAACCCGCCCCCTAATAGATAAATTCCCTATAAAAAAAAATGAGGAATAGAGCCCATTGCCATCCCTACCTACAACCACCGCAAGCAAGCGCTTGCAACCGACCAACCGCGTGTTCCATCTCTAGGATCGAACCCAACGTCGTCTTACGGTTGGGTCGGAACCTGCAACCCCCCCACGCTTCCTTGGGTGACACTGTGAGTCTGTGAGGGTGGGCCCGTGGCCGTGGGTGGGTGAGATTGGTCCATGATGCGAGCCTGCGAGGTCGGACGCAATCTACAGCGCGTTCAAAAGACGAAATCATCGCGATGCGTGATCCCTGGTGACCAGCGGAGCACAAATTGTCAAATAGCAGGCTAGCATCGGCCCACCACATGAGCAACTCACCCGACCAGCCTGCCGTCCATGAGTCACGGCACATGTTCTAGCACAGTGCCTCCAACTATCCGAGTGCAAGAAATCATCTCCATAACGAATTCATGCCGAAGAGATCTAAACTTAAAAGCACATTTCATTTACATACATATTATCAGTAAAAGTCCAAGGTCACGACTTTCTTCTGGCAAAACCCAGCTTTCCATTGCACAAGTCAATCTGGACTCTGGAGACTGGTACTCTCTCTCTCTCTCTCTCTCTCTCTCTCTCTCGGTTACAGGTACAGCGGAGGACGGCAAAACGACAGGCAGTAAATCTAATCACGGAGAACGCCAAAAATAAGAACAATTGATCCTCTACTAGTTGTTGCTGTTGTAGCCCAAGTAACTGCTGCGGTACCGCAATCCGTGCTGATCATAGAGTGCATCGCCATAGTTCATGGCCTTGATTTCCCCGGTAGGGCGCGTGCTGGCCCCCTCCTGCACGGCTCCAAAGACGATCTCGTTCGTTGCCTCACAGCTCGGCTCGTA
Organism: Phyllostachys edulis; assembly: GCA_036346405.1. NCBI lineage: Eukaryota > Viridiplantae > Streptophyta > Magnoliopsida > Poales > Poaceae > Phyllostachys > Phyllostachys edulis. Next base: position 92,451,854 of record CM070548.1, on the reverse strand, counting down.
GAAAGTTTGCGGCCCTGCAGAGTACTGCCTGTGATGCTGCAGGTACTGCTGGTGATGTATTTGCTGCTGCTGCTGAGGTACTTCTCCGTTCCAACCGCTGCACTGAGGCCGACCATGCCGGATATGGTGGACCTTTTCCGGCTCCTGTAACTGTGACATGAAAGCATAGTCCTTGCGAGGGGTCGGTGTTCTTGTATCCAGCGGTGGAGGTGTCTCATCTCGTGGGATCGCGTAGCTTTCTTGTACTGACCAAGAGTTTGCTCTGCCCTGCTGCTGATGAATGTTTGGGCGCTTCTTTCTGGAAAATACTGCACCGACGATCTCTGCGACAGACGATTTTGCTCCTCCAATGAGTTTTCCAATTGAGGTGAAGAATCCCTCTTCAATTTCTTGTTTCTCAGATTCATCCTCATTCGGGATTAGCGGGGGGCGAAGGGAAGGCTTTAGTGGCTTCTGGTACGGAGGGATGCTTGCAATGCTAGCTTTTAGTGGAGTCTGAGGTTCCTGCATGGTAGAATTGGCATTCAAAATAATGTAGCAGTTCAATTTACTGCAAGATGAATGCAAGTAAGACAGCACGTGGACCTGTACTAAGCTTTTTAAACTTAGAAATCAGGAGAAGGATAAAATAAAACTAAAGAATGATGCTGTTTCTTGTGTTATGCTCTGCAGATATTTGACTAACATTCCATCATAAACAACTGGATGTTTATACAACTTAAACAATACACGACCTAGTTAATCAGAAGCAGCTATATTGTCTTATCTCAAATGAGTAATTCAAATAACAATCAGTCTAGATATGTAGAAGTTTCCATTGCGAGTTATGGTAACTGGATTGATAACTAGCACTGCCTAACTCCCAATATTTACCAGCCAATTGCAACTAGAATGCGGTATTAGTTCATTAGCAGTCACACAAGCTGGTAACTGTGGGCTAGGTGTAGGCATAGTAAGGAAGCAGGCTGGGGCCAATGGATGATGGACATTAGTACCAGGAGTGACAAAGGACTGATCGCAACATATTCATGTGCTAGCCTGCCGGGATACAGCAGGCCTGTCTAACTCTGCCAATCTGCCAGGGAAGGTACAGGATGTTTTCTCACAAAACAAAGACAGCAGTAAGTACTTACATCTTCTGTTGATGCCATCCCTAGAACCCGGCGTTGGAGCAAGGCAAGCATGTAGCCAAAGAAAGCAGCAGCAAGAAGCAGTGCAACTCCTGTGAGCATGAAAACTTGATGTAAGCACTAAGCAGTGGTTCAGTATGGAGGTTAAACAGCTAACTTTGATGGTGTGGCTTCAACATCAGGCTTTCACTTTTCAGGTCAAGTAACAATTGCAGAGAACAAAATGAAGTATAATTTACCTAGAGGAAAACCCGCTTCATACTGATAAACACAGTCATCAAAGTGGAGTTGAATCTCCCGAATTGCTTTGTTTCCTCTGTCAATCACCAAAAGAGAGCAGCTACTGCCAATGTAACGGACTTCAAAATCAGTAGAAAATTTTGCATCATCGCTGGGTCCATCAACATGCCCTCCTCTACCTGATTTCCCCCCAGCAATAGTTGTAACCCCTAAGTGCCAGAATACAATATGTCAAGCACTTCTCCCTTTACTAGAAATTACATAAGGAAAAGTATGTGTAATGATGGCAGAGTACATAGTTTTGAGTTTCACTATGAATCAAACTCATTTAACATCAAGTCTCTAGTTCATTTTGAGGATAATAACATAATTATGATTATGAATGTTGCAAGAATTCTGAAATGTTAAATCTTGGATAAGTTTAGATGAATGGTAAAATTTTGGGGCACATAGTAACAATGCAAAATAACAAAGTAATCAAGTTAGAAAAGCAGGAGTCATTTCATTTAATAATTTTTATATGCAGCTCTGGAACATCATAAATAGTAACAATGCAAAATAACAATGTACCAATTATGAATTATTATGTGGATTGTGGACACAATTTGTTGTTATGATTTATGAAATGGATGTGCTAGCAAAGTAATCAAGTTAGAAAAGCAGAAGTCATTTCATTTAATAATTTTTATATGCAGCTCTAGAACATCATAAACCATAATATTCCAAGAATGAGATTGGCTTAAATTTGAAAGTGCAGTTATGTTATCCTATCCTGATATTTGAAAATCCACAGTTGTGTTGTTGTGTGCTAATATTTTAGCAAAAATGGGTTTTCTTTCTCTCTTCCATTCCTGCAAAGCGAGTGACATGTATACTAACAACATCACAGGGATTCTTTTTTACAAAAAAGAAAGTTTGGAAAAACATTTTATCACTCTAATTTTTATTTCCTTTGGTCGCCACAAAGCCTTGCAAATATACCACACGTTAAACAGATCTACTCAAGTTGGGTACATAATCTCAATATCAGGGCAGTACCTTACAAAATCGGGGCCCTGTCCAAAAACTAACTAAAATTAGACCCTACAATCAACAAAGTGTACTCAAATTCCGATTAAGAATATAGCAGACATTATAATCTGAACATTTTTATCTGGTTACTTTCAAAGAGAATTTGCACACTACCATACACAGATTGCAAATTGAAGAATAACATCCTATGTGAGGTCATTGTTGGTGCTAGTCTTCGATAGCTGTATTCGGCTTCCAGGTGGTTTTGCGGTGCTTGTAGTGTTGGTGTGTTTTTGGGTTGTCTTGGTGGTGGTGGTGTCGTGTCTCCCCTTTTTAGGCTGGTGTTTGTTGTTCTCTAAACTCCCTTTGAATGAATGGCAGAGCACCTGCCCCTTCCTTAAAAAATATCCTATGTGAGGCTGACAGGTGGAGCCTAGTGCCATTTGTCGGAGACACATTGATGTTCTTTTCCAATTCGCATGATCAATTGTAGTGTTATTCAAAAAGAGAGTGCAAAATTATAATGTTGTCTAAATATTAATTGCCATGAGATTTTCCCTTAAAAAATGGCTATAATGATATTGCAACAATATTAATCACTACAGATACAGTAGAAAGGGAGGGCTCGTAAGAAAATGTTGCTGTGAACACATTGCATATAGCCATATACTATGAACATATGTGAGGCACAACCTTTCCTGCTCGTAGAGTATGTCTAATGTATTACTGTGTAACAAGTAGACCCTATGCCCAAAGCTCATACATGACAGCCAATCAAATAAGAGAAGGGGCCCCACCCAAGTTGGACACCCTGAGCGGTCGGTCGCTCAGGTCGCTCATGCTAATCTACGGGCCTGCTCAATATTGTCTGACAGTTTTCCTTTTCCAAATGTAATTTTGGATGCAGGTGCCAAATACATGCTGGACAAGCCCAACAAAATCCAGAAAGCAGACATAGGATGCTTAGGGAACAGACAAAATCATGTGCATATACCCCACCACAAGACATTTTAGCTTATACCTGTGTCACTGATCTTTCTAATAGCCATGTTCATAGCATCAGCCACATAAATGTTACCCCTGTCGTCCACCGTAAATCCCTTAGGATGGTTCATCCTCGCCTCTCGCAGCCTCCCATCTACATGGCCAGGAAATCCTTCTGGAGAACCAGCAACAAGCTTTGGTCTGCTATCTGCATTGTTCAGTCCATTTTCACAAGATGAAACGAAATCCAACATAGTTAAAAATCATCTATTGCTGAACAGGGATAGCCGTATCACCACCTTACAGAAAATGCACAAACAGAAAGGTCGAGCGCAGGGTAACGAGTTTAGGACAATGCTCATGCCTCAAATCAAAGTCGGGAAATCAACATGTCAAGTTGTCCTTTCCAGTGCTAGAAAATATAGCATGAGCTTGGGGAAATTTACTAACATAAGCTTTCAAAAGTAACGCAGAAAGGATTGAAAGGCCAACAATGTTTAGACCCAATCGCCCCACTTCTACAAGTGTTAATTACTGATGTTGACTCCACATAAAAAAATGTCAGTACCAGGTTGCAAAAATCAACTGAAAGGCACTTAAAAGCACTGCAAATGCAAACTGCGAGCTAACAAACACATCGCAATCAAGAGATAGGCCACACCAAAATTTAGGACTCCAACCAACCCACAGCATCAGCACCACCACCCCACCAAACACCTGACAAACATCTAATTAGCAGAATCCCACTAGGCACTAGCACTACCACATGCCAAATTTAGGAGGACTAGAAAGAGGGCTCACATCGGGACAGCGGCAACGCGATCCTGTAGATGTTGCTGTTCATGGAGTCCATGACGAGCAGCTCGCCGCCCTGGGTGACCTCCACGGCGTACGGCTCGATCCCCAGCTTGCTGCCGTCGAAGACCGTCTCCACGGTGTACCCGCCCTCGTACTTCACCATCGACTTCCCTCCGCTCGCTGCTCCCACCCACACAGAGGAAGCAAAATTGCTTCAAGAAACCCAGATCAAGAACCGGAGAAAAGCTACAGGCGCTAAAAGATTGCAGCAATCACCTGTCTTAGTGGTGGATTTGAGCGACCACAGCCGCTTCACCACCGCCGACGCCGCATTGGAGAGGAACCCGCTCACCACCTCTGCAAATGACAACGATCAAAACGCACGAAACCGGCAACACGAAAGGCGAAATCAAGAACCCTTACTCACTTGCAGGGTACGACGACGCGGAGGCGGGAGCGAATGCGCCAAGGAGGAGCGCGGCCACCAGCAGCAGCACCGAGACGCCTCTCGCTCTGCCTCCCCTGGCCTCCATCGGCGGCTACAGCACACTGGCTCTGAACTCCTGGTAGCACAGACAAGCCAAGAAGTGGGGAAACCTGCAGCAGAGTAAGATTCAGTGGGAACGGGAGGCGCTCATTTGGTGGGGAGGGCAAGCAAAGAGGGCTCAGATCGAGGAGGGGAATGGGGGAAACCACCAAGAGTCCGACGTTTTCTTGCGAGAAGAGAGAGGGAGGAGGAGGAGGAGGAGGAGGAGGAGGAGAGAGATTAAAAGGGGGGCGGCGGGGAGAAAGAGACAAGAGAGATGGTGTTCGCTGCCGCGGCTGCTGCTATCGCCACTCCACTCGCCTTCCTTGTGCTCCGTGCTCCGCTTCTACAAAAATTTTGTGGGGTTTTAGGAGTGAGACAGATGTGATGGTGGAGAGAGAGTATGTCAGTGTGTGTGTGGGGTGGAGAGGGTCACGTGCGGTGATGTAGGGGTGGGTATTCACTCGTCATTCCGGCTCTTCTTATCCCTCGCATTCTTCAGAGGAATCTGCTAAACAACTTACCGATAAGTAAAGGTAGCAAGGTAATTCTTCTGATCCTTTTTACTTTACTTCTTTGAATTTGTGAGGCTAAATTTTCTAAAGTTTGGCTACTAATAGATTTAAAATTATTTAGATTAACTACATAAAAATTATATCATTATATTTGTTGTTAAAAATGCTATCATAATATTATAATTTTATTACTACATCTTAACGTAAAGTTATAAAAAAGAACGGTCAAAGTTGTATCCCAAAGACCGCAAAAAATCAAAAACGTCACAAAAACGTCAAGTAAAAAAGAATGGATGGAGTACTAGTTACTACTACTTACTAAATCAATGTGGTATACAAACTAGCTTAAAAAGAAAGCGCGTACTTTATTCCCAAACTCGAAGTGTTAAATCATGCTGAAATAGTAAAATGTAGATGTGTATGTAAGAAATCTATGGAGAATTGACATGCATGTGTATCTTCGGGAGGGGGGGGGTGGCGGGGAGGAAATTGCATATGTAGTTATCTGCATTCTGACGAAGTCCCTAGTTCAGTAAACATTCACCGTCTTCATTAGTCCCATACCGTTCCAACACCATGATATCACGCTACGCTACTGTGGTATTTCTCCACAGCACCCGGCTTTACCGTGCGTCTCTCCAAGTAGGATGTTTCTCGTAAGCAAGCAGCAGGAGAAGAAAAAGAAGAACAAGAAAGAAAGCTTTGGTGTCTCACGCATGCTTGTGTGCTTAGCTGCCCGTCTTTTGCCAACCATTCACACGTTTCACGGCACCAACACTCCAACAGCGTCTTATCTGTTCCCGGCCATACTCTGCTAATTTATACGGAGATAGATTCACTTTATCGAAGGTTTCAAAGCTGATAATTTACATTGCAGAAAAGAAAATTCGGTCCACCTCGTGTTAAAACTTATACTGGAGTGTACGTACGTACTCCACTGAAACACATACCAGTCTAGATTCTTACGAACCCAATGTTCCAGATCTGCCGAGTGCTAGGAGCAGCAGTACTAGCAGTACATTTGTACATGAGCTGGAAAGCTCGAATCACAGCACAATGATCCGTAGTACGTCCTGACGAGAGATTAGAGGCTTCTTCTGGTTCTCTCCTACTACGACGTTGTACTAGCGTTAGGCTCTTCGCAACCATCGCTCGCCCACTCGCTCCGAGCCGAGCACTTTCCTTTATTTACTTTACTCCACACTCTGGCCGTCCTTTCAGGCTTTTTTTTCTCTCTTTGCGTCCGTCCGTACCGTGCGTGCCATGTGACTGTTCTTGTTTGGGCGTGGCCGGAAAATGTCTGCTCCGCTAGCTTTTTCCCTGTCTTCTTCGCCATCGCGACGAGATGCCGAGCCTGGAATCGGCAAACAAATGTCAAAAGGGCATTTCATTCGATGTACGTATGTTGGGGAAAATCCGGAGAGAGATCACGTCGGTATCCAAGAGCCAAGTTGGCTAATGCCCGGTGGATCAATATACTTGTCACTCCGTTAGGCAAGCACGGAAATTGAAAAAGGGCCAAGTTAGTGGGTGTTAGATTTTGGGAGAGTTTAGAGAAACATGGTTTTTTTGGTTCTATTGCAAGAACCTAATAAAATTATATATATACAGTGTATAAAAAACTCTAGACAATTACATAACTATATCTAACAATTACATGACTATTACACTTCTATCACACATTACACTACTACCTTTAAGACCCCCACTTAAACTCAATGTGTATACAATAGCATTAAGTTTGAAGAGGACAACACTAAAATAAAAGATAAATCTGAATCCGTCGTCGCGCGGCACTGGCGGCGCCGGATCCGTTGGTGGGCGAAGCACTGCCAGCCGGCGACAGAGCAGAGGAGGTCGCCAAATCCGTGGAGCAGAGGCGGCAGCCGGGAGCAGGGGAGCCGAGGTCGCAGCACGGGGAGGATGTAACTGACGACGATGAATGTGAGGACGACGATAAAGAGGCCGGATCTGGCGACGCGGCGACAAGACGAGGTCGGATGGCCACCCCGGCGATGAAGACTAGCTCGTTGGGCAAGCTTCGGATCCCGATCGCCGGATCTGGTGAGATGAGGCGACAGAGATGAGGTATGAAGGCTACAGTTTGGATCTAGACTCTGATACCATATTAGATTTTGGGAGAGAAGAGAGAAATGATGGCTGAATTCTTGGTTCTATTACAAGAGCCCAAAGGGTTATATATAGTGTACAAAAAACCCTAGACTAGAAACATTAGACAATTACATAACTACCCATAACACTTACATGACTATTACATTTCTACCACACATTACACTACTACCCTTGATAGTGGGATGAACAGCGTAAATGGGATGAGATAGTACAAAATGAATGATATGATCCTGAATGGTATGATATAACTTATGTGTTTGGTTAGTAGGATAAGATAATTCAATATTTTGTTTGGTTGCATGAATAGCATGGTACCGGATGGTTCAATGATTAGTCTCATAAAACACACAAGTTATATCATACAATCCAGATGCATCTTATTCATTCTGTACCATCTTATCCCATTTACGCTGTTCACCCCACTAACTTGGCCCTTTTTCAATTTCCGTGCTTGCCTGACGGAGTGACAAGTATATTGATCCACCGGGCATTAGCCAACTTGGCTCTTGGATACCGATGTGATCTCTCTCTGGATTTTCCCCAACATACGTACACCAAGGATGAATGCTCTTTTGATATTTGTTTGCCGATTCCAGGCTCGGCATCTCGTCGCGATAGCGAAGAAGACAGAGAAAAAGCTAGTGGAGCAGACATTTTCCGGCCACGCCCAAACAAGAACAGTCACATGGCACGCACGGCACGGACGGACGCAAAGCGTGGTGTGCCAAAGGAAGGAGAAAAGAAAGCCTGAAAGGACGGCAGGGTGTGGAGTAAAGTAAATAATGGAGAGTGCTCGGCTTGGAGCGAGTGAGCGAGAGATCGATGGTTGCGAAGAGCCTAACGCTAGTACAGCGTCGTAGTAGGAGAGAACTAGAAGAAGCCTCTAATCTCTCATCAGGACGTACTACGGATCATTGTGCTGTGATTCGAGCTTTCCAACTCGTGTACAAATGTACTGCTGCTCCTAGCACTCGGCACATCTGGAACATTCGGTTCGGAAGAATGTTACAGTGATGGAGTACGTACGTACACTCTACTAAAGTTCTAACACGAGGTGGATCGAATTTTCTTCTGTGGTTGGAGACACATGAGTAAGAAGTATAGATCGGATTTTCGATAGTGGTACTACAGTAAATACAATAGAAACATAATTTTTTTTATTAAATAATCATTTTTTAACTTTTATTTTAAAATTAATCTTCGGCGCACTTTATTTTTAAAAATAACCCCTTTAGTCACGCCACCTCCCGTAGCGTGACAAAACAACACCGCCACGCCGCTAGTGGTGGCGTGACTCAAGCTACCAAGCAAGCCCTCGCCACATGTGCCGCCGACTTGGAGCTTGCGTGGCGCTTTGGTCACGTCGGGACTCATGGCGTGACTAGGTATATTGTCACGCCATGAGACTTGGCGTGATGGGGATTTATGCTCGGCCACCCGACCTGTTCCTCATTTTTCTTATCTTCTACCTTCTACTATCGCTCTCCTGCCGCCGCCGCTCCTCGCGCCACGGGCCGCCAGCTCTTCCTCCCGGTGCGGGCTCCTCATGGGTCTCTGCTCCTCAAGACTCCCTGCTTGCCTGCCACTCTGCTCCTCCTCCCGTCTGCCTGCCCTCTCCTCCTCTCTGCCTTTGTCCTTCCCCATGGCTTCTCTTACATCGAGGTATAAAACCCGCAAAACTAATTAACATTTTTTTTGGGTTTTCTGAGTAGCTAAATTGGTCTGTGCAGAAACTATATCATATAATCATATATTAAATTGATGTTTGATTGAAACTGGAGCTAGAGACATTTGCTATTGGTTGTATCAGAGTATTTAGTGCTGATTAAAAGAAAGTTGTGCAGATGAACAGACAGAAAATACTGAGAATATTAGTTCCTTAGGAAATGCTTCACCTGAGATTCTGAACGGAGCAATTAATGCTGAATCTATCGAGAGCAAAAATTCTTCAAGTTCAAATGACCATGAAGGGTAAGGTCTGCTTTACGTGAAGAAGCTTAATTTGAAATCGCTTCTAGGAACATACATTTTACAATCGAAAACTATCTCGTTAAAGAATTTCCATAAGAGTTATCCTCTGTCCTGTATATAATGGTGTTTCTCATGTCCAAAGAAACACAATGGTGTTTTTCTAATACATGAGTTACTATGTAGTTCGGACTGTATGTAACACAGAATTGATTGACATCCAGAAACGAAATTCTGCAGGCTGTTGGGTTCTCGTCGGGACATATTAAGATACGGAAGTCTGGGAAATTCTGCAGGCCTTTTCTTGTCTTTTCTTTACAATCAGAAATTGGAAGGTACCGTTGTTATACTACCAACTTGTTTCACAGTTTTCTGCCTTGCTTAGGTTGCTTCATTAATGTGTGTATGAGAATGTGTTTATTAGTTAATTGACTTTGGATTTCTACACATTCAAGTTGCAAATCATCCATATAAAACGTGCCAAAGAATTATTGAGATTAATTTGCAAGTTCCACTAGGAAGATACAAACATCCTAACAGTAAGAAAAGTGATAATTATAACATGCATTCCAATTTGGTAGTACATGGTTTGAGGTTAGCAAGGCATAGTACCATAATTGTCCTGATGTGTTTATAGTGGGTAAATACAAGTACCAATATTGGTGCAGAAAACTTTTCATTATACACCAGTGAGGAAGTTACAGAGCACTTAAGGATGAAGGCTGTTGCACTTGTTGGAATTGTACTACTTTTTTTGTTGTTTTGATTTCAGTTTTGTTAAGGGCATTTGTGGTATTCCACTCTAGTATAGAGTTTACTCTTGTGTGTGTCCTTGTACTATATATTGGCCCTTGGGCTATTGCAATACAACCAACCATTCATATTTGCACTCTCTGTCTCCATCTAACATGGTATCAAAGCATTAGGCCCTAACTACCGGTTGGTGACGAACAAGCGTGCCCAACCTAAGTGGCCGAAATGCGGACACGGGGAGGACGCTGTCGTGCAGGTCATAGACGGCCCTTTCGATGGTGGACGACGTTTCTTCCGATGCCCATACTCTGGGGTAAATAGTTTTGTTCAGGTTACTTACTGCTAATAGATCATCCATACTAACCGTCCCTTACAGCAGATGGCGAAATGTAACTTTACCCGCTGGATCGATCCTCCCCACGCTTACTATGTTGTGAGGTACGTGGATGTATTGTGGAATCGAATCTTCGATTTCGAGGCGCAAATTGAAGATCTCAAGGAGCAAAATGATGACCTTCGCCAACAGATGCAGCGCGAGAGGGGCAACGAGGAGGTCGTGAACATAGGAAGTTCCTATGATCCCACATGTCTTTGCGCCAACCCTAGTCGCATATGTGCGTGCCACTATTAACGACGGCCACCACGCCCTAGGCGCCACCGAGAACACTCCATGTGGGTTGTACGAGGCACCTTTCCGCACTAGTTCCGGAAGGTCTAATTTATTTCCATTCAAAAAAGGCGCATATGTATCGTAGGAGAACTTCGGTTTATTGCATCGTGCATGATGTTGTTTCTTATGTATGTAACCAAACCATGTGCGCCATGTTATTCCAAACTTTGTTATGAAGTCTATTTTAATTCGCAACTTTCAATCTCGCTGCGTTTTTCGCTTTCAATTCTTCGCGTAGTAAGGCATCGAACAACATGACAAAAACAAGTTCCGAAAGTTTACGGTTTGGTCTATGACCACAAACCTATGATTCCAGTAGAATGTCTGCGCACCACCTATCATTCCACTAGGATGTCTACGCATCTTTCATCAATCTGCATCTTGTCTAGCATACTGTCTACGCATCTTTACACTAGGATGTAAACTCATTTTTTTCAGGTTGCATTATATATCACTTCTAGGATACGCCCTAAAAATATTGTAAAGTGTCTAAGGTTTTCAAACCACAAAAAGATTACATGTCTATATATTCTATTTACTCTCACTAAAAAGGATGGTGTTATATTTGCTTATGTACAGTCTATATATTCTATTTTCAAGTTGCGAATAGAGACATGTTATGTACCAATCGTATCTTCAACTATTTTTCATACAAATAGAATGCAAACAAATTGTGCAATCACACGCCATTTATCACGGCGTTAGAGATAGATATGTCACGCCAAGAACTACTGCAGTGACAATCGCTCTCTCACACGCCAAGAAAGGAGGCGTGACAGATGCCACGCAAGCCTCCACGCCATGGCAAGCGAGGCTTGCTCGGCACCTTGGCCACGCCAGAGCCGGTGGCGTGATGAGTCTATTTAGTCACGCCACGGGTAGTGGCGTGACCAAAGAGGTCAATTGGAAATAAAGTTGGTGAGGATTAATTTTAAAATATAATTAAAAAAAGGATTAAATAATAATAAAAAATTCATAGAAACAATAAAAAAATTAATGTAGCGAAAGATATTATATAAAATATTATAGCTATTAATCCGGACCTTTATTTTTTTATCGAGGAATGAATATCGTTTACTATCGCATCCTCTTCGTTGAAACCTTAAGTAAAGAGAATCTATCTATTATCTCATTAAAGCAGAGTCAAAAGTAGCTATCACATTCACTCTTAATGGTTAGAAATTCCCACATTAATCCGTGGACAAAGAGAAAGATCTACACTATCAATCGTGGTGGGTCTAGATTATAACGGTTTAGATTAAAATAAAGAGTCCATGTCAAGTAAAATAAAACTGAAATACGTAATAAAAAATAAAATAAAATTAGCGATTTGATTTCCATATAAATTCCTAAGTAAAAGAGTCCATATCGATACAATAAATTAAAATTCAGAATAAAAAATAATCAAATTAGCAATTTGATTTCCATAGAATTTCAAGTAAAATTCCTAAATAATTATAATTCGAATAAAAAATAAAAAATGGAAATATTATATTTATATACGATATCCAACAAAAAAATATCTCAAATTGAATAAAAATAAAATAAAATTAGCAATTTGATTTCGCTACGAGTTCCAATAATTATAATTCTAATAAAGGTTAAACAATAATTGGCAATTAGATTTGTATACTAAATAAAAATAATTCAAATTCGGATAAAATAAAATAAACAATTTGATTTCAAAGATGAATTCCAAAGTAAAATCCTTAAATAACTATAATTCGAATAAAAATAAAGAAAAACTAGCAATTGGATTCAAATACAAATTCTATGAAAAAGAACTAAAATTGAAAATAAAAAATTTGTAATTTGATTTCAATGCGTATTCCAAAATAGAATCCTCAAATAAATTTATTAATTTAATTTGTATATGAACTCGAATAAAAATAACTAAAATATTGAATAAAAATAAAAGTTATAACGAGGATAACACGAATGGTGTCCGAGGAGACACAAAAGAAGCCACCGCATTCGCTCTTATTGTCACGTGTTTCTATTGTTGCTTTCTATGGAATAAAAATTAAAAATAACTGAAATTTTGATTAAAAAATGCAAGTTATAGCGAGGATGGCATGAATGGTGTCGGAGGAGACCACGAAAAAGTGCAATAGCATCAATCTGTCCTGCAAGAAAACATTGATCTACATGGAAGCGAAGAGCCGAGGCGGCAACGATAGGGATGATGACAATATCGTGCTGCTAGCCGGAGTCATTGAAGAGAAAGTCCAGTGTTGAAGGAGCCAAGGGTCGCGATGACAAGTGATGAGAGTCGGTGTTGCTGAAGAAGTTAGTGGCCAAAGAAGCTCAGTGATGGAGACTCCTTGGCAGAGAGAAGATGAAGTTTTGCATTGAAGAAGATCTATGAACGATATTGGGTCATTGGGTAGCTAGGAGCGTGTCATTACTAGTAAGGGGCATGTTGTCGCTGACGATGGCGAAAAGATTCTCCACGTCGTTAAACAATGACTAAAGAAGATATGCCGACATTAGTGAAGATGGAAGGTCATCACGGTTAGTGAGGAAGCCACAACGTTGAGTTAGCCAATGTCGAAGAAGAAGAGCAATTGACACGAGAGAAGAGGACATCAACCTTGTATAATACCATGCATACTTATGCACATGCATGCATCCGCATTTAATAGGAACGCGGTGTCTGAGAGACAGAGAAGCAAAAATCTTGGAGTGGAGATGGCGCAATCGTATGGAATATGCTCGGGGTCACCAGAGAGAGCGTGAAACATGTCCCCAGTTGGGATCAACGCCGGTTGCATGTGTATGCGCGTTGATGTCGCAACAGTTAGCATTAAGCAATAATTGGGGAGAAGTAGAAGATAGCTATGTAGTAAAGTATTGCATTGAAAGCGGTAACAGCTGAGAGGGATTAGTCAAGATTTGGGCTTATTGTTAGAGGTTGAAGCAAAAAAAAAAACTATAACAGTGAGAAGAGATAGAAATCACACGGTTTGGTGGGGTAGCCTGCGTGTGAGAGGAAATAAGTTCAAGATAGATCACCCATGGTGCATCGGTATATGCATGAGCAAGGTACTCTAATACATTATACCATGTAAAGTAATAAGATAATTTGCCGTGTATATAATCAACGTATTGCTTGAGATCAAATAGAGTTACATATGCAAGCAAACGATTTGGAAAAAAAACTAATAGAGTAAGAATATGGACATGCAACTACATGAACTATGCATGATAAAGAGTGGTTAGTTTTTAAGAACCCCAACAACTTATTATACTAAATGATTTTCTACCATCAAAGTACATACTTCAATTACGTTCCCAGTTTGTAATTTTTTTTCAAGCTTCTGTTGTCGTTTCCAATGTTTAGGATATCTTAAAAGTCTAAATAGCCTACAAGATACGTAAATATATTATCAAGTATTTATACAAAACTTCGAAACAAATTTAGCCGCGCAAATGCGCGGGGCACTATGCTGGTTTCCCTATAAATTAGCGGAGTAACAGGAGCGTGGCCGGGAACAGATAAGACGCTGTTGGAGTGTTGGTGCCTTGAAACGTGTGAATGGTTGGCAAAAGATGGGCAGCTAAGCACACAAGCATGCGTGAAACACCAAAGCTTTCTTTCTTGTTCTTCTTTATCTTCTCCTGCTGCTTGCTTATGAGAAACATCCTACTCGGAGAAACGCACGGTAAAGCCGGGTGCAGTGGAGAAATACCACAGTAGCGTAGCGTGATATCATGGTGTTGGAACGGTATGGGACTAATGAAGACGGTGAATGTTTACTGAGCTAGTCAATTCTCCATAGATTTCTTACATACACATCTACATTTCACTATTTCAGCATGATTTAACACTTCGAGTTTGGGAATAAAGTATGCGCTTTCTTTTTAATCTAGTTTGAATACCACATTTATTTAGCAAGTAGTGTAACTAGTACCTTACTACCTTTACTTATCGGAAAGTTGTTTTGTAGATTCCTCTAATGAAAAGGATGTGGGGTAATCGCGAAATTGAGGGAAAAGATGGAGGGAGGTCTAGAACATGTCGTGACGTGGGTCAAGAGGATAGGAGCTCACCAGAGTAGCCAAAACGGCGAGGAGACGGCGGCGGTGTTGCGCGATGTGGACGCCCGAGCCGCGAAGAGGACGAAGCTCGGGCGGTGTTGGAGGGCCCAACGGTGGCGGCGGGCGCATGGCGGGCGAGCGGCGCGAGGCCAGATGCGAGCACGAGGGGACACGCTTGTCCCTGTACTGCATGGTTCGCCCGTTTTTTGTAATCGTTTGATACAACATATTTGAAAAATATTCACATAATCTGTATGACCTCATTCATGACGAGTTGGTTCGGTTCACTCAACCAAACACAGAGATAGAGACATATTCAAGACCATCCCATATATGTATGCCCTGATTCAACGACAAAACACACCCTAAGTTACCACGTACCTGAATTAAGCTCAGGTGCAAATTGCAAATGCAACGCTTTGCATCACATGGGATGCAGGCAACTGGCCTAATCGACCAAATACACAAGACATAGGCCCTGTTTGTTTAGGCTTAGATTTTTTTGGCTTATAGCTTAAAGTCAGCTTTTTGGTTTAATCAGCTTATAAGCCCCTTAACTTTTAAGCCAAGCTAAGGTATTTGGTAATCTGGCTTTTTATGGGTTGTTGGTTTCTTGAGTTATGTGTGAAGGATAAGAAGTTCATAATTGCCCTTAAGGGTTTAGAGGACTTGTTTATGCATGCATTTAAACTTATTTTTGTATGAGAATTGAAAATATGATGATACATGTAAGTGTACACACGAAACAAAACTTCTTATTGAGTGGAGTAATACCTTTTTAGATGACTAATCGTCGTACCTAAGAAGCAGTATCAAGCACATAATTATATACTGCTTAGCAACGAAGAAGTATATACTGCTTTTAAGTGCTTAGCAAAGGAAGAAGTTCCTCCTTAGCAACGAAAGGAGTATGTACTCCTATAGGATCAATGATAACCGACTAGAGAGGGGTGAATAGGAGGTTTTTAAAATTTTTGACTAATTAACAATTTAAGTCAATTATGAGCTAAGTCTAAATTAGATACAATTCTAGCTAAGCAATTCAACACAAGATAAATACTAGAATTGTAAATGCGGAATAAGTAAAGACAAGAAATAACCACAATTGAGACAATGAAGTTTTTCCCGTGGTATCGAAGACTTGCCGGTCTTTACTAGTCCACGTTGAGGAAGCTTGAACAAATCAAGCCGGCTCCACGAATTAAGCCTTCCCTCGATCACTGATGGTTGTTCTTCCTCCGCCCCAGAGATGGTGAATACTAAACCACTCACAATCTTGGCACCTGACCTCTTTACAATCTTTTTGAAGAGATCACCATGCTAACACCGCCAAGCCGTTTAAGTTGAATCATTCCAACATGAGCTAGTCTTCTATGCCAAAGCCAACCCAATGAGGTTTTTGCAATTAAACAAGTTTTTAAGCATGATTCATTTGAAGTAAAATCAAACAAATAAAGATTTCCAAATCTAAAACTTTTGAAAACTAAATAGCTATCTTTTGCATTTGAAATTGTAACACCTTCATTAGAGAATGAGCAAATTAAGCCAAGATCACATATTTGAGCAACGGATAGCAAATTGAAATTTAATAATTCTACTAAAGATACATTAGAAATAGAAAGGTCATTTGAGATAGCGATTTTACCCAATTTTATTACCTTTCCTTTGCTATTATCGTCAAAGGTGATCTTGTCAACTCCTTTACCATTCTCGAATGTAGTGAACATCTTTCTATCACCGGTCATGTGTTGAGTGCATCCACTATCAAGCACCCAATGTTTTCCACCGGTTTTATAGTTCACCTACTAAATAAAAATTAAGTTCTTTTAGGTACCCAAATTTGTTTGGGTCCTTGGAGGTTAGTGACCAAGGATTTAGGTACCCAAATTGTATTCTTTTTAGTGTCTAAAATTGAAGTACCAACAAATCTAGTAATTACTTTACCATCCTTAGTTTTTCTTATCATATAACATGAATCATATATACCAAAGAATGGAGTCTTACCAATAGGACAAGCTTGCTGCAAATGTCCTATTTCCCGTCACTTATGGTAATACTTACCATTTTGCTTAACAAACCTTGTGGGTTTATTTACCGGTTTCTTACCTTTCTTGAGGATATACCCAAGTCCTTCTTTGTTGAATAAGCACATTTGCTCACTCAAAAGCTTGTCAAGGGTAGCCTTACCCTTGAAGCACCGTTCCAAGTTTTTGCTTATAACTTAGTCACTTGCTCTTTTAGCTCATTATTTTCAACAACAAGCTTTGCATCATGAGACTCAACATTATCATGATTAGAGTTAATACTAGAGCAACATGACATAGCTAGTAGGTCATTACATGAAGTAGATGCACTAGTCTTAGCAATTTCTACACTAGTCATTTCATCAATAATATCACATGTAATACCTACACTAGAGCAAGACTTGCCTGAATTTTCTTATATAAGCAAGTCATGAGCTTCCTTTAGCTCCTCATAAGAATATTTTAGAGAGATATGCTCTCTCTTTAAGACTTTATATTTTAACATTTCTTTTCTAAGATATTCATTCAAGTCTTCAAGCATATCCATTAATTCATCATATGTTGGTTCATTATCATTAATAGATTTTACCTTATCTCCTTTTGCTATGAGGCAAGTAGGAGTAGAGAAGAGTGATGGAGCCTCCTTGATGGCGATGCCAATGAGTCCTTTCTTCTTGGGGGACTCATCCTCATCGGAGTCGGAGTCGGTTGACTCCTCATCGGAATCTCATTCTCCAATATGAGCTTCATGCTTGCCATCCTTGTGAAGCTTTTTGAAAAGCTTCTTCTTGCCTTCGTATTCCTTCTTCTTAAATGACTTGTCATTGTCATCCTTCTTTAAAGGACAATGAGAGACAATGTGTCCCTTCTCTTCTCAATTATAGCACCGGATGTTACTATAACGCTTGTTGTCACTTGAGGATTGTCTTTTCTTGCTCTTGTCGAAGTTGAAGCTTCTATGTGGGCGTCTTCTTATGAATTTCTTCATTCTTTTAACAAGAAAAGCAAACTCTTCTTCGGAGTCTCCTTCTTCATCCTCATCATCACTTGATTCCGCTTTGGCCTTGAAAACGGTAATCTTCTTCTTTGAGGAAGACGACTCTAAGAGCTCTTCCTTATTCTTTTTGAACAACTCATTTGTTATGAGGTTGCCCAAGAGTCTCATTGGCGTCATTCTTGGCAACTCGAGAGAGTTGATGAATAGCGTCACCAACATCTCATATTTGTCCAGAAAAACCCTAAGTATCTTGCGCACAATATCAACATCAAGAAGGTTAGTGCCAAGACCTTTGAGTTCATTCACAATGTTGTTGAGTCTTGAATACATCTCATTGATGTTTTCATGAGGCAACATTACGAATGTCTCATATTTGATCCGAAGCCTATGCAATTTGGCCTCTTTGACCGTGGATGTTCCCTCATGGATCTCCGAGAGGTTGGTCTAAATTTTGTGAGCGGTTTCCAAGTTGCTCACTCTATTGAACCTATCCATGTTCAAAGCACCAAAAAGAGCATTCATAGCTTGGGCATCTAAATGAGCATTACGCCCCTCTTGATCCGTAGGAAGTAGTGGATTAAGAGGCATGATGTAACCCTCATTTACGACTTTCCAAATGCTTGGACTCATGGCCTTTAAATATATCGACGTTCTAATTTTCCAATAAGCATAATTTGAGCCATCAAACAAAGGAGCCTTTCCTATAGCAATTCTCTCACTAGCCATCCTTTTCTCTCTTAGACATTTAAGTCTAAATCAATGAGAGACCAAGCTCTGATACCACTTGTAGGATCAAGGATAACCGACTAGAGGGGGTGAATAGGAGGTTTTTAAACTTTTTAACTAATTAACAATTTAAGTCAATTATGAGCTAAGTCTAAACTAGATACAATTCTAACTAAGCAATTCAACTCAAGATAAATGCTAGAATTGTAAATACGGAATAAGTAAAGACAAGAAATAAGCACAATTGAGACAATGAAGTTTTTCCCGTGGTATCGAAAACTTGCCGGTCTTCACTAGTTCACATTGAGGAAGCTTGAACAAATCAAGCCGGCTCCACGAATTAAGCCTTCCCTCGATCACTAGTGGTTGTTCTTCCTCCGCTTCGGAGATGGTGAAAAGCATCTAGGCCCCTAAATATTATTTTGGTAATTAATGACAATATGTGAATATGTGATTAACAAGTTTATTGAGTATTTACAAGGTTAAGTCCCATTGGTGAACTTGTTGACGCAAAGATGCATGCCAAAGGAGAAAATAAAGATCCACAAGGCTTAAAGACAAGGTACTAGTAGTCTAGGTTCCTTTTCTATTTTACCGGTCTTGGGAGTTTGGTTGGAAGACCGGATTATAGGATAAATACCGTACTATTAAGAGGATCATGGCTAGTAGCTTGATAGCATGTTACGATGCAATATGGATCAACTTAGGATCATGCATGCATGTGTACTTTAACTTGAAATTGATTTAAAAATTCTAAGTCTTCGCTCAAAATCGGTAGTACCGCTAGATTCATCTTCTTGATCGTCTTATCTTCGAGTCTTGATATGACCGGTCTCTACTCGGCGGTAGTACCGCATTTTGAAGGAACACCAATTAAGTATTGAAGCGAACGACGGGTCCTTAACAGTCAGATGCATCTTGATCATTCCGTATTTTAGTTGGCGGTTCATTAAAACCGAAGCGTTACAAATTACCTCGACTTTCTCATGGAAATCGGTCGCATCAGCTCGTGTCAATCTGGCCGCACCGCTTTGCGGTCGTTCGATTTTATGAGGCGGTTCAATAAAAACAGAACCGATGTAAAATCGCTCGAAACTTATCTCGAATTCGGACGTTCGCTTTTGGGAACGGTCGTGCGCGCTCGCGGTCATTCCGATTTTTATATGGCGGTACGAAATTCCGAACCATTGCAAATCCTCGAAATCACGAAACCCTACAAACGGTCGTATCGCTCAAGAAACGGAGATACGGGGAAATCGGACGCATCTGCTGCGTTTGCGCGTGGTCGTTCCGACCGGAGTTCAACGGCTAGTTTTTCTTTATATAGTAACCGTTTCTAGCCGCTGATCTCGATCCAGAGGTGCGGTCGTCTGAAGCCTTTTGCTCGCGGGTCGTTCGATTTCGTCGACTTCTCTGGTTTCGCTTCCAACGGTCATAATTGTTTGTGGGGCTTTAAATACCTCCCTACAGCTCAAGGCAGGTGTTGGGGTATTCATTTGATATCAATAGAGCCTTGAGAGCCTTTGCATCTACTCAACACTCAAAATACTCTTGTGCATTCATTGTGAGGTTGTTGAGATACATTCAAGTGCATTCATACTCTTAGTTGATCCATTTGCACTTGAAGTGTGATCAGCGAAGACGTTGGTCTATTACTCTTGGAGTGTTGCCGCACTCCTAGACGGTTGGTGGTGAAGCACGGTGATCTCTTCAAAGGAGATTGTGAAGAGGCCCGGTGCAAGCTTGTGAGTGGTTCGGTGTTCACCATCTTCGAGCGGAGAAAGAACAACCATAGTGATTTGAGGAAGGCTTAATTCGTGGAGCCGCTTGAGATGTCAAGTTTCCTCAACGTGGACTAGTGAAGACCGGCAAGTCTTCGATACCACGGAAAAACATCGTCGTGTCCTTGTGGTTATTTCTTGTCTTTACTTTCCGCATTTATATTTCTAGCATATTATTGTGATTGTCTTGTTTAGCTAGAGGTATAACTTGTTTAGACTAAGTAATTAATTGGATAAATTGTTAAGTTGTTAAAAGTTTAAAACCTCCTATTCACCCCCCTCTAGTCGGTTATCCTTGATCCTACAAGTGGTATCAGAGCTTGGTCTCTCATTGATTTAGACTTAACCGTCTAAGAGAGAAAAGGATGGCTAGTGAGGGAATTGCTCTAGGAAAGGCTCCTTTATTTGATGGCTCAAATTATGCTTATTGGAAAATTAGAATGTCAATTTATTTAAAAGCCATGAGTCCAAGCGTATGGAGAATCGTAAATGAGGGTCACGTAATGCCTCTTGATCCACTACATCCCACGGATCAAGAGACGCGTAATGCTCATTTAGATGCTCAAGCTATGAATGCTCTCTTTGGCGCTTTGAACGCGGATGAATTCAATAGAGTGAACAACTTGGAAAGTGCTCATGATATTTGGACCACTCTATCGGAAATTCATGAGGGTACATCCACGGTTAAAGAAGCCAAATTGCATAGGCTTCGGATCAAATATGAGACATTCATGATGTTGCCTCATGAAAACATCAATGAGATGTATTCACGACTCAACAACATTGTGAATGAGCTCAAAGGCCTTGGTACTAACCTTCTTGATGTTGATATTGTGCTAAGATGCTTAGGGCTCTCCCGGACAAGTATGAGACGTTGGTGACTCTATTTCTCAACTCACCCAAGTTGATAAGGATGACACCAACGGGGCTTTTGGGCAACCTCATCACAAATGAGTTGTTCAAAAAGGACAAGGAAGAGCTCTTGGAAACATCCTCCTCAAGAAAGAAGATCACCGCTTTCAAGGCCAAAGCGGAATCAAGTGATGATGAAGATGAAGAAGAAGATACCGATGAGGAGTATGCACTCCTTGTGAGAAAAATGAAGAGGTTCATGAAGAGACGCCCAAATAGAAGCTATAACTTCGACAAGTACAAGAAAGGGCAATCCTCAAATGACAAGAAGCGTTATAGCAACATCCGTGCTATAATTGCGAAGAGAAGGGCACATTGCTTCTCATTGTCCCGAAAAGAAGGATGACAAGGACAAGTCATTCAAGAAGAAGGAATACAATGGCAAGAAGAAGCTTTTCAAGAAGCTTCACAAAGGTGGCAAGCATGAAGCCCATATTGGAGAATGGGATTCAAATGATGAGTCAAGCGACTCCGATTCCGATGAAGAAGAGTCCCCCAAGAAGAAGGGACTAGTCGGCATTGCCATCAAAGAAACTCCATCGATGTTCTCCACTCCTACTTGCCTCATGGCAAAAGGAGATAAGGTAAAATCCATTATTTATGATGAGCCAACATATGATGAATTAATGGATATGCTCAATGATTTAAATGAATATCTTGGAAAAGAAAAATCAAAATATAGGGTCTTAAATAAAGAATACAATATTCTAAAAGATTCTTATATGAAGCTTGAGGAAGCACACAACTTGCTTATCCAAGAAAATTCAAATAAATCGTGTTCAAATGTAGGAATCACATGCAATATTATTGATAAAATGCCTAGTGTAGAAATTGCTAAGACTAGTGTATCTACCTCATGTGATGATCTACTTGCTATCCCATGTTGCTCTAATGTTGATGATTATCATAATTTTATTAAAAAAAATGATTCAAGGCTTGTTCATGAAAACAGTGAGCTAAAAGAACAAGTGACCAAGCTAAGTAAGAGCTTGGAAAATTGTTTCAAAGGAAGGCCACTCTTGACAAACTTTTGAGTGAGCAAAGGTGCTCATTCAACAAGGAAGGTCTTGGGTATGTGCCTAAGAAAGGTAAGAAGTTTAAAACATGCCCACAAGATTTGTGAGGCAAAATGGTAAGCAATGTTTTAAATGCCGGAAATAGGACATATGCAACAAGATTGTCCTAAGGGTAAGACTCCATTCATTGGAATGTATGATTCTTGCTATATGCTTAAAAGGTCTAAGGATGGTAAAATAATTGCTCGCTTTGTTGGCACTTCAATTTTAGGCGCTAAAAAGAATGCTATTTGGGTGCCTAAATCCTTGATTACTAACCTTCAAGGACCCAAACAAATTTGGGTACCTAAAAGGACTTGATGTTTTGTTTTGTAGGTGAACTATAAAACCGTGGAAAACATTGGGTGCTTGATAGTGGATGCACTCAACACATGACCGGTGATAGAAAAATGTTCACCACATTCGAGAATGGTCAAGGAATGGAAAAGATCACTTTTGGAGACAATAGCAAAGGAAAGGTATTAGGATTGGGTAAAATTGCTATCTCAAATGACCTTTTCATTTCTAATGTTTCTTTAGTAGAATCATTAAACTTCAACTTGCTATCCGTTGCTCAAATTTGTGATCTTGGACTAATTTGTTCGTTCTCTAGTGAAGGTGTAATCATTTCTAATGCAAGTAATAGCTCTTTAGCTTTCAAAGGCTTTAGATTTGGAAATCTTTATTTGGTTGATTTTGGTTCAAGTGAATCTTGTTTAAAAACTTGTTTAATGGCAAAAACCTCATTGGGTTGGCTTTGGCATAGAAGGCTAGCTCATGTTGGAATGATTCAACTCAAAAGCTTTTCAAACATGATTTAGTTGTTGGCTTGAAAGATGTGAAGTTTGAGAAAAATAGACTTTGTAGTGCTTGTCAAGCCGGTAAACAAGTCGCTAATTCTCATCCTTCCAAGAATATCATGTCAACTTCTAGACCATTGGAACTCTTACATATGGACTTGTTTGGGCCAACAACCTATAAGAGTATCGGGGGAAATAGCTATTGTTTAGTCATTGTGGATGATTACTCTAGATATACATGGGTATTCTTCCTAGATGACAAAGGTGAAACCTCCGGGATTTTCAAAAGATTTGCAAAAAGAGCCCAAAATGAATTTGATTTCAAAATAAAGAAAATCCGTAGTGATAATGGTTCCGAGTTCAAAAATACCAAAGTAGAAGACTTTTGTGATGAACTTGGAATAAAGCATGAACTTTCCACAACCTACACTCCGGAGCAAAATGGAGTAGTAGAAAGGAAAAATCGTACATTGATTGAAATGGCTAGGACAATGCTTGATGAATATAATACTTAGATGTCTTTTGGCGGAAGCTATAAATACCGCTTGTCATGCCATAAATCGCCTTTATTTGCACTGTCTTTTGAAAAAGACTTCCTATGAGCTTCTTGTAGGAAGAAAACCGAACATCTTTTATTTCCGAGTTTTTGGTTGCAAATGTTATATTTTAAAGAAGGGTGTTCGTCTTTCAAAGTTTGATAGTCGTTGCGATGTTGGTTTCTTGCTTGGTTATTCTTCAAATAGCAAGGCTTATCGTGTCTTCAACAAAAACTCCGGTTTGGTTGAAGAAAACACGATGTGCAATTTGATGAAACTAACGGCTCTCAAGAAGAGCATGAGAACTTGGATGATGTAGGTAATGAAGCCTTAAGAAAAGCAATGGAACATATTCAAATAGGCGAAGTCAAGCCCGAAGATGATCCAACATCCTCCACTCAAGTTGAACCACACACATCCTATACAAATCAAGTTCAACTAAATGAAGAGAACGATAATGAAGATAATCAACCATCCAACCAACCACCAAGGATTCATAATGCAATTGCAAAGGATCATCCAATAGATCAAATATTGGGTGACGTAAGTAAGGGTGTCCAAACTCGCTCTCGTGTTGCTTCTTTTTGTGAACATTACTCGTTTGTCTCTTCTATTGAGCCAAAGCATGTAGAAGAAGCACTCGATGATCCGGATTGGATGAACGCAATGCATGAAGAACTCAACAATTTCACCCGAAATGAAGTTTGGACATTGGTGGATCGACCTAAAGAGCACAATGTTATTGGTACAAAATGGGTCTTTAGGAACAAGCAAGATGAGAATGGTTTGGTTGTTCGGAACAAGGCAATGTTGGTTGCTCAAGGGTTTTCACAAGTCGAAGGCTTGGATTTTGGTGAAACCTTTGCTCCTCGTAGCTAGACTTGAATCAATTCGGATATTACTTGCTTTTGCATCATGCTTTGATATTAAGTTATTTCAAATGGATGTTAAAAGTGCTTTCTTAAATGGTGAAATATCCGAACTTGTCTTTGTTGAGCAACCTCCGGTTTTGAAGATCCTAAAATCCAAATCATGTCTATAAACTCTCCAAGGCGCCTATGGTCTTAAACAAGCTCCTAGAGCATGGTATGAACGCATGTAGAGATTTTCTAGTCTCAAAAGGATTCAAAATTGGGAAAATTGATTCAACTCTATTTACTAAAGTTTTAGATGATGAATTCTTTGTATGTCAAATTTATGTTGATGATATCATTTTTGGGTCTACTAATCAAGATTTTTGCGAAGAATTTGGTGATATGATGTCTAGGGAATTTCAAATGTCCATGATTGGAGAATTAAGCTATTTCCTTGGACTTGAAATCAAGCAACTCAAAGATGGGACTTTCATAAGTCAATCCAAGTACGTGAAGGATTTGCTTAAAAGATTTGGCATGGAAGACGCAAAGCCCATCAAGACTCCCATGGCTACAAATGGTCACCTTGATCTAAATGAGGGAGGTAAACCGGTAGATTTAAAGCTTTATAGATCCATGATTGGTAGTTTGCTTTATCTTACCGCATCTAGGCCCGATATCATGTTTAGCGTTTGCATGTGTGTACGTTTTCAAGCATCTCCAAAAGAGTGTCATTTAATGGCCGTTAAAAGGATACTAAGATATTTAAAGCATTCCTCTAGCATTGGCCTTTGGTTCCCGAAAGGTGCTAAGTTTGATTTAATTGGATATTCGGATTCAGATTATGCGGGTTGCAAAGTGGATAGAAAAAGCACTTGGTAGTCACAATTCTTAGGAAGATCCTTAGTATCATGGTCATCCTAGAAACAAAACTCCGTAGCATTATCCACCGGCCGAAGTTAATATGTTTCATGAGAAGTTGTTGTGCTCAATTGATATGGATGAGGCAAACATTGATGGATTATGGAATAAAATTTGATAAAATACCTCTTTTGTGTGACAATGATAGTGCCGTGAAAATTGCTAATAACCCTGTTCAACACTCAAGAACCAAGCATATAGATATCCGTCACTATTTCTTGAGAGATCATGTGAGCAAGGGAGATATTGAGATTAGCCACATAAGAACCGAGGATCAATTAGCAGACATTTTCACCAAGCCATTAGATGAAGGCCGCTTTTGCAAATTGAGGAATGAGTTAAATGTCATAGATCTTTCAAATGTTGCTTGAACTCTTGCCTCATGTTATGTGTTTCATTTGATGTTATTTGAGTATTTTATGAAAATATTTCCCAAATCTTTATTAAAAAATTAGCTATGATCATAAAAACTATGTTTCTTAATAGACAATAGTCTACTCTATGCACAATGATCCTTAATGATATTTACTTGAGTGCAAAACTAGGGATCATTTGCAAAATAATCTCGCCTAGAAAATCCGAAGTTCCCAGACAATCGAACGATCGTAGTTATCTGCTGCGAACGACCTGCATGTGATACGACCGGCGTTATAACAACGATGATGATCGGCTGCGGAATCGATCGACGGCATTTTGTCGATGCGACCGCGATGGTTTGAAAGAGAATTATAACTCCTTGCGGTTGCGCTTCTTTCTCTCTCTCTTTTTAACCCACGAACCAGCACGACCGCCTTTTCTTTCTCTCTCGCGCGCGTGCAAATTCCAATCCTCTCCTCTAATCCACTCAAAATCTCCCAAAATCTCTTGTTTCTTCGGTTTGGAAGCCTCTCCAGGGTTCATCTCCTCCGATCTCAAGGTAAAACGTTGTTTAATTCGTGTTTTATCTCCTTGTGGAACCCTAGGTTATCACTTTAGGGTTTTGTTGAAATATGATGAATTTCTGTGATTCTAGTTGGGTAAAAAGGTGTATTTTGGTGTATGATGATGATTGCGCATCAGCTCCTTGGATTCAATCCATTAAAATCACCAAAATATGCAAGATTTAATAGCCCTAGAACTCGGTTAGGATAATCGGAACGACCGGTTCTTGGCTGCAGATGATCGACATGATCGGTCGTCTGCCAATGAAAGGCTGATGCGACCGATTGTCCTGACTGAAAAACAGAAATGTCATTTCTTTCAACTAAATTCAATTCTATTCATTCCTTTGAATATCTTGTAACCTCTTATTTGGTTCTAAAGATGCCTAGGATGAGGGTTGCGACGAGGAAACCTATTGGACCTCCTCGAGGACAATCTTCTCCTCAATCCTCAGCGGCTCCCTCTCAATCGCCTCTTCGTCGACAACGGGCAGCCCCAGCGCGGCAAACTCGCTCAGTTCTTCAGAAGGTCGTGCACGGCAAAGGAAAAGGGCCAGCTCCAGAATATGAAACAGAAGCAAGTGAGGATTATGTCTCCGAGGATGAGACTCAATCTGAGCACAACTCTGAAGAAGAAGGCACTTTTGATAATTTAGGAGAATCTCCACCACCTCCACAGGATTTGAGACTTCTTTCAGCAGATGACTACGCAATTAAAAGGCATGTAAATCAATTTCTTCTCAAATCTGATTCGGTAAATCCAAGGTTTCATACTGTTTTTCAAGAGCAAGTTTATGAGCAACTTTATGGAAGAAACAGAAAATTTGCTGATCATAAATGGATTAAGTGGACTCACTTAAATGATTTGGACAAATATAGTGGAGTATATCAGAAGTTCTATGATGTGGGTCTTCACGATCTTGTGGCTTTAAAGCAAAACTATGATGATGAGCTTATTCGACAGTTTTACGCCACAGTTCATGTGTCAGCTGATCTACAGTCCTTTAGGTGGATTTCTGTGGCTAGAGATTTGCAAAGCACAAAGGAAGAATTTGAGCAAATCTTAAGAGTAAGATCCAGTTCTTGGGAGAAAATCTTTGATAGACCAGCTTTACTTGCTCCTGCTTGGGCTGATTACTATGACTCAAATGTCAAATTCAAGCTAGGAACCATCACCGGACTTAGGCCATTGCCAAGCATAATTAACAGGATTATCAATCACACCTTTTATTCTAAGAGCGGCAATTTTGATGCTATCGAGGACATGCACGAACATTATAGATCATATTATGCGAGGCATAAAATTTGATGTTGTGGATGTTATCCTTCAGGGCATAGTCTCATCCAAGAATGATAGAGTCAAGAGAATTTACTATGCACCTTATATTATGGCTTTGATTTACGAGAAGATAACATATCATGGTGGTCTTGGTTCGGTTCATAAATCATATAGACCACGAGACGTTGTTCCTCCTCGACAAAGCATCGAGGATGACCCCATCAACGAGGTGGTGCCTCTGCGATCCCATTATCAATGAAGGCTCTATTGCACGATTCTTCGAATCGGCAACTCATTCTTAGTTCTTTGCAAGAAATAAAGGTCAACAGTGAATTTCGAATGAGACTCGAGGAGATTACTTGAGATGGAGCAGACTCGAATGACTTCTTCGATGAGACTCATAACAGATGGTCAGCACTAGTAGAGAGCATGACCGACATAGAGGAATTTTGAAGACTCCACAGTACTTCACTCGACGGCCTTCTATTTCCGTGCCATCTCCTGTCCCTCCTCCAGCTCCACTCTGAGACCTACTCCTCGGATACGATTCTGCTCTGTTGCTTCTCGGCTTGATCCAAAGTCATGACTAAGGTTTCACTTGACTTTAGAGACCTCTTCTTCGATCCAAGACCTACTCCTTGGCTCCTCCTCCAGAAAGCAGTCACGCTACTCAGACTCCTCTCCACTAGTCACAGCTTCTCAGGACGTTATCCCTCCTCCTCAGGACCCGACTCCTACTCCTGCACAGGACCCAGTTGCTCAGGAAGTCGTCCCTCCTCCTCAGGATCCCACTATCTGAGTCATTTTTGGTACTTTGATGCCAAAGGGGGAGAGAAGTGAAAAGATAGAAGACATAGCTTTAGGGGGGAGCAAGCGCAAGCTTTTGCTACATATGGACTTATTATGTAATGATTGAACTACTTATATGCTTGTAATAGTTTAACTATGCGTCATTTAACTTGTTGAACTTGTTGAGTACTTTGTTATTATCTTAAATGAAATCTCACTTATCGTTATATATTACTATTGCATTTCCTCAAGTTCAAATTTGCTAAAGAAACTCCGCTCAAATTTCTCATATTTTCTACAAAATGCTCTATCTTTTTATGCACACGTTTAGGGGGAGCTTTCTTTAAAATAGACTTAACAAGAAAATTATTCTCATACATTCTCTCATGCTTATTGCAAGAATTGTTTTATTGTTAAGCCACAAATAGAATATACAATTATGGTATATTCAAACCAATCTTTCTCACATATTGTTAGTGTTGTCATCGATTACCAAAAGGGGAGATTGAAAAGCATCTAGGCCCCTAAATATTATTTTGGTAATTAATGACAATATGTGAATATGGGATTAACAAGTTTATTGAGTATTTACAAGGTTAAGTCCCATTGGTGAACTTGTTGGCGCAAAGATGCATGCCAAAGGAGAAAATAAAGATCCACAAGGCTTAAAGACAATGTACTAGTAGTCTAGGTTCCTTTTCTATTTTACCGGTCTTGGGAGTTTGGTTGGAAGACCGGATTATAGGATAAATGCCGTACTATTAAGAGGATCATGGCTAGTAGCTTGATAGCATGTTCGATGCAATATGGATCAACTTAGGATCATGCATGCATGTGTACTTTAACTTGAAATTGATTTGAAAAATTCTAAGTCTTCATTCAAAATCGGTAGTACTGCAGATTCATCTTCTTGGTCAAATCTTGCTTCGCAAGCGGTATGACCGGTCTCTACTCGGCGGTAGTACCGCATTTTGAAGGAACAACCAATTAAGTATTGAAGCGAACGAATAGGGTCCTTAAGCGGTCAGATGCCATTGTCTTGATCATTCCGTATTTTAGTTGGCGGTTCATTAAAACCGAAGCGTTACAAATTACCTCGAGACTTTCTCATGGAAATCGGTCGTCTGCTTCGTGTCAATCTGTCGTACCGTTTTGCGGTCGTTCGATTTTTATGAGGCGGTTCAATAAAAACAGAACCGATGTAAAATCGCTCGAAACTTATCTCGAATTCGGACGTTCGTTTTTGGGAGCAGTCGTATGCGCCCGCGGTCATTCCGATTTTTATATGGCGGTACAGAAATTCCAGAACCATTGCAAATCCTCAGGAAATCACGAAACCCTACAAACGGTCGTACCGCTCGAAGAAACGGTACGACCGGGGAAATCGGACGTACCGCGCGTTTGCCTGCGGTCGTTCCGACTGGAAGTTCAACGGCTAGTTTTTCTTTATATAGTAACTGTTCTAGCCGTTGACTGTGCTCAGTCAGAGGTGCGGTCGTACCGGCCTTTTGCCTGCGGTCGTTCCGATTTCGTCTGACTTCTCTGGTTTCGTTTCCAACGGTCATAATTGTTTGTGGGGGCTTTAAATACCTCCCCTACAGCTCAAGGCAGGGTGTTGGGGTATTCATTTGATATCAATAGAGCCTTGAGAGCCTTTGCATCTACTCAACACTCAAAATACTCTTGTGCATTCATTGTGAGGTTGTTGAGATACATTCAAGTGCATTCATACTCTTAGTTGATCCATTTGCACTTGAAGTGTGATCAAGCGAAGACGTTGGTCTACTACTCTTGGAGTGTTGCCGCACTCCTAGACGGTTGGTGGTGAAGCACGGTGATCTCTTCAAAGGAGATTGTGAAGAGGCCCGGTGCAAGCTTGTGAGTGGTTCGGTGTTCACCATCTCCGGAGCGGAGAAAGAACAACCATAGTGATTTGAGGGAAGGCTTAATTCGTGGAGCCGGCTTGAGACGTCAAGTTTCCTCAACGTGGACTAGTGAAGACCAAGCAAGTCTTCGATACCACAGGAAAAACATCGTCGTGTCCTTGTGGTTATTTCTTGTCTTTACTTTCCGCATTTATATTTCTAGCATATTATTGTGATTGTCTTGTTTAGCTAGAGGTATAACTTGTTTAGACTAAGTAATTAATTGGATAAATTGTTAATTTGTTAAAAAGTTTAAAAACCTCCTATTCACCCCCCTCTAGTCGGTTATCCTTGATCCTACAGATGGTGAACACCAAACCACTCACAATCTTGGCACCGGGCCTCTTTACAATCTTCTTGAAGAGATCACCGTGCTAACACTGCCAACCCATCTAGGTGTTTGGCAAAACACCAAGAGTAATGAATCGATGACTTTCGCTTGACGGCACTCAAGTGCAATGGATCAATCTAGAATGGATGCACTTGAATTTTGGCTCAACTACCTCACAATGAATGCACAAATATTTTTGAGGAGTTGAATGAATGCTCAAGGCTCTAAAGATGTTAAATGTGGTCTAGCATACAGTCCTTGAGTAGGTAGAGGGGTATTTATAGCCACCACCAACAAATCTGATCGTTGGGGAGAAAATCCCCAACTTTCAGCGAAATGTGGTACTACCGCCATGTATCAAGTGGTACTACCGCACTTGAACTACCACTCCGTAACAGCTATAACGGAGGCATTAACTCCCTCTTACATAACCGTTTAAACCGCGGTGCGGTACTACCGCCAACCAACATGCGGTACTACCGCTGGCCGGTCATACCGCTCAACAAGGGCGGTACTACCGTTTCTCAAAGGACCCAAAAAGGATGCTTACTGGAAAAAAAACGTACCGCTCAATATTTCGGAATTACCGGGGTGCGGTAGTTCTACTTGCACAACGGCGGTACTACCGCTCATAGGGTTTGCACATTAAGCCGAAAAAAGTGTCTATCTGGAAATTACATACCGCCAACTAAAAATCGGAACAACCAAGGGTTCTTGTAGTACCGCACCATGAGCCCGGTTGTCAGGTACGAGCCAGAGTACTGCCGACTTAACGTCGGTACTACCGATTGTCCTAACAAAGCAGAGTTGGCTTTTCAAAATAAAATCCAAATGCATGCATGATCCTAAATTGATCCAATTGGCACAAGAACATGCTATCAAGCTACTAGTCATGATCCTTCTTAATAGTACGACGTTTAACCTAAAATCCGATCTTCCATCCATTTCTCTTAAGACCGGTAAAACATAAAAAAGATCATAAACTACTTGTACTTTTTTTTTGAGCCATATTGATCTTCATGTTGTCTTTTAGCATGCATCTTCAAGTTATCAAACTCACCATTGGAACTTAACCTTGTAAATACTCAATAGACATGTTAGTCTCATATTCACATATTATCATTAATTATCAAAACAATTTTTAGGGGTCTAGATGCTTTCAACTGCTGAATTTCAACTATGGAAAAAGGGTGGCATCTTCCAAAATCACTAAGGGCCAGCACTTGAGCTGGTGTTTCCATTAGACCTATTCACGGGCGACCCGACCTGAGCCCGACCATGTCCGGGCCGGGCTTGGGACTGCAAATCCAGCCCGAAGGAAGCCTGGCCCGGCCCAAAATTCCCAAAAAAACAATTAAAAAAATGGAAATCTATTATTTTAATCCTAAAAACGAATTAAATAATACCTTTTTATTCTGAAAAAGATTAAAATAATACATTTTAATAGAAAATTCAACTTTTGAATTAAACGGACTCGCTTAAATTTAGACCTAAGCTTTTCAAGCCCGACCAAAGCTTGGGCAAGCATTTGAACAGCTCTAGTTTCCATTGACCATAATTTTGGTATCATCTAGATCAGCGTATCCATGTGATCAACCAAGAGAAGATTTTTAAAGTCGAAAAGCATTTTGACCTTGGCATGATCTACAATGGACGAGAATAAGTAGTTATTGCGATGCAATGCAGAGCAGTGTGTGAAAGCATTAAAGGTTGGTTCCTCGATAAAATTAAAATCAATATATTGACAACAAGAATCAGTATACTCTACGATACTATCAGAGTATCAAAACAATATGCTTGCTTGTTGATTTAAGTGTATTGACAACAGGAACAATATGCGTGTATTAGCATTCAATCTAATTACATTCCTAATTAGATTACGAAATGTTGCATATAGTACGATATGCTCTTTTTTTTGTAGGTTAAACTACAATTGTAATCACATTCAGTAAACAAAGTTGGTTCCTTATTGATATACCCTTTTGTATTACTGCACATAACCTTTTACCAAATTCAAAAATATACAAAAAGAAAACTGAAGCAGTAATTCCAGTAACATTTGGCTGATGATTGTATCGTCCAGTACTCCATTGAGTACATTAGAAAGGAACTCTACTGAGTAGATTAGAAAGGAAAAAGCAGTACGCTAATTGAGTGAACCAAGTACATGCATATACCCCTTTGTTTTAATCCAAATGCTCTTTCAGGCAACAACGGAACTGACCTGATCTGTGTAAATTGCTAGAATCATATTGCAAGGACTATGATACTGAAATTTGAACAACATCAGATATCTGAAAATTGATAGGAGAGGAACAAATGAAAGAATTAAACCAATATAATGGTAGGTTATACTACAATATGAAAATGGGTATATGCACACAAAAAATGAAGTATGTCATCTCGAATTTCTCCACCTCCAGACCATGGCTGTTGAAACGAATGCATGCCCATGACAAATTCTCTGCTACTTTTCCGTATGCAGAATAAGCCGCTGCTAGCAAACATTCATCTGTAGGTCCAGTGGTCATCTGATGTATAACATGCAGCAGTCAGTTTATAACATATTTTTGCAACCCTCAACCCATTTAGCTCAGGAATGAAACAAAAAAATTTAAATTAAGCTCACAACGAAGAGAAGTTGAAGCAGAGATATTTGTATGGGCATAATTTCCACACCATGGTCTAATGGCATTTTGCTAGTACATTAGTCAAATAATTTTTTTTACCCAGAAGAATAAATAAAGCAATCACAATCTACCAACTCAACATGTTGGTACACTGAATTAGTTCATCGTACAACAAAAAATCTTTACGAGAGAATAGTATCTTATGAACCTTTTGTTGATATAAAAACCAAGATGAGGTGCAAAATTTCATCAAGCAAGGACGTACTGCCAAATGCTATAGTCGGCGTTGGGGTCGTCGGGAGTCGGCGGTGGGCAAGGGGAGGTGGTGTCGTCGTCCGAGGGGTGGAGGCAACGTCGTTGTCCGAGGGGCGGCGGTGTCGAGTGTGCCGGGGGGGGGGTGGCGTGGCGTTGGGGGAGGGGAGGAGAAGGGAGACGGCGGCTGTGGGTACCGAAGGGAAAGGGAAAATGGTGCACTTATATATAATGGTATTTTATGGGTAATTTTAGTGAATTTTAGCGTAAAAGCAAAAAAAAAGTACCTTTCTCATGACTTATGACGTTTAGGCTTAAAATGATTTAAACTTTTTATAACATGAATAAAAAAATCACTTTTTTACTTAGACTTAGGTTTTTTTTGCTTTTAAAGCAAAAAAAAAACGTAGAAAAGATCGAGCACGAGGGATAGACGGTATGGTGCAGGAAATGCACCACCTGCGCTCTGGTACAAAGCAAATTTACCACCGGAAACAAATTACACGAGATGATCAAACTAACATGCTTTTTTTTTTCTTTTGCTTTTCGATAAAAAAAAGTGGAATTGCAACGATGGAAAACAGCGTACAGAATCCGGGGCCCGCGCTGGACGGAAGGCAGCTACAAGTGACTAATGGCCAAAAGTGGGCCGCATAGAGCCCACACCATGGAGGTGAGAATGTAGACTAGAGATGATTGCCGCCTCGAGCGCGAAATTTGCGGGAGGGCCCCAGAAACCAGATTATTGGACCCCTTTTGGTTGAGCGAAACAAGATTATTGGGCCTTTCAGACTAGGTATTCATTCTCCAGTTCTTCTTGGGCTAAAAAGAAAAGGATAATTATTATCCTATGGGCCACTCTATACAATCAGGGCTGGAGAAAGAAGCAGAGAAAAAGAGCGGAAAACAAAAGCTACCTCTATAAGCCAGAGTGAAGGGTACAATGCTGGTTCTACTGAGTATGCTGTCTATGCATTGCAGTTTCAGACACAAGTAATCAAAGTTGCAGAAACATAAAAAATCTACCTTGCTAGTCACTCACTCCAGACTTACAGTCACAGCTCCGCCAGTACCGCAGCAGCAGCAGCAGCAACAGTAAAAACAAAAACAAAAACAAAAAAAGGGCCAACTCAACTGAGTGCTTTACAGACAAAAATGCACGCTTCCTGTAGGGTTCTCCAAAGATCTGCAGCTGGCTGTCTGTCGGCCCATGAGGTGCTCCAGCATCTACTGCTGCCATCGGGTTAGCGGGAGGGGATATATACAAGATGGAGAAACATCACCTCATCTGATCTCTACCTTTTTACACAGCTGCTATTATCAGACTTGGTAGACCATTCCTACCTCCAGGGTGGAAGCATGATGTATGTTAGCGGCATACGATGGACCGCGGCTGTTCCTCCTCAAGAACTCGTAGAAGAAGTTTATCACGATTTGCTTAACGAAACTAGACCCGCTCTTCGCCTTCATGTAGGAGTGTCCCAGAATGAAGGACATGCCAGCCTCCCTAGCATCCATGAGCTCCTGCAGCTCGCACCGCACCTCGCTGTCCACCTGGGCACTCTTTGGCAGCACGAATCTCGCCTTCTTTCGCTTTGGTGCTACAATTTGAGGGTTTATCTCCTTATGAGGAGATACCGATTCATCAACTGCACCGTCCTCCTCCCACAA
Source organism: Phyllostachys edulis (assembly GCA_036346405.1). NCBI lineage: Eukaryota > Viridiplantae > Streptophyta > Magnoliopsida > Poales > Poaceae > Phyllostachys > Phyllostachys edulis. The sequence continues at coordinate 92,416,682 of CM070548.1, read as the reverse complement.
TGGAATGCCGTTGCTAATGGAAGAGAGTTTCTCAGAGGGCTTCTCTGTGTCTTCCACAAAGCTATTCTGGTCGGATCCCTCACTGCGGATGAACTCAGCAATGCTGCTGACTAGCTCCTTCTCAAATTCTAGGTCGTCCTTCTGCACATCACGGTACCCGTATCTGACAATGACCCTGTATAGCCTGTACTCTTTTGGGCCAATGCGACCCACCAGAAATCTTTCTTCGGGTAGGACATGTGGCACTGGAACTGATTTAACACAAAGAAAGACCAGTACCTGATAAAATAAATAAATCTGTGAGGATAAATTGACTCTAGAAGCTTAATGCATAAATTGACTGGTGCAATGGCCTAACTTATTCAAAATTTTTAGAGGTGCATTCAGACAAACTGCCAAAACATACTTGACAGATATGTTAATGAATATGGAAGGATGTGTGGGGGCTGGCTATCGAGCTTCATTCGAAATTGACATAGTTCGACTTAAAATAATTTTATTTATTGTTTAAGTGGTTATTTTAAAAGCGAGCTAACGAGTCACTATCGAGCCGAGCCTCATTAACCTTTTTTTTAATTCCAAATTGACCCATTTCAATTTTAACCAATTAACTACTGTAATCGAATCAATTTTGATTTGAGCCCATAACGAGTTTTTTTGCCAGCCCATCATGTGCTATGAAATAGGGAAAAAATATTATAAGTTACCTGGTGAAACGCAGGCAGATTAGTGACGAAGTGGGAGAAAATTGCCGGAATTCCAGACATAAGCTCTGTATGTATCAGTCCAATGCCTCGAACACGGACAATTCCCAGTGAAGGGCCAAGGTTCAAGAGCCAGTTTACTGAAACCTTGTTTTGAACATCAAACTCATACTTCTTTATTGTGCCGTAGTGCCACACACACATGACTATCATGAATATAAAGGAAAGGGCAATAGGGACCCAAGCACCTTCATGAAACTTGACAAGGGAAGCTGAGAAGTAGAGTACTTCGATCGTGCCAAAGAAAAGCAGGAAACCTAGGGCGAGGAAGATACTCTTGTTCCAGCAAAGCACAATAACCAGTGACATTAAACAAGTGGTCACAAGCATAACAGTTATGATTGCCAGCCCTGTATCAAGAAAGTTGGGGGGGGGGGCACAACAGTTATATATGGAGATTCACTTCACTACAATGAGAACTAGAAGTAGCTGAAAATATTACTCGTTCCTCAATGTCCATAGAAAAGAACTATATGCATATTAACTTGTTTTACCTTGTGCGTTTGCCAAGTGCTTTGTGTTTCTGAAGCCAATGGTAACCGCCAGGCAGAGTATCATCAGAATCCAATTGATTTCAGGTATGTATATCTGACCGTGCACCGTAGAGGATGTGTGCACAATCTTTACACCAGGGAAACAACTTAACGAAGAGCACTGCTTGATGATTGAAAAGGTTCCAGTAATAACTGCTTGACTCCCGACTACAGCTGCTAGTATAGCAATCACTAGAACAGGCCATCTGAGTTTTTCTAAAAAGACACGGTTGTATTCATCAATGCTCAGAAATATGCAACTATTATACTTATCAATTACTTTTATCACCAATATCAAACAACGCCAAAAGGCAAATCCAAAAGAGTACCTGGTACTGACACATAGAATCCAATATGGTAGCTGTTCTCAAAGCTGTGGTGTTGTGAAATATAAGCAGCCTGTCCCATATAAGCCAGAACAAGAGCTGGATAAACCACAGATATGAACGCAATCTGTTGGAAGCAGAAAAGGAGCGATAAGAAACCGAACGTAATCCAGGGTTTAGTTCAAGAATGGTGAGTATTGAGTAGTACATGTCAAAGATATAAAGATCATGGGGTGAAAAGGTAGAACGGTGTACAAGGTAACACAAAATATAGGAATTGACAAGGATACTGAACATACAGAACATAGTTCCATATAATTCCTCGCAAAAAAAGGAAAGAAAAAAGAATATAGTACCATATGCAAGAAAATAAATAAATAATAAACTGATTTGTTTCTCTAAAAAACAAACTGATTTTGTATCTCTGAAATCTGAGGGAGAAAAGCAAAAAAGGACAAGGTATCTTGCAAGAAAAGAAAATACATCTGAACACAACTGAAACATGTTTTTAAAATGATGTTTACTGAACACGCACCGGACTAGCTACATAAGAGTTGTAGAATGACTGGTCCCCAAATGAAGGAATCAACAAAAATGATAGGTGGAAAAACAAGGGATTAACATTATGGATAATTAGAAGAATATATATAACTTTTAGTGTAATTTACAATTCTACGTTTTTTAAAAAAATCTGCATATATCATAGATGTGGATGTCATGTAAATAGGAGTTCTTTGCCCTCTTTGAGTGGATTCATGTAAGTAATTATTTTGTGAATTTGACTGAATAATGAATAAGGATGACACAATTGAGATAAATTTGAAAGGACCGTATTAGAGAAATCGAAAGATGGGAACTTGCAAGGTTGACTTAAGAAGGGGTAAGAAATACAAGACTAAACAGAAGGGACGTCACAGTAAACCATGTACTGTACTACTGTAGCCAATGATGTATGTTGTAACAGACTAATCTCATACCTTAATTGAAGATTGTGAGAAATGTCCAAGATCTGCATACATAGCTTCCGAGCCTAAAAGTTTTGACAATTTCAAAGAAGCCATTAAGTTTTTGTCGTCATCATACAACCAGAGTTACACTCAAAACAGTAGGCAACAGCCTAGCTTATCCATACCTGTTACACAGAGAAGGATTCCACCCAGTGACATCCAGCCACCTGTTTGAGTCTTCTTGATAAATTGGTACATGTAGTATGGCGAAAGGGCCTGATACACATGGTGGTTCCAATGGATGATATTGTAGACCCCTATCATGCTTATGCAGAGAAGCCAAATGCAGACAATTGGCGCAAAGAGGAACCCAACTCTGTGTGTACCATAGTGTTGCAGAGCAAACAAGCATATAAGTATGGCACACGTCACAGGAAGTTCTACATCTGCACATTGACATGCCACAGTAAGCATCTCATATGCATGGTATAATCAAACATAACAAATACTACTCAAATACTAAAGGAAAAAGTCCGGTTTACTCCCTCGAACTATCAGAAAAGTCTGGTTTACCCCCTGAACTACAAAACCGGTTATTTAACCCTCCCAAACTTGTCAAATCCGGTCATTTAACCCCCTAGGCCGGTTTCAAGTGGCGGTTTTGCTGATGTGGCACATATATGGCTACGTGGACATCCACGTCACCATCTCTGTGGCACATATATGGCCACGTGGACATCCACGTCACCATCTCTCTTCAGTTCACCTCTCCCCTTTTCTTTTCTTTTGTTCTTTTTCTTCTCCTCATTTCTTCTTGTCCGTCTGTGTCTCTAGCATGGGGGGTGGTGGCGTCACGGAGGCCGGCGTCAACGGGGATGGGTTGGGCCGTGGTGGTGGCTGCGGTGTCACTGGAGAAGGCCCCACGCTGTCCATCACACCCCTCTTCGGCGGCTGCACCATTTCGTCGACATCATTGTGCTCGTGGTGATCGTCGTCGTCGTCGTTGTCACTGTCGCTCCTGATATGGCCATCCTCCTCCTCCTCCCCGATGGCGGCGCCCGATGAGGCGGTTCTTGGCGGCAACCCTAGGGTCGGGCATGGGGATGTTGGGGGTGGAGGAGGAGCGCCGAGGTCAGCTGGGAGAAATCGGGGAAGAAGCGGAGGCGGTGGGGGCGCCATGAGGACGGCGGGGGATACGAGGCCGCCATGGCGAGGCGGGAATGGAGGCCACCAGTGGGGTCGGCGCCTCTACGGGCGAAGTCGGAGCGGGCCACGGTGCTTTGAGAAGGACAGTAGAGCGGAGCTGGCGGCGCGGCGGCGCTATGGCTGGATAGCGTCGACCATCACCGCTTCCGGTCCCGACATCGAGACACCGCCTCTGGTCGATCTTGATCGCCGCGCCCCATCGAGGCGATGGGGAATCGGGTTCTTGTGATTCTTGGAGGGCTCTTGGGGTGGCGGTGATGGGCTTTTGATGTGGTTGCATCATTGGCGGGTTAGCGAGGATTGGGGAGATGGGTGAGGCGGCGTGGCGTGCAGGAGGTCGAACAGGCGCCGCCTCCGCTTCGGTGGTTCCAACGGTGAGGGGAAGAGAAAGAGATGGAGAAGAAGATAGCCACCTCACACATGCTGATTTGGATGTCACGTATGCGCTGACTTGGGCAAAACCGGCCACATCAGCAAAACCACCGCTCCAAACCACTGTGAGGTGTTAAATGACCGGATTTGACAAGTTTGGGGGGGGGGTTAAATAACCGGTTTTGTCGGTTTTGTAGTTCAGGGGGTAAACCAGACTTTTCTGATAGTTCGAGGGAGTAAACTGGACTTTTTCCAATACTAAATGGTTGTGAACTTCTAAGTAGACTAGAACTGTTGAACCAACTCAATTAGAATCAGCAAGTAAACTTGAACATTGGCCTATATGCATTCTAGATTATACTTCCAATTTAGCTGTTAACCTACATTTGTGATGCTCCTTCGCCATGGACAACTCCAACCCGGAGACCGCAGAGAACACTGCAAAAGGAGCAATATAGTGCATCACTCACATCGCAAAGCATAGAATGCCATATTAACAAAACATCTCAAAACCAAGAAGGGAGAGGTCAAACCGGAGACCGCAGGGGTGAGCACGCCGTCGCCGATGACCATACACGTGCCGAGCAGCGCAAACAACAGTAACAGCCTCTGCAGCACTCTGTACCTCTCCAGCACTGCCCTAGCCCTCGACACGGCCCGCTCGCCACGACGCCCGGTGGCCATCTCTTCCGCCATGAGCTCATTGCTGGTGCCGCCGCCGCCGGGCAGGAGGCCTGCGCGGACGTGGCGGCAGATGAGGGAGTAGAGCGCGAAAGTGCCGCCCTCGCCGCCGTCGTCCGCGCGGAGCACGATGAGCACGTACTTGACGAGGGAGATGAGGGTCAGCGTCCAGAACACGAAGGAGAGCACGCCGTAGATCTCCTCGTTGCCCACCGAGTGCTGGATGTCGTTGCCGGTGAAGACGCTCTTGTACACGTACAGCGGCGACGTGGCCACGTCGCCGTACACCACCCCGAGGCTCTGGTACGCGAGCAGCAAGGCCGCGCGCCATGACTCCCCCCGCTTCTGCCCAAGAAGCGACTCGTCAGGAAACCAAGAAACAAAAAAGCTCGAATCTTTCGCGCCGAATCCAAGAACCCAAGCGACGAACTCACCTTCCCGGGCGCCCCCGCGCCGTGCCCGCCCTCCAGATCCATGTACGCTCGCTCGCCCCGCACCCGCGCCTCAATGCGCCGCACTCGCGACAGCCATGGGACCAGAACTCGCCGCACCGCGCCAAATTGCTGAAAGGAAACAAGGATTCGGTGACGGAATCGTATCGCAGACTCGCAGTGCACCCAAGATTTGTCGCCTTGGCCGCTTGCGAGAGGACAACCAAGAGAAGGCAAGGCACACTCAACACTCCTCTCCCTCTTCTAGTAGCTTCCCGCAAGGAACACTCCTACTGTCCTACACTCTGTCCTCCCTCCTTTCCTCGCCTCCTCTTATCTTGTTACTCTGTACTCTGTAGTATGAAACAGGGTAACTTTTCCTCGCTGGTTGTGTGTTGTCCAAGAACGCCACGACAAGTAAAGGGTAAGTTTTTGGCGGAGAGAGCAACCAAGCAAGCAAGAAGAAGAGATAGGGATGCAGTGAATTTTTAGCAGGTTTGGTTTTTTTTAACACAGCAGTAAAACTAGTCCTCCCGCATTTTTTTTAAAAAAATAACAATTTTACCACATAAAATCGTCACAGAGACGACGTGTCACGCAAAATTGTCACGGAAGGCCACCTAGTGCAAACCTAGACCGCACCAACTGGCCTACCGCACACATAAACCGTGTTGGCAACATGGCAGAGTCGCGGTCTCGGTTCATGAATAGGTGACCTTACGCGGTGATTTGCATGATACATCGTCTGTGATGATTTAAGACGATATAAATGTTATTTTTGTCCATTCATTTCGTTCAAAGGCTGATGCTACATTACGTTGAAAAAAACATGTCATCTCAGTCAAAACTTGGGGCGTAGTACGGTGGGCTCATGCTCTCTGCTGCTGCTTCGCTTTTGTTTGCGCAACTACTCTGCTTTTTTCGTGGAGCGAAGCGAAGCAAGCCGCTTCTTGAAGTCGCACAAGGTGGCAAGAGAAGCGAGCAGAGCGAAGCGAAACAGGGACGGGTCGTGAATGGAATTTGCGTGTTGCTGAGAGGAATGCGTGTTGCTGAGAGGAATGGGACGCGTGGGAATTATGGCCTGATCCTGTGCCTTTCAACCCCAAATCAGGTGCCTTTTCTTGTCAACCTTTTGTTCTACTTTAGACCGTGAACAGCGAATTACACATGTTAGATGGTGCGGGAATCTACTATCATGCTGTTCAAAAAGTCACCAAAAATATCGTTTAAAGCTCTGTACTATGGCTTGCACAATATATGTTCGTCGACCGTCTCACTGAAAATCAATAGTTACAATTAGTATGATACTGTAAGGGAGAAATCCAGGTAATTTTGATAACACCAAACAATCCATATGGTATTTGGTTTAAGCACAGTGAGCCTTTCTTTTTCTAGCAGACTTTTCCTCCCCCCACCCCACCCCGCAAAAAAAAAATTACTGCTACAATTTCAAACTGTCATATTTTTCAAGGGAGAGATTTTTCTACGTTGTCCAAGATCCTTTACTGTCTTTTTCGACCTCGTTGGGAAGTTCAACCCTCTAAAAGTATGGGTCTGTCTATACAGAATGTGACAGTTTTCTTTGTAAAAAACTGTCATATTCTGAAAGTTCATTTACAACTCCATTATACATAAATTACAGTAAATTATTTATATAATTTTGATTCTTGGTCACTGTAATTATTCTCGAAAGTCTTAATAACTCATATTTCCATCACATGATTTAAAATCTCACATGTACTTTGAGAGGTTAAGCAAAAACAAATCATTTACAACTCCATTATACATAAATTACAGTAAATTTATATAATTTTGGTTCTTGATCAATGTAATTATTCTTGAAAGTCTTAATAACTCATAATTTCATCACATGATTCAAAATCTCACATGTATTTTGAGAGGTTAAGCAAAAACAAAGACAAAAAAATTATATACCAACAAAATACGGCAATGTGATGAACCCGTTATGTTCTTCACATGTACTTTGAGAGATCGAGCAAAAACAAAGACAAAAAATAAAATTTATATACCAACAAAATACGGCAATGTGGGGAACCCGATGTGTTCCGAATAAAAAATCATAATAAATTCTGACCCAATTCATCATATGAGAAAAGGTGCAAATCTTAAAGCATGTCGAACGAATGAAAATTCAACTATTATGATTTTTTTTTCTTACAACACATCAACAACGCGAATCATATATCGCTTTGTGAACAACGAGGAAAAGAAACTTTAATCGATCTCTTCTGTTCAACAAAAGATTAAAGGGATGCATGCATGGTAAAGAGAGTTGAGGGGCTCAAGGAAAGAGTCTTTGCCGTTCTTCAGCTAGTTGTTCCATCCGGCGACATGCATTCTTTTTAGGATTGAAAAGCGAATATCTAAAGCTTTCTGTCTAAAGATTATACCACTGTGTAACTTATAAGAAATCATCTAAAGTCTAAAGGTCATACTACACATGGTAAAGCATGCGTAAGTGATAAAACGTGCGTAAGTAATTGGAATGATGATGAGCTAGCCTAGTGGTGAGCTGATGAAGGCCAAACAGTAGCTATTAACATGAATTTTATAGTACATCTAACGAACAGAAAAGTGACAGTTTTGACTTCAAAAAACTGTCGGAAGTTATATAACAATTCCCTAAAAGTATGGCTTGAAAATTTTCGTATAATTTTCCTTCATGAAAGATCTTCCAAGGGGAGCATATTTTCTTTTCTATGAGAAGGAAGCATGCACGAGAAATGTCACTTTAAACTGCTTCTGTCTTCTGATAACTTGTCAAGCTACCGATTGTATGAGACAACATGTAAAATAATATGAAAAGGATAAGCGCGGATGTGTACTTCATGGTGGAAAGCTACATTTCGTAAAGAAAAAAAGTTTGAAAGCTACGGGAGGTTGATGGCCGAAGCATCTAATGGAAAACAAAAAACCGTCTCTAGAGAGAAGCGTCCGTACAATATTTGAGCCTTGGGAGTAGAGGTGGGCATTGGGCCGTGCCATGCCGGTCCTATCGTGCTTCGGGCCGCATCGTGCCGTGCCGGTTCGGCCCGGTCACCCCGCAAATCTTCGTCGGCCGACCCACTTCGCCTCCGACCAGCCCAGTGCGATCCCAAGCCTGTCGTCTTGGGAGTCAGCGTCTTGCTGCCACCCAAGCCCAAAGACTAAATAACTATAGACGACGGAGAAAAGCCTAGTTGAAATTGAATTAATTCGTAAAAACATGAGCTCGGTTCTCCCAAATCACAAGTCCCCATCAGGCACTCCACTCTACGGATTCTATCACAGCAAGGCTTCACCGCCGTCCCCAAGCCTTATCCCCCCACCCCCATCATCCCCACCTAGCGGCCATGGCCATGAGGCCCCCAATCCCCCAGTCCCCCATGGCCCTATCCCCACCAGGGCCACCAGGCCATCACATGGCCGACACGTGAGGCGGAGGCGGGAGGCGGCGGAGGCGGGGAGGCGCGACGAGGCGGAGGAGGCGGACGGCAGGCGAGGAGACGCCTGGAGCGGCGAGGCGGAGGAGGAGAGGCGGAGCGGCCTCACCGCCTGTGGCTCGCTTCCCGGCTCGGTCCCCATGGCCCGCCTGTGCTCTCCTCTCGCCTCCTGTGCTGCTCGGCCTCCGGTTGCTACTGCCGCTCCAACACCCGGCCCCACGTCGCTCCTCGGCCTCCGCCTGCTTCTGCCAGTTCTCGCCGCTTCCTTCAGCGCGGACCTCGCCTCGACCCTCACGCCAAGCTCGGCCTCGGCCGCCACACCAAATTTTGCCTCGGTCCTCCGCGCATGGCACATGGCAGTGCCCGTGCGGCCGCGCCTCACCTCCCTCCCTGGCTCTCCTCTTCTCCCCTTCCCTTTCTTTATCTTCTTACTTCCTGTTGTGTTTTGGTTTTACAGATGTTTGATTTGTCTTTTGATGTCAAATGGTAGATGTATGATGGATGCATTTGGAGGTTGTTGCTATTGATGGTATTGTGTTTTGGTTTTCTGATAGATGCATTCGGAGCTCCCTGGGAGGTGGAGCGGCGGAAGCGAAGCGCCGTCAACGCCCGGCGTGCGGCGTCTTTGGTGGCTTGAGCACGCAGACGCCACACCGGTCGTGCCGTCTTGCCCATCGTCTTGCCTCTTCGAGCCTAGCCTTACCGCCGTCAAGTGTCAGGTTAACCCGCCCGCCACGTGGCATACCTGACCGTGCCAAGTGGCGGACCTCGGCGAACGCGGAATAGCCCGCCCGACTCCCACCTCTACTTGGGAGGGATGTTCTTCAAGAAGACCGGAACAATTAGCTAGATAGTCATTTTAATATTCACAACCTACATGTTAATGTTATAGGTTTAGGTCAAATAATAGATTCCTGGATGGCCTACCCTACAGCCACGTACTGAGGAAATTAAAAGAAAATGGAAACGGATATGCCAAAGGAAAATAAAGGAGCAAAAACAACCAACGTGGAAAATAAAATGAAAAAATATCTTTAAAATAAGAAAAATATACATATTCCATTCATGCTAAGCCTTTATATTTGACGGTTAAACAATTCTTGTATTTGATAGTCGGTGTATTAGATATATTATTTATAGGTAATTTGAAAAAAAGAAAGAAAAAAAGATATATGCACCACTATGTTAATTCAGAGGAGTGTATAAACTTGCAAAGAAAAGTGGGTCCACCTCCACGAGAGATCTCAAAATAAATTGTGCTAATTAAATACCACATCAAATAATCCAATTTAAATTTTGTTTTCCAAATAGGAATGTCAAATTCGGCAACTATGTTTCCAAAGTTTTCTAAACTTGAATATATTATATAATAAGTCGATGATAATAGGTGTTCTACAGTTGCTAAAGGATAAATAAGCTATAAATTCTAAAAAAACATATATCCCTTGATTCGGTGCACCTGAATCTATCTATTATATATTAAAAACAGATGACATATGCTTTGCAGCTGCTAAGAAAAAAAACCTACAAATTCTATAAAAAAAACATAGACCCGCAACGCATTGGCCCTCTGGATGAATCGATCGGGCATTTGAGCTGCCTGACTTACAATCGACGCCAAGAGGCGGTAGAGAGTGCGGGATGGAGCCAGGGAAGGGGGATCAAATAAAGAGCCAGTAACAGTAATGGAACACTTCGTTTATTCACTAATGGGTAGGCCATGGTCAATTGTTGGCTCATCTGTCAATAGATAAGAAAGGAAAAAAAAATGTTATAGGCGTGGCTTTTAAACATGGCAACATATGCTATGTACACTACTACAGAAAAGATTTTTATAGACGGTTCAAAAATATCATCACAGACGGTTTCGTGAGCCGTCTTAGTTTATGAGTCAGTAATGACATGAGGTCATCACAGAAGGTTTTTGAACCATATGTGATGCAGACTATCTTAGACGGTTATTAACTCAAAACCGTCTGTAATAGTGAACTATCACAGACGGTTTGTAGATGAAACCATTTGTGATACATCAGCTATCACAGACAGTTTCATCTATAAACCGTCTGTGATATTCTTTTGTATTGCTAAATCTATTTCTATTTATTGGCTAGCTTTGGGAAATACTAGCCATGCCGTCTGAAACAAGCTGAAACATGACAAATAAATGTATACATCCCATTCACATTCATTTCAGAAATAAGTACATCCAATTCACATTTATTTTAGAAACAAGCACATCCAATTCACAAATCAATTAACTAAAATTAATCATTTATGTACATTTACACACATGTACCATTAAGTTCAATCTTATCCCAATCAAGTTCAATATACATTGTGGAACTTTCCATTTTGATTTATGACCTCATGGTTCAAGAATAACGCAAACTGTCCTCGAATATTTATGAGCTGGCCCTGTTCCAACGCAGTTGTAGCGATGCTCGCGACCTATCGCTAGGAAGATTAAATTCGTGCTTATATAAATCGGTAAGTATAAAATAATTATTGCAAGATTGACAAACCTGAGGATCATTGGTTATCGCGGAACCGACAAGTAGTTCCATGTTGTGGCAAACATATTATCCACATAGATTAAAGGTTGGCGGTTGCTGGTGGCACTGCAAAAATAGAATTGGTTAGTTTGAGAGGCATTACTACAAAGTGTTATATAGGATTAATGTGTACTAGCGAATACCGCGAATTTTAGATCGTGTCGCAGGATCCCTCCCTTGCATATCCTTCCTTTTACAAAGTACGTCTTGAACGACCTACATGATTCCAAGAACTTAGCCTTAGCCATTGCAAAGGAAGGAAAGATTGTACAATAGAGTTATCTATGGAGGAAATGTGTTTATCCGTCGATTAATTATCGGACAATTGTGAAGTCGTGTGTGGCCCTCTTTAGAGAATCTAGGTATATTACCTTGTTCTGTTTTGGTATAATTACAATTATAATCCAGTGGAACCTACACAGGTATGTCACCATAGTCATTAAACCTAAGTTCGTGTTGCTTATAAAGTACAAATCAACAAGTCTAGCCATTACTGCAGCACTTACTCCTGGTTGTAGGACAAAAGTATGAATTCCTTGTCGCGGTGAGCCAGCAATGACTCCGTTATGTAATCCTCAACGAATTTTGCATTCTCCATGATGGTTTGCTAGGAGACCAAGTGTGGGTCGAGGAAACCTACCGGTGAATTCCTTACTTCGGCTTCAGAAATCATGTATCGGCATTACACGAACGTTGACCGTGATTGTACACACTTACAGTGTCCAGCATCGCATGAGTGAGACGTCGAGGGCACCGAGGTTGAAGAGAAAGAACAAGTTATCGAAGGTCACCGTGAAGACACAATCTGACAGTCGTGTTTAAGATGATCCTTCTTGAACTTGACAGTGACACCCGAGTGCCGTTGTTCATCCTTCTTGTTGGCCTGTTTCATGTACCATCTATGTAATCTCGCGTAAGCCATTCCTAGGGTAGGGTGGCGCTCTATATTCTTAACCAACGGCTCGCCTAGCAAAATTTTTTGGGCCAACGGCAAGAAGGGGATATCAGAACAGGAGTCGACCGTCTTCGATTTGCCCTTGCTGCCTCGCGTTTTAGAGGTCGACTTCATGAGTCGACTGAGCACGAGGTGTAGATGCATGTGATGCATCGGGCCCTTGCCGCTTCAGTGCAAGTAGCTCCCGTGGATTTGACACCGTTGTAGGACATTCCTATGAAGTTGACACCGAAGCAGGTAGCTCCAAGCAGATGTCCCTCTTGGGCCACTGGATGAATATTCCAATGGCTTGCCCTAGAGTCATGACCTCTTCGTCTGGGGGAATCTGCAGCGGGACGACCGCAAAATTAGCATAAACACCGTCCACATTCACTTTTGCGAAACCCGGCGTTGAATTTACACCGTGCACCAAAGCCCCGATATCGGACGGATACACCTGGCCCCAAGCAGCACCTAGGGCAATGGAGGCATATCTCACTTGGAGCTTGCACTTCATCGCCACCTACATAACGATACGAAATTAGCTACTCTAACAGGCCTATCAATGGATCGAGCATTCCAGAGATAATAATTATTACCAAGATGTCATCGACAGAAAATCTGTCATCGCCTTTTGGGGTAGGGTTGGGGTTGGACGCGCAGCTACTCGGAAGTTTAGGGGGCTAGCTAGCACAGTAGGGGTAGGGGCTTGCAACTGATTTTTCCTAAGCCTTTCCTCAAGGCTCTCCATCTGCCATCGCATCTCAGCTCTGACGCGATCATCGATCTCATCTCTGATGGATTCAGTGATCTCATCTCTGAGGGATTCACAAATCTCCTCTCGTAACTTTGCATCGCGCTCAGCTTTGGCTCTTTTCCTACTCCAATACGCCTCGGAGTCCTGTTAGAATCTATCTTTTCATGGAACATAAAGACCAATGCCTCTCGTGCGACCCGGATGCTCCTTATTTCCTAGGGCTTCGGAGAGCATATCTCTCTCCCTAACTGCCTGAAATAAACCTTGGTAAGATTGTGCACTCAACATTCCCTGCAATAGCCCGACATGTCATTTCACTTCCTATGAAGTTATGGAGCAATTACAAATTAGGTAGTTCGATATCTTACCAGGCGCTGGGACACTTCCTCATCTACGAGGTTTGGAAAGGAGATGGTCCCCGAAGACACGGCAGCTAATCTCGCTCTTAGCCAGTTTCGGACGCACTCATCAGGGATCTTGGCAAATGGTGTGGAGGCATTCGAAAGGTTTGCCTGCTGGTCCTGATCCCTCCATTGCTGGATTTTACCCGCATACCCAGCGGTGCCGAGTCTGTGGGGATGCGTGTTTTTTTTGCCTGGAGGGCCGTGTGCGCCGCACTTTCACTCCTAAAATCATCTGTCATCTTCTTCGCCACAAAGTCTTGCCAGTACTCTTCTAAGAATAGATACTTGTGAAAGGGTCTTAGATTCTTCTCCACGTAGTTCTTGACAAGCGTGCTCTTAAAGTTCTTCCACGCTTTGCACACATGTAGCAACGCGTGTCGTCGCACGGAGTCCCGGTGTTGTTCCGGGATCTCGAACGATTTGAAAATATCCATCAGTAGCTCATCTTTTTGAGCTTTGGTAAACTCCTTCCACGAATTGTATGTGATGTTCACCCGTTCCCGTGCAACTATTTCGATCGTTCTCCAGAATGCGGACGCTGCTCGGCGAGGATTGATAGGGGTCCTAGACTCATCGATCTCCATGATGGTAAATCGGCCCACAGGCCTTTTCGATATTTCTCTACCGTGCTTGGATATTCTAGAGGACGGCGCATCAGACACATGAGGCGACGATGAAGAAGAATGAGTGGAAGATGTCTTCACAAGAAATAGAAGTTCTGACACGTATGAACATATTATCATAAGATTCGATCTCTATGTGTATGGGTATACACACCAATTAATAAATAATTAGGATATGTAGGGAAGAAATTAGGACCAATACAATGACATAATCGACATATAAACATGTAAATCCTCGAAGTCATTTAAAAGGAACAATATGCTCAACACAAACATCATGGGAAAAAATGAAATTGGCATAAAGCTAATATTTAATATTGCTCTGAGAGGTAGAGTAAGCATTCCAATTAGAGCTCAAGTTCAAACCCGATTATCAAAACAATTTCAGCACAAGACTATTGTATCAAAACAAATATCATATGAATCACTGACTAGAACAAATACAAATTCCTAAAACAAGTACAACACCTCATACTACTAAGTGTTTGAACCAGATACCAGCGCAATTATTATGAGTCCATAAGGACCATGACAGCATGACAGATTATTGATAGAAAGAGTGAGGAAAAGGGGCATCGGGGTCGGCAACTCGGCATCGGTTACCTTTGGGCGTTGAGGAGAAGGACGAGCAGGGAGTAGTACCGAAGCAGTAGGGCGGTGTTGAAGGGGAGGCGCGCCGGGCTCATGGGAGGAGGAGGCGACACGTGCTCGGGGAGGAGGTGACGGGCTCGGGGGAGGAGGCGTGCCGGACTCGAGGAGGAGGCGGCGTTGAGGACGGTGGCGACGGGCTCGGGGGAGGATAGAGAGTTGAGAAACTTAATCGTTTGAGTGGGGGAAGCGGGCAAACCCTAGAGTCCTAATATAAATAGGGTTAGACATCACAGACGATTCTAAAGTAGAATCGTCTGTGATAAATAATATCACAAACGATTCTAAAATAGAACCATCTGTGATGGATGATAATATCACAGACGGTTCCAACAAATAACCGTCTGTGATAGATTGTGTATCACAGACAGTTTGTAGATGAAATCATCTGTAATATATTATCACGGATGGTTTGTAGATAAAACCGGCTGTGATATTCTTTTGTATTGGTAAATCTGGTTCTGTTTGTTGGCTAGCCTTAGGAAATACTAGCCATGCCCTCTGAAACTAGTAGAAACACAACAAGTACATGTATATATCCAATTCACATTCATTTCAGAAACAAGCACATCCATTTCACAGTACAAATCAATTAACTCAAATGAACAAAAATTAAACATTCAGAACATATATACATACATTGTTCAATCTTTAAAAATTAGTCCTCCATGATGATCGACATGTATGTAGCTAGTTTCGTCACGTTGTTCTTCCTCGACCCTTATGCCATTTTCGAAAGGAGGCAACTCGTCAAATTGATTGTATTCTTCCTCGTCCACTACATTCTCAACTCCGACAATCCTCCTTTTTCTATGAAGAACTACGTGACGCTTCTTATTTGCCTGGTCGGTTACATAGAAGACTTGAACAACTTGGTTAGCGAGTACACATGATTCGTCTTTGTATCTGACACGTTCGAGGTCCACGGTAGTGACGCTGTACTTGTCGACCTTCACCTGTGGGAGATGAACCCAACAACACCGAAACAGGGGGATCTTGAAAAGCACGTAGTTGAGCTCCCATATCTCCTCTATGAGCCCATAGTAGGAGCTCCTCAGCCCATTGGTACTGAACGCATCTATGCGGACACCGCTGTTCTGGTTAGTGCTCCTTATATCATGAGTTTACGTATAGAATGTGTACCCATTTATGTCGTATCCTTGTCATGTCACAACTGTAAATGTTGGCCCTTTTGCTAACCATGTCAGCATATCACTTGACGAGCTCTTAGCGAGTCGCTCCTTCGACCATTGATTGAACCGATTGTTGTGCTGTCTCGTGATCCTAACATCTGGCTGCTCCGGATTCTATTGCCGAAGCACGTCCTTGTGCTGGTCGATATACGGGGACACTTCAGTCATATGTTACACGACCGTAAAATGGGCTTGAGCATATGCATCCATATCTAGAGTGATTGCTTTCCTTCTGATGGTCCCGATACCCTCGAGCCTCCCCTCATGGCGAGATCGAGGCACATCTATCGGTTCGACCTGAGCCACGTAATCGATGCATAACTCAATGACCTTTTTGGTTGCATAACCTTCGACGATGCTGCCCTCCGGCCGAGATTGATTCCATACATAGGACTTGAGAATTCCCATGAACCTCTCGAACGGCTACATGCTACATAGGAACATAGGCTCGCACATCTTTATCTCCCTCACAATGTGAACAATGAGATGTACCATGATCTCGAAAAATGATGGAGGAAAATACATCTCAAGATCACATAGAGTCGTCACCACCTCATCCTACAGAGCATCTAGTCATTCGGGATCGATGACCTTCTGAGCAATTGTGTTAAAGAAATAACACAATCTCATTATTGTCTCTCGGACCTTGATTGGCAAAATACTTCTAATTGCAACAAGAAACATTTGTGTCATCAGCACATGACAATCATGAGACTTCATGCCAATTAACTTCAAATCTTCCATCGAAACAAGTTTATTCATGTTGGCGGAGTAACCGGATGGAACTTTCACACCATGCAAGCATCGTCACAGTTCAGTTCTCTCGGCCTTGGACAGAGTGTAACAAGTAGGGGGAAGGTACGTTCGTCCTTTATCGGTCTTTGTCGATGCTAAGTCAGGTCTGATGTCCATATCAACTAAGTCAAGCCGTGCGTTGACACCATCCTTTGTTTTGTCACAAATATTCAGTAAGAGATCAATCAAGCTATCACATATATTCTTCTCTACATGCATAACGTTGATGCAGTGACGAACTTCTAGGTGCTCCCAATAAGGTAAGTCCCAAAATATTGATCTCTTCTTCCAGATGTTCTTCTCACGGATCCTCGATTTACGTCCCTTTCCGAGCACAACATCTAAATCCTTAACCATGTCATAGACATCTTTTCCGCTTAAATGCCTTGGAGCTAAACTGTCCTCCTTTTCTCCGTTGAATTGTTTCTTTATCTTGCAGTATGAGTGAGCCCTCCGAAGGAACCTATGGTGATGCATGTACACGGTTTTGTACAAGTACTTTAGCCACACACTCTCGGTATCATCTAAGCAGTGAGTACAGACTTTGGCCCTTTTTGTACTCTGGCCGGACAAGTTGGCAAGGGCAGGATAATCATTTATGGTGTAGGACAACAAGGAACATAAAGTGGAGTTCTCTCGTTTGTACGCATCCCATACCTATACCCCTTCAATCCACAGTATTTTTAGATCTTCCATCAATGGTGCTAGGCACACATCAATATCATTCCCAGGTTGCTTCGGCCCTTGGATAAGTATCGACAGCAAAATATACTTCCACTTCATATACAACCAAGGAGGAAGGTTGTAGATATAGAGAGTCACAGGCCAAGTGCTATGTCGGCTGCTCATGTTATCGAAAGGATTCATTCCAACTGTACTCAATCCAAACCTTATATTCCTCAGTTCTGCACCAAAGTCTGCAAACCTCCTATCGATGTTTCTCCATTAGGCGGAATCAGCAGGGTGTCTTAGCTTTCCGTCATTCTTACGCTCCTCCGAGTGCCAATATAGCAGTTTTGCATCATTTGGGTTCGCAAAAAACTGCTTTAAACAAGGAATTACAGGAAGATACCACGTCACCTTAGCAAGAGGTCCTTTCTTCACCTCGATTCCCTCGCTATCATCTGATTGATTCTTACGCTTGTATCGGGATGCGTTGCACACCGAACATACATACATGTTTGCATACTCGTTACAGTAGATGATACAGTCGTTCGGGCATGCATGTATTCTTTCTACTTCTATTCCCAATGGACAAAGAGCCTTCTTGGCTTTGTAGGTGGTTTTGAGCAACTCGTTTCCCTCCAGAAGCATGTCCGCTAAGAGACCTAACAACGCCGTGAAATTCTTGTCGGACCAACCGTTGCTTGCCTTCAATTTTAGCAGTTCAAGCACGGATGGCAACCTTGTGTATTCCGGCTTGCAGCCCAGAAATAAAGGTTTCTCTGAGTCCTCCATCAATCCTCGGAACTTAACATACTCCCTCTCATCACAGTTCTCTTCTGCATCACGAAGCATCTGATCTAGATTGTCATCGTGCAGCCTATCCGAATCAAAACCACAATCAACATCATCCGGTGGCATATCGTTGACTTCATCAGCGATGTCGTTATTACTACCTTCCTGAATAATATGCTCTTCACTGTGACTAGTACAACATGTATAGCCCTTTTCGAAACCTCTTCGAATCAAGTGTGCTTCGATTTGCGCTTGGTTCTTAAACATCTTCAGATTCTCGCAGTCAATGCATGAACATTACATATATTTCACTCCCTTATTCAACATATCCTCCTCGACAGTTCTTGTAAAAGCAGACACGCCATTAATGTACTCTTTACTCACATGGTTGCCAGCGTACATCCAGTTTCAGTCCATCTACGCGACGCATATAACAATTTGGTGTTAAATATTGAATTAATTAATTAGTATACTATAGATGCAACTTTTGATATGTCATTTGAAATATGTATTTCTAATGAACTGAAAAAACACCAATGCACCCTAGGGGCAGGTTGTTCATCACAAACACATTATAGATAGCTTATGCCCAACTTCAGATGACAAGAAGCTAGCCATGCAACACTTGCAAAGCAACACAAAAAGTTAGATCTAAACCATCTTCAATTCTCTCTTTACCAATCTAAACGATCTTCAATTCTCTCTTTCCCAAGCTAGATATAGAATATAATGCAAGGAACAAATTAATTACGTACTAACCATTGATAGCCAAGAATAATTTACCAAATCCACGCGGTCTCCTTTCACCAAATCGCCTCAAAGCCCCACCTTCAGCAGCAGCAGTGAGAACAGAGCAGGAATTTAAGATAGATCGATCTGTGAGGACCGGGTCTGCAATAAATGAGATTATCACAAACAGTTTTAATACAAACCTATGCGTGAAGAAGGCGAAGTCGACGGTTCATGTTAAAACCGTCGTGAAGTATCCTGAGCGATTACAACGTCTATGAAGTATCATAGATGGTTTTCAAATGAACCGTATGTGATATTACCTCTTCACAGACGGTTCTTAGCGCAAAAAGTAACACAGACGGTCGCTAACCAAAACCGTTTGTGATTGTATTTAATACAGACAGTTTTGGTCAACCGTCTGTGATGAGGCATCTAGTATTAGCCTTTTTGTAGTAGTGGTAATCACATATTTAGTTAAGTACCAAATTAACATCCCCCCAAAAAAAAAATCTAGATTTTATTTCTCAATTTACTCTACCTACGTATAAAATTCCAAGTTCAAATTCGTTATATATTGAGAGTAAAAACGAGAAAAATAAAAAGAAAAGGAAAAAAGGGGTAAAAAAAACTACTATTCATAACAAACTTATCTTTTTTCCCCTTCCAACACATTTTGTGTAACACCCCGCGCCTAAAATTCACTCAATGCCCAACCTACTATTGGGCGGACCCAAGCACGTATAGCACCCCACTTACACTTTCGTCTTCTCGTCGTGTAAAAGGGTTAATCCGAAAGTGCTACGTTTGGACCCAGCATGCATTATATGTTACTATAACTCACTTTAAACAACCAATGTGATGCTAATCCCACCACAGTAATACACTTGGGGAATATGAGCCACCACACTAACAGGCTGGGGGATTACATTTCGAATTTGAAGATGAAATTTTAATGGATGATATAGCACTCTATAAACCACATCATCAATTGTTTTTGTATTTTTTTTTTCACATTGATCTGGAGCATAAACCAAAAGTTGATTGTACAAGTGCAATAGTAAGTCCATACCATATGTTGCCTTTAAATACACTGCGATATTTTTTTCTCTATAATGTCAAAATTCTAAAATGAACGACTATGTTTTCTTAAATAACCATCTAAATGCTCGTACATATAATTGATCTACATTTTTTATACTTTGTGTTTGCACTTGCAATCCCTCACCTATCGTATTTATGTGTTTTTTTTCTTCATATATCTGCGTTTTCCAATCCTGCTTTCCAAACGGGCATTAGTATTACGAAACATATAATATATCCGCCTCACATCATAAATAAAGGTTGTTTTGGACATTGATTCTCCAAAACATAAGTTCGACCACCAGTTTCTATTATAATAAATATATAAACCCTAATCACATTACATTATTATTAATGTATTTTCCTAGATTAATCTACTCATATTATTTTGATAAAGTACAATAAAAAAATCATAAAGATACCGTTGGTCATATTTAAAATAGCTGGACTGTACACATATCCTAGGAAATACACTTTACTAGAGGTATTAGTACTGAAAGAGTACAAATTCATTTCAAATCTCATTCAATATATTCCTCACGAGAACCCGTATGGAATGCAAGAATTCCAAAAACAATTCGAAAAAAATTAAAGCGTGGGCCACAAGTCTACTTATATACTAAAAGTAGTATATAAGTTGATGACAGTTCTTTTAGAGTTGCTAAAAAAACAAATATGATAGAAATTCTTACAAAAAAAACATCTAGCCTTTAATTTGGTGGGTCTGAATTTTATAGGCCTATATTTGATAGTTGACTTAAAAATATAAGAATATATCAATATCTATACTAATTATACACTTAGAGAAAATATCTAGCCATTTATTTGGCGGACACGAGTTATAATGACTCATTAAAAGAAGGAGTCTATGTCAAGCACAATCCAAACCGTGAGAAATTCGGAATAAAAATAAATAAAAAAAATAGCAATTTGATTTCCATACGACTTCCAAAGTAACATCCATAAATAACTAAAATCTAGAATAATAATTAAATGAAAATTAGCATATTAAAAGAAAGTGTCCATGTCAAGTACAATCCAAATGAACTAAAATTAGCAATAAAAAAAATTAAAAATAGCAAATTGATGTCCAAACAAATTCCAATGTAAAAAATAAATTTTAGAATAATAATTAAAATAGAAATATAAAAGGATTTTTACATGAATTCCATCTTAAAACCAAAAAGAAATCCATGACAAGTACGATAAAAAACATGCAAATTCAGAATAAAATCTAAAGGATTATTAGAGATTTGATTTGTAAATGAATTTGGAATATAAATTCCAAAAATATTTAATTTTTAAACCTATGCTGATTAGGCACTTCGAAAAAGCTCTCGTATTAACCAAAAAGATCTAGCCATCTATCTCACAGATCCAAGTTATAACGGCTCAGATCTATTATTTACTAAAAGTCGATGATAGGTGATTTACAGCTGCTAAGAAAAAGGATAAATAACCTAGAAATTCTAACAAAAAGGAAAAAAAATATTCGGACCTTAGTTTGGTGGATACTAATTATGATTGATAGCTTATAACCACCAGATGCTACAAGAAAAATAAATACATGCTAGAAATTCTCAAAAAAAAAAAAATCTGGTCATTAATTTGGTGGACCCAACTTATGATTAAAATCATAACCATTAGATGTTATTAAGTAACCTATTTAAACTCAAAAGATAAGAGACAATGGATGTGTTTTAAGATTAAAACATAAGAAGGAAGTTAAAGTAAAAAATATGGCTTAGCCTAAATAGACCACACGTGAAAGAAAAAGGGAACCCTGACCCATTTACGTGCCTAAATAAGAAAGTTTTGTAACGAAAACAAAAATAGAAATGAAGAAAATAATTTTTAAGAGGTTACAAGGCGGGCACACATCACACTCACACCACACGTACATGCACACACGCGCGTGTGTCCCCTACACACGTAAGGAAATTTGAAAACCCTAAGGTGCCACTGAAAGATGGGTGCTCGCACACGCGTGTATACCTAAATTATTTAGGCGAGATACAGGTCGATCCAGGGATCGAGCCCAGGTGGGTAGGACATCCCCCACGTACGTCTCCACACTAAGCTATCGCTCAATCGTCGAGAAAAGAATTTGTATTGAAAAATATTGTCTTTTTTGCTTGATTTTCAACTATATGAACAATCCGAAACACATATTGAGAAGACATCTAGGGTTAAATAGAAAACAAAATGTATGGAATGCATCTACATTAGTGTGATTAGAAATTAGTAATATTTATGCACAGTTAACTATATTTTACCAACCTATAATGATAATGCTCACGCAAGGGCGCGTGCCACCTTGCTAGTTATGAAAAATTTACATAGATAACCAACTCGACTTGTGGCCGGTGGAAATCAATCTCGGTTTATCATTCATATCAGCTAGAGATAAATTATCTTACTGCTAGGCTATACTACGGTTGACATCCTAAAAACGATGTTGTTAATAGTAGTGGTTTCTTTACTAGGGCGTGCACTTTGCATAAGAAACGTTAATAGCCATGGAGCTACCGGTCAGTAAGGGTATTCCCTGTTTTTCCTTCGAGTTGTTATCAGATGATGATGATACTCTTCCAAAGAAACTACTCCAATTGTTCGATGCAAAGTTCAACGGTAGTGGGTGAAGTTTTGTGCACCTAGTGTAGCTTCAATTTATGTAACTTGTGGAATTCAATGGAATAACACGGATGTATGTTAACATGGAATTGCATCTTGTGCCTAATTCCTGAAAGTCACACTCGAGTATTCAACCAGTAGGTAAACAAATTCCTTTCTCAACTAGGTAGCATTTCAGAAAACACACGAAATTGAAGAACAAGCAGTGCCATCTACTCCCGACAGAGCCGAATATTTTAATCGTTGGAAGTCCGACAAAATCGAGAAATCAAAATAGGACATTTCCAGGTGAGATTTATGCCCTAGATTCTAGATGTGATGACACATAGGAGGCAATAAAAAATTCTCAAATGCATACATTAGTACGATCGAAGAAATTGACTACAAGGCTGTGGATATACAGGTGTCAAATTTACATGTGGCGGAAACATGTCTGAGGGATAGGATCTAAAGTCACCAGGCGAAATTTTTTCCCTTCCATAAGTCAGGAGGTTGGTGAGCAAACGAAAACTAGTAGGAGAAAAGATGGATACTGAAATCTTTATAAGCAGAATGAATAGTTGTCAGTGTGTCACCTTTAAGAGCAAAAGACTGCCTTTTGCTAGCTAGGTTCATCAGGAATCTTTATCCTAGTTAGACCTAAATTTACAGGATTCTAGAATAAGCTAGCAGCAAGAATCTGAATCTGTTCTCGATTTGGACCTAATATATATTGGACATTATGTACTCGGTAATGTTTTGTGGGATATCGAAGTACCTAACCTACATCAAACTTTATGGTTGAGTATATATATCTTGGTTTTGGATTATTTTCCTTAACCATATGTTGGCCAACCAACAACTTGCGCAGTTCCAAGAGCATGACCATTCGATCTTGAATTGATGTTTGATAATCAGGAACAAGAAATTCATGCTCCTAACCCTATGATCACGTCTGCTTACAGAGCAACTTACATTGTAAGTTTTGACCTTGAGACTTGAGAGCGAAAGATTCCAACCCCTTGCTCTGAATAGTAATGTCACTTCTCTACTTTTCTAGAGGCCATGGCTGTCTTTCTTCTACCCATCACATTGTTCGATTGAAAACAATAGAGGGATGGAGACTTGGAGAGACGTCCTTTTCTGTGAGTAGTTTTTTTTGACCGGGCGTCAGTATGTATTTTTCCAGCAAAATAGACAACTGTAGTACATGTTATATTTGACACCAATGAATTACATGGAAGTCATAGATTTCTAAGTGATGCCTGAGTACATGAATCCATGCACGGTCAGACAAAGCATGAAAGCACTTAGCCCCAATCTCACTGCTAATTAATAAAGATGATTGGTTTACTAGCAAGTATGAACAGTGAGCATCCATCATTTCAGTCATGCAGGAGGAGGCCGGAGACAAAGAGGATGGGCTCCACGGAGCCCTGTCGTGGGAAAAAGTTTTGCTCCGGTCACATCACCGCCTGGCTGTGGCTGGGCGCGCCGCGACGTTGCTGTCCGCCGGCTGGGACCCGGCGTACGTACGTGCCGAGGTCAAGGGCAAGCGGAGCTTTCTGCAAATCTGACGGCCGAGACGAGAATATCTCGCCTTCGGTTCCCCCGTACTCTTGGCTTGGGCCACATTTTGGTTAGGTGAGAGTTTGGTGAGAGCTCGTGTTTATTGTGTACGTGTGGCTTCTGTTCTGACTAATCAACACACAGAAACTATGGTAGCAAATCTAGCGGCCAGCAGATGCAGCCATGCAAGTCATGACGGCATCCTACGGGCGTGGTTTACTTTGCCCGGCCGGTGTGACTTTGTGCGCCGACCTGCGTAAAACAAATCATCTTCTCATGTGAATATTTAGTTTTGTTTTATCATGATGTGGATATGCAGTTGAGTGCTCCATTGTTGTTCTGATCTTGTTTAAGTCGCATCTCCCAAATATTTGGGGGTATTTGTGGTGATAGTATATAAGACTACACTACCCAAGTGCCCGTGAGTCACAATGAAAACACATATTCATGTTTTTTTTAATTACATTCATCGTGGAAGCATACAAATAAATATTAAGCGAACATCTTGTCATCGTAATATATTTCGCAACTACAATTCATAAATCTTTCTAAATGGGCACCTCCGGAAGAGTTTCTACTGAAAATTTTTATGAGAACCAATATCTACGTTGGTGTAATGTAAAATAGCTGAACTTAAAAGAGGTAGGTATTTCACTCTATGTCTCAAAAAAGTTGTGCACAAATCCAAAATTATTGTTCAAAGCAAGCATAAAGTAGGATATATGATTGGGCTAAATGCTAGTCATATAACTCCACCACTAAGACCTGTACATTGCCAACAACCAACCCCTTGCACTAAACAATAAAAATAATCCTCACAAAAATTGAAACAACCCCCCAATATATTGGCATGCCAACTTAATGAGATAGGAAAGCAGAGTGGCATTTGAATATTGCAGTTAACTTTTCCAATGAATTTCTTGAGCCCCTGATAAGGCCATGGAACTTCTTGAAGGTCTTGTGGAGCCAATATGACAATTGGATCATGAATGCTTTACTGCTCAAATTGGCATCCATATCGCTGCAAAACAAACACCATCACCACCATGTCACACATTATGGTTCCTTTATGTTATCGCAAGAATTAGAAGGAGTGCCCCATAGGCATGTTCAGATAAAGTCCAGATATTGCCTAGTTAAAAATTAATATTTATGTATATACTGATACACTATCCTACTTCTCTACTGCTTTCTTCCAATTAATATTTACTAATTAAAAACATTGAATTTAACTTACAGGCAGAACATAAACAAATAAACAAAATTAGATGCATTTAAGTTCAAGGCAGTCAACTTAAAAGTAAATGGCCGCCAAAAAAATTAACCTAGGAGCAATAAGCCAACAATCATATTCCTAATTTCTTGCCAAAAAATCAGAGATGGATAGCAGAACAACACTTAGAAGGCTAGGAGTTTTGTTGCTTCCCTCCAGCCCTATAGAAGTCCAAAAAACTTGATGCATATTTTCAAATAATTGATGTTACATGTTTCACAAACTACTTCTGATGAAAATAATCTGGACATGAAAGTATTTAGGGCAAACAATCGTATTTGTGATTCCACATAAAAAATATTTAATGGCACAACAGTTCAACAGAACCTTATAAATAATCAAAAGGTAATGGTGGACACTTGCTATACTGAAACATCATGCTCGACCATAATATTCTTATCTCAAGTTGACCATAATAGATTAGCTATAGATCAATATATGTTTTTGAAAACTTTCATTACCAATCTAAAAGGGGAGGAGGTTCTGGTTGTGACAAGTCTCAATCCATTGTGGTTAGGTCTCAATCTCCAAACAACAAAACTACTCAACACAACTACTGTGATGCCATGTGAAACGGACCCTACCAAGAGAGCAAAATCAAAAATGGAAGCACAATAAATCAATTCGGCGGTTCAAATGCCAACAAGTTGCCAACTAAGAAAACGACTGAGATGCGGTCAGGCTCATAAACAGGCACACCAATGAACACCAGGAATGGAAGCACAATAAATCAATTCGGTGGTTCAAATGCCAACAAGTCGCCAACTAAGAAAATGACTGAGATGCGGTCAGGCTCATAAACAGGCACACCAATGAACACCAGGATGCAGACGGGGCTCACCACTGCAGGTGGTGGTGACAGACTTCTTGGTTGGACGCTCGGTTGGACCCACCGGCTGCGGCTGCCGAGCGCCGCTGTCACTATCCCGAGGAAGGCATGAGCTAGTCGGGGCAGCGACATCAAGCGTGGTGGGCCACATGGGAGGAAGCTGGCCAGGGTGCAACGGGTATTGTGACTGCAACGTTAGGAGGAGTTGGTCGTGTAAGGTAGCGAGTGCGGCTTGAGCTGTCTAGGGGAGGAGGAGGTAGATGGGGGTGGCGACAATGGAAACATGTGGCTTCTAGAGGAGGAGGAATTGGTAGGGGTGGTGAGGAGGAGGTGTTGTCCTGGTGCCGTCTGGATTGGGAAGGTAGGAGACTGGAGATGGGGAGCCGACTTGGAAGAAGGGAGAGGAAGGGGGGCAAAGACGGCACGAATCTGGTGAGGGAATCGAAGGAGGACGGGAGTGGGGCGAGGTTTCCGTGTCCTCTTGGGGGTGATGCCGAGAGGGGCGCGGGTGGTTGGGGGTGGGCATTTTTTTTAGAGTGGAGTGGGCAATTAGGATGGCCTAGTTGTTGGCACGCATCGTTTGTGATGTGGGAGGGTTAGGGAGAGAACAAACCACCACCAACTCGTATTTTTAAGCAAAATAGAAATGCGAAGATGCAAGGATTCAAGTTACAATAATAAAATATATCATCAAAACCTTAGTATAATCACACATACTTAACATGTAATTAAGGCTCTAATACCAATTCACGGTTATCCGTCACACTCTACAGGGAAAAAAATGCAAACCCACAAAAATGCAATATTATAAAACCATTATGCCAACAGAATGAATATTTGAATTTGGAAACTAAATGAAACCGAGAAACAGATCAAAATGCAAATGTGATCGCGTTTGTTAAAAAAAAATCACCCAAACTGAGAAATAACCTCTTTCAATCGTCTTGAGAACCAGCAGTGTCTCACAGAAAAGACCCATTCCACCATGTTGGATGCCGTCATCACATAGGTTCAATGAATTTTGACAATCAAAATATAGATTAGTTATAGATCAATCTTTGTTTTTGAAAATTTTCACTACAAATATAAAAGGGGGGGAGGTTCTGGTAGTTGCAGGTCCCAATCCATTGTGGCCAGGTCTCAATCTCCAAACAACACAACTACTGCGATGCCATGTGAAACAGACCCTACCAAGAGAGAAAAATCAAGAATGGAAACACAATCAATCAATTCGGCGGTACCAATGGCAACAACTCACAAACCAAAAAAACGACTGAGACGATGTGGGGACAACATGTATTGTGACTACAACATCAGGGGAGGAGTTGGTCATGTACGGTAGCAAGTACGGCTTGCACCGTCTAGGGGAGGAGGGGTAGATGGGGGGTGGCGGCGAGGGCAACGTGTGGCTTCTAGAGGAGGAGGAACTGGCGGGGGCGGTGAGGAGGATGTGTTGGATGGGTGTCGTCTGGATTGGGAAGGTAGGAGACTGTAGGTGGGGAGCCGGCTTGGAAGAAGGGAGAGGGAGCGAGACGATGTGGATCTGGTGAGGGAATCGGAGGAGGTCGGAGGAGGACGGGAGTAGGGCGAGGTTTCTATGGCCTGGTGGGGGTGATGTCGAGAGGGGCGCGGGTGGTTGGGGGCAGACGATTTTTTTCATAGAGTAGAGCGGGCAATTAGGATGGCCCAATTGTCGATGCTCATCGTTTGTGAGGTGGGAGGGTTGGGGAGAGAACGAACCACCATCAACTCGTATTTTTAAGTAGTAGAGAAATGTGGGGTTTATGTTGATTGATAGATGGGTTGTATTGGCAATGGAGATAAGTTTGGCAAGTGAGTTATTTCTATATAACGTGTTAAGAACAGTCTCTAAGTTGTCTTTTGCAGAAAACCACCTAAAATTTTGCCACTAGGATATGATTAACTAGGTGAGTCCCCGCGCGTTGCCGCGGGCGTCAGTTAGTTATGTTTATGATTTGATGCTGCATGAAAATAAATTGTTATGTATGTATGCGTCAATCATGCTATTCTTCATGAAAATAAATAGGCAGAAATCACAGAAGGAAAACATTTTTTATTTCACATTGAACCATTAATTCTTTATTTCTTTAGCAACAATAGCATGATTGTGTAAGGCAGGAACATACTTGTGAAGCAACTGCATGGCATTAGAAAGCAATAAAGAAAACTTCCAGTGCTCATTCTTGTGGCCATCTGAATAGTTCCTCAAGTTGTGTATTAATGAAGCCAAATAATTTTCAAGATTCAGATGACTCAAGACTTGCCTTGAGGGAATACACAGACCAAAAAATCAGCACGAGGAAGTTAGCTGCTAGCAAAAATCAAGAGAATCTTAAAATAACAAAATACAGTGTAAAGGGGAAATACATACTTCCAATGAACTTTTGCACATATTTTGTCACCACCTGAGTTAACCTTCTTGCATGTATCCTTGAAAGTTGAAAGCGACCACCTACTATGTAAGAATGTCTGGGTTGGTGAATATAAGCATAAGGTAGCCTCAGAAAAAGATGACCAACACGACGCGATACACTTGGATCCCTCACAAACCAACCTGTAATAGAAGAAAGAACAATAACAGGACATGATGAGTTTAGAAGCCAAGACATAAATTTCACATAGTTTACAAGAGTAATGTTCATAATAGTTGACTTTTTTTAATGGAAATACAATAGCCAATAGGTAGCACTTTAATTGGCACCAAATGTTTTATGTTAGTACTTAGATAATACCAACAGTTTACTCTATCAAACTGTCTTTCAGCTACAAGCGGCTCTAAACTCATTGCAATTACAAAAATCTTACAGCTAATAGTCTACGGTTCTGAGCCCAACATGTAATTGGTCCAACATCAAAGGGGTGGAACAAAACCAAAATGTGAGTGCTTGACAAATGCCACAAAAAGTACTAAATATCTTGAGATCTTGCATTGTAAGGATATGCTCTCTAGCTTCAATTACTAAAATATTCACATACTTGTTCACATCATGATACAGTTTTCCCAAGTCCTCATTGACAAAGTCATGCAACTGCAGAAAAATGTACTCCTGTTGGGCCACCATCAATAACAACGAAATAAAGGTTCTTCTTACGCTCTTGGACAGTAAGGTTTGGAAGGGAGGTTCTTTCAAAACATTTCATGATACTCTTCTTGATTTTTTTAGCATCCTCTACCTCCTGCATAATAACAGCTATATCAAATTAGATTTAAGTGTACGAAATGTATAATTGCCGGCCACTGCCGGACAGGATTAAAAATTAGAAATCGAATGTGAAGTCAAGATATAACTCGAGACATAAAGCAAAGAATATATTACATAGCAAATAGGCATTGGTACTCGCTAAAGAACAATAATACTCAGTTGCAAATAACATCTTTTCAAATTATTGATTTTTAGTTGCTACAACTAAAGAATAGACCTAATAAAGGGAGCACATACGCACTTACTTGTGAAAGAAAAAGAACATAGCGAAACAGCAAGTGTTTAATCAACAAATAAATATATCATAGCATCATGTATAAACACTATAGTCTCATTGGCTTAACAAAAAATGTAGGAAAGCCAACATTTCAAATTCATCATGTACAAATTCAGAGCTAGACAGATGCAAGCAATTTGTTTCACTGAAATCTGAAGCAAAAAAGATAACTATTCGACCTTGAAAGGATACATATGCATAATGCAAGCAAAACCTGCTTGATATAACACCCACTGCTTCTCTGCTGAATAAGACTTTATTAGTATCCTCCAGAAAACGACAACAATTCACAAAAGTTTGTCAACCAAGTAAGAAATGATGTCATGAATTGTGGGTATCATATATAAATGCAACTGCATAATTCATACTATATATATGCTTTAAAAAGGGCAAAACTTTAGGCATTTAAGCCAACACGGAAACACCACAATCCATTTCATTTTTTTTAGAAAAAAACATATAGGGTACATCAGTAAGCACCGAAAGATGACAGGACATATTAGAAAGGAGTTAGATGGAATCCTAATAGAGCTTGAAGCTGAAGAACTTCATAATCATGCACTTCCTTTCAGTCGTTAGCCTCTACCAAGAACCATAGAGATGTCAGCAATGTGGAAGTTCCTTTTTACCTATAAAGCAAACAAAAGTTGCTTTCATGAATTGTGGGTATCATATATAAATACAACTGCATAATTCATACTATATATATAATCTAAAAAGGGCAAAGCTTTATGCATTTAAGCCAACACCACACATTCATTTAAGTTTTTTAAGAAAAAAAACATATAGGGTACATTAGTAAGCACTCAAAGATGACATAACATATTAAAAAGGAGTTAGATGGAATCCTAATAGAGCTTGAAGCTGAAGAACTTCGTAATCATGAACTTCCTTTCAGTCATTAGCCTCTACAAAAAATATAGAGATGTCAGCAATATGGAAGTTCCTTTTTTACCTGTAAAGCAAACGAAGGCTATGATAAAAGTCTAAATAAAATATAATTGTAGCTATACGAAGAAAATAGTAGAGGTTATATAGTATGGAGCACACCATAAGACTTAAATATACGCTGACAGCAAGACCTATTGCAAACAAAGTAGGCATTGTTACTAATAAAAGAACAACCATAGTTGCAAGTAACTTTTGTTTAATATGTATTGACTGTACATCTAAAATGTTGACCCAGACAAACGTAACATAGCTTGGCTACTTGTACAACAAAGGGAACATAGGTAAATAGTAATAGCTTAATAGATAGGTAAATAAACCATGCACAGGCACAATAGCCTGACTGGCTTAGCAAAAAAAATGCAGACGAAGTGAACATCTTCACACTCATTATGTAAAAATCCACAAAATAGACACATGCAAACTGTCGAGACCCTAGATCGCTAGACCCGAGACCCTCTGTGTAATATGAACTAGTCCCATGATCAGTAGCTAGCTCACACAGTAACATCATCGATGACAAACATATCCATACAACAAAGTATCGATGTAGCAGACAAATTAATATTATTTAGTAGCAAAAGGATCTTATGGTCAAGTCTTACAAAGTTGGCCACGCAGGGCTTTAACAACAAAAGATAACTTGCAGCGGAAACCCAAAATGTCTTGTGGTGGCCACCCGACATGCCCATAGGCAATCGAGTGTAGAACATGACCTAGTTCGTCCGGTCTTCAAAATATTCTTCCTCGTAGAACTCTGCGGTTCCTGATTCTTCCTCGGTGACTGATCAATAAATGGCGTATAGCCGTGAGTACATAAAGTACTCAGTAAGTCGTAGTGAAACGTATGCAAATAGTATTCATGCAAGGCTTGACAAGGATAGTTTTATGGTTTTTTTGTGTGCAGAAAGCAGTATTGACAGTAAATACAATATTTAGATTGAAAAGCATAATTTAAAAGATTAATACATAAGTAAACAAGTTTATTTGAAACAACTAGTGAACAACCATGTTCACTTCCCAACCAACAACCAACATCTGAATCGCATCCCAAACAAACCATCCCAACGTTTTTATTAAAAATCTACACCTCGTGTGAAATCACGAGGTGTTGTCCATAACCGGGGACACGACTATTCGAATAGTTTTACACTCTGTAGAGGTTGTACAGCTTGACCCACAAGAGATAATAATCTTATAATGTCAGACATTACACGCTTCTGAACACGTGCGACTAAGTGATTATCACAAGGCTTTTACAATGTTCTGTTTTGACCCGGTACTGCTCGCTAAGGATTCGCCATGCTGGCCCCCCTCTTGCGCCAATTCAACAACCCAAACAGAACCAAATCAAAATATTGCTAATTAGTTAGCCAGGTCTACCCCACCCTGCATATGTGGTTGTATGGTTTGGCCCAGATTAATGGCGCACAAAGTTAAGTCCTTAGCGGTTGCTCAGGTGAGACTTCTTGCATCCCAATGTGTTGTCTGCACCCACCTTCACCACCGCCCACTCGCCCGAGCATAAATCATTTTCGTTCAACCCGGCCAAATGACAACCCTTGCCATGGCACATCAAATTTTTATCAACAGTGGCTCCACCACAATTCCGTGTATTATTAAGTCAAATTTATCATTATTGAATCACGTGGTCAAGAGACATCTCATAACTAAAGCATGACTAAGCATAATACGCACCCACGTTGGTATTATAATAATGTCCAACTAAGGTTACCCAACCTACGGTGTCCAAGGGTACATGTCAAAACAATAGCCATGCAGGTTGATACAAAACAATATAATTTTATAAACTGGGTACGACATGATCAAAGGTCTACGACTTACCTTCGTTGACGATTTGATATGCTTCAGTCGACGAGTCCGGGAGTTCTTCAGGAACGCCGGAATCTACACGCGCGAAAAGAGCCAAATAAATACAACAATTCCAAATAAAAAAAATTACCAAATTAGAACCAAAAGAAAGGTACTAAATTTTTATGAATTTAGAAATGAGAATCGACGGAATCGGAGTTCCTATGAGGGAGAACGAACGTTCGGAAGATTACGATCACATGAAATGATAGAAAACATAGAAAATGGAATATGCTTGAATATTCCAGCTCAGGATCTAGGATAAAAGAATGCTGACTTCAGGGCCACTCTTGAGAGTGAGTGTGGTGATAAGCTGATTGTTAATTGGTTCCTAAGCGTATGTGAGCTTATAGATTAATGCTACTTGATTAATGTCTAACTACTCTAGTAAATCCGATTAACTACCCGAATACCTTAATGTCTCTTTTAATCCAACAAAAGGGCTAGGGTTCACTAAAGTGGGATCACATATGGGTGTACACGTCTAAACCTGACTGCAATACCTTACTAATCATTAAACGACTTGAGGCAATACTTAAGTTACAAAGTGTCCTACTAACAATTTAACTGAACCATACACTTTACTAACCCTAACCATTTTCTATTAATCCCATACTTACTTGACTCATTCACTAGCTAACAAAGTTTGAGCACAACATGCTAAGAGAACATATACTAGCTGAGAAGCTTATTAACCTAATATAAATACAACTTGATTTGTATGTTAATCAGTAGACCTAACACTTAGATTTGAATAACCACTAACTATGCATAAGTTAACCTGTCAGATAACTAGAGATTAACAAGGCTCCTTATTAAGCTTGCTAATGACATGACCAAAACTTAACTGACCAATTCTGGTAAATCTCTAATGGCATACATTACCTACTAAATGACTTAGCTGACCATTTAACAGCCAAACACACATACACACACTGAAAGAGCTAAGCAGAAGGCTACTCGGGGGAGGCCCACCTGTTAAGCATACAAAGAGAACACACAGAGAGGGAATCTCAAGATGGAAACAGAGGAGGGCTCAAGGGCGGCTCGGCCCTGCTCGCTGGCGGTGAGGGGGTGGTGAGGAGGATGCGGGAAACCCGAAAATGGGTTGCCCACGAGGTGGCGATCCTATTGGTGGTGACTTCATGGCTTGAGGAGGACGGTGGCAGCCGGGCGATGGTGTGAGGCAGCCGGAGCCGGTGAAGGAGAAATGGCTGGTGGCGGCAGAGAGGGATAGGGGAGGAGTTAGGGCACGCATGGGCTTGAGGGTGGTCTGTGGAGCACACTAGCGGTGTTGACGAAGAAGGAGAGGCTCCGAGGTGCTCCGGCGACGCGAGACATGGCCGACGCGGTGGAGGGCATCGTGGCGGTGGCGTTAAGGAGAGGGAGAGCCCTAGTGGATGTGAGGGAAGGCTAAACGTTGGCGAGGAGATGCTTCCAATGAGATTAATTGAGTTGGGGCTCACCGGTGGAGAAGGGGCGACGCGGGCAGCGATTATGGCCGGAGTTGGAAGAGGCGGTGGCGCACAGTGGTCCGGTGGAGGAATCCTTTGATTGTTTGGGGGGTTTTGCTCGGGATGACGAGGGACACCGCATGACGCGGTCAGCCCGAGGAGGAGGTCACCAGTGCGGTCAGTGATGGCAAGGAGGCTAGGCGGCTGGTGCAGCTTGATGCGCTCGCGACTCCCGGGTGCTTGGCGAGGAAGAAAATGGAACGGGGTGAAGGGGGAAGGAGAAGGATGGCCAGGAGGGGGGTAGAGGTGCTCGGTGATGACCTCTTATAGGCAACAGATAGAGGAGCCAATGATGGCCGGCGGCATGGGCACTGGAGGTTGGCGATGGTGTGGCAGTGCGCATGGGCGCAGGCGTGGAAGATGAAGCCTGCCCGTGGGCCTGGCTGTTAGTGGGAGATAGAGGGAGAAGAGAGGTGGCTGATGGATTGGGTCGAGTGGGTTGCGAAGAGAAGAAAAGAAGCGGGACGAGTGAAGGAATTCGGCCCAAATCGGAATTCCTGATTTTTGATGATTTAGCGATTTTCAGAAATAGAATTAATTCATTTAGGATTTTAGAAAATAGCAAATAGAGTCCAAAAATTCTAGAAAAATTCAAATAAATTCCCTGAGACATTTTGGACTTAAGT
This sequence comes from Phyllostachys edulis, assembly GCA_036346405.1. Taxonomy (NCBI): domain Eukaryota; kingdom Viridiplantae; phylum Streptophyta; class Magnoliopsida; order Poales; family Poaceae; genus Phyllostachys; species Phyllostachys edulis. The sequence continues at coordinate 92,382,058 of CM070548.1, read as the reverse complement.
AAAATATTTTCAACTTAACCTTGATATTTATATTTGCAAATAAATTATTTTTCCATTTAAATAAATAGGAAAATTCTTTTTAAAATCCAGAAATTCAAGGAAAATATTTAAGTTTTATTTTTTTAACTAAGATTGAAACTTTTGGGTGTTACACAAACAACTGTGTGATTCAAATGAGAACAAAAAAATTAATGCATCCTTAAAAAGATATAGACAATGCAAGTACCAACTGGTTGGCATAACATCTATTGCTTCACCATTGTATTGGACTTGACTGATATCATCATACAAAGGGGAAAAGCCTGAAAAGCTCACTTCATGAATAATTGTCAATAAATCCTTTGCAACAAAGTTGTGAACCATTAGAAATAGCATGTTTCAAGGAACTGTTGCAGTTATAAAACTCAAATCAACTTCACACATAGTTTTCGTAGCATAGACTATGGTTAGAATCCTTTTTCTATAGCTATCAACCACTATACTTGCAAACGGTAACTTGCAATTAGATATCATTACCTGAAATACCATGATTAACTTTTGTTGCCAATCGTGTAACAGAAATGGTCTCCTAAAATTCGATGTCCCTTGTTTCGAGCAGCATGCCTAGGAGGCTAGGGCCACACATATCTACACATGCATTTGAAGACTAGTGAAACAAACGGTAAAACAACATCGTCCAATATACTAACATGAAATTTTGAAAAGAAACTGCCACATGAAGCATGTCTTATATGCTTAAAACGAACATGGATGAAGCAGAGGTAAGCAAGAACTGAATAACTAATAGGAGTGATCCAGTTGGAAGCCTGTAATAAAGAAAACAGAGAAACACATGGTCCTATCTAATAGCAGAATGGTTTGCTATAGAACCTCTCATAAATCAGAGCTAATATATAGATCTAGAGTCCATTATTGCCTTAGGGAAGTTGTAAATAACATAATGCCCAAACTATTACCTAATTGCCTAAGCAAAAGTGGAGCCTAGCACCACAAATCCCAAATTCGGTTTGCTAGTTAGACAGAGCACCTCTGAGAAGCAACAGGGCAATCCCTAGTTCAATCAGCAAACTAGATGGGGTATCTCTGAAATACCTGAATCAGGCTGATGAAAGCATGCAAAGATCGGAACAAAACACTCTATATGAAAGTGAAATAAACACAAGTGAATTAGATATCACTTACGAACAAACGAACTAACCCAGTAGAGAGGATGAGGAGAAGGCAGTAGGGGAGGAGTTGGTGGCAGCGCATCTCAGTTTCTTGGAAGGAAATCATCCTGTGGGGAGGGGTGATAAGGCAACAAGCAGCAAGGGGCACGAGCGGCGCTGATGACGGAGAAGGGCACGGTGAGGCAGAAGCGGCCGGAGACAGGAGCAAGCTACGTTGGCAGAGAAGCCGATGGAGTAACGACGCAACGAGGCGAGCACGTGGAGCAGCGGTGACAGGTGGGAGGCGCAAGCACCAGTGGGGGGAGCAGTGGTGGCCTGACTCCTTAGCCCTTGCGCCGTTTTCTCCACATGTGCTGAAGGCTCGGGACGGGGGGAGTGGGCGAATGAACGTTGTATTAACACACAAAATCATATCGAAACTTCTTTCATTCGGATGAATGAACAGACAAACAAATTAATCTAGCTCACATGCATCAAGGAGACTAAAGAAAATGGATGGAAGAGATGCTCACATTGAAGACAAGAAAGGAGAGTTCCCAGGGGTGGAACGCGGCGGCCTTGCGGTGCGACACTGGCGTGAGCAGCACCACATCCTCAAACTCATCCTCCCATGTTACTGCTGATGACACAACCTCAGCGCCCTCCTCTGCGTCGGGCATGGCCGCCTTAGAGCGCGTCTGGTTGCGGCACACCTTTCGGCCCTTCCACCTCGCCTTGGGTCCCTTTGATGCCACCTCCACCGCCCCTTTCGCGTCCGCGTCCAGCGAGGGGGACGTTGGAGGCGGCAGCCCCTCCGCCTGCCATAGCACCAGCCGGACGCCGAACTTCCGCACCGGCGACGGGCATGGCCACAACATCATCGGGCGTCGAAGTACCCCGCTACTCCGCCTCAAAAATGTGAAGAAACCTCTAGAAGAGAAAAAAAATTCTCACACAAAATCAAAACAAAAAACCTAACTCCCACAAAAAAAATTGAATGTAATCCCAACCGGGACCAAGAATCCCACAAAGACCGGATTCTCGGGGATGAATTGGCGCGTAGAGCCTGGAATTGGGGGAGGACGATGGCGTGAGGTTGGATTTTTATGGCGGAATCGGGACTATTAGGGGCGTAGATTCGTGTTGTGTCGGTTTGGGATTTGGGGAGTGAGTTGGGGGAGAGGAGGGAGGGAACAGCGCATCGGCTAGAGCCATGTGGGCGATGGCAGCCAGCAGCATGGATTCGTGGGCGAGGAGCACAGCGTCGATGCGCTCGGCACTGCGGCGTGTGGGAGCAACGGGATGTGAAGGGAGGCAGATCGCGGGAGGAGGGGATCGGGAGCGGCAGCTAGGGCAAAGGAGGGAGGGAGGACGCGTGGCGAACGGTTCATCTCCCACCTCGCTAGATCGTACGGCCCACACGAAGGGACACTGAACAAACAGTAGAACAGTAGACGGGACACATGGCAGCGTTGTATCCTGATCGAAAAAACTATAATAAGGTATGATGCGCACAAGAGTTGAAAAGTTAGCTTCAATCGTGCTTAAGTTGCACCAACTGGAATAAGCTCGATTTAGAGAGAGAAACAACAGAGCAAGAAAATAGAAGCTATCCTTACTATGGCCCTGTTTGGTATAGCTCCGCTCCAAGTTTTAGCAGCTCCAACTCCAGCTTCAGTCTTGGATCCACTCCCCTGAGAAGTTGGAGTAGTCTGAGGAGGTGTTTGGTTAGGAAGACAACTCCCACTCTATGAATGATAATGATTCATGTAAAAGACGAGAGTAACCTTAGTTTTGTAACTTGTATATTTATAAGATTTTTTACTGTTTACTTTGTATTTGGGCTGACTAACACCAAGATTAACTGTTAGATTAGGCGGATTTGCAAAGCCGTTGGATCAAACTACCGTCAATCAGTGTATACAAGTCTTGGTTTTCCATTTCGTGTATGATTCAGGTTTCAAACCATCAAAACGAAGTTCTGGCCGTTAGACAAAACATCCACTCATTTCTATGATACGCTACACTGAAGGTAGCTAGTATGATGATCCTATGATTGACAAATGACAATGGACATAAAAAAATGTTTTACAAATAATGTGAAATGAAAATAATTGATCCGTTCATATTTGTAGCTCAAAATTGCGGTTAGAATGCACTACCTTCATGGTTTGAGTTGTTCCTCGACAATCTTGCGAATTCAAGACTTTTGGGATTTTGCATATGCAATTCGGCTACCATTTCCATCTAAAAGCCGATCGTGTACCGGCCTCTACTAACCGACACGAACATTGGGAATCGCTCTCCATCTTCTCATAGGCTTCATTGAGCGTATCCGTGAACCAACACGACCTCTCCATCTCGAAGCAAAGGCGACAACTACCACCCCCTCGATGCATCCTCTCCGGTTGCACTCTTTCGGGAACCATGTTTTGGTGAGTAAAAATTCTCCTTTGGGAAAGTAGCTCTTAGGCATTCGACCGTGCCTGGGCTCAAAACTCTGCGAAGTGGTTGTCCAATTTTACACTTCCCTTCTTCTATTAATCAGTTAGGAGATAGAAGATATTCTCTCAGATCTTAGCTCAATTTGGGCTAGAAACCTTTCCACTCTACGGTGGCAAGCAAAAAATGGTATTGTAATTGGGAAGAAGGCAAGTGCTTACAGAGGCTAAAGAATGGTATTCCTAATTGCATCGGTGTAAACTAACCAAGCACATAAAATGAGTTCACATATGAACAATCAAAATCAACCAATTTCTTTTTAGCGTGGCGGTTCTTTTGCATGCTCCACATGTGAGAGTCCACATCCAAAGATGTACTCTACAATTTCTTTTTCGTGGCCAGGTTACGCAGCTTCGGCCTTGTTGAGACAATGTTGGTGGCTTGGCGCCTTAGGTTGTCTACTGCATCACGGACAACGGGTGTACATAGTGCATCTTGGGCGGCAGAAGGGTGAATCTGTTGCATCATGTTGAGCGATGATGAGCATGTGAAACAGACTGACAAGTCGCATACCTCACCCATTTTCTTAATGCCAACAGTGTCAAAACAATAAGAGGGTATAAGTGGGTATATACTCGATCGCTTTCTAGTGTTGAGAGGCGGATCGCGACCTTCCCAATTCGGTATCCGGGCACCATTGGCCTTTTCCCCAACATTCAAGTGGCAATTATCAATACACCAAAAGTAATCACGATTGCATGGATCATACACCTCCCAAGTGTCTTTATTCATTCCACTTGGGAGTGAAACTATCTATAATAGTCCTTGTCCCACCCATTTCGCCCATACTTAGCGACACAATAAGCATCGGTTGTGCCACACCCATCCTTCGTCTTCATCGGCAACAGGCCTTCGTCTTCATCGGCAATAGGCCTTGTTGTAAGATCGAGGAGGCCGACTAGAGGGGGGTGAATAGGCGATTTAAAAACTTCTTTGGCTAAAACCGATTTCTAATGCGGAAACTAATACAATAAGGTTTTGCACAATTAAAGCTTAAAACAACTAGGTTCAACTAAGTGCACCAACAAAACAAGTCTATTGATAAATAGCAATTAAGAAAGGACTTGTAAGATATTCAATATGATCAATGTAAATAGCACAAAGGTGGGCAAGCATTCATCCACAGAGAATAAACAATTTAATTCAAGGAATATAAATTGCAATATGTAAATCACAAGAATGCAAACCACAATTGACACGGCGATGTTTTACCGTGGTGTTCGAAGACTTGCCGGTCTCCCCTAATCCACGTTGAGGCAAGTCCAAACCAATTGGACCGGCTCCACGAATTGAGCTCCCGCCTCCGAGGTAAGTCCAACCACTTGGACCGATTCCAAACCGAACCAACACCTCGCTCCACTAGGGTTGCTCTTTTCTCCACTCCGGAGATGGCGAGCACTACACCACTCACAAACCGCTCGGGTCTTCTCACAAGCTTCTTTGAGAAGATCACCAACGCATGACGCCTCCACGCCGTCTAGGTGTCGGCAAACACCAAGAGTAACAAGTCTCCAAACGCTCACTTGAACCAATCAAGTATCTAAGCTCAAGTGGATCCTAAATCCACCACCTAAGGCAACACATGCACTTAGGGTTTGCTCTCTAACCTCACTAAGTGCAACACATGCACAAAAGAGAATGAGAGGCTTGCTCTTTGCTCAATGGAATGTTTAGGGGCACCAGCAACTTGCCCACACACGGCCAAGGTGGGTATTTATAGCCCACACACAAAAACTAGCCGTTGTAGAAAAGTTTGCTGAAAAATCAGCATCTTGATCGTCTGCGTGAACGGCGGTCAGATCGTCTTGTGCTCTCAACGGCTATAAAAACTAGCCGTTGGACCATGTCCGGTCGTACCGCCAACCAAGGTCCGGTCGTACCGCGCTACCCGGTACAACCGTCCAAACACCTGCGGTCGTACCACTCCACAAAGAAGCAACAAATGCGGCTAAGTCCCAAAACCGCCATAGAGAAATCGGATCAACCGATGTGCGGTCATACCGCACCAAGAATCGGTCGAACCGCAGCGCGGTCGTACCGCCCATAACACGTCGGTACAACTGATCCACAACAAAGCAACATATGCTCAAATGCATCTCCTCTGGAAATAATGAACCGCCAACAAACAATCGGCCTACGGTCAAATGCCGTTCGATACAAGACTACGGTACTACTGCTCTCAATCGAGCAACACATGCTCAACAGGTGTAGTAGTTTATTTGTGCATAAGAGCGGTATTATATCAAGAAGACGGTCGTCGCAGCGTACACAACGCGGTTCAACCGATTTTCTGAAAGACAACAGACAGCATTCGCTTCAACTCAAATTGCAAAACACATTTGCCAATTTGATGCATAATCTGCAAACAAGGGTTCAAGTGGGATTACGAACAAGTTGCAAAACACATTTGCATACTTTTAGAATCACACCACAAGGAATAAGGTACATGGACTTACACCATTTGCAAAACACATTCGCAAACTTAAGTCACATGCTACAAGGGTTATCCATGAGTCACAACTATTTGCAAAACACATTCGCAAATATTGGTAGCATGTTAAGATGAGCTAGAGCAAACACAATGAGCTATCAACACATGATAAACTCAAGCTACTAGTCAAGACCCCTCTTAATAGCACGGCAACCTATACTAGCAATCCGGTCTTCCAACCAAACACCAAGACCGGTAAAAGACTATGAACACATCCTTAACCCTAGCTAGTCATACCTTTGCCTTGAGCAACCACTTGAAGCTTGATGATGCACATCCTCACTTCAAGTCCGGGTCATTGACTCGAATACTCATCAACACATGATGAGTTCTTCACTTGACCTTCATCAACACATGATGAAGCTTCACTTCGGAATCTTGACTTGATGCTCATCAACACATGATGACATCCTCCATCCCGAGTCTTGATATGCATCAACACATGATGCACTCTTCATTCGACCTCCATCAACACATGATGGGTCTTCACTTGACTTGATGATCAACACATGATCATCTCTTCTTTTTGAACATCATCGACACACGATGATTTCCTTCACTTGACTTCCATCAACACATGATGGAACTCATCTTGACTTGATGACAATCAACACATGATGTCATCCCAAGTCTTCATTATCATGGAACCTAACCTGCTTATCCAACTCATGGAAAATGTTAGTTCCACAATATGATTATCATTAATTACCACAACATACCATTAACTCATTAATGGTGGGACAAGATACCACAATCTTTCCCTCTTTGGTAATTGATGATAACCACTTCAATAACAAATAATTGAATGTAGATAGATATGAGTATATAGGCACCACACAAGTTGTATATACTCATATGAACATATATAACTACACAAGTTATATATACTCAAAGGATATATGAGCACACATGTCTCATATATACACATGAATATATTAACTACACAAGGTATATATATTCAAGGATATGTGAGTACACATGAACTACACAAGTTATGTTATACTCACATATAAGTATATTTAGACTACACAAGTCTTATATACTCATATGAATATATTAACTCCACAAGTTAAATATATTCAAGGATATGTGAGTACACATGAACTACACAAGTTATGTTATACTCACATATAAGTATATTTAGACTACACAAGTCTTATATACTCACATGAATATATTGACTCCACAAGTTAAATATATTCAAGGATATGTTTTAAAGTAAAGATCCCAATTATATGTGGAAACAGGAATATGGATCACTACTAGTGAAACCTCAAAATATAGAATGAACTCCCCCCTATATGTGTGCATACATGAATATGTAGTGGAAACATATGCACATATTTAGGTTAATCTGTTGGTGGGGTTCACCCTATATTTTGGATCCGAGGAATACAACAAGATATAAGAATACAAAGTAGAATGCATACCTCTTTTGTTCTTTATATCCAAACGAGACTAATCATGAGATAAGGCAAATAGAAGAGTTAGTCTCACAAATAGATTTATCATTATAAATGCATACATGTTTGGATTTTCCTTTTGTTTATCCAATGAATTTGATTTGTCATTAATCACTTGCATGCTTTCATGATTTTCACCTTTATATCCAAATAAGACTACACAATATGTATATCAATAAAAGTGTTAGTCTCACAATTAGATTTGTCACTAATCACCAAAACCCCATTAACACATAATGGCAGGTCTAGATCTTTCACCTGTGCTGTCAAGATACCCAGCTCAAGAATGCCGATGTTATGCTTCCACAGCTGTTTTGTAGTTGGCCTTTAAATCACTACTGTAATGAGTTGACTCATCCAAGACATGATATCCACCTTCAAGACAAATTCTATTATTCACAATCACTGAACATTCACATTATTTCCATTCACATTCACATTCCAAAATCTTTGAGGAGACAAATGCATGCGAGATGCTAATGAAATTGTCACAATTGAAATCGAGGGCTAAAAATCAAATCGAGCATGGAACAGGAGGATGGAGTTTACCTTGGTAGGCGGTGCACGACGGCTGAGCCTCGAGTCGATTAGTCGGCGTCGGGATGAAGGAGAGCAAGCAAGGAGGAGCTTGGCCGCGGGGAGGCGATGAGGATCTGCGTGAAAGGAGGTTGGCAACGAGGATCTGGGGGCGGTGAGGGTTCTGGCGTGAGGGATCTAGGGCGAGGATCCGGACGAGGATTAGGGGCGATGGTGTCGCCGTTGGGAGGTGGTCGTCACGGGGGAGGGCGTCATGCTGGTTGCTGCCGCTCTTCTCTCCTCTCTAAGGTTTCTCTGACGGGTTCAGGGGCTCGGGATGACCACGTCTTGCCGTGTGGGGAGGAGGCGCGACAGCCCGTGTGAGGAGGAGGTGGGCGGCGTCTTTGGAGGAAGAGGAAGGGCGGCAGGAGAGAGGAGGAGCTCGGCAGCGTGGGAGAGGAGGGAGGCCACCGGCAGGAGGAGGGGGCCTCGAGGGCTCGGGGAAGGGGGGGGCTCGAGTGCAGCAGGATCTGACAGTGGGTTAGGGCGACATGAGCAGGGGTATATCAGTGGCAAATTGTGGGTAATTACCTTAAACTTCTAGAGGTATTTTTGTTTTGTTGGTCCGCAGCTCCTCAATTAGAGTAAGGTTCTACCCGCTCCTAAAATTTGCATTACAGGTTGCTCTGCTCCTGGTTGCTCCAACTTCAAAAAAATTGTAGAGCAACCCCGTTTAGCACAGCTCCACAAACTCTAACTACGAAACTAGGAGTTAGAGTTGTACCAAACAGGCCCTATATCTAGCAGATTGAAACTTTGATAGTGTGGTTTTCCAACTAACTTACCCTTAGGCAAGTACGACGAGAATATACGTTCATCGTCAAGTATTCATGGTCACGTCATAGTCTCGTTTATATGATCAACCAATGTCAGAAGACATCCATATATACAGTCGAAACTACCACGGAGTCGAGTAGTATTCAGATTTCAGATAACTAGCGTATGATCCCGATCAGATACCAAACTGAACAGTACTGCCGCCAATAGTTCCAGAACATCTGGTTGCATGTCGCTGAGGTACCAATACTGTGGACTGACTCGTCGAAAATCATTGGGCATGGGACTGGCGCCTCCCTGAAGGGCCACCAAATCATTGTCTTGGCTTTTGGTTCCTATCCTATCTCTGTTGCTGAATAATCATGCATGGACTGGCTTGCTCGGTCCAGGCCATTCTTGTTTTCTGAAGCTCAGAGATGTGTGTACATATATGTACCTATGACTTGTCATTTGCTCGGCCATCTTATCGACCCCCATGACATTAACGAACGATGGGCGTAAGGACGAGGAGATCAAGTTCAAACGCATCAATTCGATCCAGCGCATTTTCCCGACTGTATCTATCATGTATAGGAATAGCGATCACTGATTGCCGGCTTGTAGCCGGCGACGACCGACTTGGCATGTAGAGGAGACCAGCCGATCACCTACCTAGCTAGTGGCTAGTCTATCGATCTCTCGCCCCGAACGTCCGTAGTGGCCTAGTGGGACAGGCAGATGAGATCTTACTATTCGACGGCCCCTGCGTCGCGGATCGTGACGGGGCCGAAACCCGCGTGCGGAACTGGAAAGGTCCTTCCTTTGGCAACTTTAGTCTACCGAGTGGATCTTTAAGTCTACCGAGCGAGTTAGGATGTTACAAAAACTAATTGTGTGGCAAAAAAACTAAATTATCTTTGGAGGACTTTCACCTATTTTAATCTATAAATATAAGAACTCTATGGACAAGTTACATACAGACAAACAAAAGATATCGACTTTCCTCTATACACTTATGTTCATTGTGTCTCTTGATGTTCATATAATTATTTTTATGTGATTGATCTACGCCAATATCACAACCACCACTATTATTTAACAGGGGACTCAGAGTGGACGTGCGTGCAGTAGTTCCGCGTACCGTTGATTGTCACCGTCGCCGCACGTGCCATGCGACCGTTTCTAGTTCTCCCCGCACGCACCGACGTGGGAGTGGACGTGGATCGCTCTTTATCAGCCGTCGGGCCGGTGCGCCGCACTTGGCGGTTGGTGCACGCAAGCGCCGGCACGCCGACGACCGATCCATCCCGCGGTCTCACGTACGGTACGGTACCGGCTATGCGTGGTGTGCTCGCGGCCACAGCGCCTCGGGAAGGCAGGGCAGGAACGAGTTCGCGGCACACGCGCTTGGCGCAGGCACCGGCACACACCAACCCACGCGCTGCTGGCCCAATAGCCGGCTCGTCCCATATGGGCCTCACGGATCAGCAACCGAGAAGCAATTTGTATGGGCTGTATATGGGCCACACGCAGCTCGGCACCTTTGTTCTATCAGTTCAGGATAGTATTCTAAGTTTCTAACTCGGGTCGATCGTGGTATCTAGGGTGTACGTTCGGTTTTTCAGTACGAGAAATATACGATAAATATGGTAATATTAGTTCGGTAAATACGGTGTTTTTAAAAATAATGTTTGGTTTCGATAAATCTTATTGTTTTTCGGTACGGTTTCGGTAAATACTATATTTATCAAAGTTGACGTGAATTGCGAATGACGACGTTGCACATAGCTAACTTAAGTACTTAATTACAACTAGCAAAACAAGCAGGGAAAATGCCGAAATGCCCCAGAGGGCACTAGCTAGCAACGTCTTTGTTGACGGCCGAGAATAGGGGTGTTAGCTAGCAAAATGACAAGGCCATTAGGCCTCTACTGGCCAGAGCCGAGAGCGTCGCCAGCCCGCTAGAGGGAATGAGGGAAATGCCGAAATGCCATATCACTCGGCCCAATGTCGCGCCCACGAACGTGCGCCTTCGCTGCCGTGTGGCTGTGAGGTGGACCGTGGACTGGATGGGCCGAGCGACTGAGGCACCAAGCCACAGCCCACAGCGTAACATGATTTTGGTTTTTTCGGTTTTCAGCAGGTTTTTACCGAAAAAACTAAAATACCAAAAAATCAGATTTCTGAACTAATACCGGTCAAACCGATACGATTTGATATTTTTTGGTACGGTTTGTTCGGTTCCATTCGAAAATAAACAACCTGTATCCGCTTTCTTACGTGCGGCTCGTGTAGTATCCGATCCGTTTTCCGCACAAAATCACGGCGCGGCGCGCAAGTTGCAGACACAAGCGAACCGAACGTTCCAACTCCGAAACGTGATCCGATTTTAGTAAAACGGCCGGAGCCGTGCTTGCGCAGGTCGGTTGGTGGGTGCCCTAGCTGCGGTGATCTGCTGCCCGGCTCCGGTGCTCTCGCCGCCGACGCCGAGGAGACCGGCCTCGAGTCATGGTGAGTTCCTACGACTCCGAGCACTTGTTGGATCGCTCCGGCGGCTTGTTCCTGTTCCTCTGCTTCGCTTTAGATCAGACCGATCACGGGTTTTACTAGATTGCGCATCTCGTGATTTCCCGTAGCATTACAGCCGAACCGCGTGTGGCGTCATCAGTGGATTGCTTGGAGATTGTGCGAGGCTAGGTTTTTTTGAGGTGGGGGATGTTCTGAGGGACTGGATGGTACCCGTTTCGTTGCAGCTACTCCTAATTCGATGTTTGGTTTAGCTTACTGCAGTTCTAGTTGCAATTTGTGCGCGGCGTTCAAAACTAGGGTCCGGTGGTGGATGCTGTTTGCGCTAGTGTGTTTAAGGATGACTAGTTTTGGAAATTTGTTGATAAACCTTGTTTAATTCTCAATTTAGATGTGTTGGACCTAACCATCATATTATGGTATCTGAATATGGAGTGCTGAATGTAGGAGCTATAACACTTGGTACCCCTTTTGGATTAAGGTGACTGTTCGCTTTTTGCACTGTGGGAAATAATTGTAGTCTCTAATAATTTTTTGTTCTGTAGAATTTTCAATACTCGTATAAACATCATATTCTTGTCTTGTGTATCCCATATGCTCGGTCACAATGGTGCCGTAGTTGGATTGATGGACAACTGGTCATGTTAACACATGATTAAATGAATGCATTTTAATTTTGTCAAATTATCATGGTGGCAAGTAAATTTGTTCCATCCAGAGTCAGTATTCAGTTACGCGTTTGCAATTTTTTGTAGTCCGGTTTACTAACTTATAAAATGCCAACTAATGACATTTTTCAGGCCAGCCTAGCTGATTCTTTCTTGGCCGATCTTGATGATCTATCGGACAATGACGCCTATCCCGTGAGTTGATTTCTATTTTCTGTGTAGGAATCATATGCTATATTGATATTTTATCGGGTGATTTGCTAACTTTTGGGCACTTATTTTAGAAAGAGAAAAATGCAGAGGCAGGAAATATGGAAGAGGATTGCCATGGTCAAATATCCAGGCGAGCACCGTAGTGAACGCACTGTAGCACCATGGTATTGTAGCATCACAAATATTAGACATGATTTGTTATTGTTTGAGATAAATTTACATGTGACCCCAAAACTAGGGATCGCTAGAATCTTTACAAGCTGTCGGGATATGCGGTTGTAAAAGCCGTGTTTCTAAGCAAGCAAGCGATTAAAACAAAAACATGACTTTTATTACAATGAATATAACGGCCCGGTTTTAAAAGCGAGCGAGCATTTGAGCCCTAAAGTAATATAATACACTTCAAAAAAAGCTAGCACCACAGGAAGCTTGGCGTAAGAGACCCTAGTACCGATGAGTCGTCACGATCTCTGGCTCTTCTTGCTCGTAGAGCACACCTCGATCTTCCCACAACTCTTACGTTGATTGATTAAGCAAGGCTGAGTACAACCACCGTACTCAACAAATTGCATAAAAATGCTATTAACTATATGCTTTGGGAATATTAAAGGAATGATGCGGTTTACCAATACAGTATATGTGGAATGCAATAGTTGACTTTAAAAGCTTTAACATAAATAAAGACAGTAAAACAGTAATAAATATAGCCACAGGGGTTAACAACTTCTGAAATTACCAATTAACATCTGTAAAATTCTACTTATGCTTTGTATGTTGGCATCACCCATGAACATAGCTTCATTAACCGGAAACACGGTGTATTCGAATAACATTGATTACACTCTGCAGAGTTGCCCAACTTTACCCACACGATATCACAAACTCACATTGACACGCATCATGTTTTGCGCTGGCGAGTTAGGATAACAAAGCCTTTTCCTTTGCTTATCCTTTTAGCCTCTACAGGTAGATCTTAATCCATCTGACCCTCGGAGACCACCGGCCAATAGTGGACTCTGTACCCAGAAATTTGACAGACCCATCTGGTTGCAAGAACCAATGAGTGTCCTTAGGGTACACCTGTCTCACCTTTGATCTCTGTAGATATTCAATTGGATGAAGCGATTGTACTACGCTTAGGGAGTAATGACCACGCATGTGGTTGGCGGTTCTTGTGTCATTACTTAGCATAAGGTTCTTGTCCTTATATGTCACCCGGTGGGCGATGGCCTAACACATTGTTACCCGCCTCTTGATCTCACCGATGAACCACTTTCCCAAGTATATTGGGTTGCCCAACTCAATGGACACAACCCTCAACTTACACCAAAATCCTATTGGCCTAAAGCCAACTTTCATATGATATTTAGAAACGAGTTTTGTATGACTTAATGAATAATTGCTATTATTTTATGTGAATCAAGTTTGTCAAGGTGAATATGGCTTACAAGAATGGGTGGTTTAATATGTGGGGTTTAAGGATGTATATCTATTCAACATGGCATTCCAAAATATTGTTTCTTTGTTGAAATACTTGGCAAAAATATTTTAATGAAGATAACAATATTAATATATGACATGTAGGTTCAATATATTCAAGGTATGCAACTTGCCTCCTTGTTCAAATCCTGTTGTCTTTACTACGTCGGGTCCTCGTCTGAAGTCTGAGTGGCTCGTCGGCGTCGAAACCTAGCGCAAGACACAAAAACCAATAAAACTCTGGCTCAACAAGGAGCGAGCCGAGAAAAAGATCAACTACAACAAAAATATAAAAGAAGAAAGGAAATCAATTTAAAGAGGTAAAGGAGTTGGAATCTACCGATGAAAGTTAGGATTAGGTTTTAGGAGTTCAAGGCGGTCAAAAAGGCTATACTAACTCAACTTAGGGTTTTCAAGAAATAATGATCACATTACTATTCATACCTATTAATTAGATATAAACAATAATAAATCACCATTTTAGGCTTGAGAACAATAATTAGAAATTCTTGTGCAAAATCTGGAATTTTGGAAATAAAACCTATTTTTCTTGTGCGGTGAAACGATCTTGTGCTTGTTTTAAGCGATGAAGGCTTTCTTGTCGGCCTTAAAAAATGGGCAGCAACGGCCCAGCCTATCATGTGCAAGCTGCCCAAACAGCCTTGAGCCAAAAGGCGCGCTTGAGGCTCATGAGCGGCCATGAGCCAAAGCCCCACATGGCCAGCAGTGCTTGGCGAGCGAGCGGCTGAGGCGAGGCTGCAGCTCACATGCACGCGTGGCAGCTGCACCAGCAACAGCGACGATGGCGGGATGGGGGAGGCAGCGAGAGGCTCCACTGTGTAAGTCCTCTAAACCCTAGGGTTTTGGGCGTGTGTTTAGGCGTCGGGTTTTAGGGTTTGAGGTGAGGCGGCGGCTAGCATAGATCCGAATGGCCGTGACCGGAGAAAGGTAAGGGAGACTCTGGGGTTTTGGGTTTGCTTTGGGTGGGTGGGATTTGATTCGGGTGGGGTTTGTTCTTCTGGGAAGAGGCAACCGAGGCGGCGACGACTTCTTATCGAGGCTTCAGGCGAAGGAGGAAGGGTTGGGTTGGTCTTGGTTGAAAGAGGCGAGCTTTATAGCCCCATGAGGCGCGTGAGGAGATGGGAGCGAGGCGGCAAGCATGGGTGTCGCAGAGAGGGGGTGAGTGGTAGGACGAGGCGGCTTAGGCGATCTTTGGCGGGTCAGCGAGTGGTGGAGGGAGGCGAGTCGAGGCGAGAAGGCGGCGGCCTCCGCAACCGGAGGTGGCGCCACCACCTTCGAGGCGCAGGGTGGCGGTGGTGCGCTTGAGGTGGCGAGAGGTGGCGGGTGGTGGCGGTGACCTGTTGCTGCAGGCGGCCAAAGGCGGTGGTGGTGGCGGCTTCCAGCGTGACCCCTGAGGTGGAAGGCAGACCTTGGAGCGATCATGCCAGCGTGGCGGCAGCGAGGTGGGCCGGCACGGAGGTGAAAGCGGAAAGGGGAAGGGGAAAGCGGGTTAGGGTTAGGATTTGGGCGAAATTTGGCCAAATTTTGATTTTGAATTTGAATTTTGAAATTCGATTTTGAAATCAAACTAATTTTCAAACTTTGAAATTTTTCAGGTGTTTCAGTTTCTTTATAGATTATTTCTTAGAGGTCAAGTCGGGTCGTCCGTATAAAATGGGAAGCATGTATGCATTATCAATCAAGCAAGAAAGATGAATTAATCTAGACTCCCTCCCAATGATCTATTATCCTAGTTTATAGTCTAATCTCTCAACCCACCAAGTTGACAGTGTTTACCCTGTTATGAACTAAGGCTTGTGACATTTGGTATTAGAGCCACTCACCATGGCTTCCGATACCGCACTATCTCTCTTGAAGAAGTTGAAGACTAACAGCGAAAGAGCAGAAGGTCTTACTCGACAACATGACTGTTGTCCATTGGAGCTTTGTTGATCATCATCCACATGACGCGACGTCGTCATCGTACCCTCTCATCAACATGGGCCACTAAGGACTTCAACCGTGACTACCATCGCAGCTCGAGGACAAGCTACCTCGTCACAAGCAGTGTAATATCATGGTCTAATGCCCACTTGTAATGTGCAGCTTCTCGGCACAAAAAGGAAAAATACAGCTGGACTTTCTACTGCAACATCCCAGTTTCATGTTGGTTATCTTGAACAAACTGAAGTATTTCAAAACACACCTCCATCTTTAAGATATCATTCTTGTAGACTTATAGCTGCAAAATCAACACTAGCAGCAAGGATTGATTCAACTGGAAAAGTTGGAAAGAACTTGTTAAATTCGTAAGAAGATTGGAAAGTGGCAAGAACCGCCACCTGCAAAGCTCCCGAAGCCACTTCCTGTTCCAGACTCTAAAAAGAAGAGAGGGACGTCGGCTCCAGAAAATGAAAGAAATGTTAGTTGTTTTGAAATTCTTCCTGTGCGTGCTTAGCTCTCTGATTGTATTACTTGCTTGTCTTATTCATATTTTGGAACTTTTCTCTTACTTTTTTATATCTGGGAACATGATTTTGCAGATATGCACAAACAAGGTGCAGTTTGGTGTGCCAGAGGAGAGCTCATTAGGTTATTTACTCTATAGATTTTTAGATAATGGAAGAGAAAACCTTTCTCGGACTCTGTATTCGAGGATATACACAGACCAAATTTTATTACAAATACCGAAGAATTCTTAACCAGACAAAACAATAGCTCTATAAACCATAATGAAGTAGCAAAATAAACGCCGCAAAAACATAAACCAACAGCAAAACAAAAGCCATAAAAACAGTAAACATCTTTCTAAAGAGAAACAATGATATAAAAGTGTCAAAGACTCAGTAACTACCGGTGTGGATAACGATACTTGTAGCGGTAACGACAATTTATCCCTAGAACGATGTTAATCGTGCAAAATAAAAATTGCGCGCACACTCACGCAAAATTTCACGCTCGCTCGGCGCGCGCACGGTCGGCCGTCCAATCCGCGATGGAGGGTCCAAATCTCCTGTGTCCATATGTTCACCAAATATGCTATGTGCATACGATACGTCTCCGGTATGTATGTGCGATCCCATTAGCATGCCATTGCATAATTAGAAATGTAGCTACCGTGTTGGAACAATGTAATCTAGAACCGATCTTATGTATGATTATTTGATTCGGAGGGTCTCCTAGATAAGAATCACACAGAGAATAATACGGAAATTTTGTATAGGTTTAGCCCTTCTCCGGAGAGAATAACAATCCTACTCCTGTGTGGTTATATTGAGTATGCTAATTACAATTAAGAGAAAGACTAGGGCTTATACTCCAGATTGCGCTTGTTTTCTTCTGCCTTCTGATTTCAACCTTATATAACGTATGAAGAGTTGACAGTTCCTCCAAACGAAGAGGTGTCCCAATGTTCCAATTGACGAACCGCTTGATGGAAACTGCCGCCAGGGACGTGGCACACCCACGTTGCTAGGCCGTTGTTGTCAGAGACAGAAGTAATTTATGAGGTTACTCACAGAGAGTAACAGCATATATTAAGTACCCCATGTGTTAAACATGTCGCATAATACTCCCTAATTGATTAGGCCCACAAGTCAGTAAGCCCTATCAATTACAAGGTTGTCGAAGCCAACCAAGTTGTAGAAGATCTTACAACTACTCGATAGTCGTAGAAAGGCTTACGACTATATCATGGTCGTAAGAAGACTTATGACCATGGGGTGGTTTATAACCAGACAGCTTGATCTCTCCCTTATAAATAGTAAGGGGTATACTTAAGACTAATATGGAGATGTTAATATCTATAATAATAATTACAGATAAATAAATAAATGAGGATTATTAGATCCTCGTCATCTAGCCCCCTAGCTTCATGTGAAAATAACTTACTTGGAAAAGAGAGTTCTAGAAAATCTTACGACCACAAAGTAGTCGTAGAATGATAGTCAGAAGTAAAAGCCTTTCCGACTAGTATTTTATTTGGACCAGAAAAAGACCTGGTCAAGAAGATAATTTCGCTTGAGGTATAAAGATAGACTCGGTTTTCTCGAACAATCAAATTAAAGAATCTCAATCGATTATCACAAATCTGTCCGTTGGAGCAGTTCCTGAAGAGGTGGCAACTGTTGAATTCCCATTAGGGATGGCAATCGGGCGCGATGGCTACGGGTAGTGCTCGCCCATACCCATATCCGCGACCCCCCATTTCCCCCATGGGCATGCCCGCGAAGGACGACAGGCGAAGAACCTCGCCCATACTGCCGCTCAGAAATGCATGCTCGCATCTGCCGCGAACAATGCATCACGCTTGCATGGTACCCATCGCCATGCATACACATCACACATAAACAATGCACACATCAAGTTCATTTCAATTCACACATCAATATTGCATCACACATTCAACAACTAAGAAAGTTCATCGCAAATCACACATCAAGTTCGACAAAAACAACTAATCAAGTTCAACAAATAAAATAGAAATACAAACTGACATAGTTCCTCACACATAAACAAATTAAGTTTGCAACAAGAGTAGAACATATGAAAATGGTTCAATTACAACAAATCAGCAAATAAATGAAAAACAATGTCCATAAACCGGTTTGCTAATCAAAGTCGACGATCGATATTGAACAATAATCTTTAAGCTCCTCTTCAATGTCTTCAAGGCATGTCCATAAACCCTCAACTCTTTCTTCACTTGAAAAGTAAATATTGCATTACATTACTTACTTTCAATCACATAGAAAATTTGAAATATTTACATTGATGATCACGGAGTATTGAGCCTTGAGAAGATTGCCCATGTTGGCTACTACTTCCCAGAGTCGCCATCTGAGAGTTGAATGAACACCAATATGAGACATAGAACACAAATCAAAAATATCTCCTCCCGGCCAAGATCCATTCCATGCACAGCAATCACAACACAATTACTAGTGTTAGTTACATCGATCGACCATCCAAAACAAATCTATACTACTCCCCCTATAACAAATTATATCGCCTTGCCGTTTTTAGCTATGCTCTACTCTAAATATAAGCCTTGTACAACTTGAGATTGAGAGGACTTAAAAAGTGAAACTATTAGAGTATATGGATGAATAAATGAAGGGCACTAAAGTCATTTAACGTATTTCTTAATTTGTGGGTACAAAGCTAAAACTTCCATCTGTTACGGGAGGGAGTAGTGTATTGCTACTTGGACTAGTGTAAATTAATTTTGACCATGAAGATTGAATTTGGGGTAGGGCCGGTCACCCAACTCAGAGCAAGCTACTCAACACACATATACACACACATACACACACACATATATATATATATATATATATATATATATATATATATATATATATATATATATATATATATATATATATATATATATATATATATATATATATATATATATATATATATATATATATATAGTGAGAGCACCACAATACACTGTACTAGAGCCTTCATGTGCAACACATATAGCCTAATTTCTCCACATTGCAAGCTTTCCTCAGATTGTGCAGATAGCACATCAGTGGAGATCTTTTAGAGAAGAAATCTCAACCAGCTATTATTAGCATGTAGTATAAGTACTAGATCTACATATCCAAGTAGTAAAGTTTAACATCAATAACTGGAGAGCATCAGTTCATGGGAGTATGCACCTGAGTACCTGATGGCCGGGACTGGAGGCGCGGTTGATCGGGAGGAGGGCGGCTGGTGGGAGGAGCGCGGGCCGGGACGGGAGGCGCGGTTGATTGGGAGGAGGGCGACTGGCCGGGAGGAGGGTGGCCGGGGACGGGAGGCGCGGTTCACCGGGAGGAGGGCTGGTCGGGGACGGGAGGTGCGGTTCACCGGGAGGAGGGCGGCGAGCCGGGAGGAGGACGGCCAGGAGGAGGGCGGCTGGCCGGGAGGTGCAGCGCGGTTGGCCGGGAGGCGGGAGCCTAGGAGATCTAGTGGGGGAGCGACGCCTGCAAGCGAGCGCCAGAGGAGAAAGGTCTCTGTCTCGGCCTCTGGCGTGGTGAAGCCCGAAGTGGGAAGTCAGCTGGGTTAGGGTTTTAGTTTTATACTCAGGGTTTCTATGGTAGTATGGTCCCACCTGTCAGTATAGATGGTGGGTAATCGGGCAAAGCGGGTACGGGTGGAGCTTACCCATACCCGCGCCCGTTTACCCGATGGGTAAGAAATTATGCCCGTTTTTATACCCGTGGGTAAAGAAAGACACCCATACCCTCCTCCATTAGGGTATTTGCCCACGGGTACACGGGTAATCGGGCACAATTGCCATCCCTAGTTCCCATGATCTTTAACTCAATCGTGCAGTTATTAAAACTTATAGTGGGTATGATTCCAGGGTTCTTACTTTTTCCCCTTCTGCTTCAACTGTTCCTCGAGCTCTTGTGTTCTCCGCCACCGACCAAATCACCTCGTTCCTCAAAGCTTTTCAAATCCAATCCAACCTCACCTAGAGAAAATGGCCGGAGCCACTTCTAAGTGGGCGGAATCGAAGATGGATTCAACCAAGATAAAAGTTTTGGTCGCCGCGAGAAGATTCCGAAGAGGCTGATTCGTGAAGTGGATTGAGGCTACCGGGCAACATTGCCGTCGGGGGAGATTGGTCAGATCTCTGTCTTTCAGGCGTACTGCGAGTGTGACCTTCGACTACCCACTCATCCCTTCATTATACTTGTACTCAAGCACTTTGGGGTGGAATTGATGAACCTTGTTCCCAATTCCATCACAATGTTAAGTGTGTTCGTGTACTTATGCGAAGTTTACCTTGGGATCCTTTCAGATCTGAAGCTATTCCAATAATACTATAGAATGAGTAGACAGTCTGGAATCGTCGGGAGCTGCAGTCTGAAGCTCCACGACGGGAAGGCCAAGGAGTATATTCAGATGTTCACCCAGTCATCGTGGTCCGGGGTGAAAGAAGAAGTGGTTCTACTGGGAGACGACCAGTGAAGACAACCTTTTCTTTGTCGGGAAGACTGTCGAGAAGATTTCTTCCTAGGATTCAACTCCCAAGGATCTTGGCCGGATCGCCCCCTACATTCAAGCCATCAAAGACTTGAAGGAAGAGGGGCTCACCGGATGACACGTGGTGAAGGATTTCATCACGCACCGCATTAGCACTTTGAAGAAACGAGCACATCCCATGTGGATATACTTGGGGGGCTAAAGATTCGACCAGAGATTATGAGAAAGGTAAGTAATCTTCTAACTTAGTTTTATTTTGGTTAATCTCAAATGTAATCACTGAATATTTTATCTATTTGCGCAGATCTTTCACAAACAGAGATTGAAATCCGAGTCAAATTCGTTTGTGAAAAAGCTCCACCACCAGACGTGGTGCCTCCTTGAATCCTTGTGGTCGTATTCGCAAAGGAGAAGGAGGAACGCCTAAAGGTAATCAATGAATGATTCCTTTTTTGGACCCTCGTAGTCGTAGAAAATGACCACTAAATAATGTTTCTCTTTCTGATATTTTCAGAAAGTAGGCATGGAAGACCGTAAGGACGACCAAGAGGTTAGACTGATGGTTATTGGCACGGAAGCAGAGCGAATGAAAGCTCCTCCGGCCAAAAAAGCGTCAACTTGCAAAGGCCGTCGACAAGCAATAGGTGGACTCAAGTTTTGATCCGACCAAGCCCTTTGCGAAATTCTTTACAAATATAGTTGTTGCAGAGAAAGCCAAGGCGATTGAAGCCCATAAGCACAAAACCCCTAAGACCAAGATACCATTCTACTATGACGACAAGACTTTTTCAGTCTCGGCTTCTCACGGCTTTGTTAAGCGACTAGAAAAGCTTTGTATCTTTTGTGAAGGATATCGCTGTATCGGCAGAGCCTATGGTCGAGGGAGGTGCTACTTCTGAGGTGGTCGAGACAGGTCTCGATCATCCGGCGAGCCAGGAGGGTCAAGGAGCGGCAGCTCTCGCTAAAGACCTACGACCAGACGTGGGCATGGCAGACTCTATTTCTCTACTCAAATTTCGACCAGACATGGTCGAAGAGAAGAAGTGAAAGAAATCTTCCTTAGGGAAGGTTTCTTCTATATTCAAGATCAAGTCCAAGAAAACAAGGTATGTAAAAAGACAAAAGTATAAGAACATTATTTACATTTTGCTTTTTACAAATTTAACGTGTTTTCCTTTCGCATTTTAGCCCGACCCTCCAAATTTCGAGACCGCTTATCGAGAGCCTGCCCCTTTCTTCTAGCGATGAGAAACGCAAGTGGAGTGGCCACGACTACGGCCACTGTCTCTGTGGTGGAAGAAATCGTTGCTGCTAAACGACTACGACCACGGAGACGGTCATTCCTACCAAAGCAACCATGACCACTGAAGTGGTTATGGAGGTAGAGGTGAGGATGGTGAGTGATGCGGCGGAAGCATCTGTGCAAGGTGGCAGAACTTCCGATCATCGCGCCGAAAAGGAAGTCGTTGCGGACGTTCTCTCAAGCTCCTAAAGAATTGCCGACGCTATCATCATCATCGTCGAAGAAGAAGAGTACCTTAACTTCTTCTCTGAGTTCTTTAGACCTGCTTCTATTGTGGGATCTTCCGCATTCAGATCTCGTAACCGAGTGTCTCACCCTAAATACATTCCTAACAGGGGGAATATTTTCGATGACAAGCGTCTTGAAAAGGTGTGGTGGAATCGAGTCGAGGAGATCGATGAATTGAAGGATCCCACAAGGATATTCTCCAAGTTTGCTCGAACGAGCATAAATGTAAGCATGTGATGCCAAACATTTATATCAACAGTTTGTTTCTCGTTTTTCATTGTCTTTCTTTATATAGAAAGCTTTGGAACAAATTGTCACTATTGGTGAATACAACCGACAACTTATACAACAACGATAATAAAAAGCGAAACTCTGTGAGCAGGCAGCGAGATGGTATGATACTGTCATTAGTAATCGTTTTTTACTCGACTACTTGTGCAGTTCTCATGTCTATCTTTAACCTTTGCAGGTTTAAAAGTGATGAAAAATCACTGGCTGACGCACTCAACCACGAGAATGTCGAGACGGAGAGGCTAAGGGATGAAAATCTCAATCTAATGATGAAACTTCAGGAGGCTAATTCTGTAGCTTTTGATCTGTAAAGTGAGATAAACAGTAAGTTCTGAACTTAAGACTGCTTATGATAATGATCTCCTGTTCTTTCTCTAACTCTTGTTTCTTTTTAGAAAAAGTGGCCGAAATGTGTAGGCTCCAAACCGAGGTCAACGAAACGGCCTTGATTGTTTACGAACTATCCCGTTTCGCCAAGAAAAAGACTAGGTGATAAAGTCATAGGCATAGCAATCTGCGAAGAAGGATGCTTCCCATGACAACAAAATTAAACAACTTAATGCTTGACTGGTAGGTAAGTGACTCTTTACCCACGACCAGTATTGCTTATGAGTTGTTTAGGGATATGTTTTTGACTGGTCGTACTCTATTTCAGAGCAAGCAGTCGAATCAAGCGACTCCACGAAGCTTCGACTCGTAGTCAGGAGGAGTCGAAGTCGTTGAAGATCAACATTCAACACAATATCTCACTTCTAAACAACGTACTCGGTGGGCTTGGTGCTGGTAAGTTACTCCTCTTGAAGACAACCTAACTGTTCAATCGAGTATTGTTGGACAGCAAGTCAGAGTCTTAAGGGGGCTGATATCTACTCTGAAGGCCAACCAGGCTGACTCGATAAGAGAAGCGGTAACTCGTTTGATCGAAGAGGTGAAACCAATCAACCAGAAGGTCGTTGAGGAGATGCAAATAGGATCTCTTTCATCAGAGTAGTTTGTAATAGAAAAACATGTAAAGACAAGTCTTTTGGTCATCCAACCATAGTAATCGAATCAAGAGCATCAACACAACTGGGATAAACTCTTTGGAGTGCCTTAAAAGTTTATTTAACTGTTTCCAGTAAACTAAATTTGTTTGACATTGATAGGACGAGTTAAAAACAGTACGACACTAGGAAGTTCCTTCTAGTGGGCATGACCAAATGCAGAGAGGAAAGATTTTGACTAGGTGTTGTGTCTTTCTCCGACCAGTTTAAATGCATTTGAGGTTACTAAAAGGAGTCAAACAAACTATAAAAGTGTACCCCACTTAGAGAATTTTTGAAAAGTAATGAAAAAATAAACTAAGGTTAAAAAGAGCTGGCTTGAGAATTTTTTGACCAGATTTGTTAAACTCAGTCTCTTTGTATTGGTAGCAAAAGTTAGGAACAATACGACACTAGGAAGTTCTTTCTAGTGGCAGGACCACGTGCAGAGAGGAAAATTTTTGACTAGGTGATGTTACCCTTCTTCGACAAGTGTAAAGAAAAACTGAGTATATAAAAATGATCGAAAGACTCTCTAAGCACTACTCAAAAGTAAGACAATAAAGAGTGAAGAAACCTGAAACTTTATTGATACAGTAAGGAGTTACACACAAAACTTACGTGAATCGGGTCGATGTTCCAAGAATTGGAGAGAACACTACCGTTTTCCATTGCCACCATATTTAACTGGGGCGTAGAATCTCAACCATCGTAAGGACCTTCCCACTTGGGAGAAAGCTTATTCCGATTAGACTGGATTGAATTTTCTTCAACACCAAGTCACCTACAGTAAGGCTGCGAGGTTGGACCTTACGATCGTAGTATTTATGCAGGGCTTGTTGGTAGACCGCTGAACGGATCAAGGCTTGATTTCTCTTCTCTTTGAGCAGGTTAATGTCATCCGCTCGGAGTTGTTCCTGGGTAGAGTCACTGAAGGTTTTGACCTTTGTCGACCGGATCTTTAGTTCTATTGGAAGCATGGCTTCAAAAAAACTAGGAAAAATGTGTTTCACTTGTAGCCTGACTTTTAGTCGCGCGAACTGCCCATAATACTGAGGGTAATTCTTGTACCCAAGCCTCCGAGCGCTTGACAAGCTAGTCGAACACTCGGGTTTTTATGCCCTATATTATTTGGACATTCGCTCTTTCGACTGCCCTATTACTTTGTGGGTGGGCAAAAGAAACATAACATAACTTGGTACCCAACTCGTCGTAAAATTCCTGAAATTTTGCGCTCGAAAATTATTTACCATTATCTGTGATTATTTGACTAGGAACACCAAATTGAGTAATCACGCTTCTCATAATGAACCTTTTTGCGGCTTCCGTTATGATCCCAGTCATAGATTTGGCTTCAATCCATTTTGTGAATGTATCAATAGCCACAAAAAGAAACTCAAAGCCACCTAGTGCTTTTGGGAACGGCCCTAGGATATCGAGACCCCAGGTCGCAAAAGGCCATGAAAGAGGAATAGTTTGCAATGCTTGAGCCGGTTGGTGTATTTGCCTGCTATGAAACTGTCATTGTACACGCTTTTGAACCAACTCTTTGGCATCATGGAGGGCCGTTGGCCAATAAAAACATTGCCGGAAGGCTTTATCGACCAGCGTTATATAGGAAGCATGAGTTCCACATATGCCCCCGTGTATCTCATGAAGGAGATTTAATCCTTCTTTCTGCGATATGCCTCGCATGAGAACCCCTTGAGTACCTCTTTTATAGAGGACTCCTTCGACTAAAGTATACATTTTGGCCTCCGGGATAAACGATCTACCTCGAAATCATCATCGGGTAGTGTACCCTTTTGATGATACTCGTAGATAGGATTCATCCAGGTATCCTCGTGCTCTAGAGGTGTTTCTGGTGCTTCGACCAGAGACGGCTTCTGGAGCTACTCCAAGAAGACTCCTTATGGTACTTGAGATCGGGAAGAGGCTATTCAAGCTGACTGGTCAACGAGAAAATTATCCTTTTGAGGGATATATTACAGCTCAAACCGAAAAAATGCTTTTCAAGCCTTCAGACTTTCGATAAGTACTGAGACATGGTTGGATTAGAGCATTGGTACTCTTTTCTAACCTGATTCATGACTAGTTGAGAGTCTCCTCTCACGAGTAGTCGTCAAATCCTGAGTGCTTTCGCTGCTCACATGCTAGCCAACAAATCTTTATATTCTGTCATGTTGTTAGTGGCAGGAAAGTGTAATTGAATAGCATAATTTAAGGTCTCTCCGGTAGGAGATTTCAGGACCACGTCAGCCCCCGAGCCACATAACGTAAGTGACTCGTCAAAGTACATTGTCCACTGGTCGTGGGTATCGTACTGAGGATCCTGAATAGGTTCAGGATTTGTCCATTCGGCGACAAAGTCTGCCAAGATCTGGGATTTAATGGCCGTTCGAGACACGAAATGGAGGTCGAACTCCCCAAGTTCTACTGACCATTTTGCCATGCGTCCCGCTGCTTCCCTGTTCTGGAGGACCACTCCTAAGGGAAACTCATACGACACAATCATCTTGTGCGCCTAAAAATAATGTCGTAGTTTCCTCGAAGACATGAGGAGGGCATATAGAAGTTTTTGAACATAAAGGTATCGCTCCTTAGGCCCGTATAAAACTTCACTTACGTAGTAAACTGGTCGTTGGACGTTTTCACGTTCTGCGACCAGTACTACGCTCACTACCTGTGGCGTGGTAGCTAGATAAATTAAGAGCGTCTCTTCTGGTTTTGGAGGAACCAAAACAGGAGCACTCGTAAGATAGCTCTTGACATCCTCAAATGCTATGTTTGCCTCTTCTGATCACTCGAAACTCTCATATTTCCTTAGAAGTTTGAAAAAAGGAAGGTCTTTTTTTTTCCAGTTGTGCGATGAAATGACTTAAATCTGCCATGCAACATGTGAGTTTCTGGACTTCTTTCTTCGTGGTCGGTGGGCGCATTATTTCAATGGCCTTTATCTTTTCAGGATTTGTTTCAATTTCTCACGCAAAGACAAGGAATCTAATCAATTTTCCTGAAGAGACTCCGAGCACACACCTTTTGGGATTGAGTTTGAAACGGTGTTTTCTGAGGTTGTCGAATGTTTATTACAAGTCAGAAATATGATTAAGTTGCTTGATGCTTTTTATGACTAGATCATCAATATAGGCTTCCAAATTTCTACCTAGTTGAGGTGAAAAAGTCGTTTGTATTAAGCGTTGAAAAGAAGCGCCGACATTTTTTAGACCAAATGGCATTTTGACATAGCAAAATATCCCAAATAGTGTAATAAATGCACTATTTTTTTCGATAACCAGAGTATGCATATAGAAAACTTAATACTTCACAACCAGCAGTAGAATCAACCAACTGATCGATACGAGGTAAAGAAAAATCATCTTTTGGACAAGCTTTATTGTGATCAGTAAAGTCTACACACATACGCCACTTACCATTAGGCTTTCTAACCATTACATGGTTAGCCAACCACTCTGTGTGGTTGACTTCTCTTATAAAGTCTGCTCTAAGCAACTAGTCCAATTCTGATTTGATGGCTTCTCATCGATCAGGTGTAAATCTCCGTAATTTTTATTTTACGGGTTTCTTATCAGTCCGTAGAGCTAGCCTGTGCTTGATCACTTCCCTGGGGACTCTGGGCATGTCTAATACTTGCCACGTGAAGACATCTGCGTTAGCTCGGAGGAAAGTGACGAGAGCATCTTCCTATTTGAGGTCGGAAGTAACCCCGATGCGAACAGTCTTTGAGGGATTCTCTTAATTCAGAGGGACTTCCTTGACTTGATCGTTTGGCTTTGGCGCAGCTTTAGACTTCGACTGCTTGGTCGAAAGCTGCCCCTTGCTTGCTTCTCGAGTTGGTGTCTAGACAACCATCTCAAGGGACTTGTGGTCGCATGTAAGCATCAACTTCTTGTTACAGCGTATTGTGATCACTCCTTTGGGACCTAGCATCTTAAGACATTGATATCCGTAGTGAGCAGCCATTAAGAATCGTGCTAAAGTTGGTCGTCCGAGTACAGCATTATACGTTGTATCGAAATCGATCACATCAAATGATATTTTCTTTGTCCTGAAATTGCTTGGAGAACCAAACGTGACAGGAAGAGAAACTTGGACAATGGGTTTGGCTGAAGACCCTGGTATGATCCCATAGAATGAGTATCGTACATGTTTTATTCTGGTCTGAGATACTTGCATGTCGTCCAAGGCACTCGTAAATATATTATTTAATGAACTGCCACCATCAACTAACACATGATTCACTCGAGATTTGTTGATGGTGGGCTCGACTATGATCGGATATCGACCTGGTCGAGTGGAGGATCGGACAATCTGCCTTCTCAAAAGAGATGGGAACTTTCGACCACTTCGGTGATTTAATAATAAGGGGAGGGTCAATAGAGTTTACCTCTCGTGCGACGACTTTGAACTGTCTCTTTGACTCGTATGCCAAAGATCCCCCAAAGATGTGGCCGATAGTATGCTTCAAATCTTGGAACGTCACCTCCTCGTCATCATTCGACTGCTTCCGACCACTCGTTTGTCCTAGCTCCTCGAGTACAAGGAGTGGTCCTTTGCCGGTGTAGTAGTCCTCGAGTTTTCTTTGGAAAACTCAGCAGTTGTGAAGGTCATGTCCTTCCTTTTTATGGAAAGGACACTATATGGGCTTGGAACTTCGTGACTCCTTATCGCTTATAGCCAAGACATCCTTAGAACTGTTGACTTGAGACTTTTGACCCTTCACCTTGTTCTTGGATTTCTTGACCTTCTTATCCTTCTTCTTGCTACTTTCGCTGCTTCTTGAGGATCTTTGTCATCCCTATTGATGGTTTTGTTCCACTCGACTGCTTCAGCGACAGTCACATATTGATTGGTCATCTTGAAGAGCTCAGTGACAGTAGCTAGGGGATTCAAAGCGATGTACTCCGTAATCCTTCTGCTACGAACTCCCTGCTTAAAGGACCTGATAACAGATGAGTTAGAAACCTCTGAAATCGAATTACGAACCTAACTGAAACGCCTGATGAATTGGCGTAAAGTCTCGTGGTCGTTTTATCTCATCCTATGCAGGTTGTCCTCCTTTCTAGGTCGATTGTAAGTGCCTAGAAGTTGGCCAGTAGAAGGTCACAGAGGTGTTGCCACAAATATATCGACTCGAGTGGTTGGTTTAGCAAGCACAATCGAGCTGACCCTTCGAGCACAGTTGGAAGGTAATTCGCCATGATGTGCTCTCCTCCTCTTGCTACTCAAACAACGGTCATATAGATCTGAAGAAATTCGATGGGATTGGCCAGCGAACAGCTCGGAGATCAGGTGAGAATGCCCGATATCCGATAATGACATCATACCGCCTTCTCTGTAGAAAAGAATGTTTGATATCACCAGGTGATCGTAGACACCGATAGGTCTCAGTCCTACGAGGGTAATACTCCTCGTATTCCATCTGCCGTTGCAGATTTCTGAGTCGTAGTGGTGAACGATCATCTCTTTTGAGAGCTTGTCAATCATAAGATATTTGAAGAACTCTTCTTCGACTAGAATTAAGGTTAGGGGAATGACGTAACCTGTTGTCGCACCAATCTCCATGAGATGAGTTGTTCGAACGACTGGTAGTCGACAGAGTCGTACCTCTACGACTTCCAAAATGATGTCGGGGAGGATGCTCAAGTCTTGCCATCGTGCTTTGGAGTCTTCGCGTGATCTCTACGGTGAAGAGGAGGTACACTGGCGCTCGTGCGAGTTCTTGAGCTGTGTTCTCGAGCAGATCATTTATGTGCTAGAGTTTCCGAGCCTCCTCCAACTAATATCGATCGCGTCCAGGTAAATTTCTCTAAGCCATCATTCTTCACCTTCGGGTTGTCTCGAGATCATCTACATCTGATCCTTGAGTTTGCCTTAATGGAGTGCAATCATTTCAAGGATTTCTCCCACGCTCATGAGAGTGCTGATCCCGTTCATTGGCGGAGGTATCCTCATCATCGTCACGAGGACCGATATTCTATGCAAGTGGCTAGTGGTAGAAGTGGTGCTACTAATTCAGTGCTAATCACTCAGCTCGCTCAGGGCTAGGGTGTGATCGGCGGGGAGTATCTTCAGGCATGCTTCTAGGAGAGAGATCATGATATGAGGGGAGGACAAAGACCTCCTGTGTATGATCTCCACTTGCCCTTTGAGGCCTCCTGCATTGAAGAGTGGTCAAATGATACCATATGGCGATTTAGAGTAAACCCTCCAGGAAGGGGAACTCCGGGTTATAACCGTCTGTGTCCGCAGGCAAGCCCTGCGAACGTGTGGTCAAACTTGTAGGAACATGGTGCTCCCCTATATCCTCTGCGAGGTTAGCCACAGAGTTACGACCACCAGATATTGATGGAGTCTCAGAATGATGGCTTCCAGGATTTGCCTCGCCAGGTCGGACTGCCTCAGACGGACTCAAACACTCAGAGGGAGAACCCTTGCCGTGTTATGAGCCTGCTTAGTTGCAGTCCTGATTGCGGTCGGATAGTCCCTTGCCCTCTGAGTAAACTGGTCCATCGGTTGGATGTACTATTATGGGGGAAAAGAATCCCTCCTCAACTCCATCGGTGACATGGTCTTCTGAATCTGGCGAATGGTCTCTGGATGAAATGATACTCGGCTCGTAGTCGAAGCCGGTATCTATATCGATGTCTACGTAGTCGGCCAAGTCGAACCAATTCTCCTCATTCCACTCTCCTGCCATGGAAGCATTAGGGAAAAAAGAATTTGTTGACAAAGAATCACTAGGGAGACCCCATGGATGACACGAACTATCTTCTTTAATTCAATTGCTCGAGAAAACGGCCGAGTTTGGTCTTTCCTCTCTTGCGGTTCGTCACACCTGCTTTGAAACTATCTTCTTGACCAAATCTATTTCTGGTCAAATGAAATACACATAAACCATAACTCACAAATTTAGTCTCTTTGCTTGAAAGAAATCGGAAGAATTAAAGATGTGGGACATACTCCATGCCAATTCCATGATTCGTGACTTAGTCCTTCCGACGTGCTACTGGACGAGGCCGATTCCGCGATTCGTGACTTAGTCCTTCCGACGGGCGATACATGTGCTAATCCATCATTCATGTGTCCTCACATGAACTGACTAGGGACAATCGAGGCATCCTCCGGCAATCCGCATTTATTAAATCATGACCGCAATGTGGGCTATCGCCCACCAAATGAAATACACATAAACCATAACTCACAAATTTAGTCTCTTTGCGAAAGGTGTGGAAAATTGTGAATCTTAGTCCTTAGGGCCGAGAGGAGAAGAATAGATCCCTCGGACTCCGCCGGCGGCCCACGCCGACACACTCACACGAGACGTGATCGAAATCACGCGTCAGGCGGTGCTAGTCTTTGAGGCTGCTTTGGTTTTGATGCGTGCAAACATGCGGGTGCTCTTGGGTTGTGTTGACTGCCATGTTAACTAGGCCGCACTACTGGGTCACCCATTCGTCCTGGCCTAGCCGCGATCAGTGGGAGCGGAGCAACGAGACTGCAAGAGATCGGATGTTAGGTTGAACTAGGGTGCATAATTTTTAGGCTAGAGGGTGCACACATAGTATATACATGATAATATCTACTATTTTTTTGAGACACGGTGTCCTATGATACCAGTGGACCCAATTGGCTTCGCCCTGTCACTAGTAGATCAAGACTCTGAACCCTGTCTCTGGTACCTCAAGTCTCTGAAATGCCGTTTTCCTTGTGTTTTGCACTCGGAGAGGGACAATGCTGCTAAGCTGGGTCTCGTACGTTCGTGCACGAGCAAGTTTACGAGGAGTTCGTGGAGAAGTCGAACGCTCGAGCTCTGAATCGCGTGGTCGGCGACCCCTTCAAGCAAGGTGTTGAACAGGGACCTCAGGTGCTCCAACACACCACTTACCCCATACTCAACAATGGGGGATGGATGTATATATCCATTTCAGCCACATCGATCCTAATCCCTTACCTTGAAATCTTCTCTTTTGGACCAGATCGACGGCGAGCAGTCCAAGAAGATCTTGCGCTACGTCAACTCGGGCGTCGACAGCGGCGCCACCCTCGTGACCGGCGGCGACAGGCTAGGCAACAGGGGCTTCTACATCCAGCCAACGGTCTTTGCAGACGTCGAGGTAAGGTCTCGTCAGATACGCCGCTTCTCCCCATACATCGCGCGAACTTGCTGAATTTTGTACCCGCATCTCGTTCTCGTAGGACGACATGAAGATCGTCTAGGAGGAGATATTCGGGCCGGTCCAGTCCATCCTCAAGTTCAGGTGAGCAACATGGTTACCTGGACAATCGTAGAGTGAAACGTCTCATTCCGAACATGAATGTCACAACTGACGACGCCTGTTGCTAATCTGTGACTTGTGAGCACAGCGACCTGGACGAGGTGGTCAGGAGGGCGAACGCGGCGCACGCAGTACGGGCTGGCGGGCAGCGGCGGGGTTTTCACGAGGAGCCTGGAGGCGGCCAACACGCTGGCGCGGGCGCTGAGGGTGGGGACGGTGTGGGTGAACTGCTACGACGTGTTCGACGCGGCCATCCCGTTCGGCGGGTACAACATGAGCGGCATCGGCCGGGAGAAGGGCGCCTACAGCCTCCGCAACTACCTCCGTCGTCGCGCCCATCAGGGACGCCGCGTGGTTGTAGCGGAAAACCATGCCATCGTCACTGTCGTCTTGGGGGGCGCGCGCGCGCGGAGCGGAGCGGATCCCGACGCTGACGGCGCCCCGGCCTTGCGCTTTGTGTGGACATGTTTCGCGTTACTCGTAAGAATGATGACGGAAGAATCTCCAGATGTAATAAGGCGGTTTTCAAAGTGCTTTGGGCCTAATTTAAAAAATTCGAAGGCTGGTCTCTTGGGCCCCACCGGCCCGGCCAGCCGTATCACCATCATGCATTCCTTCCTATACATGCAGGCTGGTTTCAACTAGTCTACTCTTGGGCCAAGCCCCAAAAATGCTCAAGCCAGCTGCAGCATTTTTCACCACACCGCGGGTTCAAACATTGAAACAGCGGCGATTGATCAAATGCTCCAAAATCTGTACAAAAGCATCTAGATCATGCCCTCACGACTTGTTATGATGTTCGGTGCGAAGATCTGCACAAGAGCATCTAAACCAACAGAAAACAGTTGGTATTGGACAAGCTAGATATTAGAGAAGTTGCAACTTGCCGGTAGGAGTCCATGATGCTACTAGCACTAGGATTTTAAAACCAGGTCAGATTTGTAATATTCCATCTGTTTTAAAATACTTAGCACTATTGATTTTTACTGTTTCCAAAGTTAATATTTAACTCTTAATATATATTAATAGATTTATAAAATATCGTGGAAGTATAATATTATGAAAGTATTTCTTACAAAAAAATCTAACATATACCATTTTAATACAACCAATATACATATTTAGAAAAATATTATTGGTCAAATATTATCAGGTTTGACTAGTCAAAGTGAAAAGTGACAGTATTAAAAAACTGACATGTTCTTTGCTAAGGGACAAAATATGAATAGAATATGTTTATACTTGAGAAATGTTAGAAAACCAAACAACCTAGACTCAGATCCTCTATCATTAGGTCGGGTCCCAATGCTCCACCTTGGCAAGTTTTTAAAGAGACGCCACATAGGCAAAAAGTCCGATATGGCACTTTGTAATTAAGAAGAGAGAGAGCAGACTGATATCTTATTTAGATACCACTCATACACAGTATCCTAGGTAGAAATACTAGTAAATACTCTATATCAAAAGCCTAAGATACCACACTCTGAGATACCATGCATTGGGAAGGTGGTATCTAAATACTTTTCATGCAATAAGAAACTGTAGTAAGAAACCACCCATTGGGACCAACCTTACATTGTAATGGTGTTTGCGGTCCCACTAAGTGTGATAGTACTTACGTATTGGGCTAGCCTTTTCTTGGGAGATGACCCAAGACCATTTATAAGGTTATGGCTCAATTGTTGGGTCGCGGGTTTAGCGGTCCAAGGACCTGGGAGTTGGGTGTGATCGGACTCAGGTTGAGCGGGTCCAAAGGTGTTGTCAATTGCGCAACACATGGTATTGTGTGATGCAAAATCTCAAGCTTTAGATAAATAAAAGGATTAAGTACATTCTTTGTCTCTCAACTCTTGCCCTAGTTTAATTTTTATCCTTAAATTCTAACACGGGGTAAAACGCGTCCTCGAACTATTAATACCACGCAAAAGATACCCCTTCGTCCATTTTAGAGCAGTTTTGACCGGTGTTTGGCCCACGTGGCTTTCCAATCGGATAAAAAAATTATATAAGGGCTCAGTCGCCATGTCAGACACACGGAACACCTTCTTGACGAGCGCGTCGGCGCAGGTGCGCGCCCTGCCTTCCTCAGATGCCAGCACCGGGTCGAGCACGGCGAGCACCTTCTCGGACGTGCTCCGGTCGCCGTCAACGAGAAGCTCGACGAGCACCGGCACGTGCCCTGCCGCCGCGAGGCGGACCGCAGTGTGCTTGTCGGAGCGCGCGAGATGGTACACGGTGACCAGGGAGGCCTTGGTGTCCTATGGACAGATGGGGTCCCTTATCGTCTTGACCAACACCTCGATGATCCCCTCGACGTTCACACTCAAATAAATGGCGCTACCATTGCATAAGCTTGAGGTTGAGCACGAGCACGAGATGACTTCTTGGATGACGACCAATGCCTGTAGCCTCCTCAAAAGGTCGCTGTGCCGGGTGAAGGAGACGAGCCACGCCATGGATGCGCTCGACGAGCTGATGGTCGTGATGGCCTCCTCGTCGAGCGGCATGACAAGCACTAGCGCCGACAAGACGTCGTCAAGAACAGAGGGGTCGAGCGAGAAGGAAGCGAACACGGCGGCGAGCGCGTGTGCGGCACCGACGGACGCAAAGCACCGGCGGTCCTGGTCGGCCTCCCGCGCGAGGCCCTAATCCAACGCGTTGCCGCGGAGCACCTCGCAGAGTCACCGGTAGCAGCCTCCAGCCACCGCGGTGGGCCTCCTACGCCACTGTGCCAGCCTCACCGCACGCCATCGACCCGGACCACCAGAACAACCACGCGTCTGTGATGGCTGTGCAGGGCGCGAGCGCCGCCGTTGTGGGGGCCGCAGCCACCCTGGTGACCATGCCGCTGGACACCGTGAAGACCCGTGTAACATACCAAAATTCGGTTTGTGTTTCAAAAACTTTGGTTGAAATTCAAGAGTTTACACTTGGTTTTAAAAAAAACTTGTTTAGAAATTTCAAATTTTAAGCTTGAATTCAAGTTTCTACTTAATGTTAGACTAAGGTTTGTATAAAAATCTCTGGAAATAATTTTATAAAATACTAGATTATTTATAACAGATTATTATATTTTTCACAAATTTTTAGAAGTTATTTAAACCTTATTAAAATCCTAGCCAAGTTACTAAGGCTGATTTTGAAAACAATTTATTTTAGATTTTCTGAAAATGAACACGCTTGGGGGAGGTCTTTCGAGAGTTAGACTTCAACATTTTGATAAAACTTGAGAATGGGTGGTACGAATGGGTAATTCGTGCTATTGTAATGACTTTGGGAAGTCACCTCTAGGATGATGATTATGTCTATAATTATTGTCTCACTATTAGTTGATCAATTAAAAACTGTTTTGATAAATTGCCTTCAATCTATTACATTATTGCAAATAAATTGTGGCTTTACTCTAAAAAGGAACCATATAGCCATCTCCATTGTTTTAAGCCTGCATGTAGCTATGTATAGGTTTGCTAAACATAAGTCCTGCGAGTACAATCTTTTTTGTACTTAACTGCATTGTTTATTTGCTGCAGAGGAGGTTAACCCCCAAGGGGTTAACGTTTGTGAGACCGACTTCGACTTTGAATTCGACGACTAGCTTGGGCGTTTTCGGTCCGCTGCCTTGTGGGTAAGGGCAAACCAATTGGCTTTTGTGTTTAGCCATCTTATGGCAAGTGTTTCCGCTACAGACTTGACTCTTTTTGTATGGAATCTTAATGTATGTTAACTATGTTGTAAATTATGAAACCTCAGTAATATAATGATTTGCGTATGGAGTTGATGCTTAATTTTTGTATGGGGTATGTGTACTGCAATTCTGGGAAGTACATATGCGCCGAGGCGCGGGATATTTGGTTTGTAATGCTAGAGTCAAGTGGATGGCTAAGCATTACAAGCTAAATACCCCAAGGTCTCACAAAAGTTGGTATCAGAGCCGTATTGACCGTAGAAATCCTTAGCTTGGTCGGTGATAGGATATTTGGAAAAACTTAGCTTTAAAATATGAAATCTTTGATAAAACTTAAGTAAGATCTCAGTTTTACTCCTTACCTATCTTAGCTTCTGATCTTACCTGGTTCTGATTTGATTTATCAAAAGAAGTTTTCCCCTCTCATCTCTTTTCAAAAGCTAGAGTATGTGTTCAAGACAAGATTAGGGATTCAAGAAAAGTGTTAGTATGAAAGCTTACTACCCCTAGCTTACCATGATAGTGTGATAAAAATGAGTTTTTGTACCAGCTGTTATGTTTCTTGCTTGGAGTTGTCTTTTGTTGGTCTTTTGTGTGCTTTTGGTAGGGTAAAAATCATATTTTCTCTAGTAGATGGTCCCTTTAGCTGCTATCTTTTGCATGTACTGTCGGGTGATGTTCCTCACCCTTTTTGCTGGAATAGGATGGTTGGACGAACCCGCAGTGGGCAAGGTCAGCATGCTAGACAAGATGAGAAACTTCCGCCTCCACCCACCATGGCTCAGGTTCTTGCTCAGATTGAGCAGAATCGGATGGATCAAACACGAATTCTGGAGGTTATTGCTTGGAACACAACTGGTCTGTCACGCTCCTCTGGATTAGGAGGAGGTGACACCAGCCGCGGGGAGGACTCTCAGAGTTCCTTCGCACTCAACCACCGACTTTCTCGTGATCGGAAGACTCACTCGATGCAGATAACTGGCTGCGTTTGGTCGAGCGGAACCTCAGCATTGCCCAATGCCAGGACCATGAGAAGGCGCTCTTTGCCTCTCATCAACTGCAGGGGCAGTACTTTCTTGGTGGGAGAACTTCCTTGCCATGCAGCCCGCAGGCCAAGTTGTCACTTGGGAGGAGTTCTGTAATACCCTGTTAGATCTAATAGTTCAAGATGAAATAGAAATGGATTAAAAGGAAAGGAATTAAGAGAAGGGAGAGGGCATAGGGGAGGTATGGGCTGCTGGCCCATAACCCCAAAACCCTAGCCGAACTGCTCATACTAGTGGAAAAAGGGGGGAGGATAAAAAGAAAATCCTAGCAGAGCTACTGCTCACACCGCACTTCTTTTTTCTGCGCCCCCCCTCAGAGTCCTCAAGGCGCCACGGCCAGCCAGCAACAAGCCTCACTAGTGCACTTCAAAACCGTCACTCCATTACGCGCCTCCACAGTGATTAGCCAGGTTGCTGCTCCCTTTGCCGCTTGCCGCGCTCTCCCCAGTGGCGGCCGACCCCCCTCCGAGCCTCGGCGTCAGCTGCCTCGACGGTCCCGACGCTGCCCACCTCTCGCGAAGGCTGGCCGTGGTCTAAGGTAGAGGCTACCACCGCGCTGCCTCGCCTCGCCGCCCCTGTTCCTCTCACGATTGAGCTCGAGCCTCACCAAATCCGGAGTCGCCGAAGCACGCCACCCCCAAGGAACTCTTATCTGCTCCTCCTCCTTCACTTCTGCTGGATTGGGGTGTAGTGGAGATCCATCGATCCGGTCTGATTTCTTTTGTTGTTAGTTGGCAGATTTGGTTGCGGCGTGATCGAGGAGTTCAACTATGGCGCTGCAAGCCCGAGGTTGTGGAGGCGGCGCGCCATCACGCGCGCCGCCATCCGCTCCAGCAGGCCACCACCATGATGGAGCTCGAGACCGAGCTCAATAAGGCGTCCGACAACTCAAGTCATGGGATGCTACTTCCAGTTCTCTTTCTGCTGTTTGTGATTTGTTCATGCGGTTGGTAACGAGAACCTCACATTTGGAGCATGAGGGGATGGAGGAGTGGTGATGCTTTGAATTCGCCACCATATTGCTGCCTTGGAGTTCTTTGGGAATGCTTTTGGTGAGTGGAGTTTTGGGGGCTGATGTCCCCTTGTGTGAATGGCAACGATTCTGTGATACAGTAGTATGTGCTGTACCTAACTGCTATACAACTGAATGCAGACCAATCAAGCCTTTCAACAAGGATCAGGCATCCTTGGGAGGAAAGTGATGAGGAATATATGGTTACTAACAACGAAGATAGCAGTGGAACTGATGCTGACCGATTAAGGGATTCATCCCTGGAAGCTACTTGTTGACTGGAGAGTGGAGGCCTTCAAAGGGATGATGGTGAAGTGCATTCACCATCTACTAGTCCAATGTTCGAGTATCTGGAGAAAGATCGACCTTTGGTAGAGAACCTTTATCAGAGAAGGTATTGAACCTTGCAAGTAAGTTTCAGATTTAAAGACTTTCGTAGTCGTGATCTGCGCCAACTAGTCGGATCTGCTCAAGGTGGTACCCTTATCTAGAATCCCCACTGGACCAACACTCAAGGATCTCTACATAGGTTTCTTGACTTTTCATTACTTAGCAACGCCTTCCAGGGGTGGTGGTGAACCCGACGCTAGAACATTTTGCCATTTGTCACCCGTCTCATGGTTAAGGCAAGTGCTAGTAGTAATATTGAGTGGTTATATTTCATAATTGTGGGTGTTTATTGTTTGGTAATGTTGATAGGCATGAATGCTATAGTTTAATGATAATGCTTACTGCTTGGTCACATTGATGAGCATGAATACTATAGTTGAATGATGATGATTTTTGTGATGATGCTTACGGGATGAAGCTTACATGGAAATGTTTACCTGACGACGCCTGCTAATGTTTATGTGATGACGCTTACATGGTAGTGTTCATATGACGATGCGTACTACTTGGGAATATTTACATGATGCTACATGTTAATAGTTACATGATGATGCGTATATGATGATGTCTACATGGGTATGCTTACATGAGAATGGTTACATGTTGATGGCAGTAATGATGAGACAAGGTGAGCAATGAGATTACTTTGTTAATGATAACAACGATGAGTTGGTATTGTGCTTTAAGTACCATGTTAATACTTAAATGTTCATATTCAATCCATGTGGTTACCTTCATGATAGAGAGCATGTTGTTTTTGTTCAGTATTCATATGTCATACCCAGCATCCACATTTCATGTTTTATCCACGGGAGTGGATCATTATAAGACCCATCAATTCCAAAGATGGGCACGTAAGACCCACCATTCCAATGTGGGCGTTTAGACATCCGCATTTAAACGCTTCTTCAGACGGGCTTGGATCCCCGCATTTTGTTAAATGCGGGCTTAGGTGAACACCGACGGGTGTGTCACTAGCAATACCGGTATTTGCATGTGTGTAGTCCCTTCATTTCGTCCAAATCATTCATTCCATTCATGCAAGTGTTCGTTCTGTGCTTATTTCATACACTTTAATGCTGTTGTTCATGATGTGATCATTTATTTCCTTTGACTGCATATGATGCTATCATAAGAGATGGATTTGTGATCTATAATGCTGTTGTTCATGATGTGATTGTTTAATCCCTTTGACTACTTATGTTGCTATGTTTGATTTACTCCTGTACTTGCTGAGTCTCGGACTCACTCTTGCTTTGTTTGTTGTTTTTTTAGGTGATCTTTGAGGTTGGCTCCATGGGGAGGGGATAGACACACACTACCTTTTCATTTCACCTTAATCAAGTCCAGGATTCCATTTTAGTTCAATTTAATCATTCATTATTGATGAACTGTAATAATAAATGTTGGCTGTGGCTGATAACTCTTCTCCATTAAGATTGGTTAATAACTGTGCGTGAACTTAGCTCATCCTTTTGATATAGTTGCTTGAGATCATATTATACTTCTGCGATGATTCTGATATTTGTTGTTTTCACTATTGTCTTGATATTAATGATTGTTGGAACCTCCTGTATAGCTAACTATACAGGGGAGGTTCTGCCGAAATTTAGAATTTTGTCGTCTGTTTTAGCTTTGTTATCATGTTAGTTTAGTAGCATTCCAGTCTTTGTAGGACTGGGGTGTTACAAGTTCCGTACTGCCTTCTGACGGGCTCACGTCCCCGCCGGTATAATGAAGTTGAAGAAAAAGGAGTTCCTGTCGCTCAAGCAAGGGCGCAAGTCAGTAACTGAGTATCTTCACGAGTTCAATCACTTGGCTCGGTATGCTCCAGAAGAAGTGCCCACCGATGCCGCCAAACAAGAGAAGTTCATAGATGGCTTGTCCGAGGAGCCACAGGACAAATTATCTATTGTTGATTTTCCTGACTTCCAAACTCTAGTGGACAAGGCCATCGTTGCTGAGCACAAGCGGAAAGCACTTGGCAAATCCTGCAAGCGCAAGTGGGAAGCGCAGAGATCTTCAGGGGGTAGCAATCCCCGTCCTCGCGTCGGGCAAAACACGGTGCCCCGTTCTTAAGCTCCACCGCCACCAAGGCCGCCGACGGCTGAACCTCACCCTCCGCAAGCCATGTTGCAACCACGTGCACCTGTGGGGCAGCAAGGTGGTCTCCGCAATCCAGCTACCGAGGTCACTTGCTTCTATTGCCACAACAAGTGACACTACGTCAGCAGATGTCCGGTGAAGAAGGAGGCATCCAACTACCCTAATCAAGGGCAAGTGCAAGGACAAGGACGTGATCATCCCCCAGCTCAGAGGGCAGCCCAGCAAGTTCAGAAGGTTGCTCATGGGCAAGTGAACCATATATTCATCGAGGAGGCGCAGGAGGCACCCGACGTCATATTGGGTACGCTCCTTGTCAACTCTCGTCCTACTGCCGTTTATTCGATTTCGGAGCTTCGCATTCTTTTATATCGCATTTCTTTCTTATCGCAATCCTTTGTTGCACCTGGCGGTTATCAATTTGCTCCTATACATGCCCTTTTAATTATTCACTCTTCAGGTCGGAATTAAGAACTGAAAACGAGTGTTAGGAATGGAATTTCTGACAAATCTTATCCTCCTCAACTCAGTGAGTTGAGTGTTATACTTGGCATGGATTGGCTCTCCCAACACTTGGGGACCATTCGACTGTGCCAGGAAAATTCATCTTCCTCACAAGTCCCTTTGGCCTATAAATTGGACTTGCCTACTACACTTTCAGGGGTACGTGATATATTCCACGTGTTCCAGTTGAATAAATGCCTTCGTGTTCCAACCAAGCAAGCTCCATTGGAAGTTCTTGAAGTACAAGAAGATCTGACCTGTCATGAGTGTCCTATCCGTATCCTTGAAAAGGTTGAACGGAGCACAAGGAATCGCTCC
This sequence comes from Phyllostachys edulis, assembly GCA_036346405.1. Lineage (NCBI taxonomy): Eukaryota > Viridiplantae > Streptophyta > Magnoliopsida > Poales > Poaceae > Phyllostachys > Phyllostachys edulis. Next base: position 92,341,050 of record CM070548.1, on the reverse strand, counting down.
ATAAAAACTCCTTAAAGCTAGTGGAAGAATCATACCGAAGATGAACAACTTGGGAACGAGAAGATCGCCTTCAAGCAGACCTCCCATCTTTCTTTTCCGAGCGAATAAAATCTCGGGACGAGATTCTTGTAAGGGGGGTAGGGAGTTGTAACATTCCAAATTTTGGTTTGCGTTTCAAATGTATAAAAGTAGGAGATTTTCAAAAACTTTGGTTGAAATTCAAGAGTTTACACTTGGTTTTAAAAAGACTTGTTTTGAAATTTCAAATTTTAAGCTTGAATTCAAGTTTCTACTTAATTTTAGATTAAGGTTTGTATAAAAATCTCTATAAATAATTTTATAAAATACTAAATTATTTATAACAGATTATTATTATTTTTACAAATTTTAGAAGTTATTTAGACCTTATTAAAATCCTATCCAAGTTACTAAGGCTGATTTTGAAAACAATTTATTTTAGATTTTCCAAAAATGAACAGTAGCTAAAACTATTTTTCCTAAGTCCTAGATGACTCCGAGAGCGCCCACAAAAATTTTCATAATTTTTAGAAATTTATTTCTATTTTTAACAGCCAAGTCAAACTTACTTGTTTTTGGTCAAAAGCGAAACCTAAACCCTAACCCGACCGAACCTAGTTTACTGTTCCGACCTGAACCGATCGGACCATCTCGCGCGCACCTGAGTCTGACTCTGGCTCAGCCCGCCTCCATGTTGTTTTCTCCACCACCGCTGACGGGCGGGTCCCACTTGTCGGGACCGCCTTCGTCTTCCTCGGTGCCACCTCGCCGGGCACTAGCGCGGTGCATGCGCGCCACGACACCCCCGCGCTCGACACCTCACGCCCTCGTGTCTGTCCAAGAGGCGTTGCCGGGACTTTATATACCTCCTCTACCCCTTCAATTGATCTCTCTTGCCTTTTCTCACCCGCATTCACTTCTTCTTCTCCGAGCACGGCCCGCCACCGCCGTTGCGATTCCGATCACTACCACCTTCCTCCACCGACAAGGCCTTAGGCGTCTTGTTCCTGGAGTCGAGGCGCACCCGAGGCACACATTCCCGAGGCTCCTCTGTCTCTGAGGCGTCTTATCCACGACAGTCGGGTCTTTGTCTCCGCCTCCGGTCGCCGCCACCTCGCTCGTCGTCCTCCTCGAGCACTCGGGCCAGCGTCACCAGCTTCGCCGGGTCCTTGCGCACCCGTGGGTGTCTTCCTCAAGCCTGGAGGCCCACTAAACTGCCAGATCCTCCACCTCACCGTCGTGGCCGCGCGTGAAGCCGCCGGCGCGTTAGGGTAAAGGTTGAAGTCATTAGGGTTAATCATTTCTCTAATCTTTGTATGACATGTGGACCCCACTGAGGTTAAGCGTAATTAGAGTTTTAATTGAATCATTTTGAATCCCTGAGTCGGTGTCTTGTGGGCCCCTTGGCCAGTTAAGTGTTGCGCATAGTTCATGTTTACGTTTTCGAAAAACTGAAGACATATTCTTGGTTTATGCTTTCGACGTCGCTGTCCGCCGCGGCTGGATCAAGCTGACCTAGTCAACACCTCGCTCAGGCCCACCGGTCAGAGACCATGGGTCGGCTCCACCCGAGTATCAAAAGGATTAATTCCTTTTTGATTTCCCGAATTGAATTATTTTCCCGAATTGAATTATTTTCGCACTAATAATTCAATTAAACTTCAAAAATTCTTATCTATTTCATTTTAACTCCAAATTGAGTGAAACCAATTTTGTTGGTTTTCATTCTTTTTGTAATTTAATATGAAATAGGTTTGAACCTTGTCTCTACCTCAGAAAATGTTGGTATTAGATTTAGTCTCCAATTAGGATTATTTGTTACTTTAAAAATCCTTTTTAGCTTGGAAAATTCCTAGAAAATTCATCTTAACTCCAAATAAAATATTTTTTGTTTCTAAAATTTTCTAAAATCATAATATTTCTGTTTATGCAAAAATATTTGTGTTTGGTTGTTTTGGTGTTATTCGTTCTTATTCGCTCTTTTGTTTGATCGATAGGTACCGACAATACTGTTGAATACGAGAGTGATCCTCAGCAGCAAGTGGACTTTCTTCAGCAAGGCAAGCAGTTTTGCATTGATGCACGTTGATCCTATTATTTGCACATGCTAATATTTCAATGTTTCAACTGTATGTATGCATGCTATATTGACAAGTTATTTCTCAATCGCGATAGTTTACCTAAATAGTTAAATGAACTGTAGGTAAAATATCCATCCTCTACTACTGAGCTTAGGATTGTATCCGCTGTGATTTAGAGCTCGCTGGATGGGCTCTAGTCACTTTACTTATAATGTATACGTGTTGTCGCTTGGTCATGCTTAGAACGGTAGTCTGGGGATCATCGCCTCGGCGATGGTCATTACAATCTCACTCTAAAATTACTCATGTATATATCATATTTGGAAAAACTAAAAATTAAAATAAAATATTTTAGACTTGGGCACATTGGTTGGCTGGTATGCTTTTGTGCTTTTGGGTGTCTGCTTGGTGCTCGAGTCAACAAGGACCGAACATCTCGTTCCACTAAACCAAAAACAAGTTACACACTTGCAGCGGCGGCCATGGTTGGGGTCAGGAGTTTTGACTTTTTGACTATTGTGAATATACTCCATTATGTGTTGTAGATTCGGCTGAAGTCAAATGCCAACTCATGTTCAGCCTGCTGTAGCTCGACCTGAAGGTACTCAGCTCACGAGACGAACTGAATCGCCATTGACCAATGTATTAGTTAATTATTAGGAACTACCAGTGTGGCCCACGTATTTGCATGGCTAGATTTATTTCGAAGCTTGTATAAATGCTTGAGAACATATTTACGTATCTTGTAGGTTATTTAGATTCTTAAGATATCCTAAACATTAGAAATGACAATAGAAGCTTGAAGGAAAATACAACATAATGAACATAATTGAAGTATAAGCTTCGATGAAAGAAAGTCATTAAGCATAGTAATTTGTTGGGGGTTCTTAGAAACATAATCGCTCTTCATCATGCATTGCTCATGTAGTTGCATACCTCTGTTCTTACTCTGTTAGTTACTTTTCTCTAAATTGTATGCAAAAAGGTAGGTATCTATATTTAATCTCAAGAAATATATTGATTATGTGTGTGAAAAATTATTTTATTAGTTTACATGGTATTAGAGTACCTTGTTCACACATACACCGATACACCATGAGCGACCTATCTTGAACTTATCTTCCCTCACACACTGGCTGCCCCACCGAACCGTGTGTCTTCTATCTCTTTTCGTCGTCACATATTTTTTCTTCAACCTCCAACGGCAAGCCAAAATCTTGATTGATCCCTCTCAGCTCTACCCATTACAATGCAATATTTTACCACATAGTTACCTTATACTTTTCCCCAATTATTGATTAATGATAATCGTTGCGACATCAACAACCATACACAACCAACCGTTGCCGTTCCCTGCTGAGGAGACCTGTCACGCTCTCTCCGGTGGCCCCGAGCCTATTCCCTACGGATGTGTCATCTCTACTCCAAGCTTTTTGCTACTATGCTTCTATACACCCGTACTTCTATTCATATGAATGCATGTATGTATATACACATGCATGGTGTTATACATGCTTGATGTCTTCTTCTATCGTGTTGGTCCCTCCTCTTCTTCAATGTTGGCCAACTCAACGCTGTGACTTCCTCACTAACCGTGGCGATCTCTCATCTTCACTGATGACAATAAGTCTGCTTTACTCGTTGTATAACGATATGATAATCTTCTCACCATCACCGGTGACGTTGTGCACCTCATCAGAGATGACACGCTCCTAGCTATCTAATAGCCTCATATCGTCCATAGCTCAGTTTCAATGCAAATCTTCATCTCATCTCTGTAGGGCATCCCCATCATCGAGTTTGTTTGGCCACTAACTTCTTCAACAACGTCGACAATTACTACATGTCATCGCGGCTCTTGGCTCCTTCAACTCTGAACTTTCTCCTCAATGGCTCCAGCGAACAGCACGACATTGTCCTCGTTGAAATGGCTAAGGTAAGTAGCACGACATTTGCCTCATCTCCATCGTCACCGCCTCAGCTCTTCGCTTCCCTATGGGTCAATGTCTTCTTGCAGTACAAACCAATACCATCGCACTCTATCGTGGTCTCCTCCGATGTCATTCGTGCTATCCTCGTTATAACTTTTATTCTTATTGAAGTTTGTATACAAATCAAATTGCTAATTTATTTAATTTATTTTAAATTCAGTTATTTAGGATTTTACTTTGGAAATCATATGGAAACCAAGTTATAAATTTTCTTTAATTTTATTCTAAATTACAATTATTTAAGGATTTTACCTCTAAATATGTATAGAAATCAAATTGCTAAATTTATTTTATTTTTATTCTGAATTTTAGTTACTTTTTGGTTGGATTTTATATACAAATCTAATCACTAATGTTTGTTTTATTTTCATTCGTAATTATAATTATTTAGATATCTTACCTAGGAATTCGCTTTGGAAATCAAATTGTATATTTTATTTTATTTTTTATTCCTAATTTCAGTTTAATTGTACTTGATATGAACTCCTTTTAATCTAGACCGTTATAATCTAGATCAACAGTGTAGATCTTTCTCTTTTTTTTCTTGTATTAACGTGGGAATTTCTAGTCATTGAGAGCGAACCTGGTGGCTTCTTTTGTATCTCCTCCGACACCATTTGTGATATCCTCGTTACACCATTTATTTTTATTCAATATTTTAGTTATTTTTATTGGAGTTCGTATATAAATCAAATTGTTAATATTATTTCATTTATTCCAAATTTTAGTTATTTAGGGATTTTACTTTGGAATTCATATGGAAATCAAAGAGCAGCTTTTTTATTTTGAGATTCAGTTATTTTGTTATTGGAATTCGTATACGAATCCAATTGCAAACTTTTCTTTACTTTTATTCTGAATTACAATTATTTACGGATTTCACTTTGGAATTCGTATTGATATCAAATTGCTAATTTTATTTTATTTTTATTCTAATTCCATTAATTTTGGTTGTATTTTGTATACAAATCTAATTTACAATTATTATTTAATATTTATTCAGAATTATAATTATTGGAATTTTTCAATCTAGAACGTTGTAATTTGGACCCACCACAATCAACGGTGTAGATCTTTCTCTTTTTTCACCGATTAACGCGAGGATTTCTAGCTCTTAAGAGCGAACGTGGTAGCTTCTTTTGACTCTGCTTTAATAAGATAACTAGCATGGTGGCCCACGCGGTTGCACGGCTAGATTTGTTTTAAAGCTCGTCGTATCAAATGATATATATTCATGTATCTTGTAGGCTATTTAGAATTTTAAGACATCATAAATATTGGAAACGACAATAGGAGTTTTGAAGAAAAATACAACTTGACAAACGTAATTGAAGTATGATCTTTGATGGAAGAAAACCATTGAGCATCACAAGTTGTTTGGGTTCTAAGAAACGTAACCATTCTCCATCATGCATGGATCGTGTAGATGTATACTCCTATTCTTCCTCTTTTAGTTACTTTCTTTTAAAATGTATGTATGCACATGTACCTCTATTTAATCTCAAGCAATACGTTGATTATGTGTGCGACAAATTATCTTATTAGTTTACATGTTATTGGATTACCTTGCTCATGCCTACACTTGTTGTAGCATGGGCGACCTACCTTGAACTTATCTTCCTTGCACGCCGATTGCCCCCACCGAACCGTGTGTGTTCTATCTCTTCTCACTATCACAACTTATCTGCTTCAACCTCCAACGCCAAGCCTATTTTTTTATCGATCCCTCCAGTTGCTACCACTTCCAAAACAATACTCTACCATATAATTGTTTTCTACTTCTCTCCAAGAATTACTTAATGTTGATCGTTGCATCATCAACACGCATACATGTGTGTGTGACCGTCGCCGATCCCTGACATGGACACCCGTTACACTCTCTTTGGTGGCCTCGAGCCTATTCCCTACGGTTAAGCCATCTCTACTCTGAGCTCTTTGCTCTACTGCTTTTGTACGTCCGTATTTCTATTCATACGGATGCATGATGTACTCTTCTCCCGTGTCAGTCGCTCCTCTTCTTCGACGTTGGCTAACTCAACGTTGTGTCTTTCTCACTAACCGTAGTGACCTCCTGTCTTCACTAATGTGATGTCAGCATGATCGCTTTAGTTGTTGTCTAACGATATAAAGAATCTTCTCGTCGTCACTGTTGACGTTGTGCTCCTCACCAGTGATGAAGCGCCCCTTGCTACCCAATGGCCACATGTCGTCCATAGCTTGTCTTTAATGCAAAAATTTATCTCATCTCTATCTAAGCTTCCTCATCATCGAGCTTCTTTGGCCACTGATTTCTTCAACAACGATGATGCTCGTCACTTGTTGTCACTGTCCTTAGCTCCTTTGACAATGGCGAGCGGTACGACGTTGTCCTCGTCAAATAACTAAGGTGAGTAGCATGATATTGTCCCCGTCTCCACCACCACCACCTTGTCTCTTCGCTCCCCCTGCGGTAATTGTCTTCGTGCCATTTCACTCTTTCATGATCTCCCCTCACACATTCATGCTATCCTTGTTATAACTTTTATTTTTATTCAAAATTTTAGTTATTTTATCTTGGAGATCTTATGCAAATCAAATTGCTAATTTTACATGATTTATTCTGAATTCTACTTATTTGGGTGTTTTACTTTGAAATTCATACGTAAATCAAATGACAAATTTTATTTCATGTTTATTCCGAATTTATATTATTTTTATTGGAATTTGTATATAAATCAAATTGCTCATTTTTCTTTAATTTTTATTTCAATTACAACTACTTACATATTTTACTTTGGAATTTGTATTGAAACCAAATTGCTAATTTTTTTCGCTTAATTCATAATTTTAGTTATTGTTGTTGGAATTCATATATAAATCCAATTGCTATTTTTTCTATTTTCTATTCTGAATTATATTTATTTATGTATTTTACTTAAGAATGTATGGAAATCAAATTACAAAATTTATTTTATTTTATTCGAATTTCAATTATTTATTGCTTGAATTGTATTCAAATGCAATTGCTAATTTTTCTTTAGTTATCTATTTCAAATTCCAACTATTTGTGAATTTTACTTTGGAATTGTATCAAATCAAATTGCTAATTTTATTTTACTTTTTTTTTTTGAATTTTAGCAGCTTTTTTGTTGGAATTAGATACAAATCCAATTACTAATTTTTGTTCAAATTTTATTCTAATTATAGTTATTTAGTATGGGAAATAAAATTGCTGATTTTATTTATTTTTATTCCAAATTTCAATTAGTTTTCATTGAAATTTTTTATTCAATCAATTACTATTTTTTTCTTTAATTTTTATTCTAATTACATCTATTTGGATATTTTACTTTAGAATTGTGTATTGAATTCAAATTGTTAATTTTATTTTAATTTTTATCCGTAAATTCCTAGTTTTTGTTCGAATTGTATACAAATCCAATTACTAATTTTTGTTTAATTTTTATTCGGATTATATTTATTTAGGATTTTACTTAGAAATTGGTATGGAAATCAAATTACTAATTTAATTTTTTAAATTCGGATTACATTTATTCAGGATTTTACTTACAATTTGTATGGAAATTAAATTGCTAATTTTATTTTATTTTTATTCTGAATTTCAGTTATTTATTTATTTATTGTAATTGATATGAACTCATTCTTTTAATCTAGATCGTTATAATCTGAACATACCACGATCGACGGAGTGGATATTTCTCTTTTCCATCTATTAACCTAGGAATTTTTAGCCCTCGACAGATAGATGATTGATAGAAAGTACATGTATGTTCTGTATGTTCGTGATTATAGATAGATAGTACATGCATGTTCTGTATGTTCGTGAAACGGCCACGTATCTGGGCCATTATTTACATCATCCAAATATCAATCCGAAAATCACTATAAAATGAGCTAAATCCATTTCTCAGAAAGGATGAACTGTATCATATTGTACACACAGATTTCGCAAATGTAAGAACTACTACATGTACGCACAAGCACAAAGGTATCGACAGCCGAATAATTCGCTACCGATCTGTACCTCCCAATCTTTCAGCAACGATCTCCGAGGTGGCGGCCTCGTCGGCAACCGCGCCGGCCGCCTTGCCGCGGCCGATCACCTCGGCGCGGCAGATGGGGCACACGCGGCTCTTGCGCAGCCAAGAATCCACGCACTGCGCGTGGAAGCCGTGCTCGCACCTCGGCAGTACCCGGCACCGGTCGCCAGCCTGGAACGCCTCCAGACACACCGCGCACTCGCCGCCGATCACGCCGGCAGCCTTGAAATCTTGGCACGGCAGCTCGGCGAGCTCGTCGGGCGACAGCCCCTCCGCACGCTCCTCGACCCGGAACGCGCCGCGCAGAACGATCCCCCGCCGAAGCGCCCAGACGACTATGAGGATATGCAGCGCCAGCATGAGCACGACGCCGGCGACGAGGAGGATCACGGAGAGCGTCGTTCCCACCATGCATACAAGGCAAACTGGATACAAAAAAGTAGCGCAGCTTTGCTGTGCTTAGTTGGGACAAAGACGAGACATGAAGAGTTTAAGCAAAAGCTACCTAAGTGGACAAAAGAGGCTGCAAGCTGGCAGTAGAACCAGTTGTCGATGATAGGTCAATTGCATCGCTTCATCTTCCATGCCTATCTTGTCCGTCACCTTTGACAAATTTTCTGCCTAGTACATGTCCTTAAAAGCGACACCATATATAAGCTCCTCCAGATACCTTTTACGAAATTATTTAAGCCAATGGTCTGATTCTGGCAAAAGCAACAATGGGTTATACATTTTTTTTTTGTGTGGATGCAGTGGACTATGTTAATCAATCAATAATGCTGTAAATGGTCTTGATTAGTCCATGTCACTAGCTTAGCTCGGTAGGTGAGAACGACGTGGTGCTGGGGATTTGGAAGAATTGGTGACTAGAACTGGCGCGGCCAAGCAATGTCGACCAAGGAAAGCGACGCGGCGATAGGAACCGTTTGTTTTTACCTTCCTCGACATGACAGACTGGTACGAGTGCGAGTTACGCTCGATTTCCTTTTCACTTAGTTTTGTCATTCGTGGTGTGCGTTGCGTGCCTTCCATGCAGTTGTGAATAAACTGGGCATTGTTGATATGGAGTTTCGGCTGTAGCGATGTTGACAATGTGAATTGTCCTAATAAGGCTCTGGTTTGCCTCATCAGGCCACTAAATGTTAGTACGTTGCCTTGACACGTCACAAGCACAGAACAGGATCACATTCTAAATGGGTAGTAAGGGCATGTTGAACGCATGAATTTCCGAGGGAACGCTCCAATCAAATATAAAGAAATTCCTTTGTTCCAAACGGACTAAATGACCGAATCGATTGAATCAGCATATTTTGGGCTGATCCAGCCCAAAATTTTCAGATCAAACACCCCATTTTCAATGCAGGCCAAGCCCAAAATTGAATGGCAGCCCATTAAGGTTTAGCAGCTTAATCGTGACTCTTTTGTTCGGGCTAGCCCACTTCTGTTCCCCCTGGGGACGAAAGTTGACCTCTCCTCCGTTTTTTAGCATTTCCTTTCCTTCAGAAGTTGGGATGGGCCGGTAGCTATGCAGTCTGGAACTCATGAAGATCTCGCCGTGGTAGTAGTTATTATTATATTATTAGTTTTTTTTTATCAATTATTATATTATTAGTTGGGAACTGGACAGTGGGCACACAGGTAGCAGTAGCATCTGACATCCTCACTAAAACTAAAAGATGGCAATAGCACCAAGTACTCTTACCCCAGAGAGAGAGAGAGAGAGAGAAGGGCATATCAGTATATCACTATCTCCAACTGGAGTGTTCGTGGTGACAAGAGTTGAGGTAGGGCTAAGCGACTAGAGAAACACGGTAATGACATCATATATATTGACCGCTTCAAGATTGATGGATTGGAGATCTACGAGGCTAGGAATGGACAGCAGCACAAGGTAATTGTTCAAGTATGGCGAGTGAAGAGATGGCCACATGGTACCGGTCGTACTACAGCAACCTATCAACTTCGAGGCACTGTCCAAAAGCTTTACTGTATCTTGGTACTAGGAGTAGGAGTTAAAAAGAAGAGCAGACGGTCAGATGAAGCACCGAATTCGTGGGGGAAACCTGCAGACTCTGCAAAACACAAACCACGCATGCGCGCGGTGGTGAAAACCGTGCACGGAAACCGAGAGGGGAGGGAGTGGTCGACTCAGCTCAAGCGATCCCATCGGCGTACGTACACACGGGATGGCCGGATGAAGGCGCTAGTGACTGCAGCTGCAGCCGCAGCCGCGCTGCAGTGATGCGATGCGATGCGATGCGATGAGGAGAAATGCGCGACGCTGGAAGACCCTACGGGCGGGCGTCGGATGGGGTGACACGGAACATGGCGGAGCAGAGTTGGGTGGATATCAACCCTGGAAAGCGCCGATCTGATGCGCCTCCTCCACCCTCACCATTTGCTCCTGCTCCGCCCTATATTCCCTCCGTTTTCCTTTCCGCTTCCCTATTCATACCGCGAGCACAATTGCGCGTCCGTCACGGCTATCCGTACAAGCTAATAGGTGTCTTCACTACTCGCTTCCGGGGATCTGTCTTCAATGGTTAATGTAGAGTCCGATTGGCTCATTGTCACAAAGTGGCTAAGAAAAGCATGACGCGCCACTGCGAGCATGTTGGCGCGGCACCGCGCTGGTAGCAACTATCAAGCATGGTTGCGTCCACGGAAGATCCTGCGTTGCTACCGCGCGATTCCTTGTGGCAGCGAAAGAAAGAAAGGAAAAACTAGCAGTGACAATCTCCAAGCCACCCCGACCCGCACGCCAAACGACAGCGAGCACGGCAACGCGCCCAAATTGCACTGCTGGGCGGGAGGCTGCAAGCGAACTTTTTTTTATTAATTAATCTTTTTTTAGTTTTTATTTTAAAGTTAACCTTCGACGAACTTTATTTCTAATTCTGATTTTTTTGGTCACGTCACCACTCGTGACGAGACAAAATAACATTATCACGCCATAAGATAAGTCTTGAAATAAGACTTTTGGTCACGCTTATTACCTATAATAAGGACTCAAACCAAACCATACTATCACGTTATGGGTGGTGGCGTGACAAGAGCTCCCTTAGATATGGATTGGCGTGACAGTATTATTTTGTCACATCACAAGTGGTGGCATGATTAAAAGAGTTAGAATTGGAAATAAAATTTGCTAGAGTTAACTTTAAAATAAAATTAATAAAAGGTTAATTAATAATAAAAAAAATTCGCTGCAAGCAAGCAAAGCTGTTGGTTTTGTTCCTCTAGTGTCCTCATTATCTCTCTCCGGCTCTCCCCTCTCCCTTTGATATATAGACATCATGAAATTAAGGTCGCCTATCACCTACCGATTGATGTCCGTCTCATCTAAAATGTTAAATTGTCTCCCCATTTTCCCATGGAAATCACTGTTTGGTCCTTCGTATTCTGATATTAGCAGCTGCAACAACTTTCGGTCGCCTTGTCATCTATCGGCCTTTTCTTTGTGGCCGCCTTCCAATTTTCGGTCACCGTCAGAAATGAATTTATTTCTCTTTCTTTCTGTGTCATGATTGATCGCAACTCCGATAGATGCTTGGATTGTGAGGCCTATCAAATATTCTCATCCCAGCTGATAGTAGATTTTTCCAAGCAACGATGAGCACTGAAAGATTAGATCAATTATACGAGTCCTACTAAGGCTGCTCCCGATAGACAGTATTTTAGTGCTTTCTTGGTGCGTGAGGAGTGTTAGGATCTTATCTTTCCGTCGCATTTCTTATACAGTAGTATCTTGGTATTTTCATTTAATTACATGCATGAGTATACAATAAATTTTACGTGTTGGATTTGAACCCAAACCTGGTATCCAAATTAGATATCTTAAGTCTATCTCTCCTCATTAACTATGGTCTTGCGTCATGATTTGTCTACGTGATATCTTAAAATCTTTAGCAGGAATTGGAGCGTTGAGAGCAGCCTAAATGCATAGTAGAGTGAGGCAATTACAACCACAAAGTACATGATTACAACTTCCAACGGGTGTCAATTAGCGCCCCCCCCCCTCTAGCTTTAGTACCTGTAATCTTTTCGCAACATCACCATCAAGGAGAGATGGAATCTTGGCTATGTTTGTCCAATCAGTGGATCTGCACAAGACAAAGTGGTGTTTGGAACTCCTTCTCCTTCGGCTTCAGTTTCTCTCTCGAAAAAGTCGGAAGCCGTTCTAAATACCTAGCTTTTCGCAGTCGCTTTTTCCCGAAACCGCTTCACGTTACAACGTACGGAAGCCAAAAGCTGCCCGCGGGGAGCTTCCGCGGCTTCCTGCAACATCTATTCCGTATTTACCCTCAAAGTTGAGGGTAATTATCCGTCGTTTGCCATTCGACAAAACCGCATCTCCTCCCTCTCCCCGCGCCCAAAACCCTAGCCCTCTCCCGCACTCACTCCCGCTCCTCCCCACACGCCTGGCTCCTTCCCTCCTCCCTTGGCGCCCATCTCTGCCCTCCTCCTCCTGCGCCCACGCTACCCTCCTCCTCTTGCGCCCACGCTACCCTCCTCCTCCTCCTTGGTGCCTCTGGCTCCCTCCCCCGACGCTTTCGCCTCATCTCCTCCTTCTACCGCCTAGATCTAGATGTCGTCGCCCTCCTCCTCCTCTCCTCCTCCTCCTCAACGCCTTTAGCCAGCCTCTGCTCCTCCTCCAAGCCGCAGCCTGCCTCCTTCTCCTCCTCCACAGTAGCGCCTTTCGCCTCGTCTTCTCCTCCTCCTTTGAATCTGACGCCGCCTTCCTCACCTATCACATCCGCCTCACCTCCGGCTCCTCATCCTCCATCACCACACCACCGCGACGCCACCTCCTCCTGCCTCCCACAGCCTCCCGTGACACCAAACCTCACTCTGCCTGGATCTCGACGCCTTGCCTATTTTCATCCCTGTCATCATGCATGGCACTGCAATTTAAACCTAAGCCGTCGCCCCTCTGTTCTTTCTTTACTTTTTCCTTTTTTTTCTGTTGTAATTTAATTGCTTTGTAATAATTGTTTAATTTAATAATTATTTAGTGTAATCATTAATCATCGTAATAATTTTTTAATAATTATTTAATGTGTTTATTTATGTAATATTTTTATTGTAATAATTGTCGTTAATTATGATTTATTGCGCTAATTGTGGTATATTGTATTAATTGTTGCCAAATGCGATCAATTGCGTTAATTACGGTAGTCATCGTCAAAAGCGATTAATTACATTAATTGTGGTAGTCATCGTCAAATGCAATCAATTGCGATAGTCGTCGTCGTCAAATGCGGTCAATTGCGTTAATTGTTGTAGTCGCCGTTAATTATCGTTAAATTTCATCAATTGCGGTAGTTGACGTCAATTGTGTTAGTTGTTAATTGTCTTTAAATGTCGTTAATTGTGTTTAGCGGCGTTAATTATCGTCAATTATTGTTAATTGTGTTAAACGGCATCAAACAAGACATTATTGTCCACAAGGGCATTTTAGACATTTCCCATCTCGGAAGCTGCAACCAACCTACCTAAAAGTCCGACAGTCAAACACCAAACCTCTTCAGCCTAGTCGTTCGACCTACTGACCGCTTTAACCAGAGTCGTTTCAAATACTCACCTAATAGGAAAAGTCGCTTTTCAGGAAAGCCACAGCCACGCCAAACAGGCCCAAAAGGTGCTCTCATGTCTAATCAAGGCCAAGGCAAAATGCTCTTGTTCTGTGTTTGTTAGACTTATTATTGTCTTTACCATCTCCATCTTTATTGTCTACGTTCTTTTCTACTTGTCGTTTTAGACATCGACAATGTCTCCAGTACACACATTTGAGTCTTACTTTTTCTATTTATATATTAGAAACAAATGTTAAAAATATAATGATATGAAAGTATTTTTTATGATCAATCTAGTGATACCATTTTCACATGATAAATCCAAATACTTTCGTGTATATTAACGGTCAAAGTTTTAAAAGTTTGACTGCACATGTTCTAAAACGACATCTAAAAATGATAACGGAAGTAGTATATGTCTATATGATATTAGATTCAGACCACATCAATAACTACTCCTGGTAACAAAAGTTTGCCCATGAGATAATTTAAGTCGTGCGCTGAATATTCAAATCCACATGACAACAATTCAACGAATTTTGGACACAATTGGCCCCGTTGGACCACCAAAATTCCTAAAGTGGCCCCATAGCCCTAAAATTCCAATTTTGTCCCTACTCACTTCTTGCGCATCAGTGGACCACAGCGGGGCTCCTACTACCCTTTCACCACACAACATGTAGGCTGCTAACGCCCACAGCCAGCGACCACATCTTTGCCTCCCCATGGCGTTAGAGGCTTGTCCGCTTGCCCCAGTCACATGAGCTTCAACGAGGAGAGACAAAATAGGAGAGAGAAGGAAAAGAAAAGAAAAGTGAAAAAAATCCAAAATAATAAAAATCCAAAAAAAAACTTGGAACATAAAAAAATTTAATAAAAATTTTGAATTTCATTGAAGTTTATTTTATTCATTTAAATTATTTTTCATTTTTGAAATTTCCAATTAAGCTCTAATTAATCCAATAAAATATAAATGGTTTATTTTATTTTTTTGAAGCTTTCAAAGTCTTGAAAAATGGGAAAACCGAGAAGAAATAATATCTTGGTCGCTACGGTTCTTGATCACATTACTTTACTATGGTGGCGTTAAAGAAGAGTACTTTATAGAGCTCCTACATAATGCAATTGAAGGGGCTGAGAACGCTTGTTATGATTATGAAGATGCCCTAAAACAGTAGATTAAAATATTGTGGTTTCACACTCTTCATGCACTTCCCACATAGGAAGGTGTCGTCCATCGTCAGCACAGGACGACAATGCTTGAACCCTTCGATCACCTGGCGGAAGGCCCAGAAGACTCTGTCAAGAACAAAACAATTGGGCCCCTCCGTCGGATGCACCCGGTAAAGCTTGTTTATGTGTGTTCCAGAATTTGATTCTGCAATTTGACGCAGCATTCTCAGGACTAGGTTGTAAGCCTCTTCGAATGTACCGAACATTCTCTCCACGACCTTCCATTTCGCCCGTCATGCCTTCTTGTAGCTGACCCAAAACCCCACCATATTGGCAACATTCGCCAGTAGAAGCTTTGGAGAAATGAAAACATCTCTAGCCACAAGGTGGCTTATCAGGCTGGCAACATACAAGGACGTCATGTTGCGGTGCCGATGAAGCGGCTCTGCTAGCTCGCATGTGTGGTCCTTGATCAAGATCCAGGAAGCCGCGTGGCGCGTTGCGTGAACATTGCGCGCGGACCTTAGCGACAATATTCTTCAACACACCTAACGATGTAGGTGTCAGGGTCGGACCTCTACACCCGATATGTTCACCCAATGTTAACGACGTATTTGGCAATAGCATGCTGGACAGCGCTCTTGTTAGGGAAGCGCTGCCCTAGGAGCAGGGTGTCTTCATTGAACCCCCACTCGGCCCCCTCCAGCTATGGCAGAATCAACGATGTCATTGCGACATCGTCCAATCTTGAGGGGACGTAAGCAATGTCGGTGGTCACAACACCACCAACTGCACCTCTCGTGAGTGTTTTCTCCGTCTTCCTCGTCTTGGGCCGTTTGTTTCCCGTCCTCCTCCTCGCTTTCCACCTCTTCCTCCTGGTTGGCCAGGTACTCACGGGAATCAATACGGGTTGCCCACCATCTCTCCACTCCTTCATTGGGTTCGAAATTGTTGGCACGCCTCCTCAGGTCTCCATCGCCCACTTCCTCGCCCGTGTCTCCTCCAACAACAGAGACCAACGCAGGCTCCTCCTCACCAGCAGCTTCACCGGAACCACCTACGCCGGATGTCCCCGTGCTCTCCACGAACTGAACATACACCATCGGTCGCGCATATATCGCAGCAGCAGGGTTGCAAACAACCTTCATGTAATTGGCCCATGAAGCGTCACTTGTCACCTTCATATGTTGCCAAACGATTTCCCCTGCACCACCCACCACCGAGGCATACAACGCATCGATGTGTATCTTTTTCCTTGTAGTGGTGTGATCGACCGTGGAACACATGCACCACCTTAGCTCCGAGAGGCTCATGTCCTTCAGACTTGGCGCACGGATCACGGTCCGGTCACAATTTGATAAGTTCGCCCCATACCGTCCATCGCGTACAAGAGCGTTCACGTGGAACACGAAGAGATCTTGAATCTCTTTCCAAATGAATTCTTCTACAAATTTGGTCATGCCCACTTTACATCGTCTTTTCATACTGCATGTTTTCAATTCTATTTCTGTTGCATCTCATGCACATTTCAATTACACGTTAAACCACTTTGGAATATTTTGAAATTTCAGGTTCAAGTTCCTGACACTGTGCAGAGCATTGTGTAATTTCTTCATAATTTAATGTACTAGTGGACATAAAAATTACATGGTTGCAGGTTCAATTCTATTTCTATTTAATTTTTTCACAAAAAATTGCAGAATACTAGTGGACATAAAAATTACATGGTTAGCTAGAGAATAAAATTTCATGCCCAACAAAAATTGATTCATCTCAATTAGAGTTCATATGAATTTTCTATGAAATGTTGAAGTTAATTCAATTTCTAGTGTAAAAATAATTATTTACTGAATTTAATTACAATTTCGAAATTTTCTGTAGCAGTAACAACTTTCGAACCTATTCTAAGTTAAAGTACAATAAAAATGAAAACCATCAAAATTGGTTTCACTAAACTTTTTATACCCGAGCTAAACCTAGCCTCTTCCACTGACATGCGGGGTCTACTGTATAGGGTTCTTGTTCATTTAATTTCCGAATTAAAAGCCTACTAACAGTGCCACTACTACGAGAAAAGGCTTTCACAGACGGTTCAAAACGTCATCACAGCGGTTTCGTGGCCGTCACGAGTTTATCGTCGATGATGACATGAGGTCATCACGCATTTGTTTTGAACCGCTCATGATGTATACTTTCTGAGCGGTTTGTGGTTCAAACCGCTGCGATAATATATCACAGACGGTTTCATCCACAAACCGCTTTGTGATAAGTACATATCCTGACGGTTTCAGCCACAAACCGTGCATGATAGTATATATCACGGCATTTGCTTGTGGTCGAACCGTCTGTGATGACTTTTCTATAAAGCCCCAAGCGTTGGTCGCTTGTACCATTAAATCGGCGTCATATATATATTATATATATATTGTTAAGTAGTCTCTCATCCACTTTGGGAGGATCGTCCACGACATGAGAAGGATGAGGCAAGTAGCCCGCGAGCAACCTTATTGAGCCCTACGCAGTTTAAGAAGTATGGATGCAAAAGAAGCGTTAGGATATCCAATTACCTGGATTGGACGTGGCTATGTTCAGAAAGTATCGTTGATGCGCACGTACTCCGACGGGGAAGTGGCATCATGTATTAGCATCCAACCATTCTTGAGCATGTAATCGTCTTTAATTGTTGCTTGGTGTTCTTGTTGGCTTTAAAGACAATTACATGCTCAAGAATTGTTGGTTGTCGATAGATGATGCCACTTCCCGATCGAGTAGTTAAGATCAACGCCACTTCTGAACATATCGATGTCCAATCCGTAATTGGATGTCCTAACGCCTCCTTGCATCCATACTTTTTAAACTTACAGGCTCAATGAGGTTGCTCGTGGATACTATCTCATTCTTTCTCATGTCATGTGATTTAATTCCTAAAGTGGTCGAGACCACTTAATAATATATATATAATATATATATATGATGCCGATTTTAATGGCACAAGCACCACCGCTGGAGACTTTATAGAGAAGAGATTATGAATGGAATGGTAGGACGACTGTATGCAAGAGGTATGAGAACTTGACCGCATGAACAAGGGGACTATTAATATGAACTAATTATCAATTCAATTTCAGCATAAGACTATTGACACCATTACATCACAGAGCAAGGGGACTATTAATATGAACTAATTATCAATTCAATTTCAACATAAGACTATTGACATCATTACATCACACAGCAAGAGGACTATTAATATGAACTAATTATCAATTCAATTTCAAAGATAAGACTATTGACATCATTACATCACGAGCAAGGGACTATTAATATGAACTAATTATCAATTCAATTTCAAAGAAGACTATTAACATCATTGAGCGGTTCATCGGAAGAGAACAAGACCAAGGGTGTCCAAACCCACTACACCAAGAGTAGCCCTCAAAGATCCATCGCAGCACTAGCTAGCCATTTTCATCACAAAGCAAGGGGTAGAGACAGAGAGGGACCTTAGTACAACAAGAACCATGGTGGCGACCCCACCACCAAAGACAACCCTCATCCATTTCCTTTATCTTGCATAAATCACACAAACATCAGACACAACTTAAGACTCATGCATAAAAATCAAACTCAACAAAAGACATTAAGCTAACCGATCTAGAGGAGAATAGAGGAGGATGGGGAAAGCAAAGCCCGGCCAGGAGCCCTAAGCGAAGGGCGCAAAGGGGTCGGCGGCGGCAACGGTAACGAGGTTGGCGGCGTCGAGAAAGGGGAGGAACGGAGTTAGGGCGGGCGTAAACCTAAGTGAGTGAGAGTGACGAGAGTTTGGCGTCACTCAGTAGTTGTGGCTAACTTGACGCCGCAAAAGACACTCTTATCGTCTGAGTGTCTTTTGCAAAGGTCACCATATGCTGCAACCGGCGGCGACGGAAGAATGGCGGCGTCGGCGGCGGGAGGAAACGGACGAGAGTAAGGTCATTGGGAGTGATTTAGTTAGAGCGCAAACCCTAGCGGTACCGGCCGGTAGCTCCTACTTATAAAGAGATTTATCACGCAGCGGTTCTATTATGGAACCGTCGGTGATAATTATCACAGACGGTTCCATAATAGAACCGTCAGTGATATAGAATATATCACGAGCGGTTCCATTATAGAACCGTCTGTGATATGTCCTATATCATGCAGCGGTTCCATAATGGAACCGTGCGTGAAATGGTTTTTTCTCAAGTATATTTATCTTGTATATACACTTACATGACATGAAGAAATTACATGTTTATATTAAAAAAAGCGTAAACCTATAATTAAACAAGGTTTTTCTAGTGGCGAGGTAGGTCGCTATCTCCATCTCGCAATACTTCATAAAGCGGCAATTAGCGGCATCGGACGGTTCTCGATCATCGTGACGAAGCTCGAAATGCGCCCACCTGCTGACGCGCTCGCTCGAAAGTGTCTCCGAAGACCCTCAGATCGTTGAACCAAGAAGAATTGAGCCCATAGGCTCTCTTCCTTGCTTGAGGGTCTCGGCACGTCGACTTCGATGCCGCCGCCTCGATTACGGTCCAAGTGACGGTAAGCCTCCACGAGAGGCGTGCAACGCCGTTTTGGAGGACTACGTCGATGACGCGTAAACTTCGCCGAAAGTGGAGATCACCCGAAGACACAGCGTGAGGAGGATGTCAAGACGGCGGAAGGTGGCCGTCACCGCTCCGCAAATTCTTCACGGCAGAGGAGTGAAGACATCGTTGATTAAACGGTGTTCTTCCGCGAAGACGGTTCAACTTACACCGAGAGAGGTGCTCAGACAAAGGCGCGGCCAGAAGGCCATCAATGCGGCGACAAGGAAGAGGCAACCATTTCGTTTTTTATAAGTATGTGGGGATGATCATCTTGGATGGCGGATGATCCTTTTATAAAACAAGGAATAAATTCGAGCGTGAGACGAAGAGACGCATCGAGGAGCCGGGCGGATCGATGCGATGAAGAGACGACCGGGAGCCAAAGCAGATGGCGGCGAATGCGCGATCGGCAATGAAGAAACTCACCGTGGGTCACAGAGGCGGTTATTGTTAAGAATCGTCTGTGATACTAATTAATATCACAGACGGTTCTTGTTTAGAACCGTCCGTGATACTTCATGCGATTTGTTTTAACATGAACCGCTGCGTGATATTACTCTCTTACGCATTTATTTTTAGTGCAGCCCGAAGAGTACGCATTTGGCCTCTAAACCAAAACCGTCTGTGATTGAATGTAATACCGACGGTTTTGGTCAACCGTCTGTGATGAGGCGTCCAGTGTTAGCCTTTTTCTAGTAGTGTGCGGCCCGTTTGTCATTCACTCGGTCCATGGTATAGGGCATAGACCGAAGGTCAACATGCCCGATAGAGGGTTGAAGAATCTAGGCCCGCCATTATGAGTTAAAGGAGTATTTTGGTTATTAATAACAAATCTATGTGTGAGACTAACACTTCTATTGTTAACCCTATTGTTTAGTCTCAGTTGGATAAAAAGGTGAAAATCATGGAGGTATGCACTCTACATCATATTCTCATATCTTGTTGCAATCATCGGATACAAAATATAGGTTGAACTCCACTAAAAGTCTAACTTGAATATGTGCGTATGTTTTTATTACACATTCGTGCATGCACATATTTAGGGGGAGTTCACTTTATGTTTTGTGGTTTCATTAGTATTGATCCATATTCCTTTATCCACATATATTAAGGATCTTTACTTTGAAATATATCAAATGAGTATACTAAATTTGTGTAGTTCATGTATACTCATATGACATTATATTCAATTATTTGCAATTGTGATGGTTGTCATTAATTACCAAAGAGGGAAAGATTGAAGTATCTTGTTCCACCACTATGAGTTAATGGTATGTTGTGGTAATTAATAACAATCATTTTGTGGAACTAACATTTTTCATGAGTTGGATGAATAGGTTATGTTCCATGAGGTTGGAGACTTTGTATGACATCGTGAGTTGATCGTCATCAGGATGAAGGAAATCATCATGTGTTGATGATGTTTAAGTCAAGATCTCGAAGTAAAGAAGATCATCCTGTGTTGATGATATTAAAGTCAAGAGCTTGGAGTAAAGGATGCATCATATGTTGATGCATATCAAGATCTCGAAGAGAAAATGATTATGAGTTGATCATCATGTCAAAAGAAGACTCATCATATGTTGATGGAGATCAAGTAAAAGAGTGCATCATGGGTTGATACATATTCAAGTTAAGAACTTGAAGAAAAGGGAATCATCAAGTGTTGATGATTTTCAAGAAGAGGAGATGATTATGAGTTGATCATAAAGACAAGAAAAGATCCATCATGTGTTGATGGAGGTTGAGTGAAGGATGTATCATGGGTTGATGCATATCAAAGTCAAGAATCCGGACTTGAAGTAAAGATGTGCATCATCAAGCTTCAAGAGGATGCTCATGGCTCATTAGCATGTTACCAATATTTGCGAATGTGTTTTGCAGATAGTCGAAACTCATGCATAATCCTTGTAGCATATGATTTTAGTTTGCGAATGTGTTTTGCAAATGGTTTAAGTCCATGTACCTTATTCCTTGTGGCGTTGATTCTAAAAGTCAGCAAATGTGTTTTACAACTTGTTGAGAATCTTGTCTTTAACCCTTGTTTGCATCGCTCATCAATTGGCAAATGTGTTTTGCAAATTGAGTTGAAGCGAAAGCCAACTATACTTTTCTTAGAAAAGTCAGTAGTGCTGACGTTCTCTTGGCGGTATTACCGCACAGTGGTATGACCGGGAATGTGGTGCGGTACTACCGCAACCCGATCGGACCGAACCTTAGTTGGCGGTACGTGTTTTCCAAAGTGACACCTTCTGGAGCTTGGTTGCTCACCTGAGAAGCGGTAGTACCAGAGTTCATTTGGTGGAACTACCGCATCGCAGTACTACCACATATGCTGAGTGGAACTACCGCACACCGGAAGATCCGAAATTTAGTTGGCGGTACGTTATCTCCAGAGAGGGCTAGTTTTTGACCTCTAAGGGAAGCGGTAGTACCGCCCTATTAGAATGGAATTACCGGAGAGCGGAACTACCGCATGATCAACGGCGGTAGTACCACGTCACATTCTCAACGGCTAGTTCAAAGGATTTTATAGTCGTTCATCGTGCGATCGGTTGCGCAGTAGTCCGTATGATTTTTTGTAATCTTTCTTTCAACAGCTAGCTTTTGTGTGCGGGATATAAATACCCACCTTGGCTAGTTGTGGGTAAAGTTGCTGGTGCCATATTCGTTCCCTTGAGCAAAGAGGAAGCTCTCTCCTCTCTCATTTGTATGTGTTGCAATTAGTGAGCTTAGAGATCAAACTCTAAGTGCATGTGTTGCATTAGGTAGTGGATTGTGTATCCACTTGAGCTTAGACACTTGATTCGTTCAAGTGAGCATGTTCGACTTGTTACTCTTGGTGTTTGCCGACACCTAGACGGCTTGGAGAAGTTGCGTCGGTGATCTTCTTAAAGAATGTTATGAGAAGACTCGAGCGGTTGTGAGTAGTTTGGTGCTCGCCATCTCCGGAGTAGATGAAGAGCAACCCCGAGTGGATTGAGGTGTTGGTTCGTGTTGCAGCCAGTCCAAGTGGTTGGACTTACCTCGGAGGTATTGGCTTAATTCGTGGAGCCAGTCCAATTAGTTTGAGCTTACCTTAACGTGGATTAGAGGAGACCAACAAGTCTCCGAACACCACGGTAAAACATCATCGTGTCATCATGGTTTGCCTTCTTGTGCTTTACTATATTGCAATTTACATTCCTTGTATAAAATTGCTTATATGTCTTTGTATGATTGCCATAATTATCATTAGTCTTATATTGTTGGCGCACTTAGTCGAGGCTAGTTTATTTAGGTTTTAATTGGACAAAACCGAATTGATTTACAATTTCGCTTAAACTCGGTTTTAGCCAAAGAAGTTTTTAAAACCACCTATTCACCCCCCTCTAGTCAGCCTCCTCGATCTTACAAGGGACTGTGGACCACGCACGCGATGCACGTGCTCCATGGACTACTAAGTCTTCTAATTACGTGCTAATCACACTACGTCTTCTAATTTTACGTCCGAACACTAATTAAAAATACAACGACTACACAACTCTAACTACTCGATTGCTACAATAAAAAACTACCATTCATCTAATTACATGCTAATCACATTGCTAAAACTATTGCCAGATGCGAATGACAATTACCTTTTCTAGGTGCTCACAAGACGATGCACAACTTCCGCAACTGGGCGAACTTCAACTGCTCTCTAGTTGGCTTCTCTTTTCTCTTCCTATCTGCTTCAACTTGAAAACAACGCTAGCTTTCACGTTCGACTCGTTTTATCGATGTGTGAGGGAATCTACAAGGGGGGCACTGGGCATCCAAGTGTTACTACTGTGAGGGCGCGCAGGGACATTGCGTTAGTGAAGGGCGGCGGTATGAGCGACGCGTGGCGTGTAGCGCAACAAGTCTTGGCGCGCGCAAGCGGCGGCGCGTGGCGTCGAGCGCACTTCTGCTGTGGGGGTCAGAAGACGTTGTTGCTGCCGTCGGCAGGTGGCGGCAGCCTAGGTGCTGCGATGGGGAGCGTAGACTAAGTAGTGTGGCTCACGACCGCGGCGAAAGCAAGAAGGAGGGCAAAAATGGAAATTTGAGGCTAGGGGGCTAGTTTTGGAATTACCATGGTCTATGGGGCCAGCAGTATCCAAATTTCCAATTCAACATATGCATTTAAGCTTGTGGCCTTTATTACTATATACAGTAAAACCTATATATAATGTACACTAGTACTACTTGAAAAACAAATCATGTTTGTGTGTGTGTTTGGTATGCTCCTAAGTAACATTTCAAAGTGATTTGCTGTTCTCGGGCAAATCTGGTGAAAGGGGTGAAACCATGAAAAGGATGCATCAGTTAGAAACAGTGAAAAGTTGTAGGTGAGAGTGATGGCGGGAAGTAGTCGCTCACGCTTTTTTTGAGAGGATGAGTTCGAGCCAAAAGCTTCTTTTTACCAAAGACATTTATGCAATGTTGATCGACACACTACTCAAAGACAACTTTTAATCTTTTTGTTGTTCCCCACAATCAATTTCATCAACTAATTTCGGGAAAAGGACGATTAGCATGGAAGCACATGTAGTAGTAACATTTAGTAGGACTGAATTGGAATTTCACCAGATAAATAATCTAGGGAAAGGACGGTTACACAAACTCCTTTCAGCTCCATATATAGAGTAAATTTCACTTTAGACCATGTAATCATATCAGGGTTTCACTTTGCACCACACTTAGTAATCTTTTCACTTTGCACCATCTCTTCTTGCCATGTGTTGCACTAGGTCAAGGATTTGGTCGTCTTCCTTAGTGCTCGCCGGCAATGAACGACGGCGCATGAGGCGTCGGCGAGGCATGGGATGGAGAGAGGGAAGGTAGATGGAGCTAGGAAATAGGTCGAAAGCGGAGAAGAATAGTGTGAGGATTGCCGGCGATGGAAATAGCAACGGTGGCGACGTCAAAACGTCTCTCTATCTATTTTTTGGGTTGCTGCAACATCGTCTGAAGGGATACGAGTAGGCTACATTAGCTGGTAATTTAAAAATTCTACCACGTAAACCAGGACGCCATGCAAACAAGAGATCGTAGATTGTTACCACCAGACGTGCAGTGCAGCGGAAGTAGCGTTGGAGTAGCCTGATCCAACGTAGAGCGCGTTGAAGTAGTGGTCGTAGTTGATCGTCCAGCGTCCTCGATGTCGATCGTCTTCTCCAGCAACCAATTGTGTTCCTTGTGAAATCGTGGGTCCTCCTGGAGCGCAACAGCAACTGCAATAGTGCCTCTACGGTATCCACATGTTTAAGGATGAAACTCTGTACGCCGGTGTGTTAGCACCAACTTGCACGGTAGGACTCCCTCAAGAAGATGGTAACACTACTACAAAAAGGCTAATACTGAATGCCTCATCACAAACGGTTGATCAAAACCGTCTGTATTAAATACAATCACAGACGGTTTTAATTTTACGACCGTCTGTGTTACTGGCTGTGCTAAAAACCGTCTGTGAAATATCACAAACGGTTCTTATTCTTAATAAGAACCGTCTGTGATATCACCATAATATCACAGACGGTTTATGTTGAAAACCATCTGTGATATTATGGTCATCACAGACGGTTTTTGTTTGAAACCGTCTGTGATTTCGTAGCGCGGGATGGCGAAAATTTTTGGACACGTGTGCGGGAGACGAAATGTTTTGGCGCTGTCCTTATATATTATAGCCACCCCTGCCTTGTCTTCCATCAGTCTCTTCCTCTCCTCTCCCCACGATGAGCTCTGGTGACCACCCTTGATTCCCCGACGCGGTTCGGCGAGGAGACGCACCCGACGACCATGAGGAGCAGGAGGGACGTGCAGAACCCATGCCAGTAAGTGATCATTCGCTTGTCGCCTCCCTCTGCCTTGTTGCTTTCGGTGGCTCTTAGTGGTGACCGTGGTTTTCTTGTGAATGAATATATCAATATAATATTGCGGATTTTGAGATAAACCTCATGGACATCGATAGCGAGCACCTCATCATCCCTGACTCTGAGTACCAGGCCATCATCCGCCTCTTCGTCTCGGACTCATTTTCCTCCCCGGCCACAAATCCGAATTCGAACAGATTTTGGTTTCACGCACTGTCCGGTAAAACAACCATAACTTTTGCATATGAAGTCGGATTGCGACGTTCTTTGGCTCGTTGGAAAGCTAACAAAAAGTTCAATCCAAAAATCCATAATTCCAAGTTAGATTCACTCGCGAGGCTTCAGAAAAGTGAAAAAAAAAATCCAAAAAAGGTCGTTTAGGGCCTCAAAACGGCCTCCGAAGTTTCAGCACCCGTTTTCGCCATTCGTTCGCCGTCCAGTTTAAGTTTTCTTTGATTCCAGATTGTGTAATCAACCATATGCAGATACTCGGGTCCAACTATCCAACAATTGATTGGTTTGGCTCAGAATTCGATTTTTTTGCAATAGAAAAAACTATCACAGATGGTTCTGAACAAGAACTGTCTATGATAATTGATTATCATAGACGGTTATTGTTTAAAACCGTCTGTAATAGATTTTTTCACAGACGGTTTTAGATTTTTTCACAGACGGTTCAAAAACCATCTGTGATTACTCATGTCATCACTGACCCACAAAACAGACGGTTCAGAAAAACCGTCTGTGATGACGATTTTGAACCGTTTGTGATGACCTTTTCTGTAGTAGTGTGGCTAGGGTTTCGGTAGAGCAATTCACGTTGTCCATCTCTCGTTGTGTATTTTCCAACAGCCTCATGCATCTCCTTATATAGAGCCCATGACGGATCATATCTGAACATGTTTGTTCCAATCCATTAAGTGTGTGGCTCGTTAGGTTCATGCGTAATCGGTTGAGACTCGAAAACTCCTTTCCGATAAGAGTCGTTAGCGGCTCCTAGCAGGACATAACGATTCCCGAATACACACGAATTATATCAGATGAACCATAATGCAATATGATCTACAAGTAGGTCCTTATCACTTATGACCAGCTCGTATCCCTATACGACCAATTTATATATAGTCATGACCAGTTCGTAACTCCTTACAACCAGTTTATGATCAGCTACCCAGTTACGAAGTAGCGTTTGACAACCCCTAAGTGTACTATTACACATGTAGGAAATCATGTTGATATCAGGTTTAAGGATTATACATCATCATTACTTGAGACCAACTGACGACACATAAAATTATAACAATCTCAACAGTGTCTCAAGGTGGGTCAATCCAATCCCATGTTCTGCAACATGTGTTTACAATATCGATTCGACCCCATATCCATGACCGGTGAAACATGGTCATCAATCAATACATGTGCTGGTCGATAAGTCACTGGTGTTCCGACTAGTGACATCCGACCAGTGATAGTTTTAGAATGACATCATATAAGTTAAAAGAGCTTCACCAACAAGTCACATACTTGTTAACCTTTTATAACCAATGATTTATTCAAGGAACAGAATAACATTTATTCGATAACTCATAAACATAGACGTGATACAATCATCTCTATGATTGCCTCTAGGGCATATCACCAATATCGTCGACCGTGCCTTGCTGTCGTCAAGCTCACCGCACGCCTCCCATGTTTTTCTCTTGCTGATAGGACATTCCCCTGGTGCAAAGGGAAATAAAAAGTAAGAAAATACGGTACAAAGTGAAAAGATTTGCTAAGGATGATGCTTAAAGTGAAACCATAGTAAGATTACAAAGTGAATTTTACTCCGATATATATACTCCTCTAAGTTGAATCCAGCATCTCAAAATCAGACTACAGAAATTATCTCAAATGTTACTACTCCAGTTTTGCAAGCATTGATTAAGGGTGACGGTTAGCAATAGCTAGGGATGAAAGCAGATCGGATTGTTTCCGACCGATCCAAACGAAAACGGATTCGGATTGTCTCGGATCGGATTTTTCTCGGATAATTTTCGGATCGGAAATGAATTAGGATTTTTTTTGTCGGAAACGAAAACGAAAACGGTAAGCATGCTGTCCGGCGGATACGGATACGAATACGGATTATCCGGATAAGACCAAGTCCAGATATCTGGATTTCAGCCCAAAAGAGAAAAGGAGATTTTAATTGAGTTCAATTTTAAAATGCAACAAATCAAATAGCCTTTTAGAAAATAGCAAATTGAGTTCAAAAATTCTAGAAAAAATCACAAAATTTCTTGAATGATTTTGAACTTAATAAAATTAATTCCAAGTTAAAGTTGGTTTTATTTTTGCACATAAAGTTTTTTTTCTTTTTGAAAAATAGGAAAAACTTTTAAAATCCGTAAAATTCAAGAAATTAATAATTTTTTATTTTCACTTTAAATCCAATAAAATCATAGAAATATCAGTAAATTTTATTTTTGACATTTAAAACTAGGAAATTAAATAATTGACTTTAATTTTTTTTTCCTTTTAACCAAGAAAACTCTTTTAAATCTCGTAAAATCCAATAAAATAATAAATTTATTAATTTTATTTTTGGTAACATACTTTGGGATGTTAAAGTTATTTATGATAGATTAACCATTCAACCTGATCGATGTTAGTGTGAACTAAGTTTTATGTAGGTGATGAACTAAGTGTGAATTTGTGATGACTTGTGACTCTGTGAGTTATGACTTATGAGCTAAATATGGTAAACTAAGTGTTATGTTTATGATGAACTAGTTAATGCAGCTTGCTAGTGCCAATGTTATGTGTGGTTGCTGAAAATATGAACAATTCATGAATGTTTGCATCAAATAAAATAGTTATATGTTTTCGTTAATTTCTAGCATACAATTTAAGGGTTTTCATGGTCTGAAAAATATCAGCGACCATATTTGTTTCAATTCATATTCGCTCAGATTCAGATTCAGATCCGAAGTTATTCAGATTCATATCCGGATCCGAAAAAAAAAAAAACAAATATGACAGAGCCATTAGTATAGCCAAGTAATTGAAAGCCACCAAGAAGGCCAACAATGGTCGGGGCTACTGTGTACAATGGCCAAGTTAGGGCGCCAAGACCGCAAGACGCAGGGCGGCGCGCACTGCCTCGTCGGGTCCGAGGCGATCGAGCAGCGCTAGGCAGAGACAGAGGTGATCGAGACCGAGGAAGTGAGGTGAGGAGCATGTTTCTAACTTCTAAGAACCTATTATGACATCTAGTTTTGATATCCTTTCAGAGGCACTCTCTAGACCAAAACTAGTGTTGCTTTCAATTTGTGCTGGTCGATCTTTTAGAACTTGGCTATTGATATCTATGCAAACATCAAGATTGCGGAGCGAAAATGGCATAGGTATATTCTTTGTGAACTGCCCTAGCACTATGATTTTACAAAATTTTGATAATATTTATATCTAAATTGCACACCAGAGACTATGCTAGTAATTAAATAGAACACATCCTTTTTAGATAGGAGGTAGTATATATGTTAAAGATGATTTTTTGAACTTGATAAATCTTAACATAACAAAAGTTATGAGGGTTCTGGTTGTATCGGTTAGAACTTAACAATTTGAATGTAATTAACATCATTAGTTATATTGACTATTGCATCACATTATGTCTTGGTATTTTTTATACTATAAATTCACCCTAGGTATTTTAATTCCTGATTCCGCCACTGCAGGGATATGATATAAGCTCAGCGGCATGGTAAAAGCTTTTCATTTCGTTCTTCAGATTCTTCTCTGTGCATTTCATTTTACTAGCTAGATTCACAGTTTGGGAGCTAAAAGTTGGCTGGCTCCACACACAGGTACTTCGGATCGATTGACTCGTAAGCTCAGATTCTTCCCGATGATCGATCTGGTCGTGGTTTCTACTGATTCTAGACGAATATAGTGAGCACCTTTAACCACTGTTCAATACACAGTCACAGTAAAGCCATGCGTACTTCCTACAGTGAATTAAACGACTCGATTTGATCTTGACAAAAAAATTCAGACGACACGATCATGATGATGGCTAAACGTCTCGTTTGACTCCATGCACTTATTTGGCCCCCACGTTCTCCTCGTACATCTCGACAGATTATACCGATCGATATTAAACCTGCCATCATAACATGCATGCATACACCTTCTTCATAGGGAAACTCAACATTACAGCAGCAACCATACAAGAAGAGAACAAAGAAAAAGGCACGATTTTAATACGAGATCGATTTCATGGCGCCAGCTAGCTCATGCATGCGCGCGCGCGCGCAAAGCCTAGTTCCACTTCCACATCCAGCAGCTGATCTGGCCGTCGTCCTCGTCGTCGCCCGCGTGGTGGTGCTGCCCGTGGCCGGCGAAGAGGACGCCGGCGTCGTCGGCGTAGTAGCTGCAGCCCTCGTCGCTGACCGCGCCGTCGTCCTCCTCCGACTGGATCCCCCCCGCGCCGTGGTCCACGGGGCCCATCACGCAGTCGTGGTACTCGTCGCCCCCCGGGAAGTACGACTCCACGCTGATGTCCACGGCGGCGAGACGGCCGCCGCACCCGAGCAGCGCGTCCGCGTCCACCACCGCGCTCCCGCCGCTGCCCGTGCTCAGCCTGTCCTCGGTCTTCACCTGCTGCACCTCGAACGCCGCCACGGCCGGGTCATCCGCCGCCGGTTGGTCGGCATCGGCCGCGGAGACCTTCACGTCCGCCGCAGGCAGCTCCGACGCGTCAAAGGCGGGGCCGACGCTGCCCTCCGCCGCCTCCTTCTCTTGCAGCTTGTCGGTCAACGAAATCACCTGACGGCACAGGAAAGTGGACTCAGCAGTGGAGGCCATGGAAGGCGCAGTTAAGGCTGCGAGGAGGAGGTGGTGGCTACCTGCGACCGGAGTCGGTGGTTGTCCTGGAGGAGGGCGTCGTGGTCGGTGCGGAGGGCGTCGAAGGATGCCTTGAGGCGGTCGAAGTCACGCTCGAGCTGCTTGGTCTTCCACCGGGCGCGGCGGTTCTGGAACCAGACGGCCACCTGCCGCGGCTGCAGCCCCAGCTTCCGCGCCAGCTCCGTCTTCCGCTCCGGCTCTAGCTTGTTCTCCTCCTCGAAGCTCCTCTCCAACAGATGCACCTATATACGCGTGCATGCATCGATTCAATCGTCAGAAACTCAGCTGAACAGAGTATCATCATCTTTACGTCGTACTCAACCCAAATCAGGAACCCGTGCTGCTAGGTGGTTTATTACCTGCTCCGCTGTGAGGCGGCGCTTCTTCTCCGGCAGCTGCTCGTCGTAGTACTCCTCGAGCAGCTCGTTGGGCGAGGTAAAGAAGGGCCGCTTTACGCCGTGCCCTCCTTCTTCCATGCCAAGTACCGGTCTCTCCCCTTCATCACTCCCACATCACAACCCCAATCAGTACAGAAATCGCACGCAAAATCTACCCAGCCAAATCAAAAATCACGCCTAAGAACTAACCAGGAAGAAGAAATTTAGATCAGACTAATACCTCGATGGAACATGCCGCCGCCACCGCCGGCGCCGCAGTCCAAGAAGAGCATCTGCCCGGCCACGGAGCCCGACGTGTTGAAGACGAGTCGGACGGACTCCATCACAGGGACCAGATCAAAGCTTCGAGCTAGAGATTGCCTTACTTGTCGGGGGAAATCAAATCAAACACGTACGTCGACGTATGTACAGCTATCTTGCTGTGGCCGAGCGGATCTTATAAGAAGCAGGAGGAGGCGGCAATGGTGGCGGCGATCTTGTGGCGGAAGAAGCTGGTGCTCCAAGAAGCCTCGTCGAGGTCTTCATCGGCGTGAGCGATAACCCCATCATGCACGCCCCAACCCCGAGGTCCCGCGAGATCTCCTCAGCCGCGCGCGGAGGAGACCACTCGCCGGAAGAGTAAACAGCCTTCTTTCTCTCCCGGAGCTCGGCCGGAGAAGACGGGACAATTCGGCTACGCTCCGACGGCCGGAGAAGGTTGGTGGTGGGATGGAATAATGGTAGCTCAAAAGAAAAGAAAAATCTTTTCTTGGTTTTTAATGCGCTTATTCCAACGAGGATTTATTATTTTCTATTTCTGATAATAAAAAATTCTTGTGGAGGGCTCCGAAGCTAAACTTCGAAGAAATGGAGAGGGCCTTCTTATAGGCGCGGGGCGGAGTGCATTGACGAATTTGCCCCTCGGTGGCAGCGGTGGGTGGGACGGAATGGCGGGCGAGGGTGACGAACGGAGTTAGATTAGACGCCGGGGTATGCGATCTGATCCGATCTGATCTTTTGCGCTGAAAGGTGGAAAATGCAGCCACTAGGGTCCACGATCTTCTGTGGAGAAAACTATAGGATTGTCTTTTCCGTGTTGAGGTTGCTACCACTATGAGTCTCCTCCGGAAGTAAAGAAAACCACCTTGTGTTTGCGTTCTTATGCTCGTGTTTAAACCATACTGTTTCTCTCAGTTGAAATTATCCGCGAATTGTCCCTAATAATCATGTATTATAATTTTTTTTGTGTGATTTATCTTTTTCAAATTCTGTAGTAGCATTTGTCAACCATTCCTTGTAAATCTGATTGTTTAAAGAGAGTGCCACACACACACATTAAATGTGATTTAATATTTTAGAATGCAACCTTACACGACTGTTATCGCTTAACTTTATCTTATAGGGAAATTAGAGTTACATAAAATACAATGTTTTTAAAGATATTTAGGTAAATTGCCAACGATATATGTTGGCACTTCTTGTATTTGTTGATTGTATATAAGAAATTTTTTTAGGGAATTGTATGTTAAAAACGTCTCAGTGTTTTTGAATAATTTAATAGGAGTGCTTTGTCATCTTTTCTGGCTTTTCCGTCAATTATGTCTAGCTTGCAATTTAATTACTGGCTAGCTTGATGATTGTGATTGAGTTAGAAATTTTCCCGACTTTAGACAAACATATATACATCAAGTATTAACTCTTTTGAGCGTTAAATTGATTCCGTGTGCGGACGAGGGGACTTTATTTGAATTTTTGGAGTTCAAAACTAAGAATTCAAAAATAAAATACACCCATCCAGACATGTGCTAAATAGATATGTACAATTCAACAGAAACCAAGTCATCAATGATATGTGGAGCCGTGGAGGTAGGGAACACATATGTTATCTTAGTAATTGTTTACATCTACATGAACAAACTTTGAAATACTCATCCCATTTCATAGTATTTGTTCAACTGTACCCTATACATACATATCAAGCATGCACCAAACCTAAATAAAAATGAGTGGAATTCGACCATGCTTACACATTTCATCACATCATTGATAGCAAAGGTGGTGGATGAAAGTTGCAATAACTACACTCTTGATCATCACAATGGATGAATACTGTGAAAAGATAATTTTCCAAATAACTAGGCAAATATCACGAAGATATATGGTATTTTTAAAATAATACACGTACATAGTAAATCCACACTATATCCAAGGAGAGAAATAGTCGAACAGGTGACGGATAAGCAATCAATGATTAGTCCATGCCGTCCTGTCGGGTAACTGTCCAGTAATAAAGTAACTGTCTAGTAATAGAGAATCCGAATTAATCCGATGGAATCCATGGGCCAAGGGGCCTTTATTTTGAGTGGAAAAAAAATCTAGCTTGTTGGCTCGATTTAAAATTGATTTAATTATACTCGTTAATTAGTTAAACATTAAAATGAGTCTATTTCAAATGAAATTAAATTTTGCTTTGGCTCGGCTCGGCTAGTTAGCTCGATTCTAAAAATACTTCCGAACTATAAATAAAATGATACTAAACCAATTTATGTCAATTTCAAGAAAAACTCGGTAAGACGATTATCTGACTTGATATCCATCCCTAGCCTTTACGTCCGAACCTAGCATGACACGAAATGACCATTTCACCCCTAAGGCAAACCTTCTTCTACTCCACCACCGCTTTTCACTGTTACGCGCTCCCATGTGGCCTACCTTGTGGCCGGGGACATCCAATGAGCTAGGACACCGTCACACCGGTGGGGTTGGTCCATGTGGTAGGCTACTGGCCACAATTTGCACAAAAGATTCCTTAAATCTCTCCGATCCACCGCATGGCATGTTCCACCGATTTCTGCATGTTATCACCCCCATTGAAAACCTAGTTGTATTTTTTGCATGTATTTCTTCCATTTTGTTTGACAAGAAATGTGGCCAAAAAAAAAACAGCTGTTGTACCAAGAACTCTACCATTTACTACCATTGGAGTTGATGATCTCCCTATAGCCCTATAGGTCATAGGGTGTAGGTTGGGGCACAGCAACATGACTGAAAGTGTTTGTTGGGGTTGCCAAAGCCTGGGATTAGTTAAGAAAGTTGATGCCCAGCTGCTTCGAGAAATGACGTTAATCGTGTATGAAATTTTAGAGCATTTATAATTGACTTATATCGGTAGCCTATAGTTGTTGTCGTAGGATTTTTTTGGACGTGGATAAAAGAGAATGAAACGAAGAGAAAAATACTGCATACAATCTCAGAATGATCGTATCATGAAAAACAAGCAAAAGCATTAAAAGATTGTTTGTTCTATAAAGACAACTAAAAAGACAAACAATTTATCTGTATCTATCAGATGAAATATCTTTAAGATCGTCTATAGGTGATATAAAGAGTTCTTATAGACAATAAATTCTGCATCTATCATACATGCCCTTATACTACCCCTTTATCTCGGTATTAATTTCGTGCACAAGCATGTAAATCACATGTAAAGCAGAAACAATTAGGTTTTGTTTGGGTTGCAAGGGGAAATTTTCCCGGCGGGGATCAATCCAGGGCAGGATTTTAGTGACAAAATGGATCCCGGTGGATAGATGGCAATAATCCCTATCATCATTTGGGGGGCAATATAGGTAAAAACCCCATCATCCAAGAAAATCGAAGCGGTTCAAAAAAATCTATATAAAAAAGAGCGGGGGAAGAGGTGGAAGAGCATGTGGGCCATGTCCAGGCGGTGGATCCACGGTAGGTATTTGACTAGAGCTCGCCGACGAAAGCCTCGTCGGACGCCGTCCTCCACCACGTGTCTTGGTATCGATTTCACTCGATCCATGCGTAGCGGGTTGAGCTCACCGTGGCCAGACCTCGACCGATATGGATTGCCCGGACTCGAGTTCACCGCCACTGACGACGGCCACCTCATCCATAATTGGAGCGCGTCGTTGTCAAGCCGTCTTCTCTTCCTCTGCCTCAACCCTGTCGGTTGCCAGCTCCAGGTAAACCTCGCAGTGCCACACGCACGGTGCACCCATGCCGTTGACACCCCCTTCTTCCTCCCTTCTGTCTGTCGCCTCAGCCACGGTGCGGTGACAGTAGCAATTGCTAGCGGTAGAGAAAATAGGTGAACATTGCTCGCTGGGGATGGCTAGTGTGGAGGAGACAGCGATAGTGTCATAGCAAGGCAACGATATTTGACGGCTCAACGCGAAGAAACACGTGTTTGTGGGTGTTTTTTTAACCCGGGATTAGCTGGGCTAGGGTGGGATTTTCCTCTCCCGAGCCTCACCCAAATGCACTCGTAATTAAGCCGACTCGGGAAAATTCGCTGGGAGAGATTTTTTTTTTCTCTGGAGTTAGGATAGGACTTCTAAAATAAGTCGTTGAAAGCTATTGATTCCATATTTTATTGGGTCAGATCCCGTGATTGGGCTTCCCAAATAAGCCCTTGAAGACTACTGATTCCATGGTTTAGACAATGGCGTGGATAGAATTCCGAGTAAAACATGTGCGCACCGAACTTCTGATGTTGGAACATCTCACTTCACCATTTTATATGGCCTTCCCTCTCTCTGTTTTTTTTCCTTTCCTTTTTGTCACATACAATGTGACGCTACTGCATATAATATAATTAATAGATTACACCGATGCCAGTAGTTAAATTTCGAACATATTATTTAACTGCTAACGGCAACATCGTCCTGCGTGGCAGGGTTTGGAGAAAGAAATTGTACTGTGACAAGACAACCCTCTCTCCCTCACCCTGTGGCTTTGCAACGTGGGCCCCGCGATGGGCCTTTCCTTGCGTATGGAACCAGTAGAAGTTTAAAGAAGAAGAAGAGAAGAGCAAGAAAAATACGTGGGCCCCGCGATGGTTGTCTACTTGTGATTTGCGAAGCAGCGTGTGATCGGGGACGCACGCACGAGTAACGTAGCAGTAGGAAACGGAGCGGAAGAACTGCGGAAGTAACCGGCCGAAGCGCGGAGACGAGAACGCGGGAAGCGGCGTAATTCCGCTCGCGCGAGATGCTGGGCCCACGGGGGTTTGAGTCATCTGTTACGGTGGCTTGTCTTACGTGCACCACGTATGCCGACGCGGCCCCACCACCGTCGTCGTAGCGAGTTTTTTTCCTTCTGAACCGACCGCTTTTTTATTGTTTCAGCAGAACAGCCTCTCCACAAAAATTGTAAAATTGACACCGCACTAAGCTAAGAAGGCATATACAGCGTTCTAAAAACGCGACAAAATATTTGCACCATGACAGAAGTCACCAAGTGCTATATGTGAGGTGGCAGCGCGGCAGTAAACCTGCCGGGTCTAAAAGTACTGTAAATTTATAGCGGTATGCACCTATAACCGTTTGAGAGTGCGACAGGTACCTGTAGCAATCACAAAGCATAATATATACTTACAGTAGTCTGAGAACGCGGCATCTACTTGCCATAATACCAGTTCGCTGCATGTGTTACACGGTGTCCGTCCACGGTGCCACTTTGATAATTTCGATAGACCGACGGCTAGTTTTGTTAAAAAGAATGAAAAAGCGACCAAAGCACATGGCCGCGCGCTTCTGCGCTTCGCCTCCGCTTTCCGCCCGCTTTCCTTGGGTGCGTATACGGCTGGTGTTACTACCCAAACCTTCTCTCTCTTGGATTCGGAGATCAGCAGCATTGAGCATAGTGTTAACTACAAGGTACTTTTTTTTTCTAGACTTTTTTTCGTAGACTTGCATGTACTAGAATCATACGTAGAAGTTTCTACTACGCTACAATCAAGTTTGATACCGAAAAGTCAGTATCTTTTTGCTCTTATACAAGTAATTTCATTCCATTGAGAGCTTGTTTGGATAAATTATAATCCGACTCAATCTTTTTTAGATTGATTCGGAATTTGAACTAAAATCATTTCCAATCCGAGCGAGGGTGAGGTGTTTGTTTTGATATATTATGATTCGACTCAGTTCTTGAAAAAGAAAAAAAGAAATAATTCCATTTCATTGAGAGTTTGTTTGCTCTTATCCCTCCGTATTCAAACAGACCCTGACGACTCGAGCGAGCGGCAACTCCGTTACCGCCCGTGTGGCCTGTGCGGGTAGCAGGCCGGCTGGTGGGGCCCGCCGAAATAAAGGCTTTCGTTTTCCTGCCCTCTCCTCTCCTCTCCTCACCGCAGTCGACGGCCACGAAAAGCAAAGCGAAGACGAGAAGAAAGTATGCATGCGCCTCGGCCTCTCTCCCTGTGTGTGTGTGTTTATCACTCCTTTTCTCCTTCCTCCTCCCCCCACCCACTAAAAAAAGCGGAGATTTTCTTTCTCCTCACAAGGTGGTGACTCTCCACACCTCACGCATTCGATTCGCCCTCGTGGTGTTTGTTTGATAGTATTTCGCTAGCGTTTGATCTCGTTGTAAAAGCAGCCCCTAATGGTGAAACCTAGGAGTGCAAATTTATTTTTACTAGTATATACTTCCTCCGTTCTCAAATAAATAACTCTCAGTAGGGAGTAAAAGGCTTACAAGACGTCATGTATTTAGACATGGAGGAAGTAACTTTCTTCTTTTTTTTTTTCTTCTTCTAGAGTTGCGACGGCTGATAAACCTAGGTGCCACACTAGCTGAACTAACTAGTGGTTTAGTGAAGTGTAACTTATGTCTTAATCTTCTACTAGCTTTATATGGAGAGATTTCTGTCAATTTTGTGCAGACGCTTGCTGACAGGTAGCCAGGCCTCCCGTAGTGCACTCTGGACATGGTCCATTCTTGCTAGTAAGTATAGTAGTAACCTATCTTTTTTCTGAATACTATCCTCTGCCTTGACGCAGTGATACGAACCCTACTGAAATGTTTTTTATGATGACTCAGGGCACTACAGCGGTAGTACTGGGAAAATGGAATTGAAGCATCAAAAACCTAGGATTGGACGGTGGAAAGAAACTGTACTTGTATGCCTTTACTATACACCAAAGTAAGAGATCCTCTTTACCTAAGGTTCGAACTTCGAAGATAGTTTTATCTGCACCTGTAGCATCTCTCTAGAAGCAATAGATAAAAAAAAGGGAAAGGAAGATAAAAGAATTGAAACATTAGAGAATTAGGTAGTTTTCTTTAACACAAAAGGGTATTATTTTTCTGGTGGATAGATTTGAATAAATCATGGTCTCTTCAACACATGCTGGGAAGAGATTCCCTCTGGCCTGTGAACCGAAGACTTGCTTCGAAAAAAGAAGAAAAAAATAGAGCGAGAGAAAAGTATTGATCTATTGCTCTAAGTATACACTTTTTTTTTAATAAATGCTCTATGTTCACTGACTACAAGTCCACACAACAGTATAAAAGTACTCTTGACTTTGGACAATTTTCTCTTCAAATGCAAGATAGTAAATAGTTACTTTTAGTTTTTTTTTCCTCAAGACTTGGAATATTGTAACGTGATAGAGAATATAAGGTTGGGAATAGATTGGCTACACCGCAAGTTCGTGGGTCTCTTCATCAATGAACAACAGACACTACAAGGTCGTATTCTCTGCATCAAAAAGTCCAAGCAAGTACTTGAGATTTGCAATAATACACAAATGTATATGTGTGACCAATGAAGGCTCTGGATGGCAACTCGGATACTACGTGATTATTTACACGGGCCAATAATCCTAACCATCATTGCACGAGTATCCTAACCATCATTGCACGAGTATCCTAACCATCACTTGGCATCAAATGATCAAAATCCATCCAAATTAAGAAAAGGAAAGGGCTCGCGCATTGTAGGCTACAAAATCGGTTTTTGTCTTTGACAAATGACACGTCGGCAACCAGCTAGGTGCATGCATCCGCGATACCCTTCGGTATAAATGAAGGCAATTTTGAGGCTCAAAGAGGCAGGCCACGTCATCTCTTTTTTTTTTGACCGTCGGATCTTATTTCCTCCGTTTCTCAGCTGTCGGATCCATGCGCGTTTGCTCAACTGCCATGCGAACGAGCTGCCGATCGCTCCACGCGGGCCCCACCCATGTGCGTGAGCCCTCAAGGAGCTGCATCCAAACGGATTTGCTTTCTCCCTCCGGCCCCTGCCGCGGGCCCCACTGGCCTTCTGATTTGGCGTCCAAGGGTGCGTGTCCAAGGACACGCAGGGCCCACTAGTACACTTGACTCGAGCACGCTTTTCAAAGACACAAACGGCGAGTAGCCTCTCCTCGCTGAAATAGATCTTCGCGATCGAAGGTTTCAATATAGAGAATCTACGGTGCTTTCCATAGGAAACGATCTCCACCGTCGATCAAAAACAAAGATTCAGATCAATATCAATAGGGTTTTTGCTACACCGCCTTTTGCTATAGTAAATATTTCATTTGTTGCTACATTACGGATCCTCTCAGATTACAACCGATCATCCTGGATCCTCCTTCTCTCTCTCTCCCTATCCATGGGTGTGCTTTATTTGCATTCGGATTACGTTAGTTAATATATCCTTTGTAACATCCCAATTTACGCCTCTCTTGTTAAAAAATTTAATTAAAGTAATTAATTCAAAGATTTGGCTTTTAATTGAGCTCGCTAAATCAATCCAAATTCGAATCTCAAATCAAAGCTAAATACTCAAATATCAAATTCAAACTCAATCCCAATTCAACTTCAAATCAAATTTCCATCGTCTCAATTCAAATCTCGTTTCCAAATCCAAATTCAAATTTTGTAATCTGAATTTTTCCGCGAATTCTCTCCTGTGCCGAAGCTCATTTCTCCGACCCTCTTTCTTTTTCCCTTTTCTTCTTTCTTTCTTTCCATTCTTTTTCCCTTGTCTTTGTCTTTGCTCTACTTTGTTCCTACCGAGTCGCGCTCTGGCCGCCCCTGTGCCCCTCCAACACCGCGCCGCCTGTGCCATGCTCCTATGCCGCCCTTATTCATGCTGCCTCAAAAGAAACTGACGCCACCAACGTCCTCCATTACCACACGTGTTCATTTCTTGTCGTTTCTCATCGCCATCAATACGAAGCCGAGCCACCGTCGTCAATCTCGTGCACGTTCTTGCCCGCACTCGCTCCACTCCCCGCCTTCATCTATAAAATGGAACATTGGCACCTCCTTCACCCCCTTCACACCCTCTCCAACTCCCATATCCTTTGGAGCTCCATCGCTGCCGCGAGGATCATCTTCCCGAGTGCCGACCACCACCTCGTGTCTCCATTCCCACCACTCCGGTAAGGTACTTTCCCAACCAACCGCGTCACATCGTGTTCCCGAGTACCTTGAACATTTTTCCTCAATCAATTTCACATTTGCCACAGCACATCTCCGGAATTCGTCGTCTTTTCGGTCGCCGACCAAATCACCATCCTTGCCCGATCTCCTTCTCCCATGAGTCCCAAGCTGAGCTTTATGCACCGTCACATGTTTCCGGAGTTTCCCTGCCTTTTTCCTATCTCCTTTTGGCTGATTTGTCGCCGAGAAGCGCCGCCGCCACCTTCTTCCCCAACGCT
Organism: Phyllostachys edulis; assembly: GCA_036346405.1. NCBI lineage: Eukaryota > Viridiplantae > Streptophyta > Magnoliopsida > Poales > Poaceae > Phyllostachys > Phyllostachys edulis. Next base: position 92,300,954 of record CM070548.1, on the reverse strand, counting down.
AGCACCATCGCCCTCCGCCTTGACCACCAACTGATCGCCTCAAACCACCCTACAACTTCCCGTGCCATTGTGCCCATGCAAGACGCCACCTCCCCTCGGGGTGTCGCCATGCGGTTTACGCTGTCCGAGCCGCCGCCTCCAGTGCTACTCCAACAAGCCTCCACCACTGGAGAACCCTCGAGCTACTGCTATTCCATTTTGGCCACCACCGATTGGTGACACCATGCGCCGAGTCACCGCCGCCTCCCCTGCTTTCCTCCTTCGTTTTTCTCCTTCTTTCTTTCTTCTCTCTCACTAACAATGGTCCCCACTTGTCATCCCTTCCTTCTATCTCCTCTCAATGGCATTGGGACCCCACATGTCAGCTCCTTTTGATTTAATCATTTAATTTCATAAAGGAATATTCCACCAAATATTATTTTTTCTTTCTCATTTTTTCAAAGAATTTTCATTTCCGACAAACTTTCGGATGCTCATTCTCTTTCATACAAACTCAATTAGTTTATTATTCTTCCTAAATTCATCTAAATTCACAATATCTCTATTGGTACTAATTTTATAATTTTTAGATTTTATTTGTTTTTCTATTATTTATTTTGTATCGATTTGCGCGTATAGAGTCCGACGCCACCAACACCAGTTTGGACGAACCGGATGCAACAACCTCAACCTACAATGAAGGCAAGTCTACTTTGACCATATTATACCTATTTTTTCCAAAATATATTTAAAGTTTCAAAATTAATATGCATTGCTATTTACATAAAATGATAAGTTCAAATCCTAGGATGTTAGTTAATCCTAACTTTGTTAATATCTTTATTTGATGTTGATATCCTCGAACCTTTGTGACCCTAGTATAGAAAATCCATTATATTGATTACATTATTGTTGGATTAATTAATACAGTAGAATTGCTTAGACATACGTTGTTGGTCATGATCACCCATTAGGAGGAAATTATTATTATTATCTTTTATGCAAATCATTTTGAGAAATATATGACAATAGGTATTGCCGTTGATTTATAAAATAAAATAAAATAAAATGGTGAAAATTTGTTGAGCCTTGGGTGGATGGTAAGTTCAGGCAGGTGCAGCTAGAGCACGAGAACTTATAATGTGTTAAGTTTCGCCCAGGTCATATTAAGGACCGACGCTTGTGTCTATTCAAAACGAGCAATATCGTACAATCACATGTCCTAAATGGGAAGGATCTAGCTGAATAATTTACTAAATCCAAACATTTTGCCCGCAAGTTGTAGATGGTAGGAGTTACCTTGGTAGTGCGGACGATGGTAATTGCGTGCATGTCTATCGGGGTTTGCGCCAGGCGATGATAATTGACGTCCATGTCCGGCCAGGTTATCCCCCACAACGGTGAGCTCTGGGTCGATAGTAAATGACGTCGATGACTTGGGGTTAAACTCATCGGACGGGTTATTATGAGGATAAAGTATTGTAAAAGGCATGTGATAATCACTTAGTCGCACACCTTTGAAAGTGTGTCGATGCACATTATAAACCGATTATCTCGTGTGGGTTAAGTCAGTAGAATCTCTGCGAGTGTAAAACTATTGAATAGACGTACCCACGGTCAAGGGTGGGCAATGTGCGTTTTCACATCGTAGATTTTATTTTTATTTTTAAAGAATTGTTTTGGGAATCTAGGAGTAATTGGAATTTTTGGATTATTGTTCTGATAGTTAGGGCCAGCTGGGGACCTAGAGCCATACTCATGAATACTTGGCGGTTAGAACCACATTACTAGTGACTGGTAGCTAGAACCTTCACTAGACAATCAATTTAATTTAATTATTGAAACTACGTTTGTCAAATGTGCTTTATGAAAAATATTTAAACTTAAAATATTGCTTTATGCAAAAGAATCAAATAAGCCCCATTTGTTAAAGTTATGCATATGCATTTTTCATAAGACTTACGCAGTACTTTATGTACTCACGTGCTACACTTCAATTAAATCTTAGAAGCCTTCAACGACGAAGAGGACTACGACTACTTTGATTGTGGCTTTGATGAAGGACACCAGTACTAGGCTACACTCCCGGTCAATGTCGGTGGACAATTTGATGGACTATCACTCGGAGTTTATCATTTGTTGTTTTCATTGTTAAGACTTGAAGTCATGTGACCTTTATTGTAATAAGTAGCTTTAAAGTCGGTACTTTGTTATTATTTTTATGTTCAATCGTGATTCAACTCATTATCAATGTTGTATCCACTGTGTGCACTAGCTACTGATCCAGAACTGGTGCAGAAATACACTTTGGATTCAAAAATCCGGTCCTGACATCCTTCTTATCAGCGTTAACCTAGGCTGATTAGCGTAATAATAAAGGGTGACAATGGCGATTGAAAGGAATTAGGCTGATGAATCTGAAAGTGTTGCTACGTGTACGAGCGGACCATGTATGAACTCCCTCTCGTTGATAGGTATGCCCTACCGGTGGAAGCGGTTTCCGGGTGGCCACTCATCAGCGGCTCACGGAGGAGGTTCCTACTAGGGATGGCAATTGTGCCCGATTACCCGTGTACCCGCGGGCGAATACCCTAATGGAGGTGGGTATGGGCGTCTTGCTTTGCCCATGGGTATAAAAACAGGCACAATTTCTTACCTATCGGGTAAACGGGCGCGGGCATGGGTAAGCTCCACCTGCACCGCCGCTTGACATTACGCCATGTACACTAACAGTGGGACCTCCCTGAATAAAAAATAAAACCCTAACCTGCTTTCGGTTTCACTGACCCCATGCCCACACTCCCACTTCCACCGCCACCGCTCCTCCTCACAGGCTTCCAAATCCCTAATAATCCTCGGTTTCCTCCTCACCAGATCTCCCACCAGATCTCTTACTCACCTTCCTCTCACAGATCTTTTCCCAGCTCCGGTCCCCGCCCTCTCCTCCCGATCCCGCGCGTCCTCCCGATCCACCGCTCCTCCCGATCCGTCGCCTCCTCAATACTCCCGAGCCAAGCCTCTCTCCCGAGCCCTGGTCCACCGTGCCTCCCGCCGCAAGGCCTCCTCCCGGTCGCCACACCTCCTCACACAGCCCTTTCCTCAGCCGACATGGCCTCCGTCCCCGGCCGTCAGTCTTGATTTGTTATGTAGATATGTTAAACTTTACTACTTGGATTAGATCTAGTACTTATGATTTGAATTGAAATGTGTGATGCACTATTGATGTGAATTGAAATAAACTTGATGTGTGCATTGTTTATGTGTGATGAGTATGCCCGTGGGCGATAGGTACCTGCGGGCGATAGGTACCCACGGGCGGTAGTACACTGTTCGCGGGTAAACGGGCATGTCCGCGGGCGACGGGCGTAGACGAGGTTCTTCACCCGTCGTCCTTCGCGGGCATGCCCGTGGGGGGAAAATTGAGGTCACAGGCATAGGTATGAGAGCACTATCCGTACCGGCCGCGCCCGATTGTCATCCCTAGTTCCTACCCACTTGGTAGCTGGTACATGTTTCCCCGTACGCGGAGCATTTCGGGTGAATAGAAATGTCTTACCCACATGCAATTGTTCGTGCCTCTTCGTCCGGATGGAAGCGCCGCGGAGACGGAGAGGGAGAGGGAGAGGAGTGCGGGAATGCGAGAGAAGCAATCGAAGCAGAGGGTCAACCAATAGTAGCGCAGGCATGATCCATTCAAATCAAACAAAGCCTTGCACCTGCACTGGATGTGCGTCCCTGTACATGTATGTGTGCGCGCCTTGCGCCTTTGTTTGAGCATTTCCTACAGTGCAGGGCACTACTGAGCTGCCTAGCTAGTGGTACGCAGTGGGCACTACGGCAAGGTAAGGAAGCACAAAGCACCTCCATTGACCCAGCTTGCCTTGCCGGCCAGAACTCTCTTTCTGATAAATAATCTGCTTATATTGAGCTTATCTGAGGCATCAGTGGCTAAATATTATTGTTCGTTCATTTTTAAGTAAGTAATTAACCTCCATTAATTTGGGAGATGAGGGCATTGTGAATGAATGGCGCGCGCTCTGTTAGCACACGTTCGATCGATAGATAGATGCACATGCACGAGGCCGACAAGGAATCCAGATTGGAGCGGCTAGATATTTCCTGACACCGATTAATACATGATGCTTATGTATATCTACGCCACGCGTCTATGTATACACACATAGATACTAGACAAAGTGGTTACTGATTCTTTTCTCTCTCTCTCTTTTCAATGAATCCTTTTCATTCGCTATTCTCCACAGTCGACAGGATGCGCGGCAAGGTTGTAGTACATCGGCCATGATTTAATTTAATTGTTGCATTAGTCTCACTTTTATCCATTTGCTGATTTCGTGTCCATTTAAGGAAAACCCACGAAAACTCTCTTTAATCCGAGACAAAATCGAGCAAAACAGAGTGGGCGCGATCGTTCCTGAGCACCGCCCTTCTCTGAAAAACAGGCTATGCCTAGCTTTTATTGAAAGCATATGAGCAGAAAGTACAAGTTCCACAATTACAGCGCGAAAATAGGAGTAGCTTTTATATCCAGCACAAAACATCAAAACCTCCCCCATCATACTGCAAAAATCCCCTGAACATTAAAGAACTTCCTGATAGTCTAAAACCCATAACAGAACTATCAGTACTTCCTAGCCAGAAAAGACTAGAACCAAAGCTAAGCAAAGATAATTAGCCTATTCCTGACGGAGACCTCCGTATTCCTTGCTTTAGCTTGACAACTTGTTTTTTCACTTTAGTCATGAGGCATTCCACCTTCAGCTGATCCTCCTCCTTCAGTGTAACGCCTCAAAATTTGGTTTTTCAAAAATCTTTTAAGTAGTTTAGGTCCTGAAAAATTTTACCAATTTTATTTGAATTAATAAAGCTCAATTGGGACTTTCATAAATAAAAAAATTAATATGATTAATCTCAACATCAACTATTATCAAAACTATTTTATTTGGATTCTCTGTGCTTGGATATATTTTCTAGATTTTTCTAGAATTTTTCCAAGTTCATTTGCTATTTTCTATTGCTTACTTGAATTTCTGCTTTTTTTCTTAAAAAGAAAACCTATTTAAAATCTCAGATTGTCTCTGGGCTGAATTTCCTTTGCTCAGCCTAATCCTATTCGCTCTTAGCCCGTTTCCTTCCCTGGCCCAATCTTGTTTGCTTCTGGCCTGGTCCAGTTTCGCTCCCTGCTTTCCTCTCGCGCCGAAGCCACCTTGGCCTGGCCGTTTCTTGTCTTTGCGTGTGAGCCAACCCAAGCGAGCGCTGCATTCCCTTTTCTTAGTCACTGCCGGTGGGACCGCCGCCTTTGCCACGCCAGCATCTTCTTCCTCCCGTCTTCGCATAGAACTCTAGAGTCCGGGTCCTACCGAACAATAGTGCTGCCGTGCCTCCTGTGGACTCTCCCTCCACGGTGCTATATAAGCAAAGCCGACCGTGTCAATTTGTTTGCCCATGCCTTCTCTCTCAAAACCCTAAACTCTCCACTCCGGTTTAAATCGGTCTTTGCGCGCCATCATTGAATAACCGAGTCGGCCGCCAAAGTCTTCGCCATCGGAATTCGCCGCCATCAGTGCACCTCTGGCCGTGTCATCTTCGACGTTGGATCCGCATAAGCGTGTTCTTCTCCGTGACGCCCTGCTCATCGCCCGAGGACCCCTATCTCGTCGTTGTCGGTTTCGTCATCAAGCCCGACCGCCGCCGCTGCTTTTGATCTAAACTTCGGTGAGCCCTTTTGCTCTTTTATCCGCGTCATATTGTGCCATGCCTTATTCTCTTCCAATTCCCTACCTTTCCTTGGGTTCTTGGCCGTCGAGATGCTGCCACCGGCTACTCTCCTTGTCTCCGGTCATCCTCAGATTTCCGTCGGCATGGTCCTCTGTCGGGACCCAAAATTACGATTCTGGACCCTCTGTATTTAATGCACTAGTCCAGGATCACGCTAGTGCACACAGTATCAACAAAGGTGGATATCGATCCACACAATCGAATAGTAACATAAACGAATAATTTGATTAATAAATAATGGTTTGACCTTACGGTCGAGTTTACATTTATTAAGCCACGCAGGGCTAACAGAGAAATAAAGCGCCGAAACGAAGCGGCGGCATCCCATCGATTCACCACGCAAACCGATCGGGATCAAGACCCCACGATCGGGCACCTTCGATAAACTCCTCCTCAAATCTTTGGTGAAGACTCCTCCTCTTCTACTTGATTTATTTTAAAAGCAAGCGTAAGTACACACCAGTACTCAAGAAGTCACACCACAAATGCAATTATACATGCAAGCTTATTACAAGGGAATGGCATTTTGTGGTTCTTTTGCAGAAATGCAACATTTGCAATTGAATACAATAATAGATTGAAAGTAGGTAAAACAAATAGACAATAATAATAATTTTAACAGTTGATTTCACAAAGACACACACAGCCTAAACAGATTATTCACATAGCCATATGATTTAGATCACACAGCTCCCTTCCCACACAGTTTATGAAGATCTACCCCTCGTGTGAAATCCCCGAGCATTGTCCATAACCGAGGACGCGGCTATTCGAATAGATTGTTTACACTCTGCAGAGTTTGTGCACTTTACCCACAAGATACAACCAGTGTTGCAAGCACTAATCGTAACAAAGCATTTCAGAAACTTCATCTTAACATAGATGCTCCCGATGTGCTTACGTCATACCAAACCATACACAGTGTATGGCACAACACACACCGTTGGACAAGGAAGCGGCGAACCGTCCCGCGATGCAACTACATGATAGCACACACCTCCACCCTATTCACATAGCCTAACCTACTGCCTGAGCAATCAATGCCAAGAATTCGTATCGTACTATGCTAGGCCCGTCCCATAATAGGCATGTGGTCGTACGGAAGAGCTCAGTTCAATGGCGCACAAAGTTCAGTCCTTAAATGACCGAGGCAAGACTTCCATTGTTCTAACTAAGGCACACAGATTAATTTGACACACAGATTCACATTCCCATATCACATAGCCACCATGTCACACAGTTCCCTCCACTTGCCTCAGTCCAAACCTTTTTCCCCACCCAGTTGATTTAAGTGCAACACATGCCACAAAGACACATAGTACACACATATTTTCACAGAGTTACATAGTCACTTAGTCAAGTTAATAATTGCACTTTACATGAATAGATGATTCGTGGCATGGCTAATCAATCTAATCGCACTAACCAACCCACGTTGGTGCTACAATATTTACCAACTAAATATTAACTAGGGTGACAAAGGATCAAGGCATAACAATTATACAAGGAAGGCATAACAGATTGGATTTAATAACTAATCCCAAAAGTATTTAAATAATTACTTGAAATAGAATGCAATACTTTGAATTAAAATAACATTTAGAAAACTGGGATTCAATCATGGTCAAAGCATGACTTGCCTTGGAATAGGTCTAGAAATTGCTCTTGGTCTTGATGTGTTCCTTCTTCTTCAAATCTTCCCGAAGCATCGAAGTCTACTCGCAAACGAAGCAAATAAACAAACTAAATAAATAACAGAGGCAAAACAACTCCAAAAAAATAAATAAAAATCTCCATTAAATATATCTTGAATTTATAGGAATTTAGAAATTTGAATGGACTGATTTGGAGTTAGGATGCAAAAGTTATGGGGCTTGGAAGTTTGAATCTAAAGAAAAAAAACCCTAGAAATTGGATTTACTGGATTTCCGAATTATTCTTTAAAAGAAAAACCGGATTATTGCGCAATGCTGGCGTCATCAGAGGGTTGGCTGTACAGTGCCCCCACTGACATGTGGGTCCCACCTGTAAGTGGCGGGGTGCACCATGGACTAGGTTCATCGAGGGCGTGGGATGTGGTTCGGCCGGCGGCGGCCGCGGCGCCACGTGGGCGACACGCACACGCCACGGAGGCAGGGGCGTTGAGTGGAGGTGGCGTGGGCGGCGGCAAAGCGGGGCGCCGGAACCGGTGGTTCCGGTGAACAGCGGCGAATCGCCGACGGTGGGTGGTACAGGGAGGTAGAGGGTGCGAAGGGGATCATGGGGGTGAGTTCACGGGTGCTTGAGGACAACTGTGGCGACCGGCGGCGAGGTCGAAGCGGCGGAGAGGCTTCGGGCTCGACGGGATCCGGGCTACAGCGATGCTCCGGCGAAGTGAAGGCCACCAGGAGGAAGCTCTTGCTCTTGCGATCTTTGGAGGTGCGATCGGCGAGGTTCGGCGGCTCTGGTTGAGGAATTGCTCGTCGGAGTAAGCGTGGCGGAGATTGGATCTGGCTCTGCGGCGGCTAGGGTTCTAAGGCAGCGACGAGGCGGCTAGGGTTGAGATGCGGATGTCGAGGCTCGCGTCCCTTTATATCTTGATGACCGGAGCTTCGAGCCTGACGCCCGGCCGAAGCGGCGCAGAATCGGACTCCAAGCGGATTCGGAGACGAAAAATAGTAATGAGGTGGGGCCGCTTGTCACCTGCCTCGGCTCGAACGAAGTTATGGACCGACGGCGGTGAGGTCGGTGACAGGTGGGCCCAAGCGTGTGCGAGTCTTGCTAGTGAAGCTTGGCACATGATGATCTGCCACACCCACGGAAAAGGAAGATGGGTCAAGAGATTAATTTGAACACTATTGGAGATTTAAAATAGCTTTTTCTTTTTAGAAAATACCAGAAATTCCAAATGGCAATAGAAATGAGCAAATGAACTTGGAAAAATTCTAGAAAATATATCCAAGCACATAGAATCCAAATAAAATAGTTTTGACCATTGTTCATGTTGACTTTAGCCATATTAAATTGTTTTGCTACTCAAAGTCCAATATTAAGCTTTTAAATTAAATTCAAATAAATCCAAATGGTGAATTTTCTCTCTACCAACTATTCAAAGGATTTTTAAAGCTCAGAAAATTGGGATGTTACATCCACCTCCTAATCTCCTAAACCTCTCTCTGTGATCCTCATGACGTCGCTGTCCCGGTGCTTCCCTTCTCCTTCGTCGGGCGCCACTCGTGTGCTATTGTGGCCGCACCCGTGAGCACCGCCGTCGCCAATATCACCACCACCGCCGTCTCTTTGCTAGATTTGCCGAGATACCATGACCAGGAGTTTCGCCTTGCTTGTGGGTTTTCGTTTTGCGACTTCCTTGGAGCTAGCTCGCCTCTGTTCACCTTCGCCACCGTTGTCTTCCACCGTCGACCATGGCCGTTTCTTCTGGAGCTCCTCCTTCCTCTCGGTTTTATCCTTGCTGATGTGACAGATGAGTCAGCATCCACCTCTGCGCCACCTCGGATTCTTTGCCATGTGGTGTCCCTGTCAGCCGCCAAGTCATCGCCATGTGGTAGATCCACATTGAACCCAAACACAGAAACTGGTGAACCTAGTCCACATGAGCCGAACCTATGACGATGGGCCCCTTTGAAATTCAATTTCTGATTTCCTTTCTCGGTAGAAATTCCCATCTTGCTGCGTCATTAACGCATAATTTCCTTTTCCTTGAAAATAATTCATAGAATTCATAAATCCGATTTTCGATTTTATGTGATTTCAATCTTCCAAAGCCCGTATCTTTTGCACCCAAACTCCGATTGAGTTCATTCAAATTCCTAAATTCATCTCAATCCAAGATCTATTTATCTGAGATTATTATTTAATTTTTGGAGTTTGTTTGCTTTCTGTTGTTTATTTATTTGGTTTATTTGCTTGTTTGCGAGTTGACGTTGATACTTCGAGAAGTTCTGATCAAGAAGGAGCTGAAGATCAAAGAAGTAGAAGATTAAAGATTAAATAAGATCATCATTGTTATAGCAAGGCAAGTTATACCTTTGATCATATTGAACCCAGTTTTCAAAGTACTTTGATCCAAATTATTGCATTTACTTTAAGTATGCATTTGAATGCTTTTGGGTATAGCTATTATCCAATTTGTTACACCCACCTTGATTAATTGTTATGTCATAATCTTTTGTCACCCTAGATTGGTTCATATTTAGTTGGTGCTATGGTATTACCAACATGGGTTGGTTAGATACGAGTAGATTGCTTAGCCATGCCACGAATCATCATCTCATGTGAGTTGCAAATATAAACTTGACTAAGTGATTATGGAACTAAGCGATAAAGCTGTGTGTACTATGTGCTATTACTCGTTGATGGCATATGTTGCATTTAACCAACAAGGTGGGAAAGGATTTAGACTAGGGCAAGTGGTGGATACTGTGTGCTACTTTTAGTGGAGCTGTGTGCATGGGCTTAATAACCTGTGTGCGTAGAGATTTGTAGCAACTTGAAAGTCTTGCCTTGGTCACTTAAGGACTTAACTTTGTGCGCCATTGAATGAGCCTCTCGTACAACCACATGCACGATGGGACGGACCTAACTTAGTAAGTTATGGATTCTTGACATTGGTACTGTGAAGTAGGTTAGGTGCATGTTGCATGGGTGGAGTGTGCTACCAAGTAGTCACATCACAGGCGATTCGCCGTGTCCTCATCCAACGATGTGTGTCGGACTTACTTTACGTGTGGGGTAGTCTGGCGTAAAGCACATCGGGAGTGTCAATGCTTGAGATGAAGTTTCTGAAAGGTTTTGTTGTGATCAACTCTGATCCAGTTGATTGCATCTTGTGAGTAAAGTGTACAAACTCTACAGAGTGTTAAACAATCTATTCGAATAGCCGCGTCCGCGGTCATGGACATGCTTGGGGATTTCACACGAGGGGTAGATTTTCATAAAACCTTAGAAAGGGAGCTATGTGACCTAAGTCATATGGCTGTGTGAATAACTTGTTAAGGCTATGTGTCTTTGTGAAATCAAGCTGTTAAATTATTATTATCTATTTGTTTTGAATTATGATTTCAATCTATTATTTGTATTCAAATTGCAAATGTTGCATTTCTGCAAAATAACCAAAGAAGTCATTCCTTTGGAATAAGCCATCATGTATAATTGCATTTTGGTGGTATGACTTGCGAGTACGGTTGTGTACTCATGCTTGCTTTATTAAATCAAGCAGAAGTGAAGGAATCGTCAGTCAACAAGGTCTACTTCAAAGATCGTGGAGAACTAGGTCGCGCACCCCACCCGATTACCTGTGGGTATATAGATGGGCTTCACTGAAGTTATTCCGTTACGTTCCGCTGCAGCTTCTTTGAGCTTTTGCCTTCTGAGGCATTATTTGTAAACTTTGACCTTAAGGTCCTTACTCTGATATTTATTGTTACTTGCCTATTTATTAGTCGTCTTTGTATATGGAAATGATATTTTGCTGATGTTGCCCTTTGTGTGCACTAAGCGTGATCTGGACTAGTACAAGATATACAGAGGGTCCAAAATTGCATTTTGGGTCCCGACATTCAATGACATCTTCTATTGTTGCAAAAAGGACAAGAGTTTGCATATAATCTGAGAAGGATGCTGTAGAACTTTCCTTTCAAATAACCATCTTGTTGCGTGTAGTCCAAAGAGTTCAACATGCTGTTGCAAAACCAAACCACATCAAGCCCCTCTCTTTCACCCTACACTTGTTTATTAAGCGCTCCCAAATAAAGTTAGAAAAAGATCTAGGTGTGGAATCCCACCTAAACTCTCCCCACAAACTCCCAAAGGAAAAGCGCAATCGGACATCGAAAAAGAACATGCTCTGTAGTTTCCATCACCGCACAGATTCTACACTTTTCATCCCCCAGCCAATTCTTTTTCTTGAGTTGTTCTCCCACTGGAATCTTGTTAATCAGAGCTTGCCACATGAAGACTTTAATTTTTCAGAGGGAGTTTGTAACGCCAGATTTTCATCATTATCGTGTTAATGATGCCCCAAACCGAGATGTCTATATAGAGATTTAGTTGTATAAAAACCTTTCTTTTCCAAAGCCCAAGTTACCTGGTCATGAGATTTATTCAGACAACGGTGGTGAGTTAGTATTAGAATCTAAGGAAGAGCCGTGTTAGAGTCGGAGTCGATCTTGTGTTATAGTCGGATTCAATCTTGAGAATATAAATAAAGAGTGTGAGGGTTATTTGGGACAACACTTATTCCACTAATTTCTACATGTTATAATAGTTTACCAATCCACCACCATCGTCGTCGCCAAACCCTAGCCACCCGACGCCACCATCCACCACCCGTCGTAGCCATCCACCATTGCCGCCGACGCTCGTCGTCATCTTCGACAACCGCGGTGGGCACGCCATCGTATGTGCAGTCATGGTCACCTCGAGTCCTTTGGGTTCTTTGTGCAACCGACAAGCATTGGGCCACCCTTGGGGCCGGCAGACCGGCGACCTGTGGCGCCTCGGGTCGCCATCGGCCACATCTGCCTCAGATCACCATCGCACACCTCAGGTCACCATCGGCATCACCTCGATGGCCATCGCCCCAGTTGCTTCCTAGGGTCAGGGATGACATCACCTCAAACGCCATCACCTTGGTCGCTTCCTCGAGTCTCCCGTTAAGCTTGAGAGCAGAGGTCAAAGGAAAACAAAGCGAGATAAGAAAGGAAAAAAATAGTGTTTCGGTTGCTTGGGGGCAGAGGTAGAAGGGGAAAAGGAAGTAATAGAAGAAAAGAAAAGAAAGGAAAGGGGAGTTCTCTGTGAAGCTAAAAAAATGCATGATTTGGGTAGCCGTGAAGGTAGTCATTAAGATTCGGCAGAACGTTAATGTGGGAAGGATTACCGTGATCGTAGGAGATACACACGATGTATTTTGGTAGTGATTCGCATTGCTCCAGTTGTTTGAGAAGAAGACCCCTTAGGAGATTGAGGTTGTGAGGAATGAGGAGGAAGAAACCGTAATGAGGGTGATAAAAGAAAAGAGGAAGACAGTTGTTGAGACCACTTCCCCGCTGGACACGCAAGGTGATATGAGAAGCATGTTACATGACCTCTTCGACATGGGTATGATAGGTCCGAGAGTTGGTGCAGGGACATCTAAATTAAAGCTGGAGTTGATACCAAATGATATAAAGTTGGAAGGGAGCAAGAATTACTTGAGTTGGCCCAGAAGGGCTCAGCTAATTTTGAGGACAAAGGGGGGGGGGTGGAGCATTACCTACAGGAGACTTGTGTTGAGCCTACAGACAAGGTGAGTATGGATTGGAGGGTGTGAAACAACACCAACTCTGTGGTGGTGGCTTGGTTGCTAACTTCGATGTCTCTATCCATCTCTTGGATGGTGGAGATGATGTAGAGTGCACCGGAGATGTGGAAGACGCTGAGCAACATGTATTCCGGGGCAGGAAATATGATGACGATGGTGGAGGTCTAGGGCAAGGTGGAGGTCCAGGGCAAGATGGAGGCTCTGAAATAGGAGGAGAAGACTGTCCAGGAGTATGCTAGTGAACTGCACCAGCTATGGGCAGATTTAGATCATTATGATCCATTGCAGTTAACGTATGCTGATGATATTGAGGCTAGCAGGTGTGGCATAGCACGCATCTGAGTTACACACTTTTGAAGGGATTGACCCCAAAGTTTGAGAGTAGAAGGGTTGCCATATTTCACTTGGCAAACTTGCCTACCATGGAGGATGCTATTTCGGCTATGGTGCAGAAGGAGATTCGACTACGAGTAACGGGGGATAACAATCCTGTCAGATCCGTATATGTCATACTCGATGATAGGGAGTGCTATAACTGTGGGATGAGAGGACATCTGAGCCATGCTTGTCCTTCTCCGAGGTGGAGGTCGTGGTGGTCGTGAAAGCTGAGTTGGAGATCGTAGTGCTCGTAGAAGCGGAGGTGGAGATATGGAGGTTGATGAAGGGGCCGAGTTGGGCCCAGGGCTAATATGGCCCTGACAAAGGAGATCATGTCTGTTACTCTGATAGGAGAGCAAGCTATGTAGTGTGAGAAGTGGCAGCAGAGAAAGGCATTAGAGACTCCTCATGATTCCACTGCAACAACTACCACATCCTTTGGTAACTTTGCCAACTACGTCCACGTGGTTGAAGGTACTTAGGCACATGCACTTGCATCCACACATCCACACATGAGCACTCTCATATTGATTAGATCATAGATTCAGGGGCATCCAAGCATGTCACGGGTTCACTTAGTGCATTTGTATCTTACACTCCATATACTCGTTATAAACTGTCCAAACGGTTGATGGAACCTCTCAGCTTATTCGGGTTGTAGGATCTGTAGAGTGCACACCATCCATTGCTTTATCCTCTGTTTTGTATGTTCCCTCATTTCCAGTCAACCTTCTTCCAATTAGTTCTGTCATCGACCAATTCAAATTCACTGTCACATTTGATGAGGATTCGTGTTTGTTTCAGGAGAACAAAATCGAGAAGAGGATTGGGACTAGAATAAGGCGTAATGAGCTGTGGTATATTGATCAGGTTGATGGCATTAGCTGTGGTTGTAGGAGGAGTTGAGGGAGAGGTTTTGTTACATCATCGTTGCTGGGGACATCCACCGTTTGAGAGTTTAAGTCTGCTATACTCTAATTTGTTCGATAAAGTAGACAAGAGTAAACTTATGTGTGATGCTTGTGAGTTTGGAAAGCATACACGGTCTACATATAGTAGCATTGGTCTTCGAAGTTATGAACATTTTATATTAATACATTATGATGTTTGGGGTCTATGCTCAATTACTTCTATGAGTGGTTTTAAGTGGTTTCTCACATTTATTGATTGATATACTCGTATGACTTGGATTTATATGATGAAGCACAAGAGCGAGGTCCTTAGGTGTTTTTAGGACTTTCATAGTATAGTTGCTACTCAGTTTAATGCAAATGTTCAGATTCTTCGAACAGATAATGGAACTGAGTATATTAACAAAGAGTTTGCAGCGTATCTCTTAGAGGAGGAGATACTTCATCAAACTACTTGTCTAGGACCCCACCTCAGAATGGAGTGGCTAAAAAGAAGAATAGACATTTGGAGGTAGCACGTTCACTCATGTTTCAGATGAATGTGCCAAAGGGATTGTGGAGCGAAGCAGTGGTGACGACATTGTATCTCATCAATCGCATGTCGTCTCGAATACTTGGAATGAAGTCTCCAACTGAACTTCTTTTGGGTCAGCAGGAGTTCAAGGTGCCTTTGAAGGTGTTTGAATATGTGTGTTCTGTACGGGATCACCGAAAAACGGTTGGCAAGCTGGATCCGCAGGCATTGAAGTCTATCTTTACATGCTATTCATCATGTTAGAAAGGCTATAAATGCTAGAACCCAGTTGAGCGAAGGTTGTTCGTGAGTATGGATGTTACATTCTGGGAGTTTGAGCCGTACTACAAGAGTGGAGGTACTCTTGGTCAGTTTTTTGGAGGAGTTATCTCCTATCACTGAGGGTGACAGTTAAGAGGGGGAGAACAAGGAGAGTGATAGTCAACGAGAAGAAGAAGTCGTTGTGGGGACAATTCCATGCCTGAGCTTAACGGAATATGTGATAGATTTGATAGCCTTAAAAGAATTGAAGGTTTATCAGCGAATGCACTTTGGGAAATAAGGGAAAAGCAGTCAGCGCCTGAGCCACCAGCGGAGCTTTCAAAGGTGCAACTTGAACAACCGACCTTGCCAGTTGATCGAGTTCAAAATCCCTCGTCGAGTCTCTCTCCATGAAGTTCCTTGCCTCACCTTGGGGCGAGTGGTAATGTTCCTTCTAATCACTCCCATCTAGAGTTGTCACTTGCACAACGTAGGAAAACTAGAGCTAATACCAGAAAGCCTCCAGTTTGGTATGGCTTTGAGCATGATATTACAAATTTTATCTCATATTCCCATATCTCACCTGAATTTAAAGCATTCATTGCATCTCTTCATACATTGTATGTTCCAAAGAATTGGCGAGCTTCTAAGTAGGATCCTAAGTGGAAGGATGCTATGAAGGAGGAGCTTAGTGCACTTCAGAAGAACAAGACATATGATCTTGTTCCACTTTCTGTAGAAAAAATGACAGTAGGATGCAAATGGGTGTTTATGATTAAGCAAACTCCTGAAGACAAGATAGAGAGACATAAGACACGATTGGTTGCAAAAGGTTATAGTCAAATATATAGGATAGACAATGATGTGACCTTTGCACTAGTGGCGAAGATGAGCACGGTAAGAATGTTGATCTCTCGTGCAACTAACTTCGGATGACCCCTACATCAGTTGGATGTGAAGAATGCATTTCTACATGGTGATTTACAAGAGGAGGTATACATAGATATTCCTCCAAACTTTGAGAACAGGCGGACTAATGGGAAGATGTGTAAACTCAAGAAGTCTTTATATGGTCCGAAGCAGTCTCCAAGGGCGTTGTTTGATAGATTCAGACGTGCAGTCTGTAGTATGAGCTATTCTCAGTGTAGTAGAGATCATACTGTGTTTTATTTGCATAGAGGATGACATATCACTATATTGATAGTCTATATTTATGATATTGTGGTCACTAGAGATGGTGACAAGGAAATCAACTCCTTGAAGTAAAGACTGTGAGAGACATTTGAGGTGAAATATCCTGGAACTCTTTGATACTTTCTTGGGATTGATATTGCTGTTCTTCGAAGGGTATAGTTCTTTCCTAGAGTAAATATGTCCTTGATCTACTGGTAGAAATAGGTATACTTGGGTGTTGCCCTATTGCTTCATCTATTGATAGGACTCACACGTTATGCGCTGAGTCGGGAGATCTAGTAGATAAGAAAGCTTATCAAAGGCTTGTTGGATGTCTCATCTATTTGTGCTATACAACCTTTGATATTTCATATGCAGTGAGTGTGGTTAGTCGATATATGCTTGATCCCAGAACATGATACATGGATAGTGTCTATCAAATCCTGCAGTATTTGAAGAGTAGCCCTGGGAAAGACCTTTGGTTCAAAAAGAATCAACACCTGAATGTGGAAGGGTATTGCGATGCTGATTGAGCAAGCAGTGTGGATTTTAGGAGGTCTACCTCCGGATATTGCATCTTTGTAGGAGGTAACCTTGTGCCGTGGAGGAGCAAGAAGCAAGAGGTTGTAGCTCGGTCTACTACACAGGCATAGGACAAAGCAATGACGTTGAGTGTGAGTGAAATGATATGGATGAAAAGTTTATTGTCTGAGCTTCGGGTATAGAGGAATAATCTCTTGGCGTTGCATTATGATAATACATCTACAATCAACATTGTGAACACTCCAGTACAACATGATCGTACCAAGCATGTTGAGATTGATAGGTTTTTCGTCAAGGAAAAGCTCGATGTCGGGATGCTAAAGTTGGGGTATGTCAAGTCTGGTGAACAGTTGGCTGACTGTTTCACTAAAGAGTCAGGTCCTAGCGAGGGGTGCTATAATATGTAACAAGATGGACATGATTGATATCTTCGGCCTATCTGGGAGTGTTGATGAGTTAGTATTAGAATCTAAAAAAGAGCTATGTTAGAGTTGGAGTCGATCTTGTGTAAGAGTCGGATTCAATCTTTAAACTATAAATAAAAGGTGTTAGGGTAATACACAATTATTACTCTAATTTCTATAGAGAAATTCCTTCCAGTAAGCTCATCAATCCATCCCGCTCCTGAACTTCAATGGGACCAAAAGTCCTCCTGAAATTGATGTCCCAGCACTCACCTTTAAAGCAGTCATCCACTGAGATCTCAGGGTCAGTGCAAATTCTGAACAAAGTCGGAAATTGTTTTTCAAAAGGAGTTTTACCTAGCCAAGTGTCATGCTAGAATTTGGTCTCTTGGCCATTGCCCACTCTGTACACCGCCCCCATGTTGAAATAATATTTGACTTTTTGGAGTCCTTTCCAAAATTGAGAACCTCCTTTGTAATTTGAACTGAAAAACTCTCCCTTTTTCATATATTTCATATACAGCAGCCTACACCAATCTTGCTCTCTGTTATTAATTCTTTTCAATATCCATTTCACAATCAAACAGATGTTCATAGTTCTTGTTTCTGACACTCCCAAACCCCCATAATATTTTGGTCTGCAAACAGCTCTCCATTTCACCATGTGGTATTTAAATTTGATTCCTGTCCCATACCAGAAAAATCTGGATCCTATCTTATCCATCTCTTTGTGAACCTCCTTTGGTAGCATGTAAAACCCCATGGTGTATAAAGGGATGCTGCTTAGACATGAATTGGTTAAGATCAGCTCCCCAGAGGATAAGTGTTGGTCTTTCCAAGGTTCCAATCTTTTGCCCATTTTCATCACAACTCCCAACAATTCTTCCTTAGTTAGATGGTGGTCACTAACAGGAACTCCCAAATAAGCTACAGGCAATTCTCCCAGACTTGCAATTGAGCATCATCGCCACTCTATTCTATTGTTAAACCGAACAGCCCATCACAATTACCTCACTTTTATTATAGTTAATTTCCATGCATGACATACCTTCAAAGCAGTAAAGGATGAATTTCAGGTTTGTGATATATGAAACCGAGTTCTTGATCATCAAGAGAGTGTCGTCCGCATATTGTAAGTGTGTGACCCTCTGAAGAATTAAGTGACCCACAACTCCCGCAAGAAACCTGCCTCCTTTGTAGAGGAAATCATTGATGCCAAAGCATCCATTACCATATTAAACAAAAGAGGAGACAATGGATTTGTAGGTCTTGAAATAAGGTCCCCGCTCCCCATTAATATTAACACACACTCTCCCTCCTTCCACAGTTTGCATTACCCAATTTATCCACTTCTCACAGAAACCCTTTTTAACTAGACAAATTTTACGGTACATTCTATTAGTAGCATATGGCGGTGGTATAAATTAAATGTGATCATTGATTTGTTGATGGCATAATAGACTTTTCTTTGTATTTATAATTTTTTCATGAGGGTATTATGGACTTTTCCAACTAGGATTGAAAAATATTACTCGTGTGGCATGTGATCCCTACATAGACAATTACAATTCTATATTATCGAGATTCTACTACTCATACTATCAGGTGTAGTATCACTAAATCATAACTAATCTGAATCATTGGATCAAAGAGACTGAACAACCCATATTAAATTGAGTATACTGTAAAAGAGCTCTTTAATTGAGACTTCTTCGAGAAAATCCCAATTCACTTTGTCATAACTTTTTTCAAAGTCAATCTTGAAGATCACCCCCTATTGCTTTTTAACTGTTGAGTTCATGCAAGATCTCGAGTAACATTAATACTCCCTCAAGTATGTCTCCCTTTGACGAACCCTGTTTGACTCCTACTGATGATTTGTTGAGCCAAAGGTGATATTCTGATTGTTAGTAATTTGGTGAATATTTTGAAACATACACTGAGCAAACAAATCATCCTATACTGCTTAATAGCTGTTGCTCCTTTCACTTTTGGCAATAGAATTATCATCCCATAATTCAGTCTAGAAAGGTTTAAATTGCCCCTGTAAAAATCATCTAGCATAGCTTTGAGCAAATGTTTTATCAAGCCCCAAAAACGTTTTTAGAACACCACTGGGAACCCATATGGACCTGGTGCTAACACTGATTTCATTTCTTTGATTGCAAGCTTGAGCTCTTCCATGGTGAAAGGCCTTGTGAGAAGTACATCATCGTAAAAGAAAATCCCCTATATGCCACTAAGAGTTGTCCTAGTCTTGGATTTTCTAATAGAAAAAGTTCGATTCCCTGTATCCCACTGAGTTTCTTCTTTGTACCCCTCTGTGCCACTTCTGTCAACACGCTGTGAGAGTGTTGTTAAGTGGGCCGTGAAATGACGCTTTTGCCCTTCTTCCCCTTCTTCCTCTTTTCTTTAACTTCTTCCTATATCATAGCCACCACATCCCTACCTCCTGCCGACCTCCTTCCTTCGTCCTGTCGGTTGTAGGATCAAGGATAACCGACTAAAGGGGGGTGAATATGAGGTTTTTAAACTTTTTAAACTAACTAACAATTTAAGACAATTATGAACAAAGTCTAAACTAGATACAATTCTAACTAAGCAATTCAACACAAGATAAAATGCTGGAATTCTAAATACGGAATTAGTAAAGACAAGAAATAACCACAATTGAGACAAATAAGTTTTTCCCATGGTATCGAAGACTTGCCGGTCTTCACTAGTCCACGTTGAGGAAGCTTGAACAAATCAAGTCGGCTCCACGAATTAAGCCTTCCCTAGATCACTAGTGGTTGTTCTTCCTCCACTCCGGAGATGGCGAACACCAAGCCACTTACAATTGGCACCGGGCCTCTTCACAATCTTCTTGAAGAGATCACCGTGCTAACACCGCCGAACCGTCTAGGTGTTTGGCAAAACAACAAGAGTAATAAACCAACGACCTTTGCTTGACGGCTCTCAAGTGTAATGGATCAATCTAGAATGAATGCACTTGAATTTTGGCTTAACTACCTCACAATGAATGCACAAATGAATTTGAGGTGTTGGAAGGATGCTCAAGGCTCTAAGGATATTAAATGTGGTCTAGCATTCTGTCCTTGAGTAGGTGGAGGGATATTTATACCCCCCCACCAACAAATACGACCATTGGGGAGAAAATCTCCAACTTTCAGTGAAATACGGTACTACTGCCAAGTAACATGTGGTACTACCGCACTTCACCTACCGCTCCGTAACGGCTATAACAGTGGCAATAACTGCTCTAACATAGCCGTTGGAAACTTTGGCGCGGTACTACCGCCAACCATCATGCGGTACTACCGCTGGCCAGTCATACCGCACAATGAAAGCGGTAGTTCCGTTTCACGTGGAACCCAAAAGGGTACCTACTGGAAAATACGTACCGCTCAACTTTCGGAAATACCGGGGTGCGGTAGTTCCGCTTAATCAACTGCGGTATTACCGTTCTTAGGGTTTTGCAATCCAAATGAAAAGGTGTCTTTCTGGAAATAACGTACCGCCAACATATTTTTGGAACAACCAGGTTGCGATAGTACCGCTTTATTTGAGCCCAGATCATACTGCATGAAGCGGTAGTACCACCGACTTAACGTCGGTACTATCGATTGTCTTGACCATGTATAGTTGGCTTTCCAAAACAAAATCCAAATGCATGTATAATCCTAAATTGATCCAACTGACACAAGAACATGCTATCAAGCTAGTAACCTGATCCCTCTTAATAGTATGGCATTTAACCTAAAAATTCGGTCTTCCATCCATTTCTCCTAAGACCGGTAAAACATAAAAAGGATCCTAGACTATTTGTACCTTGTCTTTGAACCATATTGATCTTCATGTTGTCCTTTAGCATGCATATTCAAGTTATCAAACTCACCATTGGGACTTAACCTCATAAATACTCAATAAACATGTTAATCCCGTATTCACATATTATCATTAATTACCAAAACAATTTTTAGGGGCCTAAATGCTTTCACTGGTGCTGCCGCATCCCCACTTCCCTATTAGAGTGCTCCCCTCTGCGTGTTGTCCCTCGCCCTCGATCGCCTCCATTGTTCTCCCCCCACCCGCCGGCCATGACGCTGTCGCACTGGAGCCACAACCATTTTACGGGGCCATGGAGCCATCCCTCTCTCCCTCATCATTGGCGGAGATCGAGCGTGAGCGTGAGTGTGAGCAAGCGCACCTTGTCGGATCTAGAGCTCAGATGTGGGGAAGAAGACGACATCCTCCTCCTTGCTCCGGGTTGGTAGAGCACGTCTTAGAAGGGGAGAAGGTGGCGGGGTTGGTCGGTCGGGGTCGACGGCGGCCGAACGTGTAGGTGGGAAGGAAGGGACCAATGGCAGTTATGGCTAGATCTAGATCGGATCTAGGCATGTGCAATGGTGGCGAGGAGGACATGGGTGTGGAGGTCGATGGCGGCAGCGAGGTGGAGTCGATGGCGTGGCCTCCCTCCGCTCGGCGCCCATGACAGCTCAACGGCACTGGTATCCACCGCCTTGTGCTCAATTGCGTCGGGATGAGGCCGAGCTGCTGGTTCTTACAGTTCAATGGAGAGGGAGAGGGATAGGCACGATGATTGTTGGGTGCGATGGGGCCAAGGCTAGGAGGTTATGGAATGGCGGTCGGTGTGGTTGCCATGGTTGGGCTCGAGGTGTCTCGGTGCTGGGGAGAAGAGAGGGGGGAAGAGGAGTAAGAAGTGTAATGTGCTGACAATGTGGGACCAAGGGTATTTTGGGCATATTGACAAAAATCTAACAACATTTTGGGGTTGACGACAATGAGACTTAACGGAAGTGGCATGAAGGGGCACAAAGAAGAAACTTCGATTGCATCTGAGGAATCAAACTTTTCTAGTGGCAAATCCAGGATCGAAACAACTCTTAGTGACATACAGGGAATTTTCCCTTATCATAACCCTTAGCACAACCCTAAACTTGCCAAATATCATTTGCTAGAGTAATATTTCCTCCTTTTTCAGACCCAAACATTTTTTTGATAGAAATCATAAATATGCTTCCAGATTTCTTGTCTAGTCTCTTGTCTCCCTCTTCCATATTTGAGTTTTTCTTTTCCTCCCATTAGTAGAACCATGAAAAAAATGTGTGTTGTTTTCTCCCTGTAGAATCCATTGAATTCCTTATTGCCATATATCAATTTCCTCTCCTTCAACATTCCGAACTGCACAGCTCCATTTTGGACAAACCAAATATTTGAAATTGTCTTGTAAGAACCACTACTTCTCAAACAAGAATCTAGAACTCCTCTGGATGCTACCTTCTCCAGAATGAAGAACCAAAGGATTATGATCAGACCCTATTCTTGTCAGTGCTGAAACAACTCGGAATTTTGAAAATTCAAAAGTTTTTCAAACCTTTTTGCTTGATTTTGGTTTTCTTTCCATTTTCAGAAACTTCAGCCCAAAATCCGCTTTCCTCTTCGAGCGTCCCCGTTTTCTTCAGCCGAAAGCGACTTTTGCCCCGTGCGCCTTCTCCTTTCTTCCTCCCCGGCGTCACCCATGCCACGCCACTACTTGCTTGCCGCCGTCGGCCAGCCCACCTCTACACCACCTCGCCCTACCACGACCTTCCACCGCCGTTCGCCACCTCCCTCTCGGCGCCCCAAATGCGTGGCCAACCACATCGCCGCCACAGCCATGACCGATTCTTGCTCCCACCGCCTCTTCGCCGGCTATAAAAGCCACCCCGGCTCGCCTTCTTTCTCGCCACCCTCACCCCTACCTCCCTTCGTCCTCAACGCAGGCCAATCGCTCGGATTCCCGCCGCCTCCTCTTTTTTCATTGGCGAGGCAAGGTAAAATTCACCACCTCCCTCCCTCCCTTTCCCTCCCCCCTCCCGGCTCAAGCACCACCTTACCGTCGCCCACCTTTTCCCCATTCTCCCCCATCCCTTTGTCTGCCGGAGCTCGCTGGCACCACTCCTCCCCGCAACACCTCCTTCGGCCACCGCCGCCAAGCCACCACAGGCCACCCCAAGCCCCACCAACACCACCCCCTAGAACCGTCTCGTCTCCTTGGTGCTCCCCGCGCCACCTAGCCTCACCACCGGCCACCGGAGCTGCCGCAACATCGCTGGCCTCCACCACCTCTGCTCCAGGCGAGCGCGCGGGCCTTTGGCCGCGCGACTCAAGCCGTTGGAGCTGGGCCTTTATGGCCTGGCCGGTTTGGGCCGTAGCCCATTTAAGTATTGTGCTTAGCCCAATACTGTTCACAACCCGTGAACAATATAATTCGATTGTTGTTCACAACACAGTAAAAATGGGTACTGTTCATCACCCAAAAATGGTGGTTTGGTACTGTTCATTTAAGCTAAAAACAGTAATTTCAATTACTGTTTACATCCGATTTTCAGCCATGAATAGTAAAATATCACTATTGATCATCTGACACTTTTTCGCCCGAAACCCTAAATAGACATTTTATACTCCTTTCGACCGTTTTGAGCCCATGAATTCATTTCTCGACTCCATTGAGCCATTTGAAACTCCAAATAAATACCTACCCTCCCACACCACCTTCCTTTATGTTTCTTTTTGAATTTCTTTACTTGCATGTTGTTCCCAGCTCATTCCTTGTCGAGCCAGATTTTATTTAGATTATTTTATTTTATTTCGCGCTAGGTCACGACTTCGACAACAAGACTCCAGAAGACGTCAAACAAGATCAGTATCTAGAAGAAATTCTGCAAGGAGGCAAGTCGCATTCCTTGATCATTTTGAACCCACATTTCATGTATTTATAATATTACTTTCATTTACTGTATTTATGCCAGTTACTTTAATATTGAAATAATACTTTTAAATGCCATGATAATTAGATAAATCCTATTACCCCATAGACAAACCCACCCAGTACTTGTAGGCCATATTCACCTTGACAAGTTCACATAAAATATTAGCTATATAAGTAGCTTTGTCACACAAATGTGTTTATAATCCTGAAGAGCGGTATTAGTGGTTCACCAATGGTTTTGAATGAGAGTTGAGGGTTGAGTCTAGGAAGTTGGTTTACCCAAAAGACTTGCGATCAAAGTGAGTCGAAGGTGGGGCCAAGAAGGTGGAAAGCCACGAGTTGGTTGTCAGTCCACTCCCCCATTAGAGATGAGTAAGGACGAGAACCTTGTGCCAAATTAACTGACACAGTAATCAATCAACCACAGGTGTGGTCATTCCTCCTGCCCAAGATGCTTGCTCTTCGATTGAATATCTCTGAGGAATTGGGGTGGGGCGATGAGTGGGCTGAAGGATACTCACTGGTCTTCACAACGGTAGGAGCCATCAGCATCGGGTCAATATTTCACCATTGGCCGGTGGTCCCCTAAGGCTGTATGGTCCAATAACCTACCGGGTAGAGACTAGAAAGGTTGAGCAGTGAAAATACTTTGTTATCTCAACTCAGTCGCACGCTAACGTATTGCATGTATATTGCATGACAGTATGAGTTTGAGATATCTTATAGGTAAATTTGGGCAACTCTGCAGAGTGTATAATCAAAGGTATTCGAATACGCTGTGCTTCTGGTTAATGAAGCTGTGTTAATGGGTGATTCCAGTACATGAGGTATAAGTAGAGATTTTGAGATGTTAAGATGGTATGTGAAATTGTTGAGAAACCCATGATGTTATTATTTATTATTCTTTTATTGTTTTAAAGATAAACTGCTTCAATTACAAAATGCATCCACATATACCTGTTATGGTAAAACCCTAACCCATTCCTTTGATAATCCTAGCATGTAATTAATTTGGATTTTCATGTGGCTTGTTGAGTATGGTTGTTGTACTCATTCTTGTAATATCTGCAAATCATATACAGAGGAAACCTGGGAAAATGCAGAGGGTCTTATTGAGCAGGATTTTGGTGGACCCACGGATGGCAGCGACTACTGTTATTAGGTCTCGACCGCGCTCAAGCATGACTGTGGTTTGGAGTTCTTTTGTCTTATATTATATTAACTTTAGGCTTGAATGCCCGTGTCAGTATAAAAACTGGCTGTTAAGCCTTAATCTTATTTAATAAAAGTATGGTTTTTGTTGTAATCAGAAGTTTGCTTGAGACGCTACTTACTTTGCAACTGCACATCCTAAACGGTTGTGAAGAGTTTAATGGTCCCGGATTTTGGGGGCGTTACAAGCGCCGTCAAAGAACATAAAGGAAAATGAAGCTCCCAATCCCTAGAAGCTAAAACTCTGTCTAGAGTTACCATAACTGGTTGATCCTGTTTATTTGTCCATGTATATTTTGATCCAGTTCTATGAATGTCCCTTAGAGAATTGCCAGCAATAAAATCGATCAGTTTGAAATTAACATTGTTATTGTTTTTGTTAGCAGGCCCCCTGATCAGATTGTTATCCCCCTATGAGGATAGGTCTTGGAGTAGCATTTAGTTTTGCATTGATCTCTTGCAGGAAGTTAGGAGAATTCTCATGTTGTTGTGCAGGCCCATAAACTGTAATAAATTCCCACTGAAAACCATCTTTCTTCTGCCTTAAAGTGAAGCTAGCAAAATGATCACCACCGTCAATAGCTCCCACATAAATAAAAAAAAGTCTTCCTTTGCTCCTATTAAGATCCCCCCAGAGTGACCCTTTCCCAATGAAAAAACTTGAGAAAGTGGGAGCAAAAGCCTGAGCCAGCCGGCCGAGTGCACGACGCACTAGCGAAAAAACTCGACGAGTCTCTGTTGAGGTGAAGAGCACCAGTGCTGCCATGCCACTGCGAGGTTCAGCAACAAAGGCAAACGATTACAAGAAATCACAGTGACCACACGCGTGATTAGTGCCATTTTATTTTCGATTCAGATTTGAGAGGGAGGCACGATTAGTGCCATAAATCGTAGTGCAATGTATGGTGCAATCGAACATGAAATGTTTCTATGGTGCAAGCAGCTAGTGATGGAATTGTGATTGCTAGGTTGGCATCACCACCAACCACCCCACTACGTCTTTGAATACAGATTTTAATCAACACACACTGGATGGGAGGATTCTGTTCCACTCGCTGTGTTTCTTGCCATCTTCTCTTGTTCAAGTCTTGGCTTACTATGTCTTCATCCATGTGTTCTTGCTGGGTTTCGACATAACCTCGGTAGGATGTTATGTTACAAGATAAGCGTGAACTGATCACCTCTAACTTAAATCTGCATGATTGACTTCAAAGCAGACGCCCAACTGAAAGCTAGCTGAATATTTACTTTGCTGACAGCGAAGTAAAGACTAAGGAAACTAAAGAAGCAACAGAAGAACAAACTTATCCTTAATCCTCCTGCTTGCTTACAGAAGGAGTTGGATAATTTTTTTGCTTAGCTGTGAAGCAACAGTGACGGCTTTTGCATCAAAGGGAGGGAGAGAGAGGGGGAGGAGTGTGCAATTGTGCATGGCGGTGAATCTCCTGAGTGGAGAGCCAAGGTGGACTCTGAGCTTCAAAAGGAGGAATGGAATGCTGATGGCCTTGATGGGACGTGCCAAAGCCAAAAGCGAAGCGTATAAATACTCTTGTTATGGGATAAAAGCGGGCATGTGAGGCAGATAGGCATATACTCATAGTGCTCCTTGCCTCCTACTACTATGTTGTTTTTTCTTTATTATTATGTTTAGGTCTTGTTTAAAACTGGATATCACTAAATTAGGGGTGAGAAAGTGGTGGAAAAGTACTTATGATTAAGGTGGGTAATTGGTCTGGGTCCTAGGATGACTGGACATTCACCTAGCTTGTATTAGTAGGAGGATTAATCTAATGTGACCAAGGAAAGAAAGGTCAGGTGTTTTTGGCAAGGGGGTATCACACTCCACATTCTATGTCCTGTTCAGGCAAAGCAGTAACGTGTTATCTAGATTCTGGACTCTAGCTAGAGTCTAGAGAGAAGAAAAACGAAAGATGCTAGAGAAGAAGAGGAATAACTGATAAACTGAATAAAGTGTCGGCAGAAAAGTTCATGTGAAAAATGCTACTTGGCGTGGATTTGCTAGGTCCATGCATAAGTATGTAACAAGATTGTTGAGTAATTTTTCTCTGTTCAGAAAAGACCGTTGAGTAATTTGCTATATTTATCATTTCTTATACTGCCTCTAAATTGTCTTCAATCTTTTTTATATATAGAAAATTGTCTTGCAATCTCCAAAGAAGAAGAAAAAGTGGGTCTCAAAAGAAGAAGAGAAAGAGGAAAGATTGTCTTGCAGATGATGGCCCAATCAGTATTCTAATTTTTTAATTGAATTTAAGGCCCAGTGAATAGTTTGAGCCGACACATCAATTGCGATAAAAAAAATCAAATACTCATTGTGCTGTGCAGACATTCATTTGGGCTAACTGTTGATTCGATGACTCTAGTCGTTTGAGCTGACGGGCCAAATACTAAATCAAGATTACACCGCCAACTCTATGGGCAGTGTGCACAATACAAAGGCATGTGGGCCAGATTTTACCTGGGCTCAGGATGTGCAGAAACCTACCACCAACTCCATTGCCCAATACACAGCCCTTCTTCCAAATAAGAGCCTTGACAAGACAATTTACCTGCGATTTATCGCATCAATCTATGGACACCAATCACGAGACGACCCGCCGGTGGCCGATAGATCACCGCCTCGCCGCCACACAAAAGTCACAAACGAATCAAAAATGAAGAGGGAAAAGGAAAAAAAATGCCAAAATTTTATCAGCCATAGACATTACCGTAGCTGCGCCTGCGCGCGCGTGTGGCTGAGACAGCAGTTCTGGTGGGTAGACTGTACGGCGAGCCGGAGCCATGGCCCCCATGTCGGTGTCGGCAGTCCTGGCGCCGCCGCCGCCAACGGTGGCGACCACCAAGAACTCGCCGCGCCGCACGCCAGCTAACGCTGCACCCCTGGCCGCCGCCGCGTCCACTGCGTTGCTGGCTGCGACGCCGGTCGCGCACGCCGCGGCGTTATCCAAGGAGGACGTCGCCGGCTCGGTTAGCAAGGTATGCGACCGTCCATGCATTGGCCGCTCTTCTTGAAGCACTGAATTCTTTCGCGGCATTGCGCCTCAGTGCTCGATTCTTTTGCTGCGTAGGTGGTGGATACGGTGGACACGGTCATCGGCGTCGGCGGCAAGGTCGCCGAGCAGTCTGTGGGCGTGCTCAAGGCGCTGGGTGAGGCCGTGAAGCCAGCGCTGCCGGTGCTGCAGAGCGCCGGCGAGCAGGCCCTGAAGCTCGCCTCGCCGGTGGTCTCCGACGCCTCCAAGCAAGCCACGGAGGCGCTCCAGGGCGCCGGCGTCGACCCCGCCCCTGTCCTATCCGCCGCTAAGGTACACCCAATATGTCAGTCACTCCGAGCCAGCTTCTTGATCGGCGACTGTTTCGTCTTGATTTGATGACGCTGCTCTGTTCAGTAGACAGTCGCAGATGCGGCCCAGCAGAGCACAAAGGTCATCGACGCCGCCAAGCCCATCGCCTCGGCGACCGTGGAGACCATCGTGTCTTTGGGGCCCGCAGACTACGTCGTGGCCGCCGGAGCGGCGTTTCTTGCGTACCTGCTCCTACCGCCGGTCTGGTCCCTGGTGTCCTTCAGCCTCCGCGGTTACAAAGGTATCCAATGTAGCATTGCGCTGCATGCTTTCATCAATGATGGGCTCATTTTTTTTGCGTTGCTCACTGTGTTGCTGGCTTGCTGCATTGCGTTGTGTGGTTAAGGCGACCTGAGCCCTGCTCAAGCTCTCGACAAGGTCACGTCTCAAGATTACCTTCTCATCGATGTGAGAAGCGAGAAGGACAAGGGCAAAGCCGGCGTGCCACAGCTCCCCTCAAACGCAAAGAACAAGCTCATCTATGTGCCGTAGGCATTCTTTTCTTTCCGCGGCAATAAACTCACCTAGAATCTAGCTATCTTTTCTTCATTGCAAACAGTTTGTACCCTGCACTCTCAGGCTGGAAGACCTTCCTAACAAGATAAAGGGAATGGTGCGCAACGCGAAGCAAGCCGAGGCGGAGATCGCCGCTCTGAAGATCTCCTACCTCAAGAAGATCGGGAAGGGCTCCAACGTCGTCATCATGGACTCGTCGGTGCACCGAACCATCGTTTTGCATTTGCTTCTGATGATGGACGGAAATGACCTTTCTGTTCTGACCTATTCATGTCTGCTTGGGACCAGCAGGTACTGCGACAACTCGAAGATTGTGGCGAGGACACTGAACAGCATAGGGTTCAAGAACTGCTGGGTCATGGCTGGCGGTTTCTCCGGCCGGAAAGGGTGGGCGCAGAGCCGCCTGGGGACGGATTCTTACAACCTGTCGGTTGTCGAAGTTCTCACGCCGTCTCGGGTTATTCCTGCAGCTGCCGATCGGTTTGTGACGACTTCTTCGAATACGACCTCCTCCCGGACGCCTCCTCGCAAGCTTCTTCCCGGCAGCGTGGACGGATGAAAGAAGCTGAAATCACTGTAAATCCCATATTCATTTCGTTTCCAGTTGTAACTCTTGTTCTGCATGTACAATCTCTGGAACTCAGTCTTAATCTAGGCCACAAACCAGGGGGGGTGCTTATAGGCATTCTCAGAAGAAAACCGCACGAATCCAGAGACGATGAGAGATTTGCACTGAAGTAATGAACTATCAGTGGCAAATTAGCAGTTAATTTAGAGTATATGCAGTTTATTTTCTTTCTTTCTTCAGTTTTTCTTTTTGAAATTTGGTTATGAACACTGACATTCACTGAAAAAGGAGATGGACACCCAAGCCAGTTCTAGACATCAACCTGGGCAGGTGGAGAGGTTAAGGGCCCGTTTAGAAAGTAAGAATTTCATAGGAATTTCCTAGAAAGCAGTTTAATTCCCGCAGGAATTGAGAAGAACTCCCAAGTTCCAAACGGCGCCTAAACAACCTCCCCCGCTAAGCCATTGGCTTGTTCCCCTTTCTTCAGTGTATAGTACTAGCCTATAGCAGCAGGTTCTACCAACTCACCTCACCACTTTAAAAGATTTCTTATCAATGGATCATGTAGACGTGTGCATTATTTGTAGGATCTTTTGTATAGGATTGTGTCGTCTGCACATGTGTATATGCATGTAGCCGGTTGATTTGATCCTGATGTGGATTATGTATGCAATTTTTTAGATTTAAGGATATTTTTTTAAGTTTAGAACTTATGGTAAATTTATTTGAGATTTGACCCAATGCACGGGCACATTCTAGTACCTTATAATTATATACCTATTGCGGGAAAGAATCAAAGTTGCCGAAACAAATATCAGTGCTCGGGTGGATGGGTCTAAATTTGCAAGATATACATTTGAATGAACTTATGGGTTCGCCGAATGCATAATACATTCAAGTCCGAACAAAATATACAAATAGTCTGAAAATAGAATTGCTAATGAAAAAGATTTAATGTACATGTTGCTAATTTTTAACAATGATCTCAGAAGCTCATAATCGACATAAATTGCGGCAGAGATACAATTTTGGTCTACTAGTTGGATGTTTCCATCCCACCAATCATAGTAGAACCACAGGTCGTCATCTATTAGACCATCAGCAATATGTTGTTTTAGCCGGTTCAAAGAATAAGAGAAAAGATATTGAATCAATTCAATATATTGGAGGAGTCGATTCCAATAAAAAAAATGGAACCGGACTTTACATTTGAGTCGATTCAAAGCATTAAATGAGCCCAGTTATGAGAGAGAGAATATTATTTTTTGTGGTTTTTTAATAAAACGAGTGGTCCTAGTTATTAGTAGGAATTGGATCAATATATTGGAGAAAACAAGCTCAGTTCTTTGAATGTGTATTTCCCTCTGAGTTCTTCTGAGATTTACGTTTTCCAACAGGCCCTCTGAACTGAAAGTGGCTTTTCTCATATTTTTTTCGAATTTATTAACTTACATGTGGGACCTACTTGTCAGTGACTCATATTTTTATTTTCTTGATTTTATTTATAAAAACAGAGATGGTCCCACATGTCATAGAATCGTTATTTATTAACTAATGATTAAACATATTTTTTATTTTAATTAACTGACTGTTGCGGTCCACAATGTCAGTCTCTCAGTTTTAAAACATGTTTGAAAACCAAAAACAGTGGGTGGTCCCACATGTCAGTGACTCATATGCTAAACATGTTTTAAATTAGATTTTTGATTAAGTTTTCTGCTGGTACCACATGCCAGTGATTAGTTTCACTTAACCACTGTCATTAGTGTTAAGCTAATACTCATTCCGAGTGGGACTCACTGTCAGCGAGAGAGAAGAGAAGGGAGCAGAGTTGCACACGGCCGAGTGCCATGGTGAAATCGCCGGTAGAGAACGGCGCAACGACTTGGCTCGGGGATGGGCAAAATGGGTTCCTCTCTCGATGGTGATCCCACCGGGTGGTGGTGAAGGCTGGAGAGATGGACGGAGACGATGTTACGCTGGCCAGGGGCAGAGCTGGGCCTCGGGCCATGGCCCGAGGCCCAGCAAAAAACTCAAGGTAAAAATACAAAATCATAGCATGTACTGCTGCAGCAGGAGGCAACATACGCTGGGCCGGCCCGAGACGCAGGCCCACGCTAGCTCCGCCCCTGACGCCGGCGATAAGCAACGGGTCTCCTCGGGTCCGAAATGGCTTTCGCGCATGGAGCAAATCGGTGGCGAAAGATGGTGCACATTGGCTCTAGGGAACAACTATGATGCTATAGGCAGCGGCTCGGGGACCAATGGTCACTGGAGCGGCGGCGACACCGTCTCCCGCGGCAGCGCCACGATCGGCTACCATGATTCCTAGGCTACGATGGCTAATCTACCGATCTAACACATGTAAAAGCACTAGGGGACTACTAGAAGCTCACCATGATGGTTGACAACACCGGAGGATGGCCGAAGTGGCTTGGCGATGTTGAACAGTGGTGGCGCAAAGGAGGGTGCTGGCACTCTACGACGATGGAGATGCTACAAGAAGTGTAGCATTAGCTCACTGGAGACCCTAGGATGGTGTAGGAGCGAGGAATAGAACGGCGACTCACTAGAGTGACGATGAACAGAAAAGGAGTTGACGGCGACTGGATTTGGGGAAGAGCTCGATTCTGGTGATTCCCTGAGCTTGGGTCCACATTAAGCAAGAAAAGAGTATTAGTGGACTATGGAACGCGATATGACGCGGTTAGGTGAGGTTCAAGCTCACCAGAGCGTCGAGAACGTGGGGGGTCCAAAACGTGGTGTGCGCCGGAGATGAAGAAGATGACGGTGCGATCACGCTGCGGGGTTCCCAAAACTACATCAAGCAAAGAAGGAGTATCAGTAAGGTAAGGGGAGCATGGTGATGCAGGTGGCGAGGGCAAGGGAATTCACTAGAGAAAATGGCAGTGGCTTGCTCACTGGCATTGAGAACGACGCTCTCTGTGAGAACCCGAGGTATTTAACTCGTAATACTTAACCATCAAATTGGTCGTAGCATTACAAA
Organism: Phyllostachys edulis; assembly: GCA_036346405.1. Lineage (NCBI taxonomy): Eukaryota > Viridiplantae > Streptophyta > Magnoliopsida > Poales > Poaceae > Phyllostachys > Phyllostachys edulis. Next base: position 92,268,255 of record CM070548.1, on the reverse strand, counting down.
TCAAATATCCCGACTCTCGGCGTACATGTACCTCCCAGAATTGCAGTACACATACCCCACACAAATATTAAGCATCCATTCCATACACAAGTCATTACAAGCATACAACGTAAAGGACATACAAGTTCACATTACAAAAGTAGGGCCGACCGGCCAAATGACAAGGTAAATAACCAAAATAGCAACTATGCGGCCATGGCCACTGGCCGCGAAGACGAAGAAGATGTGCCCGGCGATTTCGTGGATGGCAAGGTCTCGGGATGGGCAAAACGGGAGCGGCACGATGAGTGGAGTCCGGCGATGGCCTCGCGAGCTTGCGGGAAGCGGTGAGGTGAGCTCCCTCCAGTCGCCTTCTGCTTCGACCAGGTGAAAAGCGAGCAAAATGGGAGAGGAAGCGGGGGTTTTGAGCGGGGCAAAGGATGGAGAAAGAGGCGGCGTTAGCGAGCGGTGCTCGTGGTTGGTCTGCGAAGGCGGTGAGTGGATCGGACACCTGACGGAGCAGACGGGCGCCAGAGCGAAGTCGAGCGCGTGGCGCTGAGCTCTTCGCTACCGCCGAGGAGGAAGAAGCACATGTGCAGATGGGGCCCATTGTCAAGAACGGAAAAGAGTGGCGCTGGTCGGAATAAAGGTGGCTTTTGGTCGGTGTCGGTTCGGACCGGGTGAGTTATGTCCACACGACTACGATCGGACGGTCCGTGCGTGTGTTGTGCGATTAGTTGGTTCGGTCAAGTTGCTTGGCTTGGGTCGGGTCTGAGTCAAACAGTGCTAGGCTCGAGCCAAATGAACAGTGTTGAGCTCGAATTTGAAATCAGATTTGACCAAGAGAAGTCAGGTTTGACTAGGGCTTTAAAAAATATAAATAAATTTTTAAAAATTCTGAAATAATTCAGAGGGGTTCGTGGGACAACCTAGTTTCCAAATAAAATTTGAAAACTTACTGTTCATGATTTAATTTATGTAATTTAAATTCAAACTTAGGAAAGGTCTTTGATTTGAGTTTGAATTTTCTAGGAGTTGAAATAGGTTCAAAAAATTTTGGGAAAAATTATATTTATTCAAGATAATTATTATATTATTTGAATAAATTATTTCCAGATGATGTTCATAAGTTTTGATTCATGTTTTCTTTTGGAATTTGAATTCGAGGTGTATGTTTTCTTTGATTTCAAAATTTTCAAAGGCAACAAATTATGCAATAGCTCCAGAAAAACTAATGCATGTTCAAAAGTTTTAAATTCTTCTCATTTTGATACATTTGAAATACAAACCCAAGTACAATAAATGATGCAAAAGATTCAAAAACATTGTGCATGTCAATGAGATGCATCCAAATTATCATTTATTAATTTGGGGATGTTACACTCTCGTTCCCGGCGAAGCAAAGCACGAGAAGCGTTGATTCTTTGCGGGAAGTAAGAATGGCAAGCTGAGGAGCTCGTGACACGGTGAGGGGCTTAAATGCGGTCGAGAATGGCGCAAGAGATGCGGCGGGAAAATGGCGCAGCGTACATGTTTCTCGCACCAAGCTTCAGTATTGTCACCTGCGTGGGATAATGGCACATCGACGGTGCAGCTAGCATGGACGATGGCAGGCGAAGGTGACGGGGCCAATTGAGGCACGAAAACAGTTAGCACGGCATCGCAAATCATGGGCGAGCGGCGGAGCGCGCTAGCGCGCGGAGGCGAACGCGAGGTAGAAGACAAGCTCTGACAGGTAGGCCCAGTGTGTCAATGAGAGGGAGACGCATGGCACTGGTGTGGGCTGGAGCGGGTGAGGTGGATTTGGGTTGGGGGAATTCGGTCCAATGGCTCGGTGGGAATTCAAATTAAGTTTTGAATTTTCAAACTGGCTGAAGGGTTTCTGAATTTTTAAACTCAGAAAAGGGCTCCAAAATTTATGAAAATTTTTATGGAGTCTCCTAACACAGTATGTTTTCTTTTGTAAATTTTTTAGGATTTTATATGTTTGTGATTTTCTCTAAAATTCATTAAAGTTGCAGTTTGCATGTAAATCCACTAATTGATTTTTGCAAAGGTTAAAAAACATGCTCAATTTATTTTTCCATACATAAACATGCTGAAATTTTTCCGTTTATTTATTTTCAACAATCTTTCCCAAAGTTGGGATTTTTGGGATGTTACACATTTTTAATATACAAATTGCTAAATATAATATTTGGCGTATATACTTCATCATGAAACTATTAGAATCAGCTATACATAATCCTATCTAAGACTCATGCAATGCATAACATTGTCCGTGTGGACATAAGAAGCTCAATTTGGCAGAAATTGTGTTGCTTGCAGTAAATATCTGTTATACTATTTTAGTGGCTATCATATCCAATGTTGTCAGAATCGTTATTTTGAATTGGATCGGAGATACTTCGATGGGATCACATTTTATGATCTAATAATAGAATCTAAGATTCTACCTGCTTCTATCAAAAATACTTTTTTTTCAATGTGTTGTGTTTTCGATGAGTGATATGAGTGTTTATTTGGTCATTTGACATCTAATTTGATTGATAAATGTCTAAATCGTAGTTTAGATTTCATGCCATTCAGATCTACAGCTAAAATATTGATTTCAACAACCTTACCATTACCTAAACATTTTACATAAAAATTAAAACAAATAAATAATTAAAGTAATTTTTATTATTCCAAATCTCCAAATCTTAATGTCTAACCTACTAATTACTTAGTACTTATCATACAACTTGAATTGAGGGATAGCACACAACCAAACACCTAAGTCTTTTATAATTTGAGGTGATGCTTGATTCTCCGCTTTGATAGACGGAGATTTTTGAGTTTGTTACGACGGTGATTGTTATCCTAGTACTTCCATTGCTTATCGCATCTTGTTTACTATGCTTGGATGGGCATCACCAAAGAAGAAAATTAAAATTGTCAAGAACTATTTGAGATCTACAATGTCACAAGAGAGTTAAATGGATTGACAACATTATGCATTGAGAAGCGATTGTTGGATGAGATTGATATTGACACCATCATCGATGACTTCGCATCAAGGAATGTTAGAAGAAATTTTTGAGGTAATTTAATATGTATACAAATTATTTCATATGAATATTGCTTTTGCATTCAGCTTAATCGCTTATTAGTAACATTTTATATATGTGTGTATATATACTACCAATATATAAAAGGCCCAAAATTTTAGCTTCGTTCTAGGTCAAAAAACTCAGACCATATTTCGCATTTCGACTAGGAGCGTGATTCCACCACAATTCGCTAGGTACGATAGATCGATTCGTGTTATTTTAACAACCTTGATCATATCACTTCACTCCCTACCTACATAATCTTCTCTAAGACTCATATATCTTATCACGATTTTCTAATTCCGCAATGATGCAGTGCATAACATTGTCCGTGTGGACAATAAAAGCTAAAATTGGAAATTTGTATTACTTACAGTAAATTTATGTTATACCCCCTTAGTGCTTACCATATCACTTTACTCTGTAGCTACGTAATCTTCTCTACGACACATATATCTTGTCGAGATTTTCTAATTCCACAATGTTGCAACGCATTATATTTGTCCATGTGGACAACAAAAGCTAAATTTGGATATTTATATTACTTGCAGTAAAGTTATGTTATACTCTTTTAGTGTCTACCATATCACTTCACTCTCTACCTACATAATCTTCTCTAAGGCATGCATAATATTGTTTATGTGAACATAAAAGCTAGATTTGAAATTTTGTATTAATTACAGTAAATTTATATTATACTTAATGCCTACTATACCATTGATATGGTAGCTTATAAACATGAGGGCATATCTCATGCACATGAGTGCATTGGTGAGTATATAGACATAGCATATTCGGACCGTCCAACACGAAATGGATGGCCCAATCTCACCTCCCACTTAATGTGGTTTTGCGAAAACCCCTGCACAAGGTTTTTCGACCCCCCCCCCCCCAACGGCACTTAAGTGGGGGGTGGAATTTGGCTCACTGGATCCGAGCCGTCTATTTTGTATTGGACAGTCCGAATATGCTATGTCTATATGTTCACTAATGCATCTATGTATATGAGATATGCCATCTATAAACATGGGGATGCCATCCGTGTTTAGTCATACATGACCATTAGACGAGTGCCAAATAGCACCATCTAAACTCTACCTAGAACATTCTCCTAAACTATCTAGATCTAAAAACTTGCTTACTTTACAATAAAACAGGACTAAACAATATGTTCGAGACATTTGTGCAAACTAACTAGCTCTTCCACGCTATGAGAATGTTCTAAAATCATCAAGTATGCACCGCGTTCTTAATGATCTTAACACGGTAAAAATCGGCTTGTTCTTTTGCCCTGACAGGACAAAGCGCAATCCTCTTCACGATCTACCAACCTAGCGAGCAGACAAGGGCCATAATGGCTTAGGCGTAGCCCATAATGGGCCGGTGGCACCTTGCAGAGTTAGTTTACCTCCTCGATTTTGGCCTGTCAAACTCGATCGACGGCGCGTGGAAGCCCAAATCCGGCGGATCCGGCGCCACGAAGGGAGCCGGCGGTGAGGGCGACCCGGCGTGCGGTATTAATACAGGGAGCACAAAGTCAGGTCGTCGAGTTCTTTATAACGAGGTGGGAGGACGACCGGCGAGTCTAAGACGCGGCACCGTTCTTTTGTACGTGGAATTGTACCACTAGCACTCTCGGAGATGAGGATGCGTAACGATCGTCCTAGCCCCTTGATGCCTTGAGGGAGAGGGTTGGCATGGACTGCCTTGTCGTCAAGGAGGAGCACCGGCCGCAGCTCTACCAGAAGGCCGGGCCGGGTGACCGGGATGATGGCAACAGCGGCGGCATTGGGCTGTTCTACCTGGGCAACCTTGTGAAGAGAAACCTGTATAACCTGGGCCTGATCAAATCTTGCTCATAAGGCAGAAATCAAACAACCAAGAAGCACACAACAATTCAGTCTGCCATTCTGTTCTTGATAGCTGTGACAATACACATGGAGGCATGGAGGCACCCTGATTGCTTCGGCTGTTCCACAATCTATTCCACGACATGCTGATGTACATAGAAGATTCTGAGGGACAAGATGAAGGTGCAAAAGTGATGTGTACTCCTGTGTTAAGGTCATCCAGCCAGCCTGAAAGGGCAGACATGCCTCATTCGGATCAAGAAAAGGAGCTGCTAGCTAGAATGGTGGTGAGGTGAAACAAAGGAGAAGATCCATGAAAGCCAGGATTGCACAAGGAGGAACAAAATGATAAAACCTAGCAGTAGAAAGTGCAGCTATGTACATAGAGAATTTGATGCAGTTTAGTAGTAGTAGCTAGTGTGTGTAGTGAGTGCATTCATGTTGGTTTGACACAATGGATTATGGAGCAAGGACGATTTGTTCATTTGGTGTAGCTTGCAAGGGAAACAAAATGCTTGACTTTAGGCCTGGGGAGAGTAATTGGTAATCACAGCAAGAGCCTATGGAGGCAAGCTGCTGCCGCATTGTCCTTTTTCCTTTTCCTTCCGTGGAAGAGAACATTTCACTAAACCCTAGGTATCGGGATATTAGTAACATAAAACCACATGTATATTGCGTTGTTTGCGGTAGTCATCGTTCATTGCAGTTAATTGTGTTAATCGTCGTTAATTGCAGTTAATTATCGTCAATTACGGTAGTCATCGTGTATTGCGGTAGTTGTCGTCAATTGCGTAAGTCGTCGTTAATAATCGTCAATTATCGTTAGTTGTCGTTAAATGTTATTAATTGCGTTAAACGACATCAAACAAGTCATTACTATCCTCAAGCCATTTCAGACATTTCTCATCTCGAAAGCTGCAGCCAGTCTACCTAAAAGTCAGACAGTTAAATACCGAATCTCTTCAGCTCTAGCCGTTCAGCCCAACCAAAAGCCGTTTTTCAAGAGAGCTACAGCTGTTCCAAACTGACCCCAAGATGCGGCACCGTTCTTTTGTACGTGGAATTGTACCACTAGCATCTTTCGTTTTCTTCTCAATCGGCGGGCTCTCGGAGATGAGGATGCGTAACGATCTTGTCCTAGCCCCTTTTTAGGCTGCTTGTTTTGGACTAATTTGGTGTAAAGAGTTGGGGAAGTCAGTGTCACAGTGTTGTCCCTGGCCTGGGCAGCGCCAGCGCGCGCTTGGAGTTGGGACACCACGCCTCGGCCACGCTCGATTTAACCACTACTCCTCGGCCGTGACCTCCTGCGCTGCGCGGGTTAGGCCTGGGCCGCATTGCCTGCCTGCCTGCCGTTGCCCGTTGGGTACTGCGCGTAGTGTAGTGCTAGTACATGATGCGACATGCAACTCTGAGTTGACTCCATGAGTTGTCGCGACTACGTGCTGGATCAAGCCGCACACGTTCGTGCAACAACAGCAAAGATTCTTGGATAGATCGTCAAACTCCCAGCGAAAACTACATGGAAACATCAACTCAGCCTGCCTCCTTGCAGCTAGTGCCAAATTCTCTTTCCAAAATGAAGCCTAACAACAAGCAAATCGTCCGGAAGGCGGCTTCCACCACCGGTCTGCTCCTCATCCTGCTGCTCGTCGCCTTCACCGTGTCCAACTACTCTTCGCCGGCGCTGAACCCAGACCAGTACATCGACGTGGCCAACGAGGCTTCTGCGTCTCATGCGACGGCAAGGTCGTCGCGTGCAAGAAGTGGCGGCCCGGCAGCGTGCGACGTCGCGAAGGGGGAGTGGGTGGCCGACCCGGCCGCGCCCTACTACACCAACGCGACGTGCCCGCTGATCGACGGCCGCCAGGACTGCATGAAGTACGGAAAGCCCGGGCTGGAGTCCATCCTCCGGTGGCGGTGGCAGCCCCACGGCTGCGACCTCCCCCGCTTCGACCCGGCCGCCTTCCTCCGCCTCGTGCACGGCAAGTCCATGGCCTTCGTCGGGGACTCCGTCGCCCGCAACCACATGCAGTCGCTCATGTGCCTCCTCTCCAAGGTACATACGCTACTTAGTTATGCTCAATGCACGTACGTTACAACGCGCATTAGTGTTTCAGATCACAAGGTGGTCATCATGAACTCGATCGTGTTGCCGCGCAGGTGGAGTACCCGACGGAGATCGAGCCCAAGAACTGCATCCACTGCACGCGCAAGTACCACTACCGCGAGCACAACTTCACCGTGTGCGTGTTCTGGACGCCGTTCCTGGTCCGGTGGAACCAGTCACGCGCCGGCGGGCAGCAGTTCATGGACCCGCACAACGTGTACCTCGACGAGGCCGACCCCGAGTGGGCGCGCAACGTCGCCGGCTACGACTACGTCCTCCTCAACGGCGCCAAGTGGTTCACCCGCCCCACCATGCTCTACGAGAGGGGCCGCCTCATCGGGTGCAGCAGCAACGACTGCGGCGCGCCCAACGCCACCTCCGTGCCGCCGAGCTACGCGGTGCGCATGTCTTTCCGGACCGCGCTCCGGACGCTCGCCGGGTTCCGCGGCAGGGTGGTCGTTCGGACGGTGGCGCCCCCGCACTACGAGAACGGCAAGTGGTACGACGGCGGGAACTGCCTGAGGACGCGTCCCATGCGGAGCAACGAGACGAGCCTTCCGGAGACCGAGGCCGCGTTCCAAGCAGCGCAGGTGGAGGAGTTCCGGGCCGCGGCGAGCGCAGCGGCTGCGGGGCGGTTCGTGCTGCTGGACGTCAGCGAGATGATGCAGATGAGGGGCGACGGGCACCCCGGACAGTACGGGCATTGGCCGGACGAGAAGGTCGGCTTCGGCATCGACTGCGTCCACTGGTGCCTGCCCGGGCCGGTCGATGCTTGGAACGAGCTGCTGCTCCATTTGCTGAGTGGTTAAACACACATGATGCATGTAACTGGTGTATGTTGGATTGATCTCTCTCCCAATTAGCCCAACGGCTAATCGGGCCTTGATCCGCGCCCTGATCGGGGGTGTCCAGCCCATCTATTGGCTGGTGGGCCCCCGTCGCGCTGCGCAATATATAAAGGGGTGGGGGCCGGCGGCTCCAAGTACGAGGTTGGCCTGAGCCGTACATCCCCACCGACACACAAACCCTAGACCGATCTAGAGGGCGCGCAGTCAGCGACGGGAAGCTCCGCCGCCGTCCCTGTCGCCGGATCTTCACCGACCGTCACCGACTTCACTGACGAATGGCCGGCTCCTCCTCCAATGCGTCGGACGGTCAGTATGCTAACTAACAATGGTATCAGAGCCTTACGCTTTTTAGATCTGGCCGGCCTCGGGCCGCCGCCGCTTCTTCCGCCAGCGAGGTCGCAGTCGCCACCTTGCGCGCTGGAGCCGCCGCCGCCTCGAGCCGCCTCCGCCGCCGCGCCGCCGCCTTAGCTGGCCGCCGCCCGCGTCTTGCCGCCCGCCCGCGTCGCCGCCCACTTCTTAGCGTCGCAGCTTCTGCGCGTGGTTCCGCCCGAGTCGCCGGCCGCTGCTGCAGCGCCGCCTCGCGTCGTCGCTGGCGTCACAGCCGCCCGCTGCAGGTTTTGGATCCGGTTTTTGGGGAGGAAATGGGGAAGTGGGCAGGCCATTGCCTGGGAGCTATCTTGAGCCCACAGAGGGGTGACCCGATGGGAGATCTGAGTGGTGGAGGATATTTTGATATTTTGATATTATGTCTTTTTGTTTTTTCATTATTAAATTCGAACCAACGGGAGAATTTAATTTTTTTGAAAAAAAAATAGATATAATTTCCATAGTTTCCGCTGCAAAAGTTAATGTTGGTTACTCTTTAAATTAAATTCGAACCAACGGGAGAATTTAATTTTTTGAGAATTGTTGTGAATTATGATATTGTTATTTTCTGACCAACGTTGATAATAACAAGATATAATTTTTTAATTGATGATTTTATGCATTATTTCTATTTACGCTAACGGTGATATAGATTTAATGTATAGATTAAAATTGTATGTCGTATTTTTGACCAACGTTGGAAACAAGGCATATAATTTTGAGTGTTATGTTCTCATTTTTATTTGAATTATTTTTCAGGCGGATACAACTTGATGAGTTGTATCAAAGAAATCCCCACTCTCAAAGGAGATAACTACGGAGAGTGGAAGAAAAAGATAGACTTAGCGTTTATCTTGGCTGAGGTGGACTGGGTCCTCACCACAGCACGTCCCACTGAGCCTGAGGCGCCAGTGAGAAAAGAAAATGAGGATGACACTGCTTGGCAGAAAAGACAGAGGACCATGCTCCTTACGATGTCTTATGACCTTGAGCATAAGAATGGACCACGACCAACAAGAAATGTATGGTCGTGATAAAGAACACGATTGAGCTGCACTGCGGCTCAATCGCAGAATGTGACACCGCTACGAATACCTTGAGAAAATAAAGAGTCGGTTCTTGGCTCTTCAAAGACATATGCTACACACCGATTAAGCGACTTGTGATGAAAAGGTACTGTGGTGGTGGCGGGTATAAGAGAGCGATACTAAGGATGAGCAATTTGGCATCCAAGCTTAAACCAATGGATTTGGCTCTCAAGGATGAGTTCCTTATTCATTTGATTTTTGCTTCCTTGTTTTAAAAGTTTGACACCTTTGTTGTCAACTATAACATGCACCAGAAATGGGACTTAGAAAAGTGCATAGCTATGTGTGTGCAAGAGGAGGAAAGATTTAAATCCTCACATGGTGGTTCTATCAACTATGTGAAGGACAACAAGAAAAAGAACTTCAACAGTAACTTCTCCTCAAAGAACAAGGGAAAAGCTCATGTCCATCAGCCTCAACAAAATAAGTTTGCGAGAGACAAAGATCGTTGTCTTCATCAGAAGAAGACGGACACTACAAGAAGGACTGTCCCGATTACTTAAAGATGATAATGGCAAAGAAAGGTGAGAACATTATTACCTTTATAAATGAATCCCTATATGTACAATATTCGAAATCTACTTGGTGGATTGACTCAGGAGCAACTGTTCATGTTGCTAATTCTTTACAGGGATTCCGTTCGACGAGGACTATGCAAAGAAAAGAAAGATGCGTTAAAGTCGCAAATGGAGTCCAAGCTGAAGTTGAAGCCGTTGGCGATCTTTCATTAGAGCTTCTTGATGGCTTCACTCTTTTACTTAGAGATGTTCTTTATGTTCCTCTTCTGAGAGGAATTTGATTAGTGTTTCATGTTTGGACAATAATGGTTATGATTGTCATTTTGGAAATGGCAAGTGTGAAATAATGTTTAATAAAGAATGTGTTGGTCTTGCCATCTTACAAAATGAGCTTTATTTGTTATCATTATGTGATGATGTGAATGTCGTATGCGATAAAGGGAACGTCGCGTGCGAAAGTGAATGAATCCTCGCTCACTTAATGTAAACAGAAACGAAAGAGAACTCTAGATCGTCGTCGAAATTATGGCAATCGCTGCTTAGGCCATATTTCGAGGGGAGAATAGAAAGACTAGTTAAGAATGACATTCTTCCTCCATTAGAGTTCTCGGACTTAGAACAATGCAGAGAATGCATTAAAGGAAAATATGTAAAGAAAATTAAGAAAGACGCCAAAAGAAGCACAGAGTTCTACAAATTATTCACACGACATTTGTGGTCCTTTTCCTGTGAAAAGTATGGATGGTTATGACTCGTTCATAACATTCACGGATGATTACTCCCGTTATGGATATATTTATCCAATCAAAGAAAGAAATGAAGCCTTGGATAAATTCAAGATATTTAAGGCTGAAGTTGAAAACCAACACGATTTAAAGATTAAGATAGTCCGATCTGACCGTGGGGGTGAGTACTACGGTCGACATACCCCATATGGACAAGTTCCTGGACCTTTTGCAAGGTTTTTACAGGAAAATGGCATAGTAGCCCAGTATTCTACACCGGGCGAACCTCAGCAAAATGGAGTAGCTGAAAGACGCAACCGTACCCTGATGGATATGGTGCGAAGCATGATGAGCTATTCTACACTGCCATTGAGTTTATGGATGGAGGCGTTGAAAACCGCCATTCATATTCTCAACAGAGTGCCTAGTAAGTCGGTGCCCAAAACACCGTACGAGTTGTGGACAGGAAGAGTTCCCTCATTAAACCACTTATGTGTGTGGGGGAGTCTGCTGAGGCTAAAGTATTTAACCCAAACCTTGGGAAGCTTGATCCCAAAGCGATGAAGTTGCCATTTCATTGGCTACCCCGAAAAGTCAAAAGGTTTTCGTTTCTCTTGTCGACATGATATACAAAGTTTGTAGAAACGAGACACGCTGTCTTCTTAGAGGATGAAATGATGAGAGGAAGTATGGTAGCTCGTGAGATTGATCTTGAAGAGAAGCGGGTGTATGCGCCCACTCAGATGATTCAAGAGCCATTCTTCACACTACTCGCTATCGCCGCACCGACAAAGGTGCAAGACAACGTGGTGCCAAGACTGTTATTGTTCCTCCCTGTGGCAACAATGAATGATAATGAGGAACCTGTTCTTCAGATCCTATAGAACCTATTGCCACAGATGAGGGGAGCAACAAAGCAATTTCAAATGAAGATGTACCAAATGAGGAGGCCCCGAGGAGGTCTCAAAGAGTAAGAAGATCGGCTATTTCGATGATTATCGATTTATCATCTGAGAGGAATATCAAATGGAGGATGATCCCACCTCATTTGAAGAAGCCATGAGAAGCGAAAATTCCTCAAAATGGCTTGAAGCCATGGAAGAGGAAATGAGGTCCATGAAGACTAATAAAGTCCGGGACTTGGAAATTATTCCTAAAGGAGCCAAAACAAGAGGGTCAAATGGGTCTACAAGACAAAGCTTGACTCCCAAGGAATGTAGAAAGATACAAAGCGCGACTTGTGGCAAAAGGATTTACATAAAGAGAAGGGATTGATTACAATGAGACCTTTTCTCCGGTCTCATGTAAAGATTCTTCGTAATCATAATGGCATTAGTAGCACATTATGATTTAGAGTTACATCGATGGATGTAAAGACGGCATTTCTTAATGGGGATTTGGAGGAAAATGTTTACATGGCACAACCGAAAGGTTTTATCATGGAAGGAAATGAAAGAATGGGATGCCGCCTAAAGAAATCGATTTATGGGTTAAAGCAAGCTTCAAGACAAGGGTACTTGAAGTTTGACAAGACAATAAGAAAATTTGGTTTTAAAGAGAATATAGAGGACAAGCGTGTTTATGCAAAGTTTAAAGATGGGAAGTTTATCTTCCTAATCTCGTATGTGGATGATATCCTCTTGGCTAGTAGTGATGTCACTGCCATCGAGACAAAGAAGTTTTGTCCTCAAACTTTGATATGAAAGATCTTGGTGAAGCTTCGTTCGTTCTAGGGATCGAAATTCACGGGATAGAAACAAAGGGATATTGGGACTATCACAAAAGACATACATAGAGAAAGTCTTAAAGAAATTTGGGATGCATAAATGTAGTCCTTCACCGCACCTATAGTCAAGGGCGACAGATATGGGGTTTTCAATGCCCCAGAACCAAGATGAGATCGATCAAATGAAAGCGGTTCCATATGCTTCAAATTGTTTAAGCTTACAAGATGCTCAAGTGTGCACACATACGACTTAGCATTTGTTACCGGGTTACTTGGCGATTCCGAGCAATCTCGAATAGAACATTGGAAATTGATAAAGAAAGTCTTGCGTTATTTGCAAGGAACAAAAGGCCTCATGATGACATACAGAAGATCAGATTTACTCCATATAGTGGGGTATACAGATTCTGATTTTGCGGGAGATGATAGAAAGTCTACATCCGGATATGTGTTCACTCTCGCAGGAGGAGCTATATCGTGGAAAAGCTCAAAGCAAACCGTCACTACATCGTCCACAATGTATGCCGAGTTTGTAGCATGTTATGAGGCTACGGGGCAGGTGAACTGGCTAAAGAAGTTCATACCCGGTTTAAAAGTGGTTGACGACATCAATAGACCACTTAAGTTGTACTGCGATAATGAACCCGCAGTAATGTATGCCCACAACAATAAGTCAAGTGGTGCTGCCAAACACATTGACATAAAGTACTATGTTGTGAAAGATAAAGTTCGGGATCAAATTATAAGTCTTGAGCATATAAGTACCGCAAAGATGTTAGCAGATCCGCTTACTAAAGGCTTACCACCCAACGTGTTCAGAGAACATGTAGCCGGCATGGGTTTAAGGGAAAGCCTATGATTCCTGAACTAAAAGATGGCCCAAAAGATTAAAGTAACTATTTCAGAACAGAGAGGTGTATTGTAGCTGTTAAATCTATCGGCAATTGACCGTGACGATGAGACGTGTTCTATGCACTAATCTGTGATGGAATGAGTAAAGTCAAAAGTAATTAAAGTTAAAGCATAGAGGAGATCAAGGGGAGAATGTTGATTGATCTCTCCCCAATTAGCCCAACGGCTAATCGGGCCTTGATCCGCATACGATCGGGGTGCCCAGCCCATCTATTGGTGGTGGGCCTCGTCATGTCACAATAATATATAAAGGGTAGGGGCGGCGGCTCCAAGTCGAGGTTGGCCTCGAGCCGTACATCCCCACCGACACACAAACCCTAGACCGATCTAGAGGGCGCAGATCGTGACGGAAGCTCCGCCGCCGTCCCTGTCGCCGGATCTTCACCGACCGTCACCGACTTCACTGACGAATGGCCGGCTCCTCCTCCAATGCGTCGGACGGTCAGTATGCTAACTAACAGTGTACATTTAGTTTCTCTTCCCATTGTATTGTACAAGTGGCATCCATTTGGATGCAGAGTGTTATACTTCCTGTGTGCCGACGTGCCATAGATTTGTATTTTGCTGTTTGCAGTTGCACCGTTTGAGCGCACGCTGCGCACCCGGCTTGCAAGTTCTTCAGCGTCTGGCATTAAGTTACAACATCGTATATAGTAGCAGAAATGCAAAGGAATTTCTGTAGAAAATAGACATGCCAGTTTTGTAGGTGCTCTATGCAAATAACTACGCCTGTGAACTGACATTTTTGGTTTAACCGAGCTCTGTAGTTCACTGCTGATTTCTAAACGCGTAGAGCCCTGAACGCGATGTTTTGCTGATGAACAGGAACTGAGCAACTGACTTCGTGATGCCTGTCTAAAAAAGGGAAAAAGAAAAGAAAGAAAGGAAAAGTAAAAACTCTGTTTCCAACCTAGCTCAGTCGTTATGTTACGAGGTCGAAGTCAACCTCATGCCACATGTATTATCAATTCTGGAAAGATGATTGGATCCAAGATGGAGATTAAACCGAGTAGATGGAATTTTAGTTCTACTTCACGGCGCGGTAGTCGCTGCTGATCACAGGCCTCACCAATGAGTTGAGGATGGACTGCGACGTCGACTGTTGTTTGCTAGCTGTAGTACTGAAGTTCTTCAGATAGCTGAATATATACACTCTCCTCATCTGAAACACTGAAGTTTTGTAGCACCCGTGAGGACATTTTCATGAATCTTAGAACAATGCAACGGTGAAAAAAATGTATGTGATCAATAGTTTCGACGAAACAGTACTTGGTGCTTAGAAAGAACCATGTAAAATTTAGTTAGCATGCACTATTAACTTAGTAGTCAATGCAGAGATTCCCCGTCTGTGCTTCTTAAACAACTAAATTATCTAAAGCAGTTCGCGCTGCGGACGTACCTTTTCAGAAATAAACAACCTACAGCATCTTCCAAGTCTGAATCGTGATTTGAATATTTGATTCCATTTCTATGAATGGATCTCAAAAGACTTGAATTATGGGGTACACGTCCTGACGTCCCTCGGCCTTGAGTTCCTGATTTGTCTCCGATGATAATGTTGGTACGGTACATGGAGTTGTCGACCTCCACATAGTCACGAAGCATAAGCGTAGCTTCCAGATAGAAATACTACTCACTTAAAGCAAGTCTAGCTAACTTGTCATCGTGATTGCGCGGTTGCACACTATAATGTATATAGATGTTTTCATTACACAACTTAACAGTTATAACTGAAAAATATAGCTGTTTTCATTATTCAACTCTAATATCCGTACTGGATACATTTACAATCTGAACCCATCAAATAATAGGTTTATATCTTTCTCCTTTTCCTTTTCCTTCTCCTATCTCTCCGGTTAATGATGCCGGGCTGTAATTCTGCCCGGTCATTTCCCTGGATTTATCTGAGTGCATTGTGATCTTTAACTTTCTCTCTTTAATGCAAGAGACAATTAAGAATTTGTCACCCAATAGGACGTTGTTCTACGCTTTGTCGTTATGTAGAATGTAATTCGTTATTTTATATTTCTTAGATATTTAAATCAATCTTTTGCTATTTGCACTTTTTTATCCCCTTTTTGATATTTCTTAGCCCAATTATGGCCACGTAAAGTTACTGAAATGCCCCCGGGTCAAATGACCGAGCACGACCGGGTTCGGTGGCACCTTAACCAGTCAGACTCGGTCGGCCATCCCAGTGCCCCCGCAAACCCTAGCTCCACTCGCACTCAACACCGCAGCCCTAGCTAGCACCTGGCGGCAACTGGGTTCGGAAGACGACGACCATGTCTCAAGGTCCTCGTCCGTGCGAGCAAGCAACGGCACGGACCCGAAGCATAGACCGACGGGTCTACCCCTAATTCTCTGCCCCGTATGCGAGGAAGACCAGGTCATTGAGTGTCTCGAATACGAAGGCGAATCCACACAAGCGTTTCTTCAAGTGTCCGAGGAATGAGCCTAATGTAAGTAAATTTCACTTGCATCTTGTTGAGCCTAATTAGTTTCATAGTTGGCAAACAAATTTGCACAACTCAATATTGCCATTTGAGACAAATCAATGATTTTTTCCCTCAATTTACAGAACAGTTATAGTTTGGCAGGAACATGATCAGGTCCTCATTTCTACGTATAATGCTCCGTTCAGTAGCACACTGACAATTGACAAAACATTTAACTCATCTACTGCTAATGATCAACCAGCCAGCATCTGGAACAGCAGTTCGCTCCACAAGTCTACCGGCCCCGGCAAGCACCAGTGCAGGCAGTCCACCACGAAGCTGCCCTCCACGCTCCCGCCCGGCGGGTGGCCGTACCGGCTCGGGTGCCCGTCCGGCCGCATGTTCATTGCCTCGGTGATGTCCAGCAGCAAGAACTCCGCGCCGTTCCTCCTCACCGCCGCCGCCTCTGTCTCCCTGAGCGCCTCAACCTGCAGCCGAAGCGAATCAAGTCGCATTTAGTTGTCACGTTCCACATTGAACGAAATCTTGGCACGTAGGGGTCTTGAGGTTTCTACCTGCGCGCTGCGGTACTCGGTCTCAACGGCGCCCAAGGTGCTCTCGCTGCGCTGGAACGGGCGCGTGCGGACGCAGTCGCCGCCGGTGTTCCACTCCCCGTTCTCGAAGTGTGCGGGTGTCACCGTCCGGAGGACTGCCTGGCCGCGGAACCCCTCGCTCGCGGCGATGGCGCCGAGCGCCGTGCGGAACGCCGCGTGCAGGGCGTGGTGCACGGCTAGCTCGGTCACATTGCGGACGTCGCCGCTGGCGGCGCTGTTGCGCGCCATGACGCGCCCGCCCTCGTAGTACACTGACGGGCGGAGGAACCAGTTGGTCCCCGACAGGACGATGTAGTCAAAGTCGGCGACGTGCGCCGCCCACCGGTCGTCGGCCTTGTCGAGGTGGAGGTCCCACATGCCGAGCGTCGCATTCGACAGATTGGCCTTGACCAGGAAGGGCGACCAGAAGAGGGAGGCGGTGAAGCCGTGGCTGCCATAGCGGTAGTCTCGCCGGACAGCCCTCCCCGACACGTCGATCTCCGGCGCCGTGTCGACCTCCACCGGCTGCGCCACCTGCAACAAACGCACAGCCAACGGGCCAAGGCCGATTGCATCAGTAATAGAGAAGCAACAACTCAAGAATTGAATAAGCGATACATCCATGTAAACGTACGTACCTTGGACAAGAGGCACAGCAAAGACTTGAAGTGGTTCCTGGCGAGGGAGTCCCCGACGAACGCCATGGACTTGCCCCTCATGGCCTCCAAGAACCGCGCCGCGTCGAAGCGGGGGAGCTCACACCCGTCCGGCCTCCACCTCCAGCGCACGAACTCGAGGCTCGGCTTGCCGAATCCCATGCAGTTCTGGTGGTCGTCGATGAACGGGCAAGTCAGGTTCGTGTAGTAAGGCGGCTCGGCATCCGGCACCCACTCGCCCCGCGTAACGTCACAGGCCCTGGCGGTGGCCGGAGACGACGGCGAAGAGGAGGAGGAAGCGTCTATGTACGGGTAACGATCAGAGAAGGACAAGTCGTAGAGTGAGACAAGCCCAAGGACTAGGAGGAGGGCGATCGGCGCGGCAATGGCAGCCGAGCACTTCGGAGAAGACGGATTGCTCTTGTGGGACTTCATGAGGAATTAACGCGAGGGGATGCTAATCAGGATGCTTAGGAGGTAGGACATGGAAGAAGAAAAATGCATATGCAGGGTGCAGAAGTAAAGCTTACTCTTTGTTTTAGCTTTAGTGGTGGTGGTGGAGGTCAAAGTGTGCATTGCACGACTACTTAAGCCATGCATTAAAATTAAAAATTGCTCACAAAAACCCTACCGCCGCAGGCCACGGTACGATTGGCGTGGTTTAAGACTTTTAAAAGTGTTTTGCTCCATGTTACGGTGTCCATTTTAGCATCCCATGTCATCTTCTGATGGTTTAGCATCATATCATGTTTTTTATGCACGTCCTGATTCAAGCTAGTCAAATTCAGTTTGTTGTACATACAACGTGCGAATCCGTGTCCCGACAGTCCAAATTGCATGCCCAATAGGATCAGTGCAAAACGAGGTGCCCCTACCGTTATTTGTTTCAGACCAGATAAAAGAACAAATCCAACGTGCAACGATCAAAGGTAAGAACAATAGAAATCTAGATGGCAAATGATGGGAAAGTTCAGGAGACTCCTGAATGAAATTGGATTTGTTCCAGTCTTTCAGATCAGACCATTGCCATTTGCTGCTGTCTTGTAGTAGCGCCGACTTCCTGGCTGGCATCAAGGTTGCTGAGCTTTGCAAATCACTGGGCAAAACTAGAGGACTTGCGGTTCAAGTTCGTATTGTTAGATGTATATTATGGCATGTGTATTTGTCCCATTGCATAAGGGGCTACCTGTATATATGTCACACATGTATATATATATATATATTGGTCCATTGACCTCATGATGAATACAAACGTTATTCATAACATGGTATCAAAGCGTATTTAGGTTTTTAAGCCGCCGCTGGTTCCTTCCTCCAGCCGTCGCTGTCACCTGGGCATTCTTCTCCACTACACTCGCTGTCGACTCTCCTCGTCGACTACCTCCTGTCGCTGCCACCTCTCCAATCGCCGATCTAGATTTCCGCAGGATCTCGTCGTGCGCCGGTCGAAGCCGCGACCGACTCCTTGCACTACCATCGGATCCTTGAAGACCGCCGCCTCTTGCCGCTCGGCCCCTCCATCCCGGACTCGGGCAACCGTCGCCGCCGCCGCCTCCAGAGAGCCACTACTCCGGTGTTGTCCAGTCCTTCGCAGGGCCGTTGCCGCCTCGGGCCTTTCAGATCTCCACCCGGCGTCGGCGCTGTCTAATCTGTCGAGCTGTCCCCTTAGGTAGTCGGCCGCTCCTTCACACGAGGCCGCTGCCGCCACTTTCGCTTGTGCCCACCAGAGAACCACTCGTCGCCGGAGCCACGCGTCGCCTTCGTCGCTCTCACCGCCGGTGCGCCGCTGCTGCCTCTAGAGCAGCAGCAAGGGGGAACCCTAGTTCCCCTGTGCGCTCTTTTGGTTTGCAGGCCGAGCGACAAGCTTCAACCGTTTTAACCGAGCCGACCCGGTAAGAAGCCGGCCCAAAAAAATCAGTATGTCATTCTAACCGCCGCGTCGTCCAGCGCCGCCTGTTAGACTTCATTGTCTTGCCTGCTGAGCCTGTGCCCCCGAAGACTACTTCCGAACACGCTCGTTATGAGGCTTCTGATGCTTTTGAGGATGCTATGGAGACTTTTCAGATTCAGTATGCTCCCTACAAGACATGGATTGATGAGGATGCCCGTGCCACTGCTATTCTGGTTGCTAGCATAGAGGTGCAATTCACTAGGGATGTGGTTGGTTTGGCTTCCGCACAGTTGATGTGGACACATCTGCGCAACCGCTACGAGCCATCTGGTGATTCTTTGTATCTTTCTATTGTGCATTAGGAGCAGTCACTGCAGTAGAGAGATATCACTGTGGACGAGTTCTATGCCTAATTGTCTACGGTATGGCGTCAGATTGACTCTTTGGGACCAGATGTTTGCCGCATGTGTCGATCTTTGTCGGCGTCGAGTCTCACAGGAGCTTCGTCAGATCACGATTTCTTGACCCGTCTCCGGGCAGAGTATGAGTAGACTCATGCTCAGTTGCTGGCGTGCTACCATCGTGTGACTCTGTTGGAGACCCTTGCATCTGTTTGTGCTGAGGAGATTCGTCTTCGTACTACAGGTCTGCTGTCGTCACCATCACTTTCTTCAATTCTGACAGTTTCTACACCCGCTACGTCTCCAGCTACTCCTTCACCAATGGTGCCTTCACCAGTGACAGCTGCTATTGGTAGGGGACTACAGTGCACTTACTACAACAAGGATGGATATGTACAACAGACCTGCTACAAGAAGAAGAAGGATTTACGTCGTGGTGGCCGCCCTCCACAGGGAACTGGTGGTTCCTCCTCTCAGAGGAGCTGTGGTGCTTCTGATTTTTAGGAGTTTCTCACATTGCTGCGTCGCATGGCTGCTCTTGCACCGTCCGATTCTATTGGTTCTGCTGCACAGTCTTCTAGTAAGAGACCACCATCTACTTCTTCCTCAGGTATATCACCTTGGATTCTTGACTCTGGTGCTTCCTTTCATATGACATATGATTCCACCAGTCTCACTTCTATTCGTCCTTTAGCTGCTCCTATAAATGTTTAGACAGCAGATGGTACCTCTCTTTCTGTAGCAGGACGAGACACTCTTTCGAATTCCTCTTTTCGTATTCATGTTGTTTCTCATGTTCCCAAACTAACCATACAGCTCATACCTACTGGTCAGCTCACTGATCATGGTTGTCGTGTTATTCTTGATTCTGATTCTTGTTGTGTTTAGGATCGACACACGGGGACTCTGATTGGTACTAGCCCTCACCGCCGTGACTCATAGCATTTCTCGGAGCTTGACTGACTTCATCTTCCTTCTGTTGCCCCTACCCATCTTGTCGCCTCCACCGTCGCTACCGCTTCTGCTGCATCCTCCATTGCGTTATTTGCTCAGTTGCATCATCGTTTGGGACATCTTTGCGGGTCGCGTTTATCTTCTTTACTTCGTCGCGGTCTTTTAGGGTCTATGTCTGGTGATACTTCTCTAAATTGTCAGGGTTGTAAGCTTGGTAAATAACTTCAACTTCTCTATCCTTCCAGTGAATCAGTGTCACAGTGTCCTTTTGATCTTGTTCATTCTGATGTATAGGGTCCGGCTCCTTTCATTTCGAAAGGAGGTCATCGTTATTATATAATTTTTATTGATGACTTTTCTCGACACACATGGGTATACTTTATGTCATCTCGTAGTGAGGTTCTCTCCATGTACAAGACTTTTGCTACCATGATCTGTACTCAGTTTGACTCTCTTATTCGTGTTTTTCATGCTGATTCTGCTGGGGAATACTTGTCAAGAGTCCTTCGTGGTTTTTTTGCTGAGTAGGGCACTCTCTCTCAGTTTTCTTGCCCTGGTTTTTATGCCCAGAACAGTGTGGCTAAACAGAAGCATCGTCATCTTCTTGAGACCGCTCGTGCTCTTATACTTGTTTCTTCTGTCCCACCACACTTCTGGGCTGAGGCTGTTTTTACCCTCACTTTCCTGATTAATATTCAGCCTTCTTCCGCTCTTCAGGGTGGGATCCCGTTGAGCATCTCTGTGGCAAGACTCCTAATTATTCTAGTCTTCGCCTTTTTGGGTGTGTGTGTGTGCGTGCTATATTCTTCTTGCACCTCGTGAGCGCACCAAGCTGACCGCTCAGTCCGTAGAGTGCGTTTTTCTGGGCTATAGCGCTAAGCATAAAGGATATCGTTGTTGGAATCCTGTTGGGCGATGGATGCGGGTTTCTCGGGATATCATTTTTTATGAGTCCCGCCCTTTCTACCATCGTCTTTCTCCTTCCACCACTCCGGCATCTCTTGTCGAGCCACTTTCTTTCCTGACTTTTTCTGCCACCCCCATCGTCACCACGCCTCTAGCACAGTCTTTGGCCTCTTCGGTGCCTCCTTCACCGTCTCCTTCGCCACAACCACCCTCACCAGAGGCTCCTCCTAGCCTTAGTCCTTCTTACCCTCTCTACTACACTCGTCGTCCGCGAGTTGAGGATTCTTCTGATGCACCATCTTCTTCGGCCTCTCCTCGATATGCTCTTCGTGATCGCTAGTCTATTTGGCCCTCTGCGCGCTTTTGTTTAGTGGCTCTTGTCTAACCGACTTCTTATCGTGATACTGTTGTTCATCAGGAGTGGCAACATGTGATGGCAGAGGAGATTGCTACCCTTGAACGTACTGGCATGTGGGATCTCGTCCCTCTTCCCGCGCGTGTTACTCCTATCACGTGCAAGTGTGTCTACAAGGTTAAGACCCGCTCTGATGGTTCTCATGAGCACTACAAGGCTTATCTCGTGGCCCATGGTTTTCAGAGGAGTATGGTCATGATTATGATGATACATTTGCTCATGTGGCTCACATGATCACTGTTCGCACTCTTCTTGCTATAGCGCCTGTTCGGGTATGGTCCATCTCTCAGCTTGATGTCAAGAATGCCTTTCTCAGTGGTGAGCTACGTGAAGAGGTTTATATGCAGCCACCACCGGGGTATTTTGTTTCTAAGGGTATGATTTGTCGCCTTCGCCGATCTCTTTACGGCCTTAAGCAAGCTCCTCGTGCCTGGTTTGATCATTTCTCTTCTGTTGTCACTGCATCTGATTTCTCTGTTAGTGCTCATAATCCTGCTATCTTTATTCACACTTCGCCTCGTGGTCGGACGCTTCTCCTTTTATATGTTGATTGTATGATCATTATTGGAGATGATTCTCAGTACATCACTTTTGTGAAGGAGCGTCTTAATGAGCAGTTTCTCATGTCTGATCTGGATCCTCTTCGCTACTTTCTTAGGGGTTGAGGTTATTTCTACACTTGAGAGCTTCTATCTGTCCCAAGAAAAGTATATTCAGGATCTTCTTGATCGTGCTTCTCTTACTGATCAGCACACTGCTGAGACTCCTATGGAGCTTAATGTTCATCTTCGGCCCACTGATGGTGAGCCTCTTGCTGATTCTACTCGCTATCGTTACCTTGTTGGGAGTCGTTTATCTAGATGCCACTCGTCCTGACATTTCATACCATGTGCATATCTTGAGTTAGTTTGCTTCTACTCCCACTCAGATCCATTATAGTCATCTTCTTTGTGTTCTACGATATTTTCGTGGAACCATCACTCGTCGTCTGTTTTTCCCTCGCTCCAGCTCTTTACAACTCCAGACATATTCTGATGCCACCTGGGCTAGTGATCACTCTGATCGCCGGTCTCTCTCTGCTTATTATGTTTTTCTTAGTGGTTTTCTCATTGCTTGGAAAACTAAGAAGCATACAATAGTTTCTAGTTCGAGTGGCAGAGTTGCGAGCTATAGCTTTGTTGACTGCTGATGTTACTTGGCTATGGTGGTTACTTGAGGATTTTGGTGTTTCAGTTTCAGCACCCACTCCTCTTTTACCTAACAGTACAGGGGCTATTAGCATTGCTACAAATCCGGCGAAGCATGAGCTTATTAAGCATATTGGTGTTGATGCTTTCTACATGCGGACACAGGTACAGTCAGGCTGTTGCTCTTCAGTATGTGTCTTCAGAACTTCAGTTGACAGACTTCTTCACAAAGGCGCAGACCAGAGCCCAGCACAACTTCTGTCTCTCCAAACTTTATGCTGTTCATCCACCATGAGTTTGATGAGGGTGTGTTAGATGTATATTATGACTTGTGTATTTTTCCCATTGTATAAAGAGTTGCCTGTATATATGTCACACCTATACCTGTATATATATTAGCTCATTAGCCTTATGATGAATACAATCGCTATTCATAACACACATAACCAGGCCATAAACTTGTGAACAGAGCTTCTGAACTTCAAGGAACCGACAGCGTAGTCCAAACAGGGGCAGCAAACTTTTTTTTCAACTCAAGTGGAAACGAATGATGGATTGGAAGAAAACTTTTTTTTCAACTCAAGGGGCAGCAAACTTTTTTTTCAGTCTGATGGGTAGCTGGCCTAAACCTTGGAAAGCCCAATGGGTCATGCCAAGATGTGTTCTTCTTGGTCAGCCTGCTGCCTGAGTCTGTTTGAAATTACCAGTTACAATCACATGATCAAAGCCTATCTGAAGAGATCTACCAAACAAGAGCCGATTTTTTTTTTCACAATAATCCATATTTTATTATTAATTACAACATTGTACCTGCGATAATATTTTTTACAGAAATATACTCCTGTCGTCGAACCGTTGGGCGACTGGACCCAATAGCTCAACGGTTGAGCGACTAGGACACTTGTCGCTTAACGGTTGGTCCTAGTGTGCAGCTCACTCATCTAGCTGGGTATGCATTATACTCGTTGGGCGACAAGTGTCTCAGTCGCTCAACCGTTGAGCTACTGGGTCCAGTCACCCGACGGTTCGGCGATAGGAGTATATTTCTGTAAAAAATATTATCGTAAGTATAATATTGTAATTAATAATAAAAATGGATTATTTGAAGAAAAAAAAATCTCAACTGAACCATGCCATCGACTTCACTACTACATAACCTTCATAGTGCAATACCGTGCCGAACAAATTTTACACCAGCTCTGTACTGTACCTGAAAGAGAGAAAAGGAACAGACACGAACACAAAACTTCTCTGAGTTCTGAAACCAACCAACCGCCCGTGAACGAACGATCAGTACCGGCCGTAGCCACCGCGGCGGCGGTCGTTGTTGCGCATGGCACAGCAGCCGAGGGAGTAGGCTAAGATGAGGAGCGCGAGCACGGCGACGTTGAGTGCGGCCACGGCCTTCCAGTTGTTCTTGGCGGTGGCCAGCACGCCGGCCTTGCACGCGTTGCACCGGAAGCACAGCACCCTCTGGTCGTTGCTCCACGCCCGGCAGTCCACGTCTGCCGTGTCCAGGCCCGCCGCGGGGGCCACCCAGAACGTCGCGTTCACGGGCTGGTACCCGCAGTACGCCGGCGGCTTGCAGCAACCGGACTGCACGATTGTTTCAGAGGAGACGCTGTTGTAAATATATTTGATACCACAAACTTGGTGCTTATATATACTTTCAGTCATTCAGTGAGTACCGAGTATAATTCTCTTCAAATGAACAGCAGCCTTATGAAAGCATGCATCTGCAAATCTAGTGTCGAATTTTTTCACAATGTGTTGCAACTTGCAAATTTGTTGATGCATTCAGTGGGCAGTGAACAATGTATGATTCTAGTCTCTACTCTCGAGATGTACTAGTGGAAGAGGTCCAAGAGGAGATTTAATTTGATTGTAAATGATGCATGCATGCATATCATATGGATACAGGCAATTTACATCCTTATTTAACAGCTAGTAATAAATCAAGGAATAGATTACTCACGCGACATTCAATCTCCATTAAAAAGGGGCATTGATCACTTCACTTCAAATGAAAAAGAGTGAAACAAATATTCATGTGAACGATTTTAACAACAGTATCTGACGAGTGGGCCTACGCATGATGAATGCCATGCAACCGACCGATCCATGCGTACCTGGACGAGCGGCAGATGCAGCCGGTAGAACTCGCCGGCGTTGATCCCAGCGGCGACGCCTCCGATCCGGCCGCCGCACACGCCCGCGTCGGCCATGCAGCTCTCGATCCGCCGCCACGTCTCGTAGTCCCTGATCCTGTCCTGCAGCCAGTCCGAGTAGTCCCCGATCCGGTACTCCCCGTAGCCGCGCCCGGACACGGCGGTGGCGGCGCCCTTGTTTGTGACGGCGAACGTGAAGGCGGTGAAGAGGAACGTGCCGACGACGGCCAGGAACATGACGGACACGTAGGCCCAGAGGAGCGGCGCGGCGCGGCAGCACGCGCCGGCGATCGCCATGAGGGAGAGCAGGAGGAGCGCGCCGCCCAGCGCGACGGCGGGCAACCGCACCAGGCGCTGGCACTCGGTGGCCGGGTGCGCGAGGAGGTAGGCGCCCGCGCTGATGAGCGGGACGGAGGCGAGCAGGGCGACGGCGTTCAGGGCGCCCAGGACGCCATTGGAGAGCCTCACCATCGTTGATGCCCACGTACCTAGGTTCTTTCTCCTACGCGTGTGTTTCCTTCCTACGTTAACAAATGGCTGCGTTTGCCTCTATCTGCACGCGCGTGTACCTAAGGTTAACAATTTATGAGGTTTTTGTTTGGAATGGAGATTTGCCGCTCTTGTTCGTTTCTTCCTGTCTCTGGTTTTGTATCAGGAATGGAATGGGAACTTGGCAGAGTAGAGAGAGTTCACAGTCGTCTGTCTGGCCGTCTGGGGGATCCCTGCATGAATTTGCAGTTGTTTTTGCGCGTGCGTGACATTGCGGCTTGGCAGTTTGGGGCTCAAGGCGAGAGATCCAGAGGCGCGATTCGGGACTCTGGCCTTAAAGTGCGGGAGATTCGTTAGTTGCTCGATCGCTCGGAGGCTCCGATAGTTTCTGCAAATATCTTTGGTGCACTCGGCTGGACCGAGCGAGCAGAGGCACGACAATTTTTGACCGGAAGGCGGCCTGAACTGTAGGGATCGCTCGTGCCGAGCAATCAAATCCCGAACCCAAACGCCCGCCGGATCGCAGTCGCCTCGTGGACTCAGCAAACATGTACAACCTAGGGTGTATTTAGTTGTCTGCATGTTCTCAGTTTGATCCGTATGTGCCATGTAAGCTGAATCTAATCAGACTGAGTGGATACAATAATGAGTTATTTAGTTGTTTGTTTTTGTTAAGCCAGACTGTCCTAAAATGTAAAATGTTGTTTGGTTACTTGTATCTGACGCGGGAGAAGGTGAACGAACTTACGAGCGCTGACCAGTCTGCATACACTCAACCTGACCGAGGAGGGAAGCTCAAATCGAGCGTTTCCCTTAGGCCTGACCCGAGAGGGAATCTTGCATCCACTCAGCCAAACAACCAAACACTCAAAAACTCGTATCTACTCATGCAAGCCATACCCATACAAACAACCAAACACACCCTTAAATGAGGCACGACACAGCATAAAACGAAATGCACCAGACGGCATGATTTAACCAAATACATTGGCACTGCAAATGCAGGCCATGGTATACAGCTGAGATTGATCCAGTTAAAGAGTACGCATCCTAAATAATGTCCAACAGAGCAATATTTTCTCCCAAAAAAGGAATGCCGCGTATGACCAACAGCAACCAGCCTTTCGACGCCAATGGCTGCTCTTGAATAATGTGGTATGACCGTACGAGCACTGCATCTCCGTGGAGGGAACCCCTTGAAAAATCGAGCAGCATTAGTAAGGCTTGAATTTTCTTTGAGCCCGAAGCTGCTGTATCTTTTTCTTGTCCTGCTCAAATTTGCTCTGCAGCATCGCGAGTTCTGCGCAAGAAACACAGAGCTCAAAGTTAGCTCCAAGCAGTTTCTGCAGCCTATCAAGTTGCACAAAAGACACCGCGTGGCAAAATATAACAGAAAAGTAAAAAAAAAATCTCATTTGCAGCTACATGTCTCATATAATCATATTTTCTAGAGCTAATTCATGCTTATGAAACTATGGTGGAATGACCAACTTGACATAAAAAAAAGAAGCATTTCTTTGCAATTGCTGAACCAAACAATCTCAGTCAAGAAAATAACTTCTGGCATATATGGGTTCACTTTGACTGAACATAAACAAAGTTAATAAAAAAAAAATTGACTGCCGACATGTAATTCCAACGAAGCGGCAAATGCCAAATGGTGAACTTTCTTTCTTTCTTTTTTAAAGTCAAATGTACCCAGAGCGGACAACACCAAGCTGTTGCCCAGACTGGCATAGCAAATACCTGAACAGATTAATTGATCATGGGCTGTTGAACCGGACAACAATATAAGTCCCCGCTGTCCATACTGTGCCTAAAACTATTTAGTGTTGACTGTTGAACATAATATAGGTTTTATTCTATCATATGTGTACAGAGCACTGATAAAACTGCATGAAAGAAGGAAACCTGTCAAAAAATGTTGACACATACCATTGATGTGAGCTTCTCGTTTCTGAAATCTGTAGAAGTTTAGATCAACTTCCTTTGGTTTCTTTTTAGCCATTTTCTCTTGCATTGCAGCCAGAGATACAGAGCCAACAGCTGTTCCAGTTTCAGTGTCTGTGGTCTTTTTCCTACCCTTATGATGCACCACAACCGTCCATCCTTCTTCCGCAGCTCGTGCCTCTCTTTCTTTCCTCTCCTGAATTAATCAAACAGGTGTCAGGACTCAACAACAAATGAAATGAAGTTTTTTGGGTAAAAGAGTCCAGGTTTGCTATATCATAAACCCAAACATGCAGAAGCAGTCTTATGCTCTCTCAAAAAATAAAAAGCAGATGTATACACACACTATCAGTATGGTTGCAACACATTCACTGAGGGAATACTCGACAAAACTTGTCTTAACTTGCACAACACTGGTTTGGGTAATGTGTTGAACCAAATACTCTTAATTCTTGTTCGGAGAAGAAACTTGTTATAAAGCACTAGATGTGTCTTTTGATTCTTGAAAGAATGGAAGATACTCACTTGCTCTTGCTGTTCCTCATGAGCAGTTATAAACTCGTCTATTCTTTGCTGCAAAACTTTCTGACCTGGTCTCTTTTGTTTGTACTCCAAGATCCATTCTGTCAATACATCACAGATCAGTTTTGGACTTTGGTGCATCAAGTTGCAACAGAAAAAGAAAAAGAAAATACTGTGGCACTTATTGGAGCAGAACATAACTAAACAAAAGCACTGCAAGTCTGCAACACACATGGCTGGATGTTAGAATTGATTTCATTGCAGGAACCAATAATCTGTACATATCCTACATAGTCTTTCTATTAAGTTATTGAAATAAATTCGCTGAGGGTAAATCTTGGATATAGTGCACTGATTTTTGCCTTTTGATTGTGAACAATGTCTTTTTTCATCAAACAAACACCATGAATTAAATCAGGAATTAAATCAGTACGAGATTAATAAAAATCGTATCTCAGGGATCAAAACTCAAAAGTGAAGTCATTACTTTTCATTCCTCTGGAACAGTCTTCGTCAACAGATGGAATCTCAACAACGTTTGCAGTATCAACCTCAACACGCCTCTCCAACTTGTTCTCTTTGCTTGATGCATGCTTATCTTTCTTGTAGTTTTTTTCTGATTTCTTTACTTTCTCTGCAGCCAATGAAAGGAATGTGTGTCAACAATATGCACCATATTTAGCTGATATTTCAAAATAGCTTTTATTACGAGTTAAGTATAATGCCCCTACTGGTCTTATCCTTCTTTCCCCTCTTTACTTCTTCAGGCACCCCAATATCCATAACTTCACTCTGTGCTGCGAGTTGGTTGGCATCAGCTGTATAAAATAGATCCACACCAATTGTTTAACTAAAGGAAAATGAAAAAAAAATACTAGAATGAAAAAATTAGGACAAGAGGAAAAAAAAAACAAGATATAGGATATCATCTGGCTTATTGGCTTCTTGCATGAAATAACTACTTAGATACCATTTGTTAACAAGAATGTGAAAATGGTCAACATGCATCCACGTGGAAAGGAAAATAATTCAGCACCCAATCATGGTGATTGTAAAGCAAACAAGATATATTACCTTTTAGAGTTTCTTCATATTGATTTCCATGAAGGATTTCTTCTACATCACTAGGCTCAACAGAGCTCTTCCCTTCCTTTAGCTTCTTATTCTTGTTCTTCATCTTAGGCGTATGCCGCGTACCTGCCTCATTACTGTCGGACAGACTTTGCTGTATCTTGACAGAATTGCTGCCTTCCAATAGCTTCTTTTTGTTCTTCTTCTTCAACTTAGGTGTTGTCTCATCCTTATTCTCTGACAAGAGTTCCATCACATCATCAGCCTTAGTACGACTGTTCTTTACTTTGACATACTTATTTTTCTTCTTCTGCTTCATCAATGCAATTTTCTTGCTCCGTGACAATCCTTTATCTAGCAGTCAAAATGAAGAGGTTAAACATTGTCTGAGTAGCCATAACTCCAATTTCATGGTAAATCAACAACCATATATAGGTCCTAATGAACAACTTAAAGAACCAGAAGTAAAGAAACCAATGAGTGCCCAGAGCATGAGATGGTTGGCATGCTACTTGTTTCGGCAAACAAGATGCTCATGAATATCATAAAAGTAGCAGCAAAGAAACCGTTAATCAGATAATGCATCAGATCGATCATGCAGCAATGAGATCCCTCCTGACTTAATGAATCGCTACTGGTGTAAATTCGAACAGACAATATTTTTCGTTTCCAAAATCAGTACCCACTCTGATTAGTTGATTTACTGATACTATTACTAACCCAATCTGTACCACTGCTTCCACCTTTGTAAGATCAAGGTGACATTTCTAAGATCGTAGACTACTGTTCTAGGCTTAAACACTGATTCTGAAACACAACCCAAAAAGAAATAGGAGGAAATAACAAGAAAAAGTCACTAGTAATACCTTCCACAATACCATGTTCGGCAGCGCGCTCACTCTCGACAGCACCATCCAAACCTCTATCGTTCTTCCTCTTCAGCTGCTTCCTCTTCACTCCAAGCGCCGATTTCTTATCCACCTTCGCTTCCCGTGAAGCCTTCTTGTCTACAAAAGAGCAAGCTTTTACATTCGCCTCCCAATTCGAATCAATCCAATCAAGAAGCTACAGGACGCAGAAAGGCGAGAAGGCCGCACCTTTCGATTTGCCCATGCAAACAAATCAGCAACCAAGAGCACACGAGGAAGGCCGCGAAGAGAGCGGCGGAAGAAAACTCGCGGCCGTTGAGCAGCCGCGGGCAGTGGCGCCGCCGGCGAGGGGTGTGGCGGTGGTGGCTGTCGGCGTCGGAGCGCTACGAGGTGTAGGGTTTAGGGATTTCTTTTGCAAACGCTGGGCCTAACTGCTTAAGAGCTCTTCTGACAGGTGGCCTTAAATGTAACTGGGCCCCACATTCCAGAGACTGGCAGAGGTACCCCAGACCCCTGCTTTAATAGCGAGCAGCTTTGCGTTTGGAGTTCTAAAATCCTAGCTCCACAACAAACCAAGAGGCGCGAAGGCACAAGTCGAAGGCGGCGGAGGATGGGGAGCGACACGGAGACGGAGAAGAAGAAGACCCCGACGGCGCTGGCGGCGATGGGGAGCGACACGGAGACGGAGAAGAAGAAGACCCCGACGGCGCTGGCGC
Organism: Phyllostachys edulis; assembly: GCA_036346405.1. Classification (NCBI taxonomy): domain Eukaryota; kingdom Viridiplantae; phylum Streptophyta; class Magnoliopsida; order Poales; family Poaceae; genus Phyllostachys; species Phyllostachys edulis. The sequence goes on along the minus strand of CM070548.1, from coordinate 92,237,818 downwards.
CCATCGCGAAGCCTCTCGCCGGCAAGAAGCTCTGCAAGCGAACCCTCAAGCTCGTCCGCCGAGGTTCTTGAGATCCCCCCCCCCGGGGCCCGATTCGGTTCGCTATTGATTTCTTTTGTGGTCTAAAGAATCTTCCCAGTTATCCATGATTTGGTTGTTTGTGTTTTTGCAGCCTCGGGGGCCAAGTGCCTGAAGCGGGGGGTCAAGGAAGTTGTCAAGAGCATTCGTCGTGGGAACAAAGGGTTAATATATTTAGTTCTTTTCGCTTACTGTTCAGTGCTTGGTAATCGGTACAGTAATTTGAGTGAGGTTCTATTCACCGAGAGAACGTTTGGGTTTAATTCCTATGGGAGGGACGGTGTGCTGTGAATTATATGCTACTGCTTACTAGTTGTGATACACTGATACTTGGTCATAGCAATCAGCAAAGAACTGATGATTTCCACTTAGGTGTGCCAGTAAGTTCTGTGACCTTTTCTTACAAGTTATGTCTAGTAGTGTAGTGCATACCATGTCTCACAGTGAACATACATAATGACGTAGCATACATACTGAAAACTGCAGTGTGCTAGTCTTGTGGATGATGTAAGTGTCCACTTTTCCGCATTATGAAGTTATCAACTATTGTCTACAGTCTAGGGAGTTTGCTTATTTTTGATGTTTTATTGTTTGATATTGTTTTATTGTTTATAAATCATTTAGTGGTTTGGCTTGCATAGTGTCATTGGCATTTGTGGTTTTGGTCTATGTAGGTTGTGCATAATCGCTGGGAATATTTCTCCTATTGATGTGATTACACATGTTCCAATACTTTGTGAGGAAGCTAATATTCCTTACATATATGTACCATCGAAAGAGGTGTGTTGCATTTTCCCCTCATTATAAAGGTTTAGTTCTCTTGCAATCACACAGCACAAGAATTCTTTCATTTTCTTGCAAAATCTTATAAGATGACAATCACATTATTATGCGTCTGTTATGACCTAAGAAAGCTAAAAAAAATTACCAGTTCATGGCTTCATGGCTATGATGACTAAGTTGAAAAATTGATGTAAACTAGACACATTTCTCTTTATTTGTATGGATCTTTCACATATTGTTTATCAGATGGTCGCCATCTATAAATGATTTAAACATTGAGTGAAAGTTCTCTTTGGTCTTTCTGATAAGTACTGGTGATGCCTCTCTGAGCCGAAAACCACTTCATTTCTCTACTTTGTTTGCCTTGTATGTAATGTCACTGAACAAGGGGGGAAATAGTGTTTATGTCTGTGGGCACATAACAACTAAGGAGCACCAACTATTTGTCTTGTCATTTTCTTTTCAAGCGTTCTGATCAATTAGTTGTGCTGCAGCTAATTGAGAAAAGGCATGCCCCTTATCATTTTTTTGGTCCACTTCACTAAAGTGCATTAGTACCTTACCAACTTCTTATCTTCATAATTTTCTTATGCTTGCACCTTATGTTGAGTTGACAGACTCGAAATGGTTGCTGCCTTGCTGGACATGCCACCGTATCAGTCTTACAGCAGAGGCTGCTGCATTGGGTTAAAATGTTGGATCTTTTGAGTCACCCATTCACCCAGGAAGTCACCTGGCAGCCTGGCAAATCTTGCCCTGGTTTAGAGAACCTCTTGTGGCATCTGACACTTGCCCATTTTGTTCTGGGCTCTCATTCCGATTTTGTTTAAAAAGTAAGATGTGCCAGATTTAAGTTGCTTAGCTGTCCCTGTTCTCATCGGTCTGCTATGTTGTGTGTTCAAGACAGGCATGTATGGTTTTCCTTCAGAAGTCCGCATTGCACCGGTACCTCCTTACAGGCAAACATGAAACATTTACAAGCGTGATGTTAAGAAACTCACATATGTGGCTTTATATTCGAAGCCTTATATTTTTGCTTCATATCACCTCCAAAAAGGAGAATAACAACAAACAGGATAGTAGAAAAATTGGCCATGCTAAGTTTTGGCTTCACTTATATTACGGTGGACTGGATGATCAAGATAGTTGGCAAAGGCCTTGAGATTTACTGATGTACTATGATTGCTCCTCCTTACAGGATCTTGCGACTGCGGGAACCACTAAGAGGCCCACTTGCTGCGTCTTGGTTCTGACCAAGCCAACCAAGGGGGAGATCAATGAAGAGGTGAAGGAGAAACTGAAGTCAGACTACGACCAAGTTGTAACTGAAGTTGCCAAGGTTACATCTTCAATGTTCTGATAAAAAAATTCCAGGGCCACTGTGGCGAATCAGGCACCTCACTGTGCACATCTTTCTCTCTGTATTATGTAACAGCATCCTGTCAGCCTATCCTGCGGCGTGAGCTATACCAATATGTATTTCAGGGTACTGTAACTCTGTAAGCATCGTTAGTTGCTTTCCTAGATTGCGGGTTACCCTTGTCGGATCATACTGTTCCAATTCTTAATTAGATAAAAAGTAGCCAATTATAACGAATTTGGTGAGCAAATCATTTCCAGTGAGAATGTCAAGGTGCGATAACTTATGCAACACCTGAGAACCCAGATCAAGAATCATTTCTACCAAGCAGCCAGGGGTAAAAAACATTGAACATAAAACTGGCGGTGTGCAAGATTGGGACTCGTCTATGGTTATGTCGCTAGGGAAATTCTCCTTTTGGTCGAAGCTAAATGCGGGCAGGAGTCCTTGTTTTTGTTTGCTTGATGGCCCGGTTTCTAGGCATCAGGTGTTTGGACTTTGGAGCCACCGAGGCCGTGCAGGATTGGTAAGCGTACAACCGCACAACTTGGCCACTGATGCTTCAGAATTCAGATCTGTTTGCACTTTGCACAGACGCAGGGAAACAGATCGGGTTTTGGCATTGGATCTGATGCTTTTGGCACCTCATCTGAGGTACTGGAAATATGGCGCCTGTGTTTGGAAGTTTGTGCCAAATACAAGACCAAAAAAAAAATTTGGTGAATGTTCTGGAATTATCTGGATTCTAGTTAATCTTATCTCATTAGTACTTACAATGCATTAATCTAGCTTAGGGCTAGACAACAAAATTTTGAACCATGTATGATTAGATCATAACAAAAAAAGAACTTTCACAAAGGTTTATCCATGGGGAATCAAGGTACGTGGGGAGGTTGCACTGCATTGAGAAGATAGGAAAGTACCGAGCATGTGGAAGCAGCAGGGCAGAGAGATTATTCAAGCACCGCTCTCGAGCTTCCCACTACCCTTCCCAGTTTGCGTCCATACAAAGGAGTGGGTTTAGGATTCTAATGCATGGCCAAACTTGTGGAATGTAGAGATTCTCTTGGGATAAACCATGCCTTCAACTCCGACAAGCAAAAAGATCCATCCAAAATGGCAAATGGCCTCCTGGTTTGGAATAGATATGTGATTCACTTGCCTTTTTATTATACTAAATCAGACAACGCAAACATGCTGTTAGGAGTGTGTAACTTCAGGGGCTAACAAGAAAAGAGAATTGTAAAGTACTAGTATAGCTGTACTGTAGTTCTAGTACATACACGTTCTAACTTCTAAGCTAGAACTATCAATAGCTCAACCTAAGCCATGCCAAAGTTTCACTACAGTGCAACTTTGGCTTGCTGGTCAAAGGCATTGGAGGATGGAGGATAGCATACAGAAGATCAGCATCTTTTGCTGATGGCTTGGGTCACCAACTCACCGTACTTGAAGGTTGAGATCACCTAGTCAACCCGATGTGTAAGATGGTGACATTAGGAATGGTTGTGGAGACAGTGGATGCAAATATCTTACTGTTTTACCCTGCATGCTACTGTGTGGGTGTACTGCAGATACATGACGCGGATTCTGTCATTTCTTTTTCCATGTATGTTTCTTGACCTTAAAGATTGGCTGTGTTAATTATCTATGCCACTAAGTGCCATCATTCAGATGATGATCATACAGATGTTGCATGGTAAAAAAAAAAGACATCCAAAGCTCTTTCTTAGAAAATAACGCAGCCAATGATGCAGTCTTGAAGAGGAAGTTCAGATTTGGACAAGTGAAGCGACATTATGATTTATGCCCCATGCTTTGAGCTTTATGAGACATGTTTAACACTGCTAGTGCATCAAGTTTCAAGGGAGCAAGCTGAAGTTATTCAATAGTTATGCTGTCTATACGGATAAGCCTACACTTGATCTTTTGAGGGTCCCATTCACATATACGTTTTCCCATCTTTATACCAGATTTGTACGGCCTGTTATGACATACAGCGTTGCTCTTTCAAACACACACAGCAAAAGCAGAATAGCAAAGGAAAAGAGAAAAGGTGTAGGGGGCAAAGGTAGCAAAGCATCCTTCATTTCACTGAAAAGAGAGGTCACATCTTTCATGCAAGGTAGCCTACAATGATTTCTCCCCCTAAAGGAAAATGAGCATGGCCTATCTCGTTTGCAGATCAAACAAAGAAGAATGATGGCCTCGTGGAGTATCAAACTAACAATAACAATCTCCTAAACATCACCCAAATCTTGGTTCCCTTAAACATCAATCCTCTATATACACATATCTTGTATATACTCTACTTCAGGAATAATCGTGTCTCCCTAGGATCCCACACCCTTTATTTATAGTCCAATTCTAACACGGCTCCTTACTAGATCCTAATAATAACTCACCAACATTCCCTCTCAAGATGGGCCGAAGATATCAATCATGCCCATCTTGTTACATATTGTAGCACTCTCGCTAGGACCTAACCCTTTAGTGAAACAGTCAGTCAACTGTTCACTAGACTTAACATACTCTAACCTCAACATCCTACCATTGCATTGAGAATAGCTCATACTATAGACTGCATGTCTGAATCTATCAAACCACGCCCTTTGAGACTGCTTCAGACCGTATAAAGACTTCTTGAGTTTACACACATTCCTGTCAGTCTGCCCATTCTCAAAGCCTAGAGAAATCTACACGTATACCTCATCTTGTAAATCACCATGTAGAAAAGTATTCTTCACATCCAACTGATGTAGGGGGTCATCTGAAGTTAGTTGCACAGGAGATCAACATTCTTATCGTGCTCATCTTCGCCATTGGTGCAAAGGTCTTATCATAATCTATCACAAATGTTTGATTATAATCTTTTGCAACCAACCATGGCTTGTATCTCTCTTTCTTTCCTTCAGGAGTTTGCTTCATCATAAACACCCATTTGTATCCTACTACCATTTTTACTGCTGGAAGTGGAACAAGATCTCATGTCTTGTTCTTCTGAAGTGCACTAAGCTCCTCCTTCATGACATCCTTCCATTTAGGATGCTGCTTAACAGCTCACCAATCCTTTAGAACATGCATTGTATGAAGAGATGCAATGAATGCTTTGTATACAAGTGAGATATGTGATGAAATTTGTAATTTCATGCTCAAAGCCATACCGGTCTGGAGGCTTTCCGATATTAGCTCTAGTTTCCCTACGTTGTGCAAATGGTAACTCTAGATAGGAGTGATTAGAAAGAACATTACCACTCGCCCCAAGAGGAGGCAATGAACTTGATGGAGAGAGACCCGGGGAGAAATTTGGTATTGGATCAACTGGCAAGGCCAGCTGTTCAGGTTGTAGCTGTTCTGGTTGCGCCTCTGTCAGCTCCGCTGGTGGCTCAGGTGCTGACTGCTTCTCCCCTGTTTCCCAAAGCACCTTCGTTGATAAACTTTTAATTCTTTTAGGGCTATCACATCTCTTGCATATTCTGTTAGGACCGGGCACAAAATTATCCCCACAATGACTTCTTCTCGTTGACTATCACTCTCTTTGTTCTCCCCCTCTCGACTGTCACCCTTAGTGATAGGAGAGAACTCCAAAAACTAACCAAGAGTACCTCCACTAGTGTAGTATGACTCAAACTCCCGGAATGTCACATCCATACTCACGAACAACCTTTGCTCAACTGGGTTCCAGCATCTATAGCCCTTCTAACTTGATGAATAGCCTACAAAGATACACTTCAATGCCTGCGGATCCAGCTTGCCAACCGCTGGTCGATGATCCCGTACAAAGTACACACGACCAAACACTTTGGGAGGCACCTTGCACTCCCGCTGACCCAAATGAAGTTCAGCTGGAGACTTCGTACCAAGTATTCGAGATGGCATGCGATTGATGAGATACGTTGTCGCCATTACTGCCTCGCTCCACAATCCCTTTGGTACATTCATCTGAAACATAAGTGAGCGTGCTACCTTCAACAAATGTCGATTCTTCCTTTCAGCCACTCCATTCTGAGGTGGGGTTCCTAGACAAGTAGTCTGATGAAGCATCCCCTCCTCTAAGAGATACACTACAAACTCTTTGTTACCATGCGCAGTTCCATCGTCTGTTAGGGGAATCCGAACTTTGCATCAAATTGAGTAGCAGCCATCCTATGGAAATCCCGAAAACACCGAAGGACCTCGCTCTCGTGCTATATCATATAAATCCAAGTCATATGAGTATAGCAACCAATAAATGTGATAAACCACTTAAAACCACTCACAGAAGTAACTAAGCACGGACCTCAAACATCAAAGTGTATTAATATAAAAGGTTGATAACTCCGAAGTCCAATGCTACTATGTGTAAACCGTGTATGTTTTCCAAACTCACTAGAATCACACACAAGTTTACTCTTGTCTACTTTATTGAACAAATCAGGGTATAACCAACTTAAACTCTCAAATGGCAGATGTCCCAAGCGACGATGATATAACAAAACTTCTCCCTCAACCCATCCTGTAGCCAGAGCCAATGTCTTATCAACCTGATCAATGTGCCACAAACCATTACGCCTTATTCCAGTCCCAACCCTCTTCCCAGTTCTCTTCTCCTGGAACAAACACGAATCATTACCAAATGTGACTATGCATTTGAATTGGTCAATAATAGAACTAACTAGAAGAAGATTGACTGGAAAGGAGGGAACATGTAAAACGGAGGATAAAGCAATGGATGGTGTGCACTCTACAGATCCTGCACTTTGAAAAAGTTGGGAGGTTCTATCAGCTGTTTGGATAGTTTCAAAATTAATACGAGGTGTAAGATGCAAATGCACTAAGTAAACCCATGACATGTTTGGATGCTCTTGAATCTATGATCTAATCAATAAGAGAGTGCTTATATGTGATGCAAGTGCATATGCCTGAGTACCTTCACCCATGTGGGCGTAGTTGGCAAAGTTACCAAAGGAGGTGCAATCATGAGGAGTCTCCAATGCATTTCCCTACTGCCACTTCTCCCACTGCATAACTTGCTCTCCTATTAGAGTAACAAACGTGATCTCCTCTATCAGGGCCATATTAGCCCTGGGGCTAACTAGGCCCCTTCCTCGACCTCTATAATCTTCACCTCCTCCTCCACGACCTCCACCTCGGCCTCCATACCGTAGAGAAGGACAAGCATGACTCATATATCCTCTCACCCCCACAGTTGTAGCACTCTATCATCGAGTGTAGCATATGCAGACCTAACAGGATTGTTGTCCCCCATTACTCGTAGTCGAATCTTCTTCTGCACCATAGCCAAAATAGCCTCCTCCATAATAGACAAGTTTGCCAAATGAAACATAGCAGCCCTCTTGCTCTCAAACTTTGGGTTCAGTCCCTTCAGAAAATGCGTAACGCGTCTGTATTGTAGCCACACCCTGTCAGTCTCAATATCACCAGCACATGTTAACTGAAGTGGATCGATCTAAGTCTGTCATAGCTATTGTAGCTCACTAGCATACTCCTAGACAGCCTTCTCGTCCTGTTACAGGGCCTCCACCTTGCCCTGGATCTCCACCATCATCACATTTTCTACTCCGGAATACATGTTGCTTAGCGTCTTCCGCATTGCTAGTGCACTTTGCATCATCTCGACCATCCGAGTGATGGATGAAGACATCGAAGTTAGCAACCAAGCCACCACCACAGAGCTGGTGGTGTTCCACACACTTCAATCCATGCTCGCCTTGTCTGCACGCTCAACACAAGTCTCCCACAGGTAGTGCTCCACCCCCTTCGTCCTCAGAATTAGCCGAGCCCTTCTGGACCAACTCAGGTAATTCTTGCTTCCATCCAACTTTACATCATTTGGCACCAGCTCCAGCTTTAATTCAGATGACCCTGCACCAGCTCTCAGACCTATCATACCCGTCACGAAGAGGTCCTCTAACATGCTTCTCATGTCACTTTTCGTGAACAGCAGGGAAGTAATCTCAACAACTGCCTTCCTCTTCTCTTCTACCTCCCTTATTATGGTTTCTTCCTCTTCCTTCCTTGCAGCCTCAATCTCCTTAGTGGCCATCTTCTCAATCACCTGGAGCAATGCCGCTCACCACAAAGTTATGATGCGCGTATCTTCCATGATCACAGCAATCCTTCACAAATCAATGTTCTACACCGCCTCTAGTACTCCTTGCATAATTGCATGCATGTATTATTCAACAATATGCAGTGACCTATTGTTCCCCTCTTCCTTTCTTTGTCCTCTTTTTATCCAAAAAAAAAACGATCGGCCTTTCTCTTTCCTCTTCTTATCTTAAAACCGATCGTCCGAACAGATCGGTCCTCTTCGGTGGTGGCGACCCGAGGGAGGTGCAATCTGAGCAGCTTTGGTGGCGGCGACCAGAGGAGGCAGCTTCATCAGCCCAAGCGTCGCCAAGCGTCAGTGGTGGTCTCCTCCCCACACGATCTGAGGCGGTGCAACCCAAGCTCGCCCTCGAGGCGATGCGGTGCAGCCGCAGCCTGGGCTTGACCCAAGGCAACGTGGCGGCGGCCCAAGGTGACGAGGACGATGACGGTGGCGGCGACTAAGGTAAGTGACGCTTAGGGTTAGGGTTCGATGGTGGTGGATGGGAACGGGGATGGCTCTGGTAGTAGGAGTAAAAATGGGTCAAATATGGGTGGATATTGCTCTTCACGTATCCTAACCCATATATTTACTCCGGATTCAGAGTCGGATACATATTTTTTAGAATACGAGCACGGGACGGATGCAGATCAGATTCAAATCGGTCACGAATAACTTGACGGATAGTGTAACAAAAGTGTCAAATTATACTACCTATTAGAGAATTATTTATCCTACTTAACAACATAAACATAGTCAAATATAAATTCATATTATATATTAGTCAATGACTAGAAAACCATAGAGGATATTAAAGGATATTGATGTTTATCGGATATTGATTTTGTTGATTTACCATATATTTTTTGGATATCTTATAAAATACGGATCGGATATTGCTCTTCGCATATCATAACCCATATTCCATGAGATTTTCTGAATATGGATATAGATAATATCGGATGCGAGCCGGGACTAAAAAATAGTACCCCGAGCAGATTTTTTCCGGATACGTCATCGCATCAGATCGGGAATAATTGTGTGGCGCCCGTAAGATCTCCACACCCTTTAGATATAGTCTAAACATTGAATCCAACTCTAACACAAGATTAAATCCGACTCTAGCACAGCTCTTTACTAAATCCTAATACTAACTTACCAACACTACTTCTGAACCAGAAGTACCGACATAACATAGGAAAGCAAGAGCGGGCCTCTGATAGACACACATTAAAGAAAAAACAAGAATTTCTAAAGTTTGCCTTTACTTGAAGGTATGTTATGCAAGTATCTACATGGTATTGCTTGATGCCAACTGAAATGATACAAACTGACGTGGCAAGCATCCAGGTTACTGCTACAGTAACGACAGAACCACAGAATGTCTTGTATTTTCCTTTCTTGTGACCAGGATTGCATTGCTTTTAACTGGATTTTTTATTCTTCATCCACAATGCATGTGACCAAAATTCTCTTGTCCATTTCCCCTCAGTGCCTCCACTTCAGGTCAGAGGTGAGACCGTGAGAGGCACTTCATCCCTGCCATTATCCTGCCTTCCTCCAACTAAAGATATTTTTACTCCTTTGTTTATTGGTCCCAACAGAATTCTCACACACTTCCCTAGCTAATTGTCCAACTGTCACTACCTTGGGGAATTCTTTTGCTACAAGAATCCCTCAAAGGTGCTGTTGTAACCCGTGATTAGGGATGGATAATGAATTGACTCAGCTTGGTTCGTTAAGGAAACGAGCTCGGCTCATTAAGCTAACGAGCAGAATAACAAGATCGGCTCGACTCGTTCGAACTCGTTAACTCGGCTCGTTACTAACAATTGAAGCTAGACTCGTTAACTCGACTCGTTAAGGCTCGTTATGCTCATTAAGGCTTGTTAATTTGGCACTGCGCACAGTGGGTTGGGCCTGGTTTTCTTAATGAGCTAAACAAGCAACTCGCGAGCCAGCTCGAACTTGGCTCATTAAGAAAACAAGCTAAATTGCTAGCTCGGTTCGGCTCGTTAAAAGACCGAGTTCAAACCAAATCGAACCGAGTTTTTAACGAGCCAAACTGGCTCGCGAGTTTCGGGCTTTTTTTCCATTCTTACCCATGATAGTCTTACACCACTGCTACACACCCCCACACTCCAATAAAGCTGATGCCTTTCATGGATGGTATCAATACTAATTTGTTCCTTTAGATTAGATTAGCTTAGACCCTTTAGATTAGATTAGCTTAGACCCTTAAGTTAACAACACATTGTCACTGTTTTTCATGACTTGATTTTTCACAGGCCCCAAGAAAGAACACAGCAAGGGAAGAAAGGAGGAATTTTCTACCCTGATTTGTTCCTATTTTCTATTCCAAGCAGGGGGTGGCAGGCATGTTTGTTCCCTCGCGCCCCTCCTTTTGTTATTTTGCTTGCAGCAGAACACAAACATCTTCTTTTGTGTCATTTGCTACTGACAGAGTGACAGGGCTTGAGGCCTCCCTGCCACTGCCACTGGCAACTGGCTGTGTGAGAAGAGAAGGCTGCACTTGGCCTCACCCATGCCTCCATGTTTGAACACACAACAAGCACCTAGACCCTTCACAGGAGGCCCTCCTTTTGCACTGACTTGGCAATGGAGGTAGTTCTTGCTGTTTCCTCCATGGTGCTGCTTCTGTTCATCTCCTTCCCTTGCAGGCCTGCAAGCGGCCTCCTCTCTCCCAAGGGTGTAAACTACGAAGGTTAATATTCCTTCCTCGAATCAAGAGCTCTCTTGGTTATTTTTGTTTGTTTTTCTTGCATTGATGCTTGCTACCTTGTTTGTATCCTTCCCCAGATCAAGAACTCTGTTATTGGCTCTTCTTTGTAAGTATCTCTTGCATTGGTGTGTCACAAGCTCTGTTCCATTTGCAGTGCAAGCTCTCATGATGATCAAGAACTACCTCAAGGATCCCCATGGTGTGCTCAAGAACTGGGACCAAGACTCCGTAGATCCTTGCAGCTGGACCATGGTCACTTGTTCACCGGAAAACCTTGTCACTGGCCTGTAAGGAAGCTACCTACCATTTTTTAACCAACTCCAAATCAGTTTTTTCACAAGTTTTCCGTTTAATCTTAACATTGTTTCCCTGGCTGTTTGAATTTGTCAGGGAAGCTCCAAGCCAGAATCTTTCTGGCCTGCTCTCCCCAAGCATAGGGAATTTGACCAATCTTGAGATAGTGTGAGTTTTTCTTGTCACAATTAGCCTCGTCAACCACCACTGTATGCGCTGCTCTAGCCTTTTGCTATGTTTCTTTTGAGTAGGAGGAAATCTTCTCTTTTGTTCTTCCTTTTTGTTTATAGTCTACTGCAAAACAACAACATCAATGGGCAAATCCCAGCAGAGATTGGCAAGCTAAAAAAGCTGAAGACACTTGATCTCTCCAGCAACCACTTCTCTGGTGAAATACCCAGCTCTGTGGTCCACCTCGAAAGCCTCCAGTACTTGTGAGTGCAGTTCTTTTCTACTGTACTAGCCTTGAATGCTATTCTGGAGGTTTTCCATCAATGGCCTGTTCCTCAGGAGCCATGATACCAGTAGCTATTCTTATTGTTTACCACTGTGCTGCTACCAGGAGGCTCAACAACAACACCCTGTCTGGTGCATTCCCTTCATCATCAGCCAATTTATCACAGCTTGTTTTCCTGTAGGTATTCTTTGCTTGTTTTGCTGTTCTGTGATGTGTTCTGTGGTGGCTTTGTGGTTCTCACTGTCGACTTGCATTTCTCAGAGATCTGTCCTATAATAATCTGAGCGGTCCAGTTCTAGGGTCTTTGGCAAGGACATTCAAGTAAGGCTACGGTCTTCTGTTCTTTTATCTTTGACCGGAGTACTATTTCCGGTGGAAACATGTTTACTTTCAAAATTTGAGTTTATAGGGGGAAAAATGCCTTTTCTTGCAGCATAGTAGGGAATCCACTGATCTGTACAGCAGCTACAGAACAAGATTGTTATGCAACTTTACCGATGCCGATGTCCTACAGCCTGAATAACACACAGGGTATGCTCACTTAGTCAAATCTGCTCATTGATGATAGCAGTACGTATGTTGTATAGATCACCAATTAATTTGTCATTAGAGAGATGTTATCAGATTAGGAGTTATATTGGTGGTCAATTAGCACATAGCTTTCAAATTATAGTCTGCATTGATCTCGTAGATAGTAATTGTTCTAATGACAACTTTTATCAAAAGGTACTCTGATGCCAGCAAAAACTAAGAACCACAAAGTCGCAATTGCATTTGGTTCTACAATTGGCTGTATCAGCTTTCTTTTCCTTGTTACGGGATTGCTATTCTGGTGGAGACATAGGAGAAACCGGCAGATTCTATTCGATGTTGATGGTAAGTAAAAGCCAAAATTACTCACTGAGCTCACAATGCCTGAATGCTTGCGAATCTTGGTGGCATCAGTTTGAATGTGTTGCCTATTGCAGACCAACACATAGAGAACGTCAACCTCGGAAACGTGAAGAGGTTTCAGTTCAGAGAGCTCCAGGCTGCAACAGAGAACTTCAGCAGCAAGAACATTTTAGGAAAAGGTGGTTTTGGACACGTTTACCGGGGGAAGCTCCCAGATGGAACTGTAGTAGCTGTCAAGAGGCTGAAAGACGGAAATGCCGCAGGTGGGGAGGCACAGTTTCAGACTGAAGTTGAGATGATCAGCTTGGCTTTGCACCGTAATCTCCTCAGGCTCAACGGGTTCTGCATGACTGCCACCGAGAGGCTACTGGTCTATCCATACATGTCGAATGGAAGTGTTGCATTGCGCCTGAAAGGTAAAGACATCAAGACTTCAGGATGATTCATTTCCCAAAAATATAAATCAAATAGTTGTGGCATTGCCACCATTCTCCAACGATATAAGTTAATCGTAAAAAAATGATTTTTTGGAGTGACTGACAATGCCCGTCGAAAACTTCAACCCGACAAACAGAATACAGAAAAATTTGCATTTGATTCTCTCATTTATATTTCCTCTCCTTTGGCAGGCCTTTAGAACAAAGAATATGATTCCCACTTAACAAAATGTTAACTTTGTTCTCCCCTAACCAATTCTAGGGAAGCCAGCGTTGGACTGGATCACTAGAAAGAGGATAGCACTCGGTGCGGCAAGAGGCCTACTATACCTGCACGAGCAGTGTGACCCCAAGATTATACACAGGGATGTAAAGGCAGCGAACATACTTCTCGATGACTACTACGAAGCAATCGTTGGAGATTTTGGGCTCGCCAAGCTCCTGGATCACCGTGACTCGCATGTCACCACGGCCGTGAGGGGCACCGTCGGCCACATTGCCCCGGAGTACCTCTCCACGGGCCAGTCATCTGAGAAAACCGATGTCTTCGGCTTCGGGATCCTGCTGCTTGAACTGATCACCGGTCAGACCGCACTTGAGTTTGGAAAAGCGTCAAATCAGAAGGGAGCCATGCTGGACTGGGTAAGTTCATTGTCATTCTCACATGGCAGGCACGGCTTGGGGCATATGATCATATCATACCTGAGGTCTTGACATGGCACTGGCTTCTGCGCAGGTGAAGAAGATGCACCAGGAGAAGAAGCTCGACATGCTCGTTGACAAAGGCCTGAGGAGCAACTACGACCGCATTGAGCTGGAGGAGATGGTACAGGTGGCGCTGCTGTGCACCCAGTATATCCCCGGCCACAGGCCCAAGATGTCGGAGGTGGTCAGGATGCTCGAAGGCGATGGGCTCGTGGAGCGGTGGGAGGCGTCGCAGCGTGCTGACTCCCACAAGTTCAAGGTGCCCGAGTTCACATTCAGCCGCTGCTACTCCGACCTGACGGACGACTCGTCGTTGCTGGTGCAGGCAGTCGAGCTCTCTGGGCCGAGGTGACACCATGACAGACAATAGAAGGCAAGAGGCATCATCAATTGTTTCCAGCAGGATCTGTACAGCAAGAAGCCCCTGTGTAAAATGGCAAATAGCACAGTGAAGTAAGCAATTGGGGATACATCCTGTCAGGAAGTGAAGCAGATCTCAGATGAATCGTACGAATATCAAAGAAGAGCACAACCTAGTTACCTAGGCATGGTATATTACATTTACAGTTTCTGTAAACTGTTTGTAGAATAAAGATGGCAGAGCAATATTTTTTAAGCTGTAAGGTTTGGTTCTATTTTTTTTCCCTTTGTCTTCTTTACCTTAAGTAGTTTAGTTTGTAAAAACTGTTGCCTTTGGATTGCAAACACCTGGCACTGTCATGTTGTCTGTACATTGATGCAGAGCTCCAAAACTATTGTTTAATTTATTCAATTTGTAACGCACTATATAGGAAATCTTTGTCAAAAAGGTAGCAAACAGGTTTTGTACATGGCTGATGTGGCGTGGGATCGAGGAGGATGAAGATGCAAAGGGCAAGGATAAACTCAAAGTGACCGCGATACACGTACGAAAAGCCATCTTCTAAACATCAAGACCGTGCATCAAGACCTGATGATAGCCACCGCGCAAATCCAACTTTGTGAAGAAATGCGCACTATTGAGCTCATCCAAAAGCTCATCGACGACAGGGATGGAAAATTTATCCTTGATAGTCTTGTCATTGAGTGCACAATAGTCTACACAAAATCGTCTTGTTTTTTAGCAAACAAAACAGGGGGAGTTGAGGGTAGCGATACAGCCGAACTACCACCGACACTGCATCTGGAAGGAGATGAATGTGTGATTATTTTGTCGGCGTGGCGGAAGTCCCCGGGGTTCCTCAAAGACATCCAGAAATTCGTCGAGGAGGTCGGTCATCAAATCTTGACCGGTGATGGTGTAGATGTGATTGTCGGTTGGCTGTGCATCGAGGCCGGTCCAAGTGACATGATGGTCATCTCGCCAAAACCACATTGTAAGCTTCATGAAATCCCAAAGTATGGGTCTTAGAGTCTGGAGCCACTGAACACCAAGGACCCGTCGAGTGGAATGACATAGCAATCCGAGAAGAATTATTCACGCTCGATCGCAAAGTGGGTATTGGCGTAAATACCGGAACTGGTCATGCGATCGCCGTTCGCAACTGCGACTCCCATGCCCGACCGTGGGGTTGGTGACAAGCCGAGACGGTGCGCCACGACTTCAGCCAGAAAAGTGTGGGTGGAACCCGAGTCTACCAAGGCGAGGAACTCTTGGCCATTGATCTCCACCGGAAGTCGCATCGTGCGGCCAGTATGGATGCCGGTAACAGGCTAAGAGCATGCAAGGAAATCTCCACACGATTGTTGTCTTCTTCCTCGTCATCTGCGTCATCGAGCTCCAAGAGAAATATGCCTTTCATGGAACAGTGATGGTTTCGTGAAAACTTCTCAGGACAATTGTAGCACAATCCTTTAGCATGACGGTTGGACATCTCCTCAACGTACAGACATCGGAAGCGAGACCTCAGGTTGGCCGCTGTGCCCGAAGTCGCTTCAGTTGCCGGTGTGGCCATCGCCGTGATCTGACTGTCGACACCCTGCGTTGGAGCATTGGGCTTGGGCGCCACGGGCGCGGACAAGAAATGTTATGCCAGGGGGTGTTAATGGTGGCTTCGACTCCACCAGCAAGTCCTCCAGGCATTGCTCGTACGCCCTTGCTAGACTCATGGCAATCTGAAAGTGAGTTGGGTGTTGGAGCTCAGCATTCGTCTGCAATGGTTTCCCGAGCCCGACCGTGAAAAGTTGCACTTGTTGCAATTGCGATAGCGGCTCAGTGTGGCATAGAAGTGCCAAGAACTTCTTTTGATATGCATCCACCATAGTCGTCCGTCAAAGCTGTGCCAATTCCCCGAGGGAATTGCTTCGAATGGGCGGTCCAAACCGCATGTTGACGAAGTCCGCGAAGCGCACCCATGACATTATGCCTTCGTCGTGTTCGAGTTGGTAGTACCACTGCTGGGCGGCGCTAATCAAGTGATAGGATGCCAACCAAACCTTCTCTTCTTCCATGGTTCGTTGCCCTGGAAAAATTTGCTCACACTGATTGAGCCATAGAAGAGGATCTTCTTCGCTGTCATAGGTCGGAAAAGAAAGCTTGTGGAAGCGAGGGGCGGTGCACCGATCATCGTCGTCATGTGCCCTAATGTCAGGCGGCTTCTCCCATGCGCGAATCCCACCGCTGAACCCACCGGTTGGCGTGGGGGATGCTGCCGAGCCGCCGGCCTTCCAATCGGCGATCACATGATCATGCGCAGCTTGTTGCGCCTTGATGGTGCTAATCTCTGTCATCATGATGGCGAGCTGCTAGAACACGTCATCTAGGGTTTTGTTGCTTTCCATGGTGAAGGTTGGTGGTGAAGACTCTAATACCAAATTGATGTGGTGTGGGCTCGAGGAGGATGAAGATACATAGGGCAAGGATAACTAGCGAAGGCGAGGATTGCCCTTGGGTCGGCTGGACTTGCTCCGGATGGTCGAGGATCTGATCTTGCCGAACTAGGTGAGGCAAACTTTTGTTTATTTTTGAATTGAGTCTCCCTCTTTTACATCTGCTGCTTTTATAGACTAAGCAATTCAGGAATTTTCGAAAATTGGAATAAGGAAAGCACTAACCGAATCGGATATGAAAATTAACCAATTCTCTAACTCAATCTCTTAAGGAGAAACTAACTCTAACTTATCTCTTAAGGATACAAACTCTATCTCTAATCCTCTCTAGCCGAAATCACCTATGTTGCCATATTTGTAGCAGTAACCGACTCGGCTACAATAATCGAGTCCAGCACGGTAACAGTTAGGGGTGGATATTGAGCCAGGTAGTTGTCTTACCAAGCTTTTCTCGAAATTGACACAGTTTGATTTAATATCATTTTATTTAGTTTGAAAGTATTTTTAGAACCGAGCTAACGAGCCGAGCCGAGCCAGAGTGAAATCCAATTTCATTCGAAATTGACTCATTTAAATGTTTAACCAAATAACGAGTCTAATTGGAGCAATTTTGAATTGAGCCAACGAGCCCCACTAACAAGCTTTTTTTCCACCCCTAGTAACAGTATCCCCGGTGAAAGGCATTGCTGCTGCGTTACGTCGCCGTCGCTAATACGTCTTCCCAACAAAGGTGTCCACAACAATAGCCAACTCCATGCAACTGGAAACTTGAAGACAATGATTTGCATCAAATACAATAGGCTAAACAAAATGTATTCTTATTTTCAAGCAACCATCAATTAAAATAAAGTATAATTATTACAAGCTCAGAATGTTTTGTAACTTGAGTACCTTTACGTTTGCATGAACTAACCAACTTACCAAGAATTTTTTTTCTGGCTGAGTTCGCCTACAGCAATAAGCCAAACCTTCATGGTAACAATACATATGCTAGTGTTATGTCTTGGATTTGTGGGTGAGAAGATAGGGCTCAAATCGTCTGCCTTTATAGATTAGGGTTTTGCTGAATCAAATCTTTATTACCTCTCTCAATCATAATTGGTTGCCTTTATAGATTAGGAGCCCTTCTGATGAGGGCATCCCTAGCTCTTTACCATCTTCTGCTACTACAGATCAAGCTACAAGTGTTGAAACTCAAAATCTGCCATCTGGACCTGTTACAAGAGCACGGGCCAAATTATTAAAAGAACAGGTGAATTTGTTTTTAGCTGAATCACATAATGTTATCAATGAGAATTTCATACTACCTAAAAATAGTGTTTTGCTTGTACTTAGATTTGAAGATTCAATAATGAACGGAGATGAAGGATATGAGGATGATGCGGGCATTCCTACGACCAATTCTGCTCGAGTACATGGGAACAAACTGATCAAGCAAGGAGCAAGATGACCACTTCTAGGACCACCCTGGAGGTCTTGCAGGACCACCCCGGAGGTCTTCCGGACCACCCCGAAGGTCTTCCAGAACCACCCCGGAGGTCTTCAGGACCTCCCTTGTAACATCCCAAATGTATAAATAGATGTGTGTTTCAAATGTAAGAAAATGTGTAGAAATTAAAACTTTTTCTCACATCTTGAAACTCTTGAACTCTTCTATAATTCTTGTCAAGAGTTGTGGAATTCAAAAACACAAAGCTCCTGTTGACTAAAGTCAAACCCTTATTCAACTTGTCGCAAATCATGTGCCAAACTTTGAAAAATATTTTACCTTGGGTCTAGGAATGATGGGTGACCCCTCTGAATTATTTCATAATTTTTAGAAATTATTTGATAATTTTTGGAGGTAAGTCAAACCAATTTTTCAATTGGTCCAACCCTAGAACAGCCCTTGTTGAATTTCCTGAGAAAAATGCAGTGCATAACAACCTCTGGAAATTTTATGTAAGGTTAATCCTGGAGTGAGGAGGCTCCAGTCAAAATTTTAGAATTTTTGGAGTTAGTTTGCTACCTCTAAAAATTCCTCCAACCTCAGCCTTCAAATTTAAATTCAAATCTGGCACTGTTCCTTGGGTCCGAGCCACTTCCCAAGTGGGTCGAACCCAACCGCATCCCCAGCTTAGCCCGAGCTCCTCCTCCCGCACGAGGTTGTGGGCTGTTGGATCCAAATCCAACCGCCACGACCTCCGCCACAACCACCCGCGGCCCAGCTCAGCCTTCCGCCCCCTAGGTCCTGCTCTGACCTGCCCCCATCCCCTCCACGTACTTGTGGCTCCATGGACCGAAATGTGGGCTAAGCTCACCATGGAGCTTAACCCTAGCTCATGGCCTCTGCTCCCCGGCTATATGTAACCATTGAGCGCTCCCTTTGCCTTGCCTCTCTGTGCTTGGCTGAGCTCTATTCTCCACAAACCCCCTCTGCCGCCATTTTTGAGCTTGGAGCTCCTAGGTGGAACCCGTGCTCCAGTGGCTCCCTCACTCAACCTCTTGCTCCATATTGTTCCTCTGACCTCCAGGAGTATTAACCCTAACCCAATTTCGGTTTGCCTCTTCAGGGAGCAGCTAATTTGGAGTTGGTCCCTTTCGGCCGAAAAGCTCCCCTTCCTTCGTCAAGTCCGGTAAGGACCTCCTCCTTTCAATTCCTTGTTCTGGGAGCACCTCCTAGCTATATGGAATGCATCTTGATGATCCGGTGCGGTTAATTATGCCCAGGTCTTCTCCTCCGCGTTGTCCTCCTCGGCGCCGGCAAGCTCCTCCGCCGCCAGAGCTCCCCTGTCCTCCTCAGTCCCTCTGCGACCTCCAGGTACCTCCTTAGTAGCCCATAGATGCGAGGGCACCCGCCAGTATGGTCATGCGAGCTTTCCTTCCTTTTGCTTTTGGTCAGTGCTACTCTGCCCGCTCTCCTTTGGCTCGCTGGCGCTCTGGTCCACCACCGCAGGTGTGAGTGGTACCAGTGGGTGCACACTGCTATTGCGTGCCCGTACCTGGCACCCATTCGCACCGCCGTGCCGTAGGTCGCCGGCGGTGAGGAGATCTTCGTCGTCGGGTGTGTTGTCGGACAAGTCCGACAACTGTAGCAGCTCTTTAGGGCCGTCCGTGTTTAGATCTGGGGCTCAGATTGCCCGGGGGTTCACGTGTGCGCTGTGTGCATTGGTCGCGAGCCATCCATCTCGCGATCAACGGTCCACGACCTCCGCCCCGTTCGCGCGCGCGAGTTCCAAACGCGCCGCGCGCAATCCAATCTGGACCGTCTGATGCATCATCGATGGTCCGCATTCGTTGGTTCCGTGCTGGCGTGAGTGCGCATTGCCGGCAGGTCTTGGGCCGTCCGATCCAGGATCAACGGCCCAGGTTCGTCCACGTCGTTTCCTTTTTAGGAATTTTTCGATGGATTTATTTGTGAACTAAAAAAGGTAATAAACTTCAAAAATGCATAACTATTTCATTTTAGCTCCATTTGAGTTGATTCAAATTTTGGTAGCTCTGGTTTGGACTCAACTTTAATCTAAAAATGGTTGTAAGCTTAGTTCGGCTCCAGAAAATGGATTTGCAAATTGGTTTAGAAATAGACTTTTAATGTGCTCCCAAACTTGCAATTAACTTGTAAAATGCATATGTAATTCTCTATAGATCATTTTTGAGTGAATCCAACTTTGTTGGCTTCCTCTGTTAGTGCACTAAATGGTAGAATAGAATTTAGGCATGTCACTATTTTCAAAAGAATTACGGGTGCATTTTATTTGTGCTCTTTTGCATGTCTTTGAAAAATCGTAAAACATGCATCATAGCTCCAAATGAGGTGAACTCAATTGTGTTATTCATCTCATGAGGTGCTTGACTTACCATAAAAATCCCAGGTGCAGCACCTCTTTGGAAAATTGTGCTAGAGAATTTAATTCGGATGAACAGTAACCGAGTTCTATTTTCTAGCAATTTCCAGGCTGAGCAGATTTTTTTTGGCCATAACTTTTGCATTGAGAATCCAAATCAATTGGTTCTTATTGCTAAATTCTTTAAAAATTATGCTCTTGCTGCTGTAAAAATTTCAGAGCATTTGGAGAAAGTTTTCTGTTGAGTCTTTTCGGTTTTCGTCGTTCTTATCGGTTCTTTTTAAGCTTTTTAGTTAGGGTGCCGATTTAGTGCGTTGATCCCGTGAGTGACCCTTTGCAGCATAGTGAACAGCTCCAGCAAGGCAAGCAGTTTGATCATATCCATTATGTCCCATTACTTTAAAGTCTAATATATGGTTTAACTTGTATGTATGCATTGCTATTTTGTTGTTAAATGATATCGATTAGTGATCCTATAGATGCATATTATGTAGGTAAATGTTCATTCTCTACTACTAAGCCTAGGATTATCTTGCTGTGATGTAGAGTTCGATGGATGGACTCTTATTACTTAGTAGTTTGCGTTGATAATGCTTAGAAATGCTCAGATAACGGTAGGAATGGGCGGTTGTCAACATTATGTCGATGACCTTGATCACACAAAAATTATTATTCCATTATGTCCATCACTTGTGCTTTGTTAATTTGTAAAGTCAAAACAAAACTGAAAATGAAAACTATTTGGACTTGGGCACAATGGATGATGGTGTGATTTGTTGGGTTGTGGAATGGTGTCTAAATCAACAAGGACCGAACATCTTGTTACACTAAACCAAGCAATTTTGCGTGCTAACCACACGAGGGGGATATGTGACCTCTCTTGACTAAGTACTTTGGCGGGTGTCAGCTTCAAGTTGCATGGTGGGCTATTGGGTGAGCAAGAGGGGTTTATCCACTACAAGGAGCACCACCAGATATAAGGGGTGAGCATCTTTGATGACTCGCATCAACGTATGGGAGGTTGTATCCCCATATGGGCGACTCGTTGTTGACACTCAATATTGGAAATGTCTCGTTGGACTTAGCTGTGCCAGCACACCAAAGGAAGTGTGCTAATAGCTTGGCGAAAAGGCGGTTTGACGTGTGGGTACATTGGTACACCCCTGCAGGGTTCAAACTATTCGAATAGCCTCGTCCTAGGTTATGGACACGCTTGGGGAAGTCTTTCGAGAGTTAGACTATAACCTTTAATTAAAACTTGACATGGGTGGTATGAATGGGTAATTCATGCTATTGTTGTGGTGACTATTGGGTTAGTCACTTCCAGGATTGTTGTTGTCATCTATCTATTGTTATTATGTTGTTGTCTCGTTGTTATTTGCAAATTAAAAATAAATTGCAAAACTGCTTTGAATCTATTTAAATATTGCAAATGAAAACTTGCTTTATGCTGAAAATAACCTACAGCCTCCACTTAAATAAGCTTGCATGTAGCTTATGTATAGGTCTGTTACCCTTACACGTCAGTCTTGCGAGTACATTTTTGTACTCATTTGCTTTGCTTAATAACTTTGTTGCAGAGGAGGTGGAGCCCCAAGGGCCCTACTTTTGTGAGATGTGCTGTGGTTGGGACGACTAGCTTGGCGGCCCGGTCGGTTGCCTTGTGGGCTTTAGGCAAACTGTCTGGCTTTTGTTTATCGTCATCTTATAGCTTTTGCTTCCGCTGTTGTTTATCTTTCTTAGTTGTTATTTGGCCGGTCGGCCCCTTTTGTAATAACTCTCTATTATGTATGTCTTTGGTTTAATCTAGTTCGTGCTTTGGTTCTATGTCTTGTATGAAATTGATGCATGATTTTGTAAAGGGGTGTGTATACTGTATTTCTGGGAAGTATACATATCTCGAAGACACGGGTTATTTTGTTTGTGATGCTAGGGTCAATGGATGACTAAGCATTACAAGGCAAATAAGTCGGGGTCCTCACATCCCTCTAGGACCTCCTGGGCACTCGATACTCAACATGAATAGTACTGGTCGTAGATAAGTTATAGTATATATCTTTTAGATGGGGTCGGTTGTAATATTTCCGTAACTATATTAGGAAAGAATCTTTGTACGATACGTAAATTAGAGATAGAATCGGCATTAAGTCGTGTGTGAGTCGGCCGCACCCTTAGGTGCTAATATAAGGCCAGGGCTTTGCCCATTGTAAGGGAGATCAGTTTATGCATAAGATTGAAACATAGCTATTGCTTGTTCTTTCAAACCAGAGTTCATGCGAGGACTTTGAGAGAGAATTGGGCAATCCATTGGTTCATCCTACACTTCAAGTCAAGCTGTCGTTCCATTGGGAATTGGGGGCTTGGCGATCGTCGCTAGTGGTCTCGCGACGATCATCTATCCGGTGTGTTTTGGGTGATATCCAAAGAGTTGAGGGTTCATGCATTGGCGCGAGGGTTCAGCTAGCGACATCGACCACTTCACATCATCTATCTACGTTTCTCACTGAGAAGATTGGGCAACCCCCATATCATATGGTATCAGATTCTTGGTTAACTCAGTGAGAGCTATTTACCCATAGTTTAGATTTGTTTTCTGTCCTATAGTCCATTAAACCGAAAATTACAACACAAAAATTTCCAAACCCTATATTCAATCTGTTTTTCTTGTGAGTTTAGTTAAGTTTTCGTCCATTAGAGATTTGTTTTTCGTGCTGATCTTGTGTTTCCTTTGCGTAACTTCATCTTGTGTCCACTTAAATCATCGAAAATTGCTAATTGATTCCCTCAATTAGCACCCAAAAAGAGTTTTTGACAAATACCTCTTGGTTGCTATCTGAGTTGGATCTGCAAGTTGTCCTTCCGATCTCTATTGGGGGACGTAGTGTCTGACTCAAACTTCAAGATTGTTCTTTCCAAAACTGCCTTGTTCCGACTTCCTGATTTGGTTTTCGGTTCGATTAGGGTCTTATCTTTAATCCTAGCCGGCCGAAACCTTTTGGTGATCTTGAGCTCTACTTATATTCTTTCCTCTTTGAAACTAGCGATTGAATATTGCTTTCAGGCTGCTCTCAGAATTAGTCTACACTTCTGACAATTTTGCGACTTGCAAATCAAAAGATGAATCTACACCTTGTTCGGCCATTGCAAAAGACGAAAGCAAAAGGCAGCCGTTTTAAAGAAAAAGCCACGGCTTGACAAAAGTACAAAAAAAGAAAAAAGAAAAGAGAGCAAACCACACATACCAGTACCAAAATTTTCCCTTTCGGTGACCTTACTAACCAAAGGAGGAGGATCTTGTGCACGCGGTTTGAGAAAGAAAAGAGAAAAGAAAAGTGCTGGCCGAATTTTGGGACGAATCAACCCTATAGTTCATATTTATCAGATTGTGTATCTAGTTACTTTGAGCAATCTTGTGCCATTCCTTTTATATCTTTGCAATTGGCTAACATCTCTCCTAGTACTTGGTGCAACACGAGTTGGTTGTTCTCACTAGCTCAGTCCTTTGGTTGCATTAGGTCCCATTTATTTTTGCGTGTGCGTTCATACACTTCACTTAAACCTGTTGGGATCAGCACATAAGCAAAATTTTCTAGCTTGGATCATTACTTAGCTTTATAACATCTTGAATATTAGTTTGCATAGGTTATACACATACCTTTCCAAGCTCCACCTACCCCGTTGGTGTACTCCCTTGTTCTTGGTTACGCTCACACATTACCGGGTTGAGATCGTTCGCTGTCACAAGTGTCGTTTTTGCCGTCATTAATTCACTTTGGAACGGTAAGCTTGTCTTGTTGTCAGGACAGTGAGTTGTGAGCGTAGAGAGAGATTTTTGTTTTACTAACCGGATATAACCTTGCTTGTTCTTTGTGAGTTGTTACCATGTCAGGTCACGAGGAGATTCCACCTAATCCGGAGGTGCCGGTTACGTGGATTGAATACACTAGATTGCGTAAGATGCTACTAAAATAACTTCATGATGATGATAATGGTGTGCGTGATGAGCTTGGGGAAGTTCAGACGGGACTAACCACCCTGGGGGAGGAGGTCACACAGCTACATATGACCATCGACACTAACTTTCTAGAGCTGTGTAACATGTTCATCCACCATAATCTCTGTGGAGGTGCGCAAGCTGACGATGCGAGTGTGCATGATCCTCCGGCCGTTCAACACAACGAGACCACGGAGGAGCATGCTATTCGTGGGGACGAGGAGCACCGACAGCGTCAAGCCGTCAAGCGTGTCATCTGGCACTGCTGCCACACGCAGGTGTCGCAGCCACAGCATGCGCGCCGGCACAAGGCCATGGGCGTGGTCGAGGCATCGGCGGCGGCCACGGTGGCAATTGTCGGGTTGCACCCCTGGATGCCCCACGAAGAGGTGACCCATTTATCGCCGATCCTGCGGTACGACCACACGACGCACCTGGTCGATGGGCTACCGAAGCTGAACTCTCGGGCAATGACGATTACAACTACGACGACGATTATCGACAGCCCCACCACGACCACAACGAGCATCACCATCGACACGATGATGCTGAGGATTTTGTTGCTAAGCCCAAATTCAATCTTCCTATATTTTCAGGTGGTACAAATGTGGAAGAATATCTTACTTGGGAGCTGAAAGTTGATAAGTTGTTTTGGATGAACAACTATCCCAATGAAAATAAGCTTTTACTTGCATCGAATGGTTTGGATTATTACACTACACATTGGTGGGAGCAGTTTGTTCGCAAGCATACGGAGCGCCATGAGTTGCCGATTATCACTTGGGATCAGATGAAGCAACATTTGCGTGCACGTTTTATGTCTCACCACTACAAGCGCTCCTTATTTGAAAAGTTGACAGGGCTACGACAAGGGTTGAAATCAATTGATGAATATCATAAGGAGATGGAGACTATCATGATACATGCGGATGTCCGTGAGAATGAAGAACAGACAATGGCAAGATTTCTAGCTGGTATGAATTATGCGGTCAAGCGCATTGTCAATCACCATCCTTACAATGATATGACTGAGTTGTTGCATCAAGCACGCGAAGCCGAGCACCAGGTGATTGAAGATGCACGCTTTGCTGCCCGTTCACGTTTTTTAGCCAGGCCAGGCCAGGCATATAACAAAAGCCTACCGACCAAGAGTACCCCGGCTGGGAGTAATTCCGTGATTCGTAGTTCTGCAGCTCAGAAGCTGGAGAGTACACCGCCACCAGTGCGCCGACCAGCGACACCTGCAACTAATGCGGCCTCTTCAATGGGGTCGACGGGTCATTCACGAGACATCATTTGCCACAAGTGCAAGGGCGTTGGCCATGTTGAAAAGACCGCCTCAATGCCGAACTATGCTCATCTCAGAGGAGGGCGGTTATGTTTCGACCAGTGACGACGAGTCACTTGATACACAGCCAGTCTTGCATCCTGATCACATAGAACAATGTGAGTGCGATCCAAAGTTCCCTAACACTGAGCAGTATTCCATTGTTTGTACGCCCAAGGTGCTTAGTGTGATGCCATCACCGTCTCTCGAACAGCGGTGCAATTTGTTTCAGACTTGGGCCAAGCTTGATAAGGGCAAGGTGTGCAAAGTAATTATTGATGGCGGGAGTTGTCACAATTTGGCCAGCAAGGACATGTGTCAAAAGTTGGATTTGAAGTACTTACCGCATCCACGTCCTTATCATGTGCAATGGTTGAGTGACAAAGAGGAAGTCAAGGTGACCTATATGGTACGTGTAACGTTTTCTATCGGGAAATACACCGATACTGTGGATTGCGATGTTGTGCCTATGACGGTGTGTCACTTGCTCTTGGGACGGCCATGGCAATATGACCGTTCTGATGTTCATGATGGACGTACAAATCGCTACACATTTCAATGGAACAACATGGATGTTACCTTGAAGCCACTTACACCACAACAGATTGTGAATTCTTCAATGCAGAAAGTTGAGATGCACGTTGAGAGTGCCAAGGAGCACGCGAACCATTTGAGTGGTCACAAGACACGTGTAGGAGCGAAGAAATTAGTGATGCTAGACACCAAATCTGAGATGAAAGAATTCAGCGAGGTCCCCAATCTGGTACACTTTGTACTGCTATACAAAGATGCATTGCTTTCGCCTAACGACTTGACTTCTCTTCCTAGCGGCATTGCTTGTGTTTTGCAGGATTTCAGTGACGTCTTTCCGAAGGAGGTACCGGCTGGACTTCCACCAATTCACGGAATCGAACACAAGATCGACTTGATTCTAGGAGCATCCCTGCTGAACCGACCACCATACCGTAACAACCCTTAGGAAATGAAAGAAATTCAGAAACAAGTACAAGAACTTCTCTCCAAAGGGTACGTACGTGAAAGTTTAAGCCCTTGTGTTGTTCCTGTTATTTTAGTTCCTAAGAAAGATGGTTCATGGCGTATATGCGTAGATTGTCGGGCGATTAATAATATCACTATTTGATATCGTCATCCTATACCTCGCTTAGATGATATGCTTGACGAATTGAGTGGTGCTGTTATTTTCTCTAAGATAGATTTGCGTAGTGGTAAACATCAAATCCGGATGCATGAAGGGGATGAGTGGAAAACAACTTTTAAAACAAAATTTGGTTTGTATGAGTGGTTAGTCATGCCTTTTGGGTTAACTAATGCACCTAGTACTTTCATGCACTTAATGAATCATGTTTTAAGGCATTTGATTGGTAAATTTATGGTTGTGTACTTTGATGATATTCTGATTTACAGTCGCACTGAATCTGAACACATCGACCATATTAGACAAGTTCTACAAATTTTACGCGATGCTAAACTGTTTGGTAACTTAGAGAAGTGCACATTCTGCAAAGATCATGTAATCTTTTTGGGATATGTTGTTTCTGCGCAAGGAGTTGAAGTAGATGAATCTAAAATTGAAGCAATTACAAATTGGCCGACTCCTAAGAACGTAAGTCAGATTAGGAGCTTTCATGGTCTCGCTGGTTTTTATCGGCGCTTTGTTAAGGATTTTAGCACTATCACTGCCCCATTGAATGAACTTACTAAAAAGGGTGTTGAATTTGTGTGGGGGTAGCGCAAGAAAATGCTTTTGCTAAACTTAAGAAATACTTGATTGAAGCATCGTTGCTTGTTTTACCTGATTTCACTAAATTTTTTGAAATTTAGTGTGATGCTAGTGGACTGGGTATTGGCGGTGTTTTAATGCAAGAGGGTAGACCGGTAGCTTATTTTAGTGAGAAACTGAATGGTGCTCAATTAAATTATTCGATCTATGACAAAGAACTTTATATGTTAGTGTGTGCTTTAGAAACTTGGCAACACTATTTATGATCTAAAGAGTTTATTATTCATTCTAATCATGAGGCATTGAAGTATTTGAAGGGCCAAGCAAACCTAAACCGTAGACATGCCAAATGGGTAGAATTCATCGAATCTTTTCCATACATTGTGAAATATAAGAAAGGGGAGGACAACGTGGTTGCTATGCTTTATCTAGAAAAAACATGCTATTGACTCAAGTAGGCATCCAAGTTCCTGGATTAGAAAGTTTGCATGATTTGTATGCTGCTGATCATGGTTTTTCGATTCCTTACTCCAAGTGCACAGATGGGAAAGGTTGGGATAAGTTTCACATACATGATGGATTTCTTTTTTGTGCTAATAAGTTGTGTGTTCCAGAATCGTCCAGTCGTTTGTTTTTGTTACAAGAAGCACATGCAGGTGGTTTGATGGGTCATTTTGGATGCGAGAAGACTCTGTTGATGTTGAGTGATCACTTCTATTGGCCTAAGATGAGGCGAGATGTGGACCGGTTTGTCCAACGCTGTATTACTTGTCACAAGGCTAAATCCAAGTTGAATCCATACAATTTGTACACTCCTTTACCCATCCCTAATGTTCCTTGGGAGGATATTAGCATGGATTTTGTTTTAGGGCTACCAAGAACTAAGAGGGGCAGGGATTCTATCTTTGTGGTTGTGGATCGTTTTTCTAAGATGGCACATTTCATTCCATGCCACAAGAGTGACAATGCGTCGCATGTTGCTGACTTGTTTTTCAGGGAGATCGTGCGACTTCATGATGTTCTAAGGACCATTGTCTCAGATCGTGATGTGAAGTTCATGAGCTACTTCTGGAAGACATTGTGGGGCAAATTGGGGACGAAGTTGTTATTCAGCACAACTTGTCATCCCCAAACCGATGGCCAAACAGAGGTGGTCAACCGAACACTCTCCAAGCTACTACAGGCCATGATAAAGAAGAACCTGCGTGAGTGGGAGGATTGTTTACCGCACGTGGAATTCGCTTATAATCGAGCTGTGCACTCCACTACACAGTTGTGTCCGTTTGAGGTGGTATATGGCTTTAAGCCCATTACGCCACTGGATTTGTTGCCACTGCCACTTTCAGATCGTGCTAACATGAGGCTTCCAAACGAGTTGATTTTGTGAAGCAATTACATTTGAAAACAAGGCTGAAATTGAGAAGAAGACGAAGTATTATGGTGAGAAGGCGAACAAGAAAGAAGGTGTTGTTTCAACCTGGCGATTTAGTATGGATACACTATCGCAAGGATCATTTTCCAGAACGCCGCAAGTCAAAGCTGCTGCCAAGAGGAGATAGACCTTTCAAGGTGCTTGCGGGGATTAACGACAATGCATACAAGATCGAGCTACCTAGCGATGACTATGGCGTGAGCTCTACATTCAATGTCACTGATTTATCACCTTTCTTTGGTGGTGACGATCCAGCGTCGAGGACGATGCCTTTTCAAGAGGGGGAGGATGATGAGGGCATCTCTGGCTCTTTACCATCTTCTGCTACTACAAATCAAGCTACAAGTGTTGAAGCTCCAAATCTGCCATCTGGACCTGTTACAAGAGCACGAGCCAAATTATTAAAAGAACAAGTGAATTCGTTTCTAGCTGAATGACATAATATTATCGATGAGAATTTCATACTACCTAAAAATATTATTTTGCTTGTGCTCAGATTTGAAGATTCAATAATAAACGGAGATGAAGGATATGAGGATGATGTGGGCATTCCTACGACCAGTTTTGCTCGAGTACACGGGGACAAACTGATCAAGCCAGGAGCAAGACGACCACTTCCAGGACCACCCCGGAGGTCTTCCAGGGCCACCCTGGAGATCTTCAGGACCACCCCGGAGGTCTTCCAAGGCCACCCCGGAGGTATTCAGGACCACCCCGGAGGTCTTCCAGGACCTCCCCAGGACCTCCTCAGGACCAGTCCTACGACACTCGATACTCAACATAAATAGTACTGGTCGTAGATAAGTTATAGTATATATATCTTTTAGATGGGGTTGGTTGTAATCTTTCCATAACTGTATTAGAAAATAATCTTTGTACAATACGTGAGTTAGAGATAGAATCAGCATTAAGCCGTGTGTGAGTCGGCCACACCCTTAGTTGCCAATATAAGGCCAGGGCTTTGCCCATTGTAAGGGAGACCAGTTTATGCATAAGATTGAAACATAGCTATTGCTTGTTCTTTCAAACCAGAGTTCGTGCGAGGACTTTGAGAGAGAATTGGGCAGTCCATTGGTTCATCCTGCACTTCAAGGTCAAGTTGTCGTTCCATTGGGAATTGGGGCCTTGGCAATCGTTGCTAGTGGTCTCGCGACAATCATCTATCCGGTGTGTTTTGGACGATATCCAAAGAGTTGAGGGTTCATGCTTTGACGCGAGGGTTCAGCTAGCGACATCGACCACTTCGCATCATCTATCTACGTTTCTCACTGAGAAGATCGGGCAACCCCCATATCACCTTCCTAACGAGAATTACTAAATATAACTTATCCATAAATGAATTACATCTTCCTAATAAAGCTAAGTTTAATAATATAATAGATACTAATTGTCGACAAGGACTCTACGTGCTGTAGCTGTCATCCTTTGCCGAAAGAAACTCAAACTGTTGCTGTAGTCTACTTGTTGGATACAACAGCATGATGCCGGCGCTGGTAGGTTTGTCCCACAAAGGTGTCCACAACACTTCCACCCTCATTGCGAAATAGCTTGTCCTCGAGTTGGAATGTTGGATAACAATCCTTAAAATATGCCAACTTTTCCCAA
This sequence comes from Phyllostachys edulis, assembly GCA_036346405.1. Taxonomy (NCBI): domain Eukaryota; kingdom Viridiplantae; phylum Streptophyta; class Magnoliopsida; order Poales; family Poaceae; genus Phyllostachys; species Phyllostachys edulis. The sequence goes on along the minus strand of CM070548.1, from coordinate 92,207,242 downwards.
GTAGCATCGGTAGAAGCACACCCTGTCCATTGTACTAACAATTCCCAAACGCCACGATTGAGACGTGCACAAACAATGCTACTAGGCGCGGGAACCACACAACCATGAAGAAAATCGGGAAGACGAACAATATCAGGAGGAGGTGTGCCTTCAAAAATTTTAAGCAATGCAACATGGAAGACATCGTGGATGCGAGCACGAGCGGGAAGCTGAAGGCGATAAGTGACCAGCCCAATCTTGCCGATCACCTTAAGAGGCCCATAAAAACAAGAAGATAATTTTGAAGAACCATCTTTGATAGCAGATGCAGTGCGATGATGAAGGTGAAGCCAAACCCAATCACCGATATCATACACCACCTCACGCCGCGACTCTTGGGCCTGCAACAAACGTTCGCGAATCTCATCCAAGAATTCATCTCTATCTTGAAGCTGTCGATCCATAGCTACAACTCGGGTTGTTCTTGGCTCATGGGACAAAAGGGTGGGTGGATCGCGACCATAAACCACTTTCAAAAGAGTAGTCTTCAAAGCTATCTGGAATGAAGAATTATAGCAAAATTCCGCCCATGGAAGCCATTGAAGCTATTGTTTTGGTCGATCACATGAAAGACAACGGAGATACATGACAATAATGTGGTTCACCACCTCTATCTAACCGTCTCTTTGAGGATGAAAGGCAGAACTCAATTGCAACTTAACACCAGCAAGACGAAAGAGTTTGGCCCAAAAATTGCTAGTGAACACCGGATTACGATCGTTGACAATGGAGGAGCAAATACCATGCAAGCGAACTATCTCATCGAAGAACGTCCGTGCAATGGTACTAGCAGTGTAGAAATGGCCCAAAGCAATAAAATGTGCATACTTGGAGAAACGGTCTACCACGAATAAAATGACAGAGCGACCGCCCACCTTGGGAAGACCTTCCACAAAGTTCATAGAAATATCTTGCCAAATAGAACTAGGAAAGTCTAAGGGCTATAAGAGGCCAACAGGATGAACTTCTTAGCAGTTTCAGTTGTTATTTTAACAACTGGCTCAGCTTCTATCCATTTTGTGAATGTATCAATCATGACAGAAAGGAATTCAAAGCCCCCAGGTGCTTTTGGGAAATGTCCTAGAATGTTTAACCCCCAGGTTGCAAAAGGCCAAGAAAGAAGTATTGTTTGCAAAGTTTGTGTCGGCTGATGTACTTGTTGACTATGAAATTGATATTGTACACACTGTCACAAGATTTTTTGCATCATAGAGGGCAGTTGGCCAGTAGTATCCTTGCCTAAAGACTTTACCAACCAGAGTTCTGTAAGGATGATGCGCTCCACATACTCCTCCATGTATGTTGGATAGTAATTTCATACCATCCATTTGAGATATGCATCTCATTAACACTCCATGAGCTCCCCATTTGTAAAGGATACATTCGATCAAAGTGTATGATTAGGCTTTTCGAGCTGTACGATCAGCCTCTACGTCATCTTCAGGAAGTGTGCCATGCTGAAGATAATCGTAGATTGATGTCATCCAATCACTACTGGGATCGATCTGTACGACCTCCAGTGGAGCATATTTGTCTTCAGAATGCTCGACCACTGAGGGTGTATCGAGTTACTCAAGAAAAACTCCGGGCGGGACAGATGATCTTGAGGAAGCCATCCGTACCAACTGGTCTGCCAGAAAGTTGTCATTTCTAGGAATATGTTGGATCTGGAAACCAAAGAAATGGTTGTCGAGTTTTTGTACTTCCGCTAAATAAGATGACATCTTGAGACTTGAACATTGATACTCTTTCCCAACTTGATTCTCTACTCATTGAGAATCGTTTTTCACTAGTTATCTGTGAATCCCAAATGCTTTGGCTGCTCGGAGTCTGCTAGTAAACCCCGTATTCTGCCACATTATTCGTAGCAGTAAAGTTTAACTGAATGGCGTACTTAATGTGTTCTCTAGTAGGAGATACCAGGACAACTCTAGCCCCCGAGCCTTTGATCATCAAGGAACCATCAAAGTACATGGTTCGTTATTCGTGATGTTCGTACTCGGGCCCTTGGGTGGGTTCAGGGTTCGTCCATTTGGCAATGAATTCTGCTAAAGCCTAGGACTTAATTGTTGTTCGTGAAATGAAATGGAGATTGGAACCCCCAAATTCGACTGCCCATTTTGCTATTCGTCCTGATGATTCTCTATTTCGGAGAACTTGACCAAGAGGATATCCAGTAGGTATGACTACTTTGTGGACGTGAAAGTAATGCCTTAGTTTCCTTGAAGCCATAAGGAGACCGTATAGCAACTTTTGTATCTTTGGATATGTCGTTCCTTTGGTCCATGTAATACTTCGCTTGCGTAATATACTGGTCGTTGGATATTGTCACATTCAACGACCAGCACAACACTAATTGCTTGTGGCGTCGCAGCCAGGTATATTAGCAATATTTCTCCCGATCTTGGAAATACTAAGATCGGGGCATTCGTAAGGTATCTTTTGAGCTCTTCAAAGGCATTGTTTGCTTCTTTAGTCCATTTGAAATTTTTGTGTTTCTGACTGAGTTTAAAGAAAGGTAATTCTTTTTCTCCTAAACGTGCTATGAAATGACTTAGCGCTGTCATACAGATGGTTAGTTTTTAGACTTCTTTCTTTGTGGTCAAAGGGCGCATCTGTTCAATGGCCGCTATTTTTGCTGAGTTCACTTCAATTCCTCTAGCCGAAACTAGGAATCCAAGAAGCTTTCCAGAAGAAATTCCAAACACACACTTCTCAAGATTTAACTTAAGGTTATGCCTTCTTAAGTTATTGAAAGTTTCTTGCAGGTCAGAGATATGATCTCCAACATTGATGCTCTTTATGACCAGGTCATCAACATAGGCTTCTAAGTTTCGACCTATTTGCAGACTAAAGGGTTTTTTTTTTTTTGCATTAGCCTATAAAAAATAACACCAGCATTTTTAGACCAAATGGCATCTTGACATAACAATAAGTGTCATATGGTGTGATGAAGGAAGTTTTCTCTTCATCGTCTCTACTCATATTAATCTAGTGGTACCCTGATTACGCATCTAAAAATCTTAATAACTCACACCCAGAAGTAGAGTCTACAAGTTGATCGATACGTGGAAGGGGAAGGTCATCCTTCAGACAAGCTTTATTAAGATCTGTGAAATTGATACACATTCGTCATTTCCCGTTACTTTTTCTAACCATTACAGGATTGGTGAGCCACTCTGGGTGGTCGACCTCATGAATAAATCCAGCCTTGAGAAGCTTGTCAATCTCTAACAGGATTGCTTCATTCCAATCTGGTGCAAAGCGTCTTAGCTTTTGCTTGACCGGTTTTTAGTTAGGTCAGAGAGCTAGAATGTGCTCTATCACCTCCCTGGGGACTCTGGACATATCGGATGCCTGCCAGGCGAATATATTCGAATTGGCTCGGAGGAAGGAGATAGGCAACTCTTCTTATTTAGGATTGAGTCTTGCCCCAACCAGTATCTTTTGGAAGGTTGCGCTAGCATTTTTTAGTCCAAACGACGCTTTGACACTTTCCGGATGTTCCAAGATTGATTGAATGTTCGTATGAAGTTGTTGAATGGTGAACATGAATATAAATATAGCTGATGATGGTGTTATTATAGAATACGTGGGTTATGCCCTTATAACTATTGAATGGGTGATAGTTAATGTTGCTAAAGGCACCTATAATCTTCAAGCACATTCTTTTGTTGAGTCTTAAACCATCACGTCTTTTAGCTCGGGTAAGAAAGCCTTGCACCCTGAGCCTAATCTTTCAAACACATTCTACTGAGGCGGATTGTCTTCTTGACAAAGGTTGTTGTTGTGACGGCAATGTCTAGAAGCATAGTGGCCTTTTCTAGAGCTACTTTGAGACTTTGATGATTGTGAAATGCTTTGTACTTCTGTAGTAGTCTCTTGCAGGTCGGCATCCAATGAACGAATGACCAAAATGACATGTTCGTCGTTTTCTCCTGTCTAGTGGTTAGCAATGGCACTTGAAAGTATGTCCACCCTGTCGATGGGAGTTTCTACCTGTGAAGGTGACAATACAACATTTAAATCTCTTACCGTCGTTCTCGGGGTGACCTAGGGCATAGTTGGCGGACGTTGTTCCCACTCACGTTGATGGTATGCCTCCTGGATGTCCCCGGAGCGCTGTCGTGGTACTGGCGATGGGCCTTCTCCATTTGCCTTATGTTTTGTGACAAGAAGTTGATCGTGGTACTCCTGTGCTAAACGTTTGGCCTGCTCCTGGGCCTCAGCTGTTCACGTGTCACCTGTTGCTCATCGGTCTTGCTGGCGCTGACAACTACACATTCACGAAACTCGGAGCAGGTAAAGGGTGAGAACGTCACATCCTCATCAGAGAAGGGGTAATAGTATACTTATCAATTCCATTCCGGTACCAGCCGGAACATGCCATACTGGCACCCAAACCGGCACACCATAGCCTCAATCCCGTACCGACCTCAATACCAGTCAATACTGGCCATTTCGGCCTATTTCGGTCCATTCTGGCCATTCCACTATTCCGGTCATTCTGGTACTGGTCAAAAAATCAAAATTGAAGTGACCACACATTTGAATCAACTTGGAAGGCCGAGTCCAATACTACTTCGGTAAGTGAAATTATGCTAGACTAGTATGCTAGATTATGGTAAAATGTATGAAATAATGAACCCATGTTGTATTATTTAAGTACGTACGAATTTTGTATTTACGAAGTAATTGAACTATGTGTCATTTTTATTCTATGGTTATGTATTTGAAGTGAGATTCCAAGTGAAATTATATATATATATATATATATATATATATATATATATGTGTGTGTGTGTGTGTGTGTGTGTGTGTGTGTGTGTGTGTGTGTGTGTGTGTGTGTGTGTTAAAATCCGGAACGGTATGCCAGAATGGGACCGATACTGACGTATTCCATACCAAGAGGCAAACCGGAATGGCCTCCAGAATGGAATTGATAATTATGGGTAATAGTCGAGACCTCGAAGTAGATAGAGTAGATGTCTTGGAGATGATTCCTCCATAACCTCAACATAGTCTTCGTCATTGAGATCACCATGAACTGCCATGGTATTGGGATCATGGTGACTTGTCTCTCTAGTTGAGATAGAGGTTGGAATATAGCCAGCCTCGGAGTTGCTTGAGGGTGGAAATGGCGTTCCCACCGCCTCACTCCCAACGGGTTAGGTTGAAGGCGACGAAGATTCTCCCTTGGGAACGTACTCGAGATAGAAATCGCATTTGCATGCCTCCTTAGGGACGTAGTCCTTGGACGTGAGGTGGGCATAGTCGACAAAATCGAAGGAGTTCTCCTCATCCATTGGTGAGGATGCAAGAACATCATAGCGATGATCTTCGAGGTGATGACGCCCTCCTTCTAGCACCAACTGTCGATGATCGGAACGTGGGGTTCCCTATCGAGCTTATCAGAGAAAATGATACGAGAGCACAATCTAAACGAAGACCCTATATTCCCGTAGACACAGTGAATGTATATGAATACAATGGGGATGTTACATGATTGATCGTATGGAGTTATTGCATGATCAACATGAATATGAATCTATCTATATTACATAATATGCGAGCTATCTCCTTTATAACTATTGAAGGAGTGATAGTTAATGCCACTAAATACGCTTCTAATCTTCACGCACGTTCCTCTGTTGAGTCTTGAACCATCATGTCTCTTGTCCAATTGTCGTAAGTTGTCAAATGCACCAATAACCGCTCTCACGTTAGTCACATGGGAAATTGTCAAGTCTCTCGACCAGTTCGCTGGTCGGGGATGGCCCAAAATCGTATGACTGGTCGGGTAATGTCCATAGTTGATCATCTCATGACTCAAACTGGTCTACGTCTAGTTTTGCCATAGTAAAGGGTATTAGACTTCCTTTAAATACTGGTTGCAGGTTCATAATCGTTATTGTGAGACCCCAAATTTGTAACTTGGGACCCACTGTGTATATTTATGTCATTATCTGGATCAGTAGATAGCACACACAGTTACATTGTTGGTTTAAACACATATCACGAAAATATAAAGCTATTGCATAATATTAAACAAAGTGTAAATATACATTATGGCTTTTGACTTGCAGAACGGCCGGAGAGGCAAAATACTTTTAAAGATCAACAGCGGAAGTAAATTCAAAGTATAATGCATGGAACCCTCACGATATGCCCACTGGCAATCGACTGTGGGCTCACGACCTAGTTCTTGGCCTTCTTGATCTTCAGTCTTGATCAATACTCATAATTGTCCCTGTAACCTTATTTTATACTTACTGACTAAAAGAATATAAATAACGAGCATGAGTACACAACCGTACATACGAGTCAACACACAATGCAATTATTATATATGCAAGGCTAATCAAAGGGGAGGCTCATGGTTCTTTTATTTTGCACAAAAGCCATTTATTGAAATAGGGTAAGTAGTAACAAATCCCGAGACTTAGCATTTTGTTTAACACATGTTTTATAAACTGAGTTTTTGTGGTAAAGTGCTAGTAGAGATTCATTCTCCTATACCATCCCATATTCTTTCTCGGTCATATCTCGTATTTACCACTGGTTCTCAATCCAGACCATCTCAACTTTCTGGGTTCCAACCCAATATTTCCAATCACTTGGTTCCAATCCAATATTTCCAATCACGGGGCTCCAGTCCAATCTATATCACTTTCCCGGGTTACATCCATCCGGTGATCCCAAGGCTACAACCACCCGTCAATTCCGTCCGGCCTACACCTGAAATTCCGGGCCGAATGCCTCTGGCGACTCTCTGGCTGCACTACCTGATGAAATTCAGGTTGCACCCCTAGCGAGACCAGGTTGCAACCCTCGTATCCCGAGATTGCACCACCCTTGGGCCCAAGGCGCATTCCCCCGCCAATTCCCAGGCTATACCCGTTCGCTAATCCCGAGCCGCATCCACCTTGCAAATCTTGCGACTGTAGGCATCCAATACTTTCCACTGGCCCTTGACTAGGACAACTCAAATCCTCGTGTTCCAACCCGGCTTTTCATCCCATATTGGCATAGTCCCATACACATTCATAATTCTTTTCACACACCCAAGTCTACAACAGTTTCCAGGTTCCCCCATTTGAAATTCCTTTTCCTTTTCAAAATACCAGCCAGACTCTGACCTCATTGCCCAAATTCATTTTCAAATGTTTGAATGATGTTGGGCAATTCATTGCCCAAATGACAATGTATCTAAGTAAGGCTAAGCATGACACTTAGATACAGACTTATTAACTAGTATGTAAACAATTAATTCTAGGGTGACAAAGATAATGTCCAAATTCAAGGATTGAAAGTTTATACATAATTATTATTAAGGCATTAACTATGAGCTAGACCAATATAGTTGTATAAATTATAGCAATGCAATTTCATAATTTACAACAATATAATTGCAAAAAGTAGGTGTAATATGATCAAAGTATTAACTCGCCTTGCTCAATATTCTGATAAGGCTCAATATGCTGATAATCGCCTTGCTCAATATTCTGATAAAGTCCAATATTATGATAATCTTGGTCTTGTTCTTGTTGAGATTGTTGTTCCTTCATGGCTTCAGAGTCTAGTTACACAAAATACGATTGAACTCCAAAATGACTGAAAGTAACCAAATGAAATCTGATAAATCCAAATACACTCAAACCAATGAAAACACTTTAAATAGAACTAAACATATTTACCGGTGTTTTGAAAGCAGGGGGTACTTCAAATGAGACCTAAATATATACTCATCTGGAGTTGATGAAGGAAATACTACAGACGAATTATATTCAGAGGAGCTGATGAAGGAAATACTTCAGACGAAGTATAACCAAGGAGTTGATGAAGGAAATACTACAGAGCAAAGTAGATAAATCTAACAGGGAGAGAGAGAATGTCTACATGAACATTCCTCAATGGTTACCTAGTTTGGAGAGATCACCCAGCTAGATAGGATCCTTTGATCCACTTTCGGATCATGAATCGCCCTACTACTAGGAGCGGATAACGATGGATGATAGCTGAAGACTAGGTGATGTTTGTTTGGTGGATGAACTTCTATCATCTGCATGAGAGCATACTACTGCTGCTCACACGACGCTTAGTTGCTTTAACGATTATGTTAGTTATTACTTCCTATTTACCGAGGAAGTTCCATGAAAGCCAGGTGAGACCTATGCATAAGTGCAGGGTTCGTAGATGGTAGACATATGTCTCACCGACACATGGGACCTAGCTCATTTAATAGTTTACCTTATCGATTTATATTTATCAAGGAAATTCCATGAGCCATAGCCGGATCTTCCAAGCATGGGCTAGGCATTAGCCTTGTGAGTTAACCAGTTGTATCGTTGGTTGCTAATTCTTGTTTAGTGAGTAATTAACCTAGTTCATTTTATTAACATTATCTAGTGCGGTTAATTGTTCACTAGGGCAATCTTGAACATAATACTATACTATAACAGTGTACGTAATCAGATTTGAACTCGGTTGGGCAAAACTTCTATTCACACCTCGCAGCGTAGCATGACACTCTAATTAACTTAACTAGACTACTGCTATGACCGACTGAGTTACCCTACTAAGCATCCGATAATGTGGGACACAATGCTATGTATCCATATATTGAAAGTACTTAAAGAGGGTTAACATCATATACTCTATTATCAATCTACACTACTATTTGTCACCTTAATCTTCTACAGGTGAACCTTATATGGTAGTCACTTATCTTCATCTATTAACTAACACAACTTGAGAAGGATAACGGCTAACTGAATACCTGTTATCCTCTAACCTACTAATTGACTTTTAATTAACATCTACTGACATGGAGCTCACTGCCAATGACAGCTATCTGACATTTAATTATCTAACTTAGCCACCTAGATTCAACCACTGGATGTTACTTTCTGACAACTGAACATTTAGTAGCTAAGTAATCTACTAACAACCTCTAGATAGCTAACTAATCCATGTGTTGCTTACTCCTAAAATACTACTGGACATTTAGCTCTACTGACATTGATATTTCAACATAACTTATTGTTATATTATTTAAATCAGCTAAGTATTCATTCAAACTCTAACCATTCTTATTAATCTAACCTTGGATTATCCTTTGGTTGCAGTGGACTACCAGTAGGTTACGTGTTCTTGCTAAATGACATAACCAATGCTTAATAAATCCACTAATCAGTTTAAATTAGACTTTCACTCTGATGGACCCACTATCAGCTAGTACTATTATCTATCACCTAATTAGCATCTAGCCACTTTGATTCACTCATCTAGTTTCTTATATTAGAATTCCACTCTTAATTAACCCCCAATTACTAACAAATATTTTCAGATAATGATTATTGCTTTGTCTTTGCGAGTTATATGATAACAGTGCACTAATCATTTCTTGATTAACTTCATTTAGGTATATCATTTGCTGTTGGGTACTCACTAACTAATTAGCCCACTAACAAAACCTAATTAACCATTAAGGGTGAGAGTCCACTAACATTCACCTCAGCACACATATATACACTGAGAGCCACTAGATCATACCCACTGACTATTAGTGTCTGAAAACTATAACCTATCAATTGAGTATTTATAAACTAACTAATCTTCTACTGTCTTTTACGCTAATTAATTAAATTAGTCACTAGAGGGCACTATCATATGCACATATACAGAGAGGGAGGGAGTTCCAGAGAGAGCAACAGAGATAGAGCACGCAGAGAGAACAGAGGAGGAGGCTCGGGCATGGCTCTGTCGATGGCCAAGGGATCGATGGCGACGGCTAGAGGCGGCCAAAACGGGTTGCTGAGGGGGTGGCGATCCTCTTGGTGGTGGCTTCGCAGCTTGAGGAGGCTGATGGCGGCCAGAGCCGGGGAGGGAGAAGTGTGGCGACACTAGAGGGGGATAGGGGAGGAGTTAGCAAGCGCATGAGCAAGAGAAGATCTAGGGGAACTCACCGGAGTTGTTGGTGGAAACTAAAGAGGCCAAAGGCGAGCTAGCGTCGTGGGCCATCGGCGGCGCAGAGGGCTCACCGTGGGGGCTCGGCTACGAGGGAAGGGAGTCGGAGTGGATGGTAGGGGGAGCTAGAGGGGAGCTTGAGGATGCTCTAGGGAGAAGGAATTGACCGCCGGCTTACCGAGCAAGTGGTGGTGGTCGTGGCGGTGGGTTAGGCCGAAACCGAGGAAGATAAGGTCGGCGCCGAGCTCCGGTGGGGGGATCCCAAATTGCTCGAGGGGAACGCACCCTCAAGTGCTAGTGCGCTCCGTGACGCGGTTGGCCGGCGTTGGAGTTCACCGTGGTGGCGGGATATGCGAGCGGGCATCTTTGGCGGGACGGCGGTAGAAACACAGAGCGCAAGCTTCACTCGAGCTAGTGCTTGGTAGGGGAGGGGAGAAAGTGGGAGAGGGTCTGGGGGAGGGGAAGGGAGGCCGAGGAGGGTGAGGCGAGCTTGGGTTGAGTTGGAACTTGCGCTTTGGCTTCCTGGTGTGCAGCAGAGAGGAGGAGGAGGCCGGGGCAAATGGATAGGGGTGCAGCTTGGCGAAGGCCCTTATAGTCGAAGGGGGCAATGGGCTCGGTGTGGTGCAGGATAAGCAGCGGCATGGCAATGTGATGGGAGGCGAGTAGGTGGTGGGGCGACGTGGTAGTGGCTCCAGGATGGTGTGGCGTGTGTGCAGGGGGCAATGGTACGATGCTTGCTAGAGAAGAAAAGAGAAAGGGGACGCTGGGAAGTGGACCTAGGGAGGAAGAAAGCTACAGTTGTGGGTGGGCCTGAGAAAAAGCCAGGAGGAGAAAATAGAAAATGAGAGTAAAGAAAAAGGGAAATGACCATTTTCTTTTTCTTTAAAACTCGGATATGGATTTAATTTCTTGATTTTCTGACTAGATTCGGATTTTAATCTCCTACTGAAAATATAATGTTTCATCGACTTAATTTAAATTTGTATTTTGCTAACTGGTCTCTAATTAGGCTTTCGTACATTCGAAATATTAGGCTTCGAACAGGTCTTCGATTTTTGGGTTTATATCTCTACTATTTAAATATTGCAATTGGTGGTGGTTGTCTGTCATCCCATCCTCTTTCGCGTCAGTTGGATTGATGACCTACGGAGGGTCCAGATCGCGTCACACGAGAGCCAGCCTAGAGCTTGTACCGTTGCAAGTTGGAATGCATGGCCCTCCTAGTTCGCCCCCTCCCTCCACTTCTCCCACAATCTAGCGGCAACTGCTTCCAATCTGTCCTCTCCTTCGACTGAATCCATGAATCCTATGTGAAATATCCCAAAAATTTGAGTTTTCAAAATTTTTTGAAGCTTTTTGGTTGAATTTGAAATTCTTTCCCTTTTCAGAAACTTCATCCCAAAACCCGCTTTCCTTTTTGGGTGTCCCTGTTTTCCTCGGTAAGCGCATTTCCCAGTCGCCTTCTCCTTCTTCTCGCATCATCTTCCTTGTCGTCATCACACAAGGCCTTTGTCCTTCTCGTGGCGTCAACCGCTAGCGCACGCACCACCTCGCCTCGCCTTGAATGCTGTCACACATCCCCACCACTGCCGCACCACCCCGACACCGCCACCTCGCCCGCCTAGTACCTTCCACGGCCATCGGTCCCATGTTGCCGCCCACTACTGTAGTCGCCCTACCACTCCCACCACCTCTTAAGGCTATAAAAGCCCATCCTCTAGCTTGCCCTCTTCCTCACCTTCCCCTCGAGCACCTCCCCTTCGCTCCTTCGCCCCCAGGGCCGATGAATTTTAAGAAGTCGCCGTCGCCTCCCTATAACATCCTGGTTTTTCTGAGTCTTTTGAAGTTTTCAAAATAAAAGGAATCATTTGGTTTTGATGAGAGTTCAAAGCTTAACTTGAGATTTTAAAAAGAGCTTTAAATGACTAAATCAAACTTCAACTAAATTAGTTCGGTTTCTTTCGAGTTCGTTGGAGTTCTCTGGTGTTGTCTTTCCCCTTCCCTGTTCGCTCCGTGTTTCCCTCGGCCCTGCCTTTTTCTTCTCTAGACCTCCCTTCGTTTGGATCTGAGAGTCCAGACCTCCCTTCGTTTGGATCTGAGGGTCCAGACCTTCCTTATGTTTGGACCTCCCTCTTAGTGGCGACCTCCGGGTGGTCCTGGTCTTTTTGCAAAGACCACCCTCCAGGACTGCGACCATCCCTTTGGCCGTGACCTCTCTCTGTGGCCGCGACCTCCCCTTTTGTCCTTTAATCACGAGCTCCCTTGGAGTCGCGACCTCCTCTTTTTTCCTTTAGCCGCAACCTCCCCTTGGAGTCAGGACCTCCCTTTTTGTCCTATAGTCGCAACCTCCCCCTTGGAGTCCCGACCTCCTCTTTTGTCCTTTAGCCGCGACCTCCCTCTTGGAATCGCGACCTCCTCTTTTGTCCTTTGGCTGCGACCTCCTCTTTGGTCGCAACCTCCCTTTGTTTTGACCACCTCTTTTGAGTATTGACCGGCCCCATCTGTTAGTCTTGCTCACTTTCTCCTTCTTGCCGTCGTGTCATTGTTGACGAATTTGTCCTTGCGCATTAAATGTTGTTGTGTCGCATTAAATGTTGTCCCTTTGGCCGTAACCTGCTCCCCCTCTTGTCTCCTCCCCTACCTACTTCCATCATCTCCTTCACCTGCTCGGCATGCTTTGTCCTGTCACACGTGCCCTTGATCGTGTGCACCTCTGAGTCCTCCAGTGACTCTCCCCTGGCTATATAAGCCCGAGCAGCCCTCTATCGTCACCTTTTTCCAATTCTCTTGCTCTCACCAGTTCTTCCGTGCTTCAAGCTTCGTCGCCAAGGAGTCTGCTAAAGCTTGCGCCATCTTCATCCACCTCGTCGCCAAGAAGATCGCCGGAGCGCCGCGCCGTCTTCGCCGCCGTCATCCTCCTCCTCCAGTCTCCTCCAGCCTCCCTCTCTCTCTTTCTCTCTGTCCTGGTGAGTTCCTCCGTGTCCTGCTCTTTCCCTTGTTCCCACGACTACGTTGCGTAGTCATATTCGTTCCTACGACTACATTGCGTAAGCTGTATCCTTGTGTATTCTTCTTATGACTACGCTGCATAGTCGTACCCCTTTTGCTGTTTCCCAGAACCTCCTCCTCAAGACCTCCTATATCCTTTTGTCGTTTTCCTAGGACCTCCTCAGGACCTCCTGTATCCTTTTTGTCGTTCCTCAGGACCTCCTCCCAGCTAGTTGGACCTCCTCCTGAGAGCCCGCTCCTTGCTGTTGGTCTTAGTTCGTTTTGCTTGGAGTTTTTTTGGATTTTATTTGGTCTTTGTTTGATTTGCTCTGTTTTCACATGTAGATTTTGAAGATTCTAGGGAGCTCGAGTTTTGCAAAGAGGACCCTCAAGCCTTTGAGCAAGGCAAGTTACACCCTTGATCATATTGAACCCAATTTCTCAAATTATTTAAGTTCTGTTTCAAATTACTACTGCATGCTTATTTCAATTCAAGTAATTTAAATCCCCATTTTAACTTTATAGTTATTCCTAATTCCTTTGTACATCCGAACTTGATTATTGATCCGATCGCCCCTTGTCACCATAGTAAAGAGCTAGTTGGTACATTAGTAGGAACTAGCAGGTTGCAAAACTTTGTGCTTAGTCAAGCTTAGACCAAAAATCTTGATTTGGAAAGTTTTACTGCCAAAGGACCAATGTTGTCTAAATGTTTTAATCCATGACATTGGGTTGTCGTGGTAGTTTGTAAATATTTTTTGAAAAACAAATAAAAAGGAAAATTAGTTTGGACTTGGGCGAACTAGTTGTCTGGATGGGTGCATGTTTATGCACGGGATCGATCCATTTCTATAGTCGAGGCCCAGGGTTCTGTGAAAGTCGTCCAGGTCAGTTAAGGACCGATCTTCGAGTGTATTTTTCTATGCCTCACCGTACAACCACATGTCCTGTGTGGGTAGGACCTGGCTGATTAATTTGCAATGTTCCACTGTGGTTGTTCCATCTGGTTGTGTGGATGTCTTAATGGCCTACTTTATTTCATTCCCACCTGGCGTAAGAGGGGGCCATGAACCCTACAGATGGTTAGTTCAAAGGGGGCGAAACCTTAGTGAGGGAGGACTACGGTGGAATGGCGCATTGTAAAGGCCTTGTCACGTGCTCTAGACTACTTAACTTCGGTAGTGAGTGGTGGTATCGACAGATGCCAAACAAACTAGAGAAGTTGTGTCATGTGGGTAAAGTTGTACACCTCTGTAGAGTGTAAAACTATTCGAATAGCCGTGTCCGTGGTCAAGGACATGCTGGCAAAGCTGCTCCAAATTAGATATTGGTTTTGTTTTTAAAAGACCTCTTTGAAATGGTTTTGGATGTCTATCCAATGGGTTCGGGCTGGTAGCCTTGTGATAGGAGTGTATCCTTCACCACTTGTTGATGAATGTTATCCAACTATAAAATTGATTTAGAAAATAAATTTTAGTTATAGTATAACTGCTTTGGAACTTAGTACATGTATTTGGAAAGAAACTTGGCTTTATGCAAAGACAACCCTATAAGACCTCCTTTGAGTTATTCTTGTATGCTTGCATTCAATCTGTTACTTGATGGGTGTGACTTGCGAGCACGGTTGTTGTGCTCCCTCTTGCTTGACATGTTTGAGCAGGAGAGGACGTCTTTGATGAGCCAGAGGACCTCCAAGACGACTAGGCTGCGACCTCCAGACGATTGCCTGTGGCGGATCTTGTGGACCACTCCGCTTTTGTTCCGCTGTGTTTTGTTGTCGGCAGTTAATCCACCCTTGTAATCAACTCTATTGTTATTTTAATAAAGTTGCATTGATGGATGTTACCACTTTTGTTCACTGTGTGGGCTAGCTATTGGTCCTTTGGACTAGCTCGGTTGTGCACAGGGATTTTAGGACCTCCCTTGGGGTGCTTTTGGGACTGGCCACGACCTCCCTGAGGTCTGGTCGTACCAGAAGACCTCCTTCGGAGTGCTCGGGTCGGGCCTTGACCTCCACGAGGCTGGGCATCACAGAGACCTCCTTCGGGTGCTCTGACAAGGCGTCGAGACCTCCACGAGGCTCGGGCGTGACACTCCCCTTCTTCCCCGATGAGGCCGCAAGGTAATTTGTTGCCCCCATTCCTCCCCTTCCCTCCCCATTTCGGCTTTAGCTCTGCCTCGCCACTCCGCTCCTTTTCCTCACCTTCCCCACCCCAATCCCTCGTCGGAACCTCGCCGGCACCATGTCCCGCGGCCGCACCATCCACGGCCGCCGAGGCTAGCTCGCTTCAGACCTCCCCAAGCACCAACTCCACCACCTTCGTGCTCCCCTCCATCCACCGAAGCTCATGCGCCACTCCAATTGGCCGGAGCGCCACCCTAGCGTCACCGCCTTCGTCCCAAGCTTCAGTTTTGCGCCATTACCGCCACCACCCCACCTCCACACCTCCTCTGCTCCTCCAAAACCCCAAAATGGGATCCGCCTACTTGGCCACCGGCCATTGAGCACCACCGCTTCTTGCGCCCACGGCTCGGCGAAGGCGGCCTTGACCTTCAACCATGCTGGCTCAAGCCCCATGAGCTGGGCCTTAAAGGCCTAGCCGGTTTGGGCCTAGCCCATTTAAGTATTGGGCTTAGCCCAATACTGTTCACAACCCATGAACAGTATAATTCAGTTACTATGCACAACGCAGCAAAAATGGATTACTCTTCACTAAAAACAGTAAACATGGTCACGGTTCATTTTTAGGAAAATTGTGATTCACTTACTGTTCATAAGCCCTTTTTTGGCATGAATAGTAAATTAACACTATTCATCATCCGACACTCTTTCGCCTTAAACCCTAATTTGACATATTATATCATTTTCGACCATTTCGAGCCCATAAAATCATTTCTCGACTCCGTTTAGCCAAATAAAGCTCCAAATAAATACATACCCTCCACACCACCCTTCTTTTTGTTTCTTTTTGAATTTATTTACTTGCATGTTGTTCCCAGCTCATTTCTTATCGAGCCGGATTTTATTTGGATTATTTTATTTCTCTTCGCGCTAGGTCACGACTTCGACGATCAGACTCCGGAAGACGTCGGACCGGATCAATATCTAGAAGAATTTGTGCAAGGAGGCAAGTCGCATTCCTTGATCATTTTGAACCTAAAATTCATATATTTATATTATTACTTTCATTATTGTATTTGTGCCAATTACTTTAAATATTCAAATAATACTTTTGAATGCCATGATAAATAGATAAATCCTGTTAACCCACGTACAAACCCACCTAGCACTTGTAGGCCATATTCACCTTGACAAGTTTATTGTAACATCCTAATTTTTTGAGCCTTAAGAATCCTTTTTATTAGTTAGTAGTTGAAAATTCACCCTTTGGATTTATTTGAATTTAATTCAAAAACTTAACTTGGAATTTTAGTATCAAAACAATTTAATATGATTAAAGTCAACATCAACAATGGTCAAAACTATTTTATTTGGATTCTATGTGCTTGGATATATTTTCTTGAATTTTCTTGAATTTTTTCGAGTTCATTTGCTATTTGCTATTTGCTATTTGAATTCTCAGTATTTTCTAAATTAGAAAAGGCTATTAAAATCTCGGAAATCATTTCAGGCTGAATCTCAGCCCAAGGCCCAATCCTATTCATGTTTCAGTTTAGCGTCGCGAAACCCAGTGAACGTTCAGACGAGTCCGAACATGAACACATGTGTGTTTCGTTGACGCGTGGGCCCGCGTGGACGTTCGGACCATTTCGAACGCGCCTACACTTTAGTCTCTCTGACCGGTGGGCCCGCGTCTCAGTTTCGCTGCCGGGTCGACCCGCGTGAGCCTTCATCTCTGAAGCCGTGTTCCTCGCGGACTACTTGCTGCGTCTGCCATTGAAGTCTTCTAGAAGCTCTGTCTGACACAACGGTTTCTCCAACTAAAGTATCTCGGAAAATCTTGCCAAACTCAATCCCTTATCTCTCCGCTTCCATATCTGCAGTCAATTGTATTCAAATCAAACTCTATCTCGTAGAACCAATGAATTCGAGAAAATCCCGATTTGGGCATTTCCAAATCCGGTAGGGCCCTATAAAAGTCACCCTGAGGTTCGTCAGCACCTCCGCAACCCAAAGCCCCCACCATCATCACCCCAAGAGCCCTAACGCCACCGGGATTTGAAGAACTAGGGTTTTGGCCGAAACCTGATTTCTTCAAATTCCTCTGTTGCCGGTGACGCTCTGCCTTCGTGGACCACACCGTTGTCATCTTCGTCACTAGAGCTTCCTCGAGCACCTCTTAGCATTGTCCGGGCACCACTGGAGCTTGCCGTCGACAATACCGACCTTCGTTCTCCGCTCCGGCCATAATTCCAGCGAACCCCATCGACCTCTCGTGTCAATACCGATACCTTTGTTTGCGCATTAGCCTTGTCTTTCCAATGTGAGCACTCACTGCCACCGGCGAGCCGTCGTTCGCTGTTGTCGGGCGAGCCGTCGTTCGCCGAACCTGAGGATCTCAATGCCGTCGAAGTGACGTGGCATCCCGGTCACCGGCCACATCAGCCTTCACACATATGTGTCGTCCTACGTGGCACCAGATCAGCGCCCACGTGCGCGCTTGCATGTCCGGTCCATCCCACCCGAAGCCCAAGGCTCAGTTGATCCAGTCCACCGTGAGCCGAACCGCTGACATGCGGATCCCACATGTCAGATTTCTTTTTAATTCTTTTCCAGTTGTAAATTCCAGGGTTGATGTTAGCCTACATCATTATCCGATTTTTCCTTTGGAAAATAATTCGGAATATTCTGATAAATCCTTTTTAGGGTATATTCTTTAGATTTAAACTTCCAAAGGCCATATCTTTTGCATATGAACTCCGTTTGAGCCTATTCAAATTTCTAAATTCATGTAAATTAGAGATATATTTATTTGAGATTTTTATTTAATTTTTAGAGTTTGTTTTGTCTCTTTTATTTATTTATTTTGTTTGTTTGCTTCGCTTGCGAGTAGACGTTGATACTTCTAGGAAATTTGAAGAAGGAGTGCTTCAAGACCAAGACCAGCACCTAGACCTATTCCAAGGAAAGTTGTACCTTTGATCATATTGAACCCAGTTTTCAAAATACTTTGATTCAAATTATTGCATTTACTTTAAGTATTTATTTAAATGCTTTTGGGTGTAGTTATTAATCCAACTTGTTACATCCACCTTTATCTATTGTTATGTCATAATCTTTTTGTCACCCTAGATTGGTTCATTATTTAGTTGGTATTATTGTAGTACCAACGTGGGTTGATTAGATACGAGTATATTGCTTAGCCATGCCACGAGTCATCATATCATGTGAGTTGCAAATATAAATCTGACTAAGTGATTTTGGAACTTTGTGATAAAACTATGTGTACTATGTGCTATTACTCGTTGGTGGCATGTGTTGCACTTAATCAACAGGGTGGGAAAGTGAGAGACCATGTGGAGGTCGTCCGTGTGAGTGATGAGTAATTGACAAAGGTTTTAGGTCGATCGAGTTTGGTTTGTGTGGTCGGACCTTGTCGTTCTTGCGCTTCCGCAGCGTTTTCGTGAAGTCAATCGTTTGTCGGGATAATCGAACGACCGGCGTGTTATGGTGATGCGACCATGAGCGGTTATACCGATTGGTAAATGGCGGTTGAAGAATTCGAGAGAAGTTGTTTTTTTCGAGTTCGGTCTTCATTGGAAATCGGAACGACCGCAGTATTGGAGCGATCTGGCCGAGTCGCGGTTGATCCGCCGGTAACATGGCGGTTGTCTGATTGTATTGTGAGGTTCGCCATTTTGGTGATTTGAGTTTTGGGATAGGTCATATCCAAGTGTGTTCATGCATATGTGTTGCATATTGCATGTTTGAGCTAACGTTAGGTCAAGTTGTGAAGAACTTGTTCGGTTTCGTGTTTCTTATGCGTGTGGGCTGCGGGGCGTCGAGTGGAGTCGTGGCGAGACACGGTGGATGGACTAAGCGCAGTGGCGCCGAGGTCGAACGATCGGGATGTGTCGAAGGCAGCGTGGACTCGAGGTGGTTGCGGGCGTCTTGAGACAAGGAGCGGAAGCTTCGGAAGGTCTGAAGGGCGAATCGGAAATTCGCAAAGGTTGCACTGGCGGGCGGGCTCCGTTGGACTTAGCGGGCATAGCGGGCGGAGACCCGTTAGCCAGCGCTTATAAAAGGAGAGGAGGGCTGCATGCCCTCTGGAGCACTTGGGTGGAATTAGGGTTTTAGAGTCAAAAGAGGCTTTGTGAGGTTGTTTCTCTTTTGCTCTTTAGTTGTTGAGAGTGGAGGTGTAGGCGAGTAGTGCTCCTGCTTGTCCCTTCTTGGTTTTGTGTTCATCTCCCTCAAGTATGGATGAGTGTTTGTTCTTGAGTTGTGAGAGTGAGGAGATGGATTGAGCCTACATGTAATCATCCCTCTGGTTCTAATGTCCATGCGTATGGGGATGTATCTATGTGTTTTTCGCTTTTGATTCAATGAATGAAATCAAGTTTGTCTCTCGAACTCTTGTTACGTTCTTCGTGACTCCCATTTGATGATTTCTTGATTTTGTGAGTCTCTTGTTGTTTCTTGTTGGGAAGCCTCAAAATGAGTTGTTCTATGATGGGTTAGTGTCACAAGATCATTTGATCGATTTCTAGAAGAGCAAACTTGGTTTAAATCTAAGATTTCAGTTTTGGGTTGTCTCTGTTCTTCGTTATTCCTTTTGGTTGATTCCTGAGATTTTGTGGATGGATCTACTCAATCGTTTCTTGGAATAGGTTCCTAACATCCTTAGGAAGGTGTGTTCCAAATTTGGTCAAGTTTGGCGCGTAGATCAAAAGTTACGTTGATTTTCGTTTTGAAACCGGCGGATTTTGCTGTTCGGGACAATCGGATGAACAAGGCTTAACTGCTGCGGTTGTCTTGATCTGCGGTACAACCGCCGTTGTTCTAACGGTTTGTCTGGGGATCTGCAGTACAACCGCCATTTGCTGTGGTTGTACCGATTGTCTGATTTGTTCGGCTCTTCCTCGTTTTTGTTTCTTTGAGCTTTGGGGGTGAGGTGGATTCAACATAAGACTTCCTCTGTGCTTAATCATTGATCTTCATAGCTCTCATAGCTATTGGAGTGATTTATATGTTGAATCCATTCTTTGCGAAAAAGATTCGGTGCTCCTATTCACCCCCCCTCTAGTCGCCTTTCCGGTCCTTCAATTGGTATCAGAGCCGGTTAGCTCTTTTCAATAGATCTTAACGGTCTCAAGAGCGTGGCGATGGACAAGTACTCGACCAAGCACTTTGTTTTCGATGGCATCGATTACCCTACGGAAGAGCGAATGGAGACATACATCGGGCCGGTATGCCATCTGGCGAAAGGTCAAGGTTCGATTCATTGTTCTGCCGATGAGAACATCAATCTGGGAACATGGTTGATGTTGAGGCGAATGCAAAACAAGAACATCATCATCGGGGTTTGAGTCGTAGTGAGTTTGACCGCATATCTCACTGTCGTCGCCTCGATATCTGGGTGACCCTCGGCGCATACCATGAGGCACCACCGGATCAAGGCGGTTCGACAGGACCGGTTCAAGCGAGAATACAACAAATTTGAGATGCTTCTTTGGTGAGTCCCTAGATGAGTGCCAGCGTTTTCACAAGATCTTGAGCAACCTCCGGCGGTCGGTCTCACATACCCGACTTCGGACAATGCTCGTCGGATGCTCACGGCACTTTCGTCTGCGTGTTTGGGAGATGAAAGTGACCACCATCAAAGACACGACAGACCTCTCGACCACGACTCTTGATGCGGCCAGATCGCGCCTCAAGACTCACGAGATTAGCGTTGTCTCTCGTCGGTCGAAGTCACGATCGATGGCCTTAGTCACCAATCCGTTTCTTCTTCCGGCTTTCTTGATTCTTCTTGCGGTTTCTCCTTGTCGCTCTCTCGTGACATAGCGATGATCGCTTAGAGCAACTTCGGATGAGCGGCTTGCCCTCCTTGCTCGAAGATTCTCCCACGCTTACAAAGGGAGGAGGGACGAGAAGAGAGGAGGACCCGTGATTTGCTTGAGTGTGGTGGCCCCAACCACATCCGAGCAAACCGCCCCAAAGCCGGAGAAGGGAAAAACGACTCTGGCGGTTCGGGCAAAACGACTACACCGACAAGAACGCAACAAAAGCCTCCAGCTCGGGCCCAAAGAAGAAGAAGTTCCGCAACTTTGGCAAAGCCAAGCTCTTCCACGCGTCCTCACGCCTTGACGACCTCGACCTCGGCGAGGTGGAGGGATGGAAGCGGCGATGACGGGACGGGTGACCAAGAGCCCAAGGATGGCGGCGACGACTTCTCGGCATGTGCTTCATGGCCCTCGAGGGCGAACTTCGGCGACAATGAAATACTCCGACTTCGGACGAGGTAGATCCCACCTCTGAGCAGCTCAATCATGCTTTTCTTAAGCTAGGAGGTTTTCATGCTAAAGCTAAGGCTAGGTGTCTTTGAGTTAGAGAAGGAAATAGATAGTGTCACTAGAGATTATTGCTCTTACATCTACTCCTTCTAGTGATGATTGTGATACATGCTCGCTTTCTTTGGTTGATATGGAGAAGTTAAGGACCTCACATGATAGTGTGTCCTCCAAACTTGATAGTGTTAAGGTGGAGAATGTTAGTCCGCTTCTTTGAGTTAGAGTTGAGTAGGATGGTCATTACCCTACTTATTCTTGATGAGACTACTTCTCCCACCTCATGTGAGGGTAAGGACATTCTTTGCTAGAGGATCTTATGCCATGCTCCTTGATCTGCTGAGTCTTGTGAAAATTGCAATAACTTGAAGATGAACTTAAAGCAGGCGGATCATAAAATTCTTGAACTACAAGCTTCTTTACTTGAGCCGATTGTTTCATGCTTGAACTGTCCTAAGTTAATCGCTGAACTTGAGGTTTGTCTCCAAACAGTTTCAAGATATGATTGATCATGAAAGGAAGTTGGCTCGGTTTGCTTCTAAGGACCTGTTAGCTCACCATGCATTAAGTGTAACAAACTAAAATCGACTTGATTGCTTTGGATGAGAAATGTGTGAAGCTAACTAAGGATCTTCTAGAGAAGCCACATTGTGCTTGCAATATGATTGTGGAGAAGGGAGAAAGCCCGGGGTAAGGATGAGGCAGCTTAGCGTTAACCAAGCTGGCTAGCAAGATGGGGTGTCCCTTGAGTCGTCTGTGTGCGTGCACAAGCCATTCTTCCCTCTCTTCTTTGTTTCTTCTTTTGCTACCTTACCTTCTGCATCTCTTCTTCCCCTGCTCTTCTTGCACCTCTCTCTTTAGGAGTGTCAGTACCTTATGAACACTCTCGAGAGATTTGTAGGAGGCAAGAAGAAGCTCAATCTTATTCTAGACCAATCTAAGATTTGCAGATTTAATCAGGGTCTAGGATATGACTTCTTTGAGGACATGAGGAAGCATCCACCTGCCGTGCTCAGACCCATAGCACCAGGTGTGATCGAGACTGAGCCCAGGACCGAGAAAGTCCATTTCAAGTCAGCGGGCTATGTCGAGGGATTCGACGATAAGGTAATTTCACATCTTTGCTTCTACCTCTCGAAGGTGAAGTATCCTTGCACCTTCATCGGAAGGATGGACACCGATCGTCGATGCTTGGCGCGCCAAGATCGCGCGTAGAGACCATGTTGAGTCTCTTAGGCGCATTGAAATCGGCCCGGACCTTGAGTGCACCTAAGACCAACACGAGGTCTAGGCTTGTTTCTTCTGATGGGTTTGTGCAGCATCGAGGACTTGGCTTTTCCGAGTTTTCTGGTTTTCGTCCTCATGCTGCTTTCAGTCGTGACTTCCGCCGTCCTGAGGGTAGATCTCGTTTTCCCCATCGAGATAGCTACCATGGCGTGTTCGATCTGTTGCGGTGCTCGACTTCGCTCCTTCCGTAGCGATCGGACTCGAAGAACGACCGGTCTGCTCTTAGACCTTCTGCTTGTGAGTGACAGAGGCGTAGAGTAGATAGAGGTCGATCGGGCTTGACTACTTCATCGCTCGGCGTGTTACTCGATATTGGGTGCCAAAATCATTGTTGATTTATCGATCTTGAGACTTTACTCTGTTTGACTCGGAGTTAGCGGGTAGGGAAGGAGAAGGTTTGGCTTGTAGACTCGGTTGTTCTCGTCATATGACCGGAGACTCCGTTGGTTCTCTTCCTAGCCAGCGCTCCGGTGATGAGGCGATCACCTTGGAGGCGCTTCGTCAGGCGTCATCGCCAAAGGTCTTGTGTGTATTAATGCTTCTTTTATTCTTAAGGATGTTGCCTTGGTTAGTAAGGCTGCGGTACAATTTGCTTTCCGTTTCTCGGCTTATTGATGACGGTTTGAGGTGAGCTTTAAGAAAAACAATTGCAAAATTCTTGACTCTTGGGTAGTCCGGTTTATGGGATTTCTCGTTATGGGAGGATCTTTCGTCTGATTTCTCTGAGTCTTCCGCGATCCTCTCGGTGTTTAGTTATACGAGTCCCGCGATCTCTCTTTACGGCATAGGAGACTTGGTCATATTGGATTTGACCATTTGACCGAGTTAGCGACCATGATCTCATTAAGTGGTGCGCCAAACTCAAGATGGTCAAAGATCTTGTTTGCACTCCATCTTAAGACGCGGCAAGATGGTTCTTCTTCTCATCCTCGGTCCACATTACTATGACCGATGCAGCACACATTGCTCCACATGGACACAGTTGGACCAAATGAAAAGTCTTGATCGGCGGGGAGGAAGTGGTATGTTCTTGTTGTGGTCGATGACTTCTCGAGGTACTCTTGGGTGTTTTCTTAGCCTCGAAGGGCGAGACATTTACACATTTCCGAGGTCTTTTAGTAGGTCATCTGTTGAGCTCCGGGTGCCTTCTGAGCGATCCGCGATGACAATGGCACGGAGTTCAAAATTCCTACTTTGAGAGTTTCTGCGGTGAGGCAGTGTAGAGCACCGTTCTCTTCTCCATCGTCCCTCGGCAAAATGGCGTTGTGGAGAGGAAGAACCGTACCTTAGTCGAGATGGCGGGGCGATGCTTGATGAGTACTCTACAGAGGAAGTTTTGAAATTTGAGGCCATTGCGACCGCGTGCCATGTTTGAATCGAGTTTTTCTTGGGCACTCCTACATCGCACTTCTTATGAGTTTGAGATACTGGCGAAAGCCAGCGTCTCTCATTTTCGTGTGTTTGGTTGCAAGTGCTTTATTTTGAAGTCCAGGAACCTAGATAAGTTCGAGTCACGTTCTGTGGCGGTATCTTTCTAGGCTACTCGACTTCTTGGCGAACTTATAAGTGCAGGCTGCGAGTCTAGCAAAATGGTAGAGACTGCGAGGTGACTTTGACGAGGCGGTCAGGGACTAGGCGGATATCTCGAGTTCTTTAGAGCGGTCGAGACCATCTTTGTGGATGATGAGGGCGATGGAGATGACGGTTGTCTACGATCTGTCCCTCATCCACTCCTTGAGGTGCCGTCTTCCACCGCACCTCGAGGTGATCGACCCTGCCTTCGCTTCCTCTGGAGCTAGTGGCTCTGTTCCTACCTCGTCGGCTCATGAGGTAGAGGCCACTTCTTCATCTCTCCCAGACCTCCTAGACACTTCCGAAAGTTCATCCTTGAGCGAGATCATTGGAGATCTTTTGAGCGTGTTACAGCTCAAAATCGCTTATCTCAATTCTGTCTCCATTACGCCTTCATTGCCTCTTTTGAGCCCAAAGATGTTTCTCATGCTTTATCGATGAGTCATGGGTCAATGCCATGCATGAGGAGCTAGAAAATTTGAGAGGAACAAGGTGCAGTCGCTTGTTGAGCCCCACGAGGCCACAATATCATTGGAACCAAGTGGGTGTTCAAGAACAAGCAGTGAGGATGGGGTAATCATCCCAAACAAAGGCGAGATTAGTAGCTCGGGGTTTTCCTGTGTTGAGGTCTAGACTTTGAGGAGACCTTTGCCTGTGAGCTCGACTTGAAGCCATTAGAATCTGCTTGCCTTTGCGACTTCTAAGGGTTTCAAGCTTTACCAGATGGGCGTGAAGAGTGCCTTCCTCAATGGCCTTATTGAGGAGAAGTCTCGTCAAGCGACCTCGAGTTTGAGAACCCCAAATACCTAACCATGTCTTCAAGCTTTCAAAAGCCAGTATGGACTTAGCGAGGCTCCCGAGCTTGGTATGAGAGGCTTAAGTCCTACTTGATAAGTCATGGTTTTGAGATGGGTATAGTTGACAAGACCTTGTTCATCCGCCAGGCATGGCATCGACCTTCTGCTTCGTCGGATCTATGTCGATGACATTATCTTTGGCGGCTCTTCCCATACTCTGGTTTCCCGGTTCTCGGATGTCATGAGCACCGAGTTTGAGATGAGTATGATGGGTGAGTTGACCTTCTTCCTTGGCTTCCAAATCAAGCGGACTCGGGAGGTACATTTCTTCATCAAGGAAAGTACACTCGTGACCTCTGGCGCTTGACATGAGTGATGGTAAGCTTTGTCGACTCCCATGGCTTCTCTGACCTATCTTGACCGAGATGAGGATGGCGAGCGTTGATCAAAAGAGTTTCGCGGATGATTGGCTCCCTCTTGTACCTCACTTGCCTCGAGACCGGACATACATTTTTACGTGTGTTTGTGCGCTCGTTTTGAGCTTCTCCTCGCGTTTCTCACCGCCAAAGGTGAAGCGCATCTTCGGTACTGCGAGCTACCATTGACTATGGTATCTGGTACTCTTCCTCATCTGTCTTTCCTTGAGAGCCTTCTCGGATCACGACTTATTTGGTCAGTAGGATAGATAGGAAGAGCACTCGCACCTGCCAATTTCTTGGCACTTCTCTTGTTTCTGGTCTTCAAGGAAGCGATGCAGTGTTACCTGATCCACCGCAGAGGCCGAGTATGTTCTTTGCGGCCGATTCTTTGTAGTCAAGTGCTCTGGATGGCCGACCTGCGGGACTTTGGGTTAGTTATCGGCGTTGTTCCACTCTTTTGTGATAACACTTGCGATTAACATTGCCAAGAACCCAAAGCAACATTCGGACCAAGCACATCGATATTCGTTTCCACTTCCTTAGAGACCATGTAGAGAAGGCGATATAGTGCTCGGTTTGTGGAAGTGACCACCGGTTGGTGACATTTTCACCAAGCCATTGGATAGTTCGAGGTTTTCACTCTGCGGGAGAGCTTGGGGTGGTTTGTCCTTATGGACTATAGTGAGGGAGCTTTGGGTTTCTTGCTCTACTATATTATTTATGCTCTTGCTCCTTCTTTGTTGCATTGCATTTTGGGTGCATTTGGGATTAGTCCTCCTAGCATAGATTAGAGTGCTTCTTTTGTCTAGTTGTTTAGATTTACTGCTCTTATCTTGTGATTCTAGGATCTTGCTTATTAGTGTCTCTTCTCACTAGGTTGAGCTTACTCACTTCTTATAGGTTCTAGCAAGGGTTGGGCCACCCTTGGGTAGGCAGGAACGTGTTTGCTCCTTAGTGTGTTAGCCAAGGCGGTTGATAGTCCTAGAGTCATATGGGGTAGATGAGAGTCGATCTGAGCCATAGTATTCTCTATATCTTATCTATGCTTTAAGGATTTTGTTTTATGTTTTCCTTGCCGACTTCTCGATTTATTGTTTTGGTTCAAGGGAGTTCTTTTGGGAGCTTACGGAGCTTAATTTTGAGTTAACTCAACTTGAACTAAAAGTTGCATCTAATGTTGAGGGGAGGATCTTACGCTTTCTAGCATTACGCATTGTCATATAACTACATTGAGCCTTGATTATTATCCTGCTATGATATGTTTACAATGCTTTACACCTTGTCATGACTTGTGCTTATTTGCTAGATTTATCATGACTTCATATGTGTAGCCTAGCTTTTGCCATGATAAGTTAATTAAAATTGCTCAACTTAAACTAAAACTTGTCATGTTAGCACTTTCGAGATTAGTCTTTCTTGAGATATCTTTTTATGATTCATGCCATGTCAAATAAATTTGGGTAGAGTGATGAATCTATATTGAGCCTTAGATTGAGCCGTTTTAGTCTCTTGATGATGCATGAGTTAGTACAACTTGTTAAAAGGCAAAAGATCTCTTTTGTCTTGAAAAACCGATCTCACCAATTCTCTCCTATGAGACGGCTTGCCATTGCACTTGGCATGAACTTAGGGGAGTTTTGGGTGACCTAGACTATCTTCTTAAGCTTCTCGCTTGGAGTAGTCGCATAAGGCTTGAGACCTAGCACATGATAAAACAAAAATCTGTTGGAAACCACCATGAATTTCAAAAGAAAATATGTTTCATGTGTTCAATGTGCTTAAAGCCACAAAAAGTATCATGTACTTTAACCAATGTTTCAATCTTGAGCATAGCACTCTATTTGGTCTCAATTTAAGCTTCTTAGTTCCGCTTAGCTTATTGACATGGCTGCATCATCCTTGGATATCTCTAGCTAGACTTTGCTCATTGATGACTTGACTTGCTCACATAATGTACCTCATTTTCAGATTGTCATCTATGTGTTCTAGCTAGCTTATACATATCTTGTCATGATCTAGATAGCCTTTTTATTAAGTTATGGCTTGGTGTATTACATTATGGTCATTATGGATAATTCTCATGGCTCTAGCTGCTTAGAATAATCAAACTTGACCATTTCATCCATTGACATGTCATTTTCTCTCTTGAGCATTCTTGATGTGTTTATTGCCAAAGGGGAGAATAGAGAAGAAAAGTCTGTTGGGAGCAGTTTAGAGCTTTGGAGAACAATTTGCTCTTTTAGTTGTTGCTCTAATGTTCCTACATCGACATGGTCATTGTTTCACTCTTCTTCTTTGGACCATGTTGGATTCTTCAAACTCAAACTCAACTTTGCTCTTTTTGGAGTTTGTCAATATACTCATCAAGGGGAGATTGAGAGACCATGTGGAGGTCGTCCGTGTGAGTGATGAGTAATTGACAAAGGTTTTAGGTCGATCGAGTTTGGTTTGTGTGGTCGGACCTTGTCGTTCTTGCAGTTCCACGCGTTTTCGTGAAGTCAATCGAGTTTGTCGGGATAATCGGACGACCGGCGTGTTATGGGCGATGCGACCATGAGCGGTTATACCGATTGGTAAATGGCGGTTGAAGAATTCGGAGAAGTTGTTTTTTTCGAGTTACGGTCTTCATTGGAAATCGGACGACCGCGAGTATTGGAGGCTGATCTGCCGGAGTCGCGGTTGATCCGTGGTAACATGGCGGTTATACCGATTGTATTGTGAGTTCGCCATTTTGGTGATTTGAGTTTTGGGATAGGTCATATCCAAGTGTGTTCATGCATATGTGTTGCATATTGCATGTTTGAGCTAACGTTAGGTCAAGTTGTGAAGAACTTGTTCCCTGTTTAGTGTTCTTATGCGTGTGGTCTGCGGGGCGTCGAGTGGAGTCGTGGCGAGACACGATGGATGGACTAAGCGCAGTGGCGCCGAGGTCGAACGATCGGGATGTGTCGAAGGCGACGTGGACTCGAGGTGGTTGCGGCGTCTTGAGACAAGGCCTTGAAGCTTCGGAAAGGTGCGAAGAAGGCGAATCGGAAGTCGCAAGGCCGCACTGGCGGCGGCGCTCCGTTGGACTTAGCGGGCATAGCAGGCGGAGACCCGTTAGCGAGCGCTATAAAAGGAGAGGAGGGCTGCATGCCCTCTGGAGCACTTGGGTGGAATTAGGGTTTTAGAGTCAAAAGAGGCTTTGTGAGGTTGTTTCTCTTTTGCTCTTTAGTTGTTGAGAGTGGAGGTGTAGGCGAGTAGTGCTCCTGCTTGTCCCCTTCTTGGTTTTGTGTTCATCTCCCCTCAAGTATGGATGAGTGTTTGTTCTTGAGTTGTGAGAGTGAGGAGATGGATTGAGCCTACATGTAATCATCCCTCTGGTTCTAATGTCCATGCGTATGGGGATGTATCTATGTGTTTTTAAGCTTTTGATTCAATGAATGAAATCTGAAGTTTGTCTCTCGAACTCTTGTTACATTCTTCGTGACTCCCATTTGATGATTTCTTGATTTTGTGAGTCTCTTGTTGTTTCTTGTTGGGAAGCCTCAAAATGAGTTGTTCTATGATGGGTTAGTGTCACAAGATCATTTGATCGATTTCGAAGAGCAAACTTGGTTTAAATCTAAGATTTCAGTTTTGGGTTGTCTCTGTTCTTCGTTATTCCTTTTGGTTGATTCCTGAGATTTTGTGGATGGATCTACTCAATCGTTTCTTGGAATAGGTTCCTAACATCCTTAGGAAGGTGTGTTCCAAATTTGGTCAAGTTTGGCGCGTAGATCAAAAGTTCGTTGATTTTCGTTTTGAAACCCGGCGGATTTTGCTGTTCGGGACAATCGGATGAACAAGACTTAACTGCTGCGGTTGTCTGGGGCTGCGGTACAACCGCCGCTTGTTCTGGGTTGTCTGGGGCTAGCGGCCTACAACCGCCATTTGCCCGTGGTTGTACCGATTGTCTGATTTGTTCGGCTCTTCCTCGTTTTTGTTTGTTTGAGCTTTGGGGGTGAGGTGGATTCAACATAAGACTTCCTCTCGTGCTTAATCATTGATCTTCATAGCTCTCATAGCTATTGGAGTGATTTATATGTTGAATCCATTCTTTGCGAAAAAGATTCGGTGCTCCTATTCACCCCCCTCTAGTCGCCTTTCCGGTCCTTCAGAAAGGATTTAGACTGAGGTAAGTGGTGGATACTGTGTGAACTGGTGGAACTGTGTGATTGGGAATGTTAATCTGTGTGGCATAGTTAGAAATTGGAAGTCTTGCCTTGGTCAATTTATGACTTAACTTTGTGTGCCATTGAACTGAGCCTTACTATACTACCACATGCCTAATGGGACGGGCCTAACTTAGTAAGTTATGAATTATTGACATTGATTACTTAGGAAGTAGGTTAGGCTGTGTGTATATGGGTGGAGATGTGGACTACCAGGTAGTACACATTTATGAGCGGTCCGCCATCTTCAGGTCCAACAATGTGTGTCGGTCTGGCTTTCTGTGTGGGTTGGTCTGGCGATAAAGCACATCGGGAGTATCAATGTTTGAGATGAAGTTTCTGAAATATTTTGTTATAATTAGTGCTAGCTAAACTAGTTATATCGTGTGGGTAAAGTGTACAAACTTTGCAGAGTGTTAAATCAATCTATTCGAATAATTGTGTCCGCGGTCACGGACATGCTCGAGAATTTCACACGAGGGGTAGTTTTCGTAAAACATTTGGGAAGGGAGCTATATGATCTAAGTCATATGGTTGTTTGAATAACTTGTTTAGGTTATGTGTCTTTGTGAGACAACTGATAAAATTAATATTGTTTATTTGTGTTACTTCATGTTTTAATCTATTATTCCTATTCAAATTGCAAATGTTTTATTTCTGCAAAATAACCACAGAAGCCATTCCTTTGGAATAAGCCATCATCCATAAATTGCATTTTGTGGTATGACTTGCGAGTATGGTTGCGTACTCATGTTTGCTATAATCAATCAACAGAAGTGGAGGAGTCTTCACCTGCTTTCGAGGAAGAGTTCTACGAAAGTGCTGATCGTTAGGTCTTGATCCCAGTCAGTTGCCTGTGGCGAATTGATGGGATTCCGCTGGAGTTTAGTTTGTTCCATCGCTGTTTATTTCTTTATTGCTAGCCCTGCATGGCTTAATAAATGTAAACTCGACCATAAGGTCAAAACCATTATTTGCTATTCAAATTACTCACTTATGCTATTATTTCGTCTTGTGTGGATCGATATTCATCTATGTTGACACTATGTGTACTAGCGTGATCCTGGACTAGTGTATTATACACAGAGGATCTAGAATTGTATTTTTGGGTCCCGACAGAGGTGGTATTAGAGCCATACTGACTGTAGGTCTTAACCTTAGTTAGATCGGCCGTCTTAGAGTGTCCAAATTATTTTCTAAAGCAAAAATAACTTGCAAGATTAATTGAACTGCTTAACTCCTCTCATGTCCTTCTTGACTCAACTATTGCTGGGATTTTTTTCCTCTCCCCGCTATTTTAAGTTGTTCTTACCCTCTTATCTGTCTTGTCAGATGCCTCATCTTCCGAATTATGGAGAGCGCAAGGGAGGACTCGCCGCTGAGCTCTGGAAGCTGTTGCAGGTGCTTGGAGGCTTCGACCGTCCGATGTACCGTGAAGCAACTGGGTAGTAAACGGTCGAGACCGTGGAGTGATCTGTCATTTAACTATCTATGCCAGGAGGGACACCAAAGCAAGCCAACCCCTAAACATCTCAGCTCGGAGGATTGTCTAGACAGAAGCAATTCAAGAAGCTTCGCGTCTCGCCATCTTAAGGATCTACAACATCTACGCTCGCGAGCTGCAAGACACTATCTTCCGCTTCCACCCTCATGCCTCTGCAGTGGACCTTCCTGCACATTACGTGTCTACAGATGGAGAGAGCAACGCCACTGTGGTGCACCTTGCACAGTTCGCCGCTGCTCAGGAGGAGTCACTGGAGTTGGCCGCCATGGAGCTAGAGTGCGTCCACAAGACTTTGCAGATGGCAGAAGAAAGGATCGCCGTACTAGAAGAAGCCCTCTACGGTTAGCATAGGCATGAAGAAGATTAAGAAGAGGAAGACCCTGAAAAAGAAGAACCAGAGGAAGACCCAAAAGAAACTAAGGAGCCAGCAGAGGCCGCAGAGCTAGAGGTGCCAGTTGTGCCTGCACCAGGGACGCCTGTTCCTACTGCACCAGT
The DNA here is from genome assembly GCA_036346405.1 of Phyllostachys edulis. Classification (NCBI taxonomy): domain Eukaryota; kingdom Viridiplantae; phylum Streptophyta; class Magnoliopsida; order Poales; family Poaceae; genus Phyllostachys; species Phyllostachys edulis. The sequence continues at coordinate 92,175,510 of CM070548.1, read as the reverse complement.
CCCAGGGCACCAGGATCAGTTTGCAAGGATGCCAGCTCACTTTCAGATCTACAGCAAGCGAGAGCACCATCGTGATTGTGGAGGCTACCTCAGCGACTGAGTTCATTAAGGTTTCAGTTTAGTCAGGCTTAGCCAGTTTAAGGTTAGCAGAGTCGCCCTTTAGGCGGTAAATTGTGTGTTTAGGATCGTTCTTGTTTCTTGTGTGCGAGTATGAGCTGCAAAGGCCCTTAGGCATTTGTTGTAACCATGCTAAGACCTTAATAATATAAGAGTTTCCTTGGTTTTTCTTGAAGCCGTTTTTGTTGGGTTTAATCTACCCCCTCGTAGTTCTTAACTCATCTTATGCTTGCTACCTTATCTAACCCATGGAGCTTCACCAGATGGTTCAGACTCATCGTGCTGCTGCAAGTGGTTTCGGCACCCCTGTGTCAGAAGAAAATGAACAGACCCCCGCCGGAGTAGTACCGCCACAAGCACCTCCAATCGACTTATAGAATTTTGGAGCTTTCATGGTAGCTCAGACCCAAATGATGTATACCATGACGAACCAGATTCAAAACATGAACAATCAGAACAGCAACAATAATCACCACAACGGAGCTCTAGTCGCTCATGGTCACCATGGACCATCTATGCTAGCTGAATTCATGAGAACACGTCCACCAACTTTTTATGGGCATGTCTCGCCAGTGGAGGCCAATGATTGGCTTCGTGTAATTGAGAAAAAGCTGCTAATCACTCAATGCAACGACCATGAGAAGGTTTTGTACGCCACTCACCAGATGGAAGGCATAGCTACCGAATGGTAGGAGAACTTCTGTGCAGCATATGAGATACCGCAAAACATTACTTGGAAAGAGTTTTCCATAGCCTTCCGTTAGTACCATGTGCCAGAAGGGATAATTGACCTGAAGAAGGATGTGTTCCGTGCTCTCAAACAAGGAGGCATGTCACTGACTGACTACCTCAATAAATTTTCTCAGCTAGCTCGCTATGCTGTAAAGGATGTCGCCACCGATAAGGCTCGCCAGAATTGCTTCCTAAAAGGATTGAATACTGGATTGCAAGTTAGTTTGATCGCTCACACCTTTCCAGATTTACAAGAGCTAGTTAACAAGGCGTTAATCATCGAAGATAAGTGCAAAGAACTAGAAGACAACCGCAAACGCAGGATGGCTCAGCAAGGGAGTAACCAACCACAGCAGAAGGTAAGAACAGTTCCGCAGCAATTCAATCGTTTTCCACCGCATAACTCTTTCAGAACACGTGCACCAACTTCAACACCTCGTCTAGTTGCTCAGAGCTTTCGCAACCCTGCACCAGCCAACCCCAATCCAGGGGATAACCGACAGAATGGTAAAAGAATTTGCTATTATTGCCGTCAGCTAGGCCATTTCGCCAACCAGTGCCCTCAGAAGGGAACAATCACTCCAGTACGCTTTAACCTTGGAGCTACACCCGCCAAGACACCAGCGCAGAGCAATAATCAAGGAGTTTCTCAAGCTTCCGATCAATCCAGAGGAGCAACGCAGTCGGTGGTCAGAGGTCGTGTCAACCACGTCACTCTAGAAGGAGCTCAGGAAGCACCGGACATCGTACTTGGTAAGTTTCTGGTTAACTCAATACCTGCATCAGTTTTGTTTAATTCTGGAGCTTCTTATTCGTTTGTTTCTGGAGTTTTTGTAACTAAGTTAGCATTGGCTTCAAGGCCAACATTGCTACTAGGCGGCTGTGAGATGTAGTTCTTTCTTAGAACATCATCTTGAGCTTCCGCAACTTGCATTATGTCAATCAATTCGGCATACTCCTTGTAGCCATCTTGATGATAGTTGCGTGTGGATTGCACCACATTCGGGTGAAATATAGAGGGGGTCTTCTCAATCTTTTGCTCATTCGTGATTGCCTTACCATAGAGTTGAAGACCCAGACAAATTACAGCCATCTTTGGGCGCTCTTCAATTCGGTTCAGTGATGCGAGCATCTCCATATTCATGCAAAGAGCTCATAAGATTACTGTTGGTAATTTACATAAAATGGTTGCAAAATTCTCATAATGTTCCTGTATTTTTCTATGCATTTTCATGATTTACTGCTATTTTCAGTGATTAAAAGTAATATAAATCATCACATATAATCAAAATAGTAAATACAATATATAAATTGCATAGAAATAATAATAAAAGAGTTAAACATGCTTTAAATGCTCAAAATTATTCAAAAATTGAATTTCCGAGGCCCTTTGGGCTTGGTTGGCTTACAGGAGATGTGGTTTGGATGGGGTAAACATCAGTGGGGGAAAGGGATGGGTTACCTCTGTTGGGTTTGGTCAGATCTGGGTTGAATATGGCAGCGCCGGTGGTGTGCTGGTGCTCTCCTCTTGTCCCTCCTTTTCGAGTTGGCGTCGGGGTTGTCAATAGTTCGAAGCCGATGTCCTTGCTCTTGGTCTTCCTCCAACTCATTTTTCTCCTCGTCCCGGGCCTTGCGGTCTTGCTGCCTTACCTTCCTCCTTGTGCTCTCTAGTGGCTATGGGTGTGTGATGCTTGGCTCTTGACTTATTTTGCATTTGTTGGTAATGGAGCTTTGTGGTGTTGGCTTTGTGTCGGGGAGGTGCTCTTGGCTGGGTTGCTTTGGCTAGCCTTGCAATGGTTGTGGTGATGCCTACTCTTTGTGAAGAAATGAGATGGGATGTGGGAGGGCAGTGGGTGCTGGTGTTGTTTGCTCCTTCGGTTGTGCTTGGGAAAGGAGGGGGCTTGTGAGGCTTTCTCAAGAGGTTTGCTGGCTGCTTTGTTCTTGGCTGTGAGAAGGAAATGAGGGGCTTTGTGTGGCTTATGAAGAGAGCAGAGGGTTGTTATGTGGGGGAGAGAAAGCTTCGACTGGCATCTCCCCTTTTTGCCTTGCTCCTCATCACTATGCCTTGGCCTCATCCCTTATGCTCTCTCATGATACTATTTGGCCATGGACCAATGGTCCAAAGGATGCTTCTGATACCGCGCTACGGATTGTCTGCGACGTAGGTAAGTCGGTATACATGGGTGTCGGGTTTCTAAAACTGTCAGATGATGAAACCCACTAATCGAGATGGTGCCGACTGACCTAAGGTAGTCAGGAAACCTCGATGAACTTCGTGGTCCGACGGCAACCTTTTTTATTCCTACTTTAATTTATTGATTTTGGTCCGCTGTTGGTCTTTGCGAAAAAAATGTGTGCAGGGTTTGCGGATTTGATCAAGGGAAGTGGTTCGACTGGCTGGCGATAGGCGCACAATGATACAAGGAAGGCTTAGCGACATGCAATGCAAGAATTTAGATTGTAATTTAATTAAATGTTGTACTTTATATTTTCTAATCTAATGTAATTAAATTTTTTAATTAACTCGGAGATTGTATACTTGTTTTACTTCTGCATGCAATAGATTGTTGTAAAAGACTCTAATGATAGGCTGAGGATTTATAAATGCGGCAATGATTTTTGTTGTAAAATCTGCTGTTGAAATCTGATTGCAATGTTTTATATGATACTTGCTTGGCAACGCGTTATATATTAATGTGTGCTTATGTTTGATCTTGTTTAGAAAATTTTGAAATACTGCTTTACAGATTAGCGTTGCTTAGTTCGGGTCCTCACAAATGGGTTCACGGCATCTGGCGGATGTGGCGTGTACCTGTGCATGGTGGTGCTGGCTGGCTCGGCAGTGCGTCTGCGAGCAGTGGCGGCAAGACGGCGGCAGTGTGGGCGGGCGAGGCGCGAAGCGACCGTCTTGGTCGGTGGGGAGGCGGTGTGGAGTCGAAGATGTAAGCGCGCCGTGTGGGGCGGCGGCGGCGCGTGGTCGGATCGGCGGCGGTCGTGTTGACGCGACGACGCCTGAGAAGCGGCATCGACGTCGTAATGGCGAGCGCGACAACAGGCGCACGTGCACCCGTGGACATTGCTTCGGCAACCATGGGCGGCAACGTGCTTGTGTAATCCCAATCTCAGTCTTAATTAGCAATTTACTGATTGCAGATTGAAACTAGATTATGCATCAAAGATAGAGGAAAAGCCATGTACTCGATTTGCTATCCAGTGAAAAAAATCGATCAACTGTAATTAGTTGAGATCAACTCACTAGATTATGCATTCATGTCCGAGTCATTTGCGTCAGTTCATCGTGCTCCAGATCCGATCTTCTCGATCGAGATCGCTTCAAAGTGCATGTGGCGCGGTGGCGATGGCGACCCGCGTCTTGGTGGCGTGTGACTACGCGACCGCGAAGCTGCGCGGCGGGTTTTCTTTCTTGTTTCATCAATGAATAGTACAATCATCATCTATTATTTTCATGTAATCTACCGATCGGCTTGGCCGGCGACTTCAAGTCGGCTCGCAGCAGATTAGAGCGGATTTGCAATCTACAATTCACAGTGCAATCGACATATTCTCCTTCATGCAATCTACAGATCGGCAATGTGCCAGCGACTTCAAGTCGGCTCACGGCAGATTAGAACAGGTCTGCACCGTAGGATATAATCTAGAAAACCAAATTTGCGGAATTGAAAGCGATCTAGAAAATATGATTCGATCTACGAGCGTCGTGCTACGACGGTTATCTTTCGATCCGAGTAGAGTAAGCATAGAGGTAGGCCGGGGTCGATCGTGCTGATAACGTATTGAGAAACCGTCGTTGGCGAGTCCAGTCCGATCGATCACCTTGTAAACAAGCGTATAATCGCACAGAACAGTACAAGAACAAATAATAGATTGAACATAGAGATATAGGGAAGATTTCTTTCTTCTCTTTATTTATCTTATCATGATCAACCTTTTACAATAACTAACACTCTCTATTTATAAATTAGAGACCCTACTAAGATTTTAAATGAAGCGCCCACCAACTGCTAGCTAAGCTTATGGTTCATCTCACCTGGCGCTCCCCGCCCCTTCCACTCCCGACCCCACAATCCCTAGACCCGGTTCACCGTACCCCCAACACAATCTTCCGCGGTTCCGCCCCGCCCCCTTTCCCTCCCCTCATTCCACTCCATCCCCTACTCCCCGACCCCGCGACGAGGGCTCGGCTTCCCGCCCTTCCTTCCCTAAGCTTCTAGAAGCTCCCCGAACAATGGCGAGGCTCCTCGTGCTCCGCTCAGCGCCGTACCACCGTTCCCACCTCTCCGCCGCCACCCCCCCTCCTCTCCCCCTCCATGCACCGCCACTCCGCCGCCTTCCCCTCCCCCACCCGCCGCCTGCTCCCGTCTCCTCTCCGCGTCCCGGCCCACGCCATCGAGTCGTACCCCGGGCCCACAAAGCAGGATCCGCCTCCGTCCGCCGGCGAGGCCCAGGAGCCGCACCCCGCCGCGGCGGCGTTCGAGGTGGAGGAGCTCGGGTGGGGGAGCCAGCTCGCGGTGAAGCTCCGCATGCTCGTGGCGCCGCCGTGGAAGCGCATCCGCAAGGGTAGTGTCCTCAACATGAAGCTTCGGGGCGAGGTGCTGCTCTACCGCACGGCGCACTTGCTGATTTTTCTCCTCTTAACGCGATTCGCTCAGTTCGGGCATTTTGAAAGTCTTATCCTAATAGACGTCTTGATTTTTCTATGCTAGTAATTTTTTTTTACTTATGCTATTATAGAGAATTTTTTAGTGTTCGCTTCACTCACCGTGCTTGTCACTTTTTTGTGTCATTCTGTTGTAATCTAGTCTTGCTTTAATTTTTCCAACATTTGTCAATTTTGCTATTGTATCATCTGGTTTTTTACCGTGTGTATTTATGGCCGCAGATATCCGATCAGCTGAAGACGCTCTTCTCGTCAGGGCTGTCGTTGCCACAAATCTGCGAGAATTTTGTGAAGGCAGCGTATGACCCACGAATATCGGGGATCTATCTGCACATAGAGCCGCTGAGATGCGGATGGGGGAAGGTGGATGAGATTAGAAGGCACATTGTGGATTTCAAGAAATCTGGTAATCAGAAGCTATGCTGAATTGGTGTCTTATTTCTGTACATGCCTGTCGGATGATGAACATATGTTGAATGATTTTGTAGGTAAATTTGTTGTTGGTTATATGCCTGTTTGTGGGGAGAAAGAGTACTACCTTGCTTGTGCGTGTGGTGAGCTGTATGCACCGCCAAGTGCTTATGTTGCTTTGTTTGGTCTAACTGTTCAGCAAACATTTCTCAGAGGTAAGTGTATGTGTGACGATGACATGAGACTTCTGCTTTGTTGATATGGTTATTGGTTAAATGCATGGTGAACAAGAAGTATTGTTTTATGCTCATCCTCAATCCTGTTTCAAAATTCCACTTTTTAGCAGTAGAAAAGGTGTTGCTGTTTTCTAGTGGTTTTATGGTGCAACAGAACTACAGAAGTTATTCTGCTGATTAGACCTTTTTTTTGGCGTAATGCACTGAATGGACTTTCTTACATGACTTCTTTTGCTGTGTACAGCAACAATCCTTCATTCGGTTATAATGTTCGATGCATTTCTGATAGTTCCGCTTCTTGTTGCGAACCATGTTTACTAAGCTTGGTCATAACCTATGCGTTATTGTTCCATAAAACGAAATAACCTGAATGCAGCTAAGTTCCTTTCATGGTAGCTAATACTTTGTAATTCGATTGGTAAGGTGTTCTTGAGAAAGTTGGAATAGAACCAGAAATTCAACGAATTGGTCGCTACAAAAGTGCTGGAGACCAACTTGCACGGAAGAGCATGTCAAATGAAGTTAGGGAGATGGCCACACTGCTTGACAATATTTATGGAAACTGGCTGGATACAATATCTTCCATACATGGTAATTTAAAAAAAATCAAATATTTAAAGGAAAAGTTGTCATTATAGTTTTTTCTTCTATAGGGAAGAAAAAAGAAGAAATCGATGAATTTATTAATTCAGGAGTCTATCAGGTTGCCAGACTTAAGGAAGAAGGTCGGATAACAGATTTACTGTATGATGACGAGGTACAAATTCCTTCATTAGCTGTTTACTAAGGTGCCAAGTAAATTGCACAAAAACTTAAATGAGATAAGTATAGTTACTACTACATCTTTTGCCCACATCTATGGTGATTAGTAATTCATATTAGGAAAGTAAAGTGATGTTTCAGGTTTCAACAATCCTTGGGTTCCTCTTTTGTACTATCAAATCTAAATAAGGAACAAATTATTTGCAGTATCTGACTCTGTGTTTCATGGCTCCAAAAGTAGTTACATGTACCTGAATAGATGACGCAAAGCATTTTTTTGTTCCTCAGGAAAATCTTCTATCTTAGGGTTTGTTTGGTTGGACTAAAATCCCTGCTCATCCCCATGGATGGACCGGGATTTTAGTTCAAATTCCCGGCCCATCCACATGGATCCCGGCCGGGAATAGACTTAGGCCAAATCCATTTGGATTGACAAGAATTTGAACTAAAATCCCTTCCAATCCAAAGGGATCGAGTCTAATCCCTCCTCATAAAAAATCCCTTACGTAGGGGGTGTTTGCATGAGAGGGATTTCTTTGGGAATTTTTGAGATTTAGTTGAAATTTGAGTTAAATCCTAAGGATTAAAAAAATCCCTATCCAAACAGGCCTAAGGGCCATGCTATAAACGTGTGAACACCAAGTTCCGAAGCTTAAGAACGGAGCTACTGCATCGCCATTAATTTCTTCCTCTGAAATCATCATAAGCATTTTATTTGTTCAAGCCGTAGACCCAAATGTGTTTATGAGGTGACTAAAAATACAAAATATGATATGCCCCCTTTTATAATTAACTTTATTTCTCTTCTGCATTTGGTAAATTAGCAAACTCAAGCTTATTTGGAGTTTCTTTATGCATACATGGGCGATTGGGTGTGTTCATGATATGTGAACTGAGAAAGTAGATATGAGATTTTCATTCTAATTATTTATTTGAATTTACATACTAAATTATTTATTTTCTTCACTTTTTTGAAAAAAAATTGGCTGCTGTTGTCTTATTCAATAGGTAATGACAATGTTGAAGGAGAGAGTAGGACAGAAAGATAAGAAAAGCCTGCATATGGTTGACTACAGGTAACTTGGACATTTATTGTTCTGGAAAACCGGTGGAAACCAGCCTAGCCTGTCTTCAGGATTTGCCCAGCCCCTTTTTCGTTTGACTTTTTCTTGCATTTTTTTTAATATAGATGTTTAAAATATACACAATAAACACTGTTATACACATCGTGGGAAAAATAGCCTTAAATAGCGGTCCTCTCTGGATGAACTGGTCAAACTGTACCTAGGTTGGTTATAGGAAACCAGACAATGACTGGTGAGATCCAGAACTCTGGTCCTGTTGTATATCAAATGTTGCAGTTTCCCTTTCTTGTACTATAAAGTGCTTTTGTTTACACTTGCTTTCGTTGTCGTTATTTGATGTTACTTGATTAATCTGGTATTTGATGTTACTTGATTAATCTGGAAAATCAACACCTATGTACATATTGTTTCATTTACTGAACTGACATTGGTTCTCTTTACCAGTAAATATTCTCGCGTAAGTAAATGGACTGTTGGGTTACAAGCAGGAGGAGAACAAATTGCAGTTATCCGAGCATCTGGAAGCATAACACGCACTCGCAGTCCATTGAGTGTTCCTAGTTTAGGCATTATTGCTGAGCAGTTAATCGAGAAGATACGTACTGTTAGAAGTATTTTTGATATGTTATGTCGGCAATCAATTGGTATTCTCTCAGATGTAAATTTGATTTTTAAATTTATGAGTAGGGTTATTGTCTTTGATTTGAAATCTCTAAAATCTTACTGTCCTATTGCAAAATTTCTTTCAATATCAACCAGCACTCAAGTATTCTACAATTTTAAACATATTAGATGTGGATTCCAAATTTCCACATAGCACCCAATTTGTGCTTACCTTTCTTTAACTCTATTTGTTAACAGCCTGTTCAGCCAAAATATTTAAATAAACTCATCGGGACAAAGATATTCAGATGCTATTTTGCTTAGAGATTAAGAGTATGGTCTCACAGAGAAAACACTATTAGCTTTGCATTCCCACTCAACTTTCTGGTTCACTGTTCAGCTCCAGTTTTCCAGAACCACAATGGTTTTAAGAAGCTGAGTAATTAATTCCTATAAATGTCTTCGAAATCCAATAACCAACCTTGTCTTGTTTTGTTTAACCTCATTTCCCTTTATAACTTTTTTTAACCAACCGAACTCAATCCGCATAAACAATTAAACAAGTTTCATAACACCTGCAAAAGAAATTTATTAAACTAAATCACTTGTCAGGAGAAACCTAGATAAGTAATTGTATGGTAACCTCCCTCAGTTATTGTTAGAATTTAGAGAGGATTTTGCTATTCACGACTGTGCATTTTATTCATTATTGAGAGGATATATATAAACAGGTTTGTTGGGCTTCATGGGCTTCATGGGCGACATGGGCCAAGAGAGAGACATGCTATTAATATGTACAAGACTCTTAACACTCATAATGCCCCCTTCAAACTCAAGGTGGATCAGGAGGATCTGACGCACTGAATTTGAGTAGATGAAGCCGATATTATTCTTGAGTCTGAGCCTTAGTGAAGAAATCTGCAACTTGAAGCTCTGAGGGTACATACTGGAGGTCGATGGTCAACTGCTGATAATGAGACCGTGCGAATAATGCATCAACACCAATGTGCTTTGTCAACTCATGCTTGACCGGATCACTAACAATCTGAATGACACCTGTATTGTCACAAAACAAAGGTGTAGAGTTATCACAAAGAACATCAAGATCAACCAAAAGCCATCGAAGCCAAATAATCTCTGAGGTGGTAGCGATAAGGGCTCGAAGGTCAGCCTCTGCACTAGGCCGTGACACCGCAGTCTGCTTTTTGGACTTCCGGGCAATGAGCAAAATACCAAGAGAGATACAGTAGCTAATGATAGATCGGCGATCAACAGGATCACTCGCCCAAGTGGAGTCAGAGTAAGCGTGAAGCTAGAGTTGGCATAGAACAGACGTTTGGACGTAGTCCTCCCAAGTATCTCAACACACGAAGAATATGACTATAGTGGACTGAAGTGGGAGCACTAACAAACTGGCTAAGCACATGAACAACATGAGCAATGTCTGTCCTGATGATAGTGAGAAAAACAAGGCTCCCAACGAGCTGGCGATAGCGGGAAGGATCTGCCAGTGGTACACCGTTTGTACAATGAAGCTGCAGGTGGAGCTCCATAGGTGTGGCAGCATTGCGAGTATCCGTCATACCGGAGCGAGCAAGCATATCCTGAACGTAGCGATGCTGAGTAATGTAGCAATCCTGAAAATAGCTCAATGGTCCAAAATCTGACATCATGAACTGTTCATTCAATTTCTTCTTGACAAAAGCCACATAGTCCATGTCATCTCCTGTGATTAGCATATCATCTACATATATAGCAGAAGCAAAGTACAACCCTGCTGAGAAGTGTGCATAAACAAGGCAGGGTCATGCTTGTTATGAATATTGTGTGTATATTCAAGAGGGCCCAATGGGCAATATATATAGAGAGTACAAAGAGGGTTGCCATATATAGATAAGGAAATACAAATAGAATCCTATTCTAACACCCCCCCCCCTCAAACTCATGGTGGATAGCACACACTGAGTTTGGAGAGAAAATACAAATGTTGTGCCCTAGTCTGTGGCTTCGTGAAGAAGTTAGTAACCTGTAACTCTGATGGCACAAACTGTAAAGCAAGTACTCCCTCCTGCACCTGTGAGCGAGTGTATGAAGCATCCACACCAATGTGCTTAGTGAGCTCATGCTTCACTGGGTCCCGAGCAATATTTATAGCACCTATACTGTCAGACAAAAGGGCCGTAGGTCCCATCACAGGCACTCCAAAATCTGCAAGTTGCCACCTCAACCAAGTAACCTCTGCTGTCACTGCTGCCATAGCTCTCAACTCAGCCTCTGCACTCGAACGGAAAACTCCAGTCTGCTTCTTAGTTTTCCAAGCAATCAGGGAGGAGCCAAGAAAAACACAGTAAGCAGAAAGAGAACGACGATTAGAAGGATCACTAGCCTGTCGCATCGACGGAGCTACGCCTGTCAGTGAGGTAAAGCTAGGGAAAAACAAACAACGAGAGATGGTCCCACGCAAGTAGCGAAGAACACGAAGAAGGTGACTGTAGTGAAGATGGGTAGGACGAGCCATGAACTGACTCAAGATATGAACAGCATAAGCAATATCGGAGACGAGTGCTCACAAGGTACACCAAACTCCCAACAAGATGGCGATATCGAGTAGGATCCTCAAGAAGATCACCATCGATGGCACAAAGTCAGAGGGATAGCTCCATGGGAGTCTCGGTGGTCAGTATCGATCGACTAGACCGATCAAGAAGATCCTGGACATACTCTGCTGGGAGAGATAGTAGCCCTCAGGCATAGAAGAGACCTCAATCCCAAGGAAGTACGTAAGAGAACCAAGATTAGTCATCAAAAACTACTCACTGAGGTGCTTCTTCACATACGTGATGAATGAGGAATCATCACCAGTGATGAGCATATCATCAACATATAGAAGAAGCAGTGTGATATGAACAAAAAGAGCAGGATCATGGGAACTGACAGTGAAACCGACAAAGAGAATAATCGAGGTAAAACGCGCCGTCGTGCACGAGAGCTGTTTGATGCCATAAAGAGCACGACGAAGACGACAGACATGCTCATCAGGAACAGAATACCCAGGTGGTGGCTGCATGTAGACCTCCTCATGCAAAACACCATTAAGAAAGGTATTCTTAACATCCAACTGAGAGATAGACCAGCGGCGAACAGAAGCAACCGCAACAAGAGTGCAAACAGTGGTCATATGGGCAACAGGGGCAAAAGTCTCATCGTAGTCACGACTGTACTCCTGCTGAAAGCCACGAGCCACAAGACGACCCTTGTAGCGCTCGATAGTACCATCAGACCGGGTCTTAATCTTGTACACCCACTTGCACGTGATCGGACGAGCATGCACAGGTGTTGGTGCAATATCCCAAGTCTCCGTACGTCGAAGAGCATCAAGCTCCTCTGCCATAGCAAGCTGCCACTCAGAATGAGGAGCAGCCTCACGATAAGAACTAGACTCAGTGACAGAGAGAGCATGAGCTATCGGAGCAAATCCAAGGCGATCAGGAGGTCGAAGGGATGTCCGGTCACGAAGGACGTAACGAGGAGCATCATCAGAAGGATCAGATGTGGGAGTCGGCAAGACACCAAGTGAGGAGACTGATAAAGGACAAGGACGCCTCGAGAAGTGAATACCAGAGAAACGAGACGGTGGTGTTGCAGGAACAAGAGGCGGTCTTTGCGGGAGGCAAAGACCGGGCGAGGTATAGAAGGAACCACCGGAGATGCACGAGGCGGACTTTGATAGTGGAGAAATTGGTGAAGAGTCAGAAAAAGACAACCATGAAATCGACTCAACGGTGGAAACAGGAGGGGCCGAATCTCGATAGAAGAAAGGTCGAGATTCGTCAAAGACAACGTCTCGTGAAATCTGATCCGTCGAAAGCGAAGGATCCCAAAGAACGATAACCCTTATGCTCGTAATCGTAACCAAGAAACACGACTCAACCGACCGGGCCGATGGTTTAGTGCGTTCATGAGGCTGCGATATAACAAAACAAGTCTGACAAAAAAAACACGAAGGTGAGTGTACTTTGGGGGCTCGAGTAGAGACACTCTATGGGACCGACACCCTTAAGAGCGGTGGAAGGTCGCATATTGATGAGATATGCAACAGAGAAATAGCCTCGACCAGTAACTGTGGTGGAACGTGAGAGGCAAGGAGAAGAGTGCAGACGCCTCAATCGATGATTTATGTTTGCGCCAAGAATCCCATTCTGAGCATGGGCATCAGGACAAGAAGACTGGTAAAGAGTGCCCTACTCAGAAAGAAACTGTCTAAAAGCGCCAGAACAATACTCGCCAGCAGAATTACAGCGAAAAGTACAGATGGGAGAATCAAACTGAGTACGAACCATCGTTGCAAAGCTACGATAGATCGCAAGAAACTGATCACGATTAGATATAGGGAAAATCCATGTAAAACGGGAATAATCATCAATGAAGATCATATAAGATTTATGCCCGCTTTTAGAGATAATAGGCGCAGGTCCCCATACATCTGAATGAACTAAATCAAAAGGACGAGAAGACAAGGACTCACTAGAACGATAAGGAAGTTGGAGCTGCTTGCCCAGCTTACAACCCTGACAAAACATGGACGTGTCAATAGGAACACGTCCAAGAACACCCTGACGAACTAATGAAGAAAGACGAGACCCACACAAGTGACCTAACGATGATGCCATCGCAAAAACTCGGAGGTGGTGGCGGCGATGGCGATGGATGTAGAGGTGATAGGAGCAATCTGAAGTGGACGGAAGGTGGAGGCGATCAAGAATGTAGATACCTCGACGATCCCTACGGTGCCGCCACCCCAAATCCGATCCTGTCTGCATCGGTCTGAACAAAACAGTGTGAGAGTCAAAACCAACCCTCTGGTGAGATCGGTGGTGGCCGACGACCGAGAGAAGCCGCATGGTAAGTCGAGGAACATGAGAAACAATTTGGAGCAGAAAAAGTCGGTCGACAAAAGAGTGCCTGATCACGACACACGAGGAGTAATCTGGTCGTCTCTGAATCGAGATAGGAAAAACAGGAGGTCCTACTAAAATGAGAGATGTGGGGTTTGGTGTCATGTGAAAAGAGGCACCAGAATCCAGAACCTAAGAAGTACCTGGAGGAGACGTCTGAGCTAGATCGCGTAACTCGCTTGGTGAGAGAGAGCCGAACTAGAGCTCGCATAACTGCTGAACAGAGTCACCTCGCTGAGAAGATCCTGACATGCTGGTCTGTCCTCCTGTCGAGGAAGGGCCTCCCTGCCCTCCAAGCGCCCAACTCCACACGCTTTATTTCGCTGCACCGCACAACGCCGTAGTCGTGTCCGGTTCTTGCAATAATTGCACCAACCCGGTTGGTGCAAAAACAGAGCGTAAATAGACACTGTGGAGGAACTGTAGTCGAAGCAGAAACCATCGGTGTAGTCGAAGAAGGGGTAGCAAGCACAGCCGGAACAAATTGTGCTGCTAACCCACGGCGAAGCTCCTCGGCACGAAGGGTCGAAAGAGCCTCGGTGATCGTCGATCGCGGTGGCGGCTCGGCGCTTGAGCCTCGACAGCTCAAACTCGGGCGAAGACATCTGAAGTCATAAAGGTGAAAGCGATCACGATCCGCCTATCGCATTTTATGACACTCCTAGCATAGCGGAGAAGCTAGCTCGTCCAGCTGACGCCTGAGACTAGCCAGAGCTCTGAAGAAGTCGTCGACGGAGGAGTCCTCCTGGCGGCGTCTCTAACTCACGCCGAAGCGAAAAAAATCGAGCATCGCCGCTCTCTTTGGTATCGCCGCGCAAGTACTCCCAGATCGGACGAGTGGCACGCAGACCAACAACGCTCTGGTGGATGGAGTCGCCGACATCGACCACCGGATGGCGCGAACACGGCCTCGTCGATTACACCGCTCAAGCGTCTATGGCGTCTCGACAGCCTCATCGCCAGCGTCGGCGCCTCTGCCTCCTTCTTGGCGGCCTCATCTTCTGCGAAGGTGCGCGAAATTTGTCTGGGGGAGAAGGCTGAAGCGGCGACGGCGAACAAGGTCAAGCACCAGTGACATGTCCCCAGAGGCGGAGACCATCGAGCGTGATCTCCATGAGTGAAGACCACAACCTGTAGTTCGTCCCATGAAGCTTTGTTCCTGAGAATGGGATCGTAGCGGAAGGGACAAAAGCCATCGGTAGGCGGCGCTGGACGGCGCGGCGACCAAGACAACGAAGTCTAACAGGCGGCGCTGGACGGCGTGGCGGTTAGATCGACCTTTTTTTTATTTTTTTTTAACACGTGAGTTGGGCCGGCTTAAAACAGCCCGGCCTGCTCACGCCTGCTCACGAGAAAAACCGGGGGAACTAGGGGTTCCCCCGAGTCTTGGCAATGACCAATGGCAGCAGCCATGCAGCCGGCTCGATGGCGGCGACCTCGATGTGACGTCTTCTCTCCATGGCGTCAGGCGTTAGGCTCGAGTCTGGGCCGACGCAGTCGGCCGGCAACTTTGAACAACCAGGGTTCGAGATGCGGCAAGAAGAACTCGAGGGCAACAACCCGGCGACTGAGGAGCAAAGAATGACGTTTACAGCCTAAATCATGGCTGTTCTGGCGAATGCATGTGTGACAATGGCGGCAGTGGGTCGAGGGATGGCCGAGAAACAATGGCAAATGAGTCTGAGGCGGGATTTGGCAGCAGAGAGAGCTAGGTTAGAACCCTAGCTCTAATACCATGTTATGAATATTGTGTGTATATTCAAGAGGACCCAATGGACAATATATATAGAGAGTACAAAGGGTGTAGCCATATACACATAAGGAAATACAAATAGAGTCCTATTCTAACAATGCTCACTTGGAGTGAAACTAGCAACTCGAATAATAGAACTGAAACGCTCGAACCAAGCACGAGGAGTTTGCTTGAGACCATACAGAGCACACCTAAGACGACAAACATAGCTTGTAGGAGCCTCAACACCCGAGGTGGCTGCATATAGACCTCATGTAGGTCACCATGAAGAAAGACATTATTTACATATATCTGAGATATAGTTCATGATCGTACCGCTGCAACAACAACGATAGTGCAGACTATAGTCATATGAGCAACTGGAGCAAAAGTCTCGTCATAATCTCGATCATAAGTATGTTGAAAATCTCTTGCAACAAGACTATCGTTCCACTGAACCATCTGACTTGGTCTTTACTTTGTACACCCACTTGCAAGTTATAGGAACAACTCCAGATGGTAGCGGACCAAGATCTCAAGTGCCTGTACACTCTAATGTTGTAAGCTCCCCAGTCATGGCTAATTGTCACTCAGGTATACTGGCTACCTCCTGATAGGTACTCGGCTTAGATACTGCACATGCATGAGAAAAACCCCATCTCTCTGGTTCCTGAATAGAGAAACGATCACGTAGGGCATACCATGACGTAGCAGAATGATCGTCATAGTCCATGGTACTGGCTGGAGGGTAAGTGGAGGAGAGGACTGAGGACCAGAAGGTTCAGGAGGAATGACAGTCTGAGGATCAAAAGGAATTCTCTATCGGCGACTACAGTGAAAGGGAAAAGTGGAAGTGTCAGAAGCTGGTGGAGCTGGTGGAGGAGACACATTAAAAGGTGAAACCGGTGGAGAAAATGTATCTGGAGAAGACAAGTCTATTGAATGAATGGGAAGTAGACACAAAAAGGAGGTGGAATCAGTGCATGGAGTGGGATGTGTAAAAGGATGATAAAAGAAGGGTCGACCCTCATCAAAGGTCACATCACGAGAGATGCGAATACGACGTGCTGAATGATCATAGCAACAATAGACCTTATGCCCGGGACTATAACCTAGGAAGACACACTCAAATGACTGAGTGCTCATCTTTGTGCGCTCACAGGGTGCTAGAAGGACATAGCAGACACAATCAAAGACATGAAGATGAGCATAGCGAGCAGGTGCTTTGTACAGGACCTCACCAGGACATTTGCCCTGAAGCTTTGAAGAGGGTTGACAGTTGATGAGATCGACTGCCGTAGAGACTGCCTCCCCCAGAAGTGAGAGGGAATAAAGGAGGAAATAAGAAGAGTACGGTCAATCTCAATGATGTGACGGTGCTTGCGCTCAACAACACCATTCTGAACATGAGCACCGGGACACGAGCTGAGGAAGAGTACCATTAGAAGAAAGGAACTGACGGAAAGCTAATGAAATATACTCTCCTTTAGAGTTAGAACGAAAAATACGAATGACAGAAGAGAACTGAGTATGTACCATCTGAGCAAAAGATTGATAGAAATCAATTACAAACGGTGTTTCATGAAGTAGATTCAAGTATATCGAGTGTGATCATCAATGAAGATGACATAGTAACTGTGACTACCCTTCGAAGCAAATGGAGGACCCCAAGCATTCGAATGGACCAAGTCAAATGGATGATCATATCTAGAAAAGCTGGAAGGATATGGGAGTTGTACTTGCTTGCCAAGTCTACAACCCATGCACTGAAAATTTGTGTGAACAGAAACAAGACCAAGAACACCTTGATGAATTAAGATAGAGAGGCGTGAGCCACACAAGTGCCCAAGCAATAGTGCCATTAAGGAAAAAATTTGCAATCAGAAGTAGATGCAGAAGGGCAAAGAGTAGAGGGACCAATAACAGAGGATAAAAGAATAGGAGTAGGAGCAGTACCAAAAATGGAGGATAAAGGGAGACTCAGACGATCAAGAACATAGAGCTCTGCAGAACCCCTCTTACGATGACTTGTACCGATGACAACGCTTGTTTGACGATCTTGCACAAAGCAGGAGCTATCATCAAACCCAACAAAACAATTCATATCCGCAAGCTGCCCGATAGAGATGAGATTCATAGAGAGCATAGGAACAAGTGAGACATCTGAAACTGCGAAGTGAGAGGTGGAAAGAGTCCACTGATGAGTGATCGTGCATTGCGTTCCATCAGCTGCCTGAATCTTGATACCTTTTGCAGTAGGACGACATGATGTGAGCTGAGCTGCATTAGATGTCACATGGAAAAAAACTCTTGAATCCAACAACTATGAGAGTGAAGCACCCGACACAGGACATGATGGTGCAGTAAAACCGGTAGATTCATTGGAAGATGCCTGTAACTTACACAATTGGGCCTGCAGGTTGCTCATCCGAGCCTGAATTTGACCAAACTAAGTTGCACAAGACTCCAAAACATAGAACACTAATCACCAGCAGTATTGAAGGACGACGACGACTTGTGCAACTGAAGCACTAGTGATGAAGAGAAAATCCTGGCGCGTAGCAGCACAGTAGAGCACCGAGCCAAGCCCGAGGACAACAGAGCACCGAACTGACAGCAGAGCACAGCAACAGCACTCGGGGCGGCACTAGGTGGCCGCCAAATCTGAGGAGGCAGGGGCGGCGGCGCTGTCCCGATACAGAGGCACCATGCCGAATCTGAGGAGGCAGGAGTGGCGGCGGTGTCCCGATGCAGAGGCACTAGGCGGAGACGACGACCGAATCAGAGGAGGTAGGGGCGGTGGTGACGGCCCGATGCAGAGGCAGGGGTGGGGGCAGCGGCGGCCCGATGCAAAGGAGGTGGCGGTGGCCCGATGTGGAGGAGGGAGCGGCGGCCCCAATGCAGAGGAGGTGGCTTGCAGTGGCGTTGGTGAGCAGCAGGAGGGAGCGATGGGCCGTTGCAGGGTCGGCCCGAGGCAAAGCCGACGAGGAGCTGGTAACGCTGGATCCAGCTGGGAGTGTTATATGTGTTCGATACATATGTATTTTCCCCGTTGTATAAGGGGTTTCTTGTACATATGCCACCCTGTACTTGTATATATATTAGCCTATTGCCCTCATAATGAATACAAGCGCTATTCATAACAGGGAGAAAGGCCTAAGGGAAGTGAATCATGGGAGAGGGAGAGGAAGAGAGGTAGCACGCCCGTGACGGCTCACCTGCGACGGCGAGGACGACAGCGGCCGAACCAGGTTTAGTCCCTAACCCTAGTCTCTGATACCATGTTAGAATTTGGAGAGGATTTTGCTATTCACAACTGTGCATCTTATTCATTGAGATGATATATATAGACAGGTTAGTTGGGCCTTATGGGCTAAGAGAGAGAGACTACTAATATATACAAGACTCTTAACAGTTATAACCATAGATTTGAGGCTTTGAGCAAACCTAACATGCTCCTCATCCTGCAACCTTATCCCTTAAAATTCACTTGTATTGATGAATTCTCAAACCCGAGAGGTCGAGACTTGTTCCAAAAAAATATAATACATCCGAGCATTCTTTAAACTGGATTCAATTCCCTATTTTATTTGTAGATGAAATTTACCTCTTCCATTTGCACGGAGCATGGACTGTAGAAGTACTTGTTATAGCTCATATGAGCATATACATGTAGTGCAAACTTCTGTTAGTTCATCTGTTTTGTAACAGTAATTCTATTCTCTATTTTTAAAGAAGTCTTTTACCTTTTCCAGAGTCAGAAAAGTATAAAGCTGTTATCCTCCGTATAGACAGCCCTGGCGGTGATGCTCTTGCTTCTGACCTGTAAGTTATGCCTCAGGTTTTATCTATCCAGTAGCTGCAACAGCGTTTCAGTTATGTATTGATTATTCTTATTTGAACTAGGATGTGGAGGGAAATTCAACTTCTAGCTGACTCCAAGCCTGTGGTTGCTTCCATGTCTGATGTTGCTGCAAGCAGTGGTTACTATATGGCAATGGCTGCACCAGTTATTGTTGCTGAGAAACTTACTCTAACAGGATCGATTGGAGTTGTTACAGGTGATCCTTATTATGTTGTGTTCTTGTGTTCTCGCCATACTAGCAACAAGTCTTCCGCATCAAATTCTAAGTTGATTCTCCTGCAATGGTCTCAACTTTGAACTTGGATCTACTCTACTCTATTTCGGACTTCAGACAGTTAATTTAGCTGTTGTTGTGTGTTTATTCCTATTTTAATATTGGTGCATTGGAAGAACAGGGAAGTTTTGCCTTCAAAAGCTGTTTGAGAGGATTGACTTTAATAAAGAAATTCTATCTAAGGGTATATATGCGGAGCTTAATGTTGCTGATCAACGCCCTTTAAGGTATGATTGACACTTCATTCATCGCAATGCTGCTGGACAATATGTTAAGTAATAATAACAACATGAAACCAGTCATTGGAATTGTGGTATAGTTTGAATGATTTGATGTGTATGCAATTTTTAGACAAGTGAGGAACTGGTTTTATCGTGTGAATTCATCATAGATCGAGTAGATCGTTCCTTCTCAATCTTTTTGTTTAGTTTTGTCATCTTCAGATTTTAGTTTTAAAATATAAATAAGCGAATATTGACTTTGTACTGTAGTTGATTAGGTCAATTGTTATTTTGCAATTAACCGTACTATTTAATAGATTATGTCATATTTGGTTTTAGAATTGACTGGTAAGTCATGACCATCTGTGCTCTCTGTTGGAAACAAAACAAAAGGAAAGAGAACTTCTTTCCATCTAGCATGGTTGTTTAGGTGTGAAAGGGGAAGAAGATAACTACAAGTTGTAATATCTTTTAGCTAACAAGTTTAAACTCTTTTTCCTAAGTTTGTTTGGAGAAAATAATTTCCATCCAGCATTTACACATTTCTCTCCCATCAGTGCAGCTAGATAACTATTTTACTACCAGTGGACCTGCCTGTCTGTGCTACTAGCCTACTATCATGACGGGTTCTAGATTTGCTGTTTCACGCTTTACACTTCACTATTATGTGAATCATTTTGTGTTTGAAGAATGTGATATATTCCACAGACCGGACGAGGCAGAACTTTTTGAAAAGTCGGCACAAAATGCTTATGCATTGTTTTGAGATAAAGCAGCCATGTCACGCTCAATGAGTGTAAGGATTGATCTAAGATACTGAGCAGCTCATATTTCTTCAAGCATGTCCTAAGTTCTTGTGCCACCAGGTTGATCAGATGGAGACTGTTGCACAAGGTCGGGTGTGGAGCGGCCAAGATGCTGCTTCAAGAGGGTTGGTTGATTCACTAGGTGGTATCTCACAAGCTCTTGCTATTGCAAAACAGAAAGCTAATATACCACAGGATAAGAAGGTTGGTTTTGCTACACACAATGAGTATTTATTGAATAAAGTCCTCTCGTGCACATATATGTCGGTGTTTTAGGTTTTATGAATGGCTTGAATGGTAACATAATTACATTCAATTCTGTAATTATATGGTTCTAGCAATCGCCTTTATCATTTTTCAATGCTTGATATAATCACATGCAGTGCACTTTTAGCAAATAGCAATGTTTTGCATGCTTATTTCAGCCTTTTCAGTTTGGATTCCCAATAGGTTCTGCTTCCCTACTTTTGAAATTTTCAGTTCTCCGCAAATGTTTCAAGCTTGCAGTATTCATGGAGTGGCTTCAAGTGGAAATGCATAATTGGAGTTCACCTTCCAGACGCTGATTGTGTGCTGAACAATGCAGGTCCAGCTAGTTGAGGTCTCAAAGCCCTCACCAGCATTACCGGAGATCTTGTCAGGCATTGGGGGTTCATTGCTTGGAGTTGACAGGGCAGTGAAGGGAGTGTTCCAGGACATCACCTCCCTAAATGGAGTCCAAGCTAGAATGGACGGAATCTTGTTTGAAAGATTGGACAATGTGTCAGGAGAAAACCAGCTCTTCTTGCTCATAAAAGATATCATAAATTATTTTGATTGATTCTACCAGTCAGTGCGCTATGTTTTACAAACAATAATAGATAGGTGAAGCAAAAAAATAAACATGCAATACACATCCACCTTACCTAGAAGCAGGTAGGCCTAGGATTAATAAAGTACATTCGGCATTGTATCATGCTATTTGGCTCTTTTGTACTGATGCCTATCAAAATGTTGTAATTGTCATACTGAAAATGCAAGGAATCTTTTTTTGCTTGTTCTTGCCCCTAATAGCCCCCATTTACTTGTTACTGAGATTTTTATGTATGTTACTGTTACACTATGTACCATATTCTAGGTGGTTTCATGTTTTTGAAGGGCTTGTAGGATACTCCCGAGTTCCAAAAGGAGGTGCCTTATGAATGGAGCCCCAGTAACAAATAGCGTACGATAGGAGCTCTATTAATTTGCACAGTTACGTACGCTGATCATTTGTCAGATTTGGCAGGTTGGGATTTGGAATGTCACCAAATCAGGAACTAAAACTCTGCAGGCAATTGATTTTGCTGAGAAAGATAGGTAACTAATTTTGCACTCACTAGTGCTTGGACAGCACTCTTCTTTTCTTTTTATGGAAATGTTCCACTACCAGCTGTTGCGAGTAACAGTACGAAAGCTTTCTCTAGACTTGAGCAGGACATATGGATATTTATCTGATTTATGTCAATTACCGCTTCATATTACTGTTTTGAGCAACCTACCCTTACTGCACTGGTTTCGTATTGTGTAGTTTTGTCAGATTTTCACCATCCTATATGATCACTCTTGGTAACAAATTAAGAATATTACAAAAAAAAAACGGTTTTATTGTACACTTCATTTTCCAATAGCCAAAAAGAGATTAGTTGCTGTTATGAATATTGTATGTATATTCATGATGCCCAATAGGTAGTATATATAGGGAGTACAAGGGGATATTACAAGGGAATATGCCATACATATAAAAGGAAATACAAAGGCGTATAAGGAAATATAAAGGAATTCCTATTCTAACACCCCTCTCAAACTGATCACACACTCTGAGTTTGGAGATAATACAAATATTGTACTCTAGTCTGTGGCTTCGTGAAGAAGTCAGCAATCTGTAACTCTGAGAGCACAAACTGTAAGCAAGTACTCCCTCCTGCACTTGTGAGCGAGTGTATGAAACATTCACACCAATGTGTTTGGTGTGCTCATGCTTCACTAGGTCACAGGCAATATTGATAGCACTTATACTATCAGACAAAAGAGTTGTAGGTTCTATCACAGACACTCCAAAATTTGCAAGTAGCCACCTCAACCAAGTAACATCTGTTGTCACTGTTGCCATAGCTCTCAACTCAACATCTGCACTCGAACGGGAAACTACAGTATGCTTCTTTGTCTTCCAAGCAATCAGGGAGGAGCCAAGAAAAACATAGTAAGCAGAAAGAGAATGACGATCAGAAGGATCACTAGCCCAGGTCGTATCGGAGTACGCCTAAAGCTGTAGTGAGTTGGAGCTAGGGAAAAACAAACGACGAGAGATAGTCCTACGCAAGTAGCAAAGAACATGAAGAAGGTGATTGTAGTGAAGATGGGTAGGACGAGCCATGAGCTGGCTCAATATATGAACAACATGAGCAATATCAGGACGAGTGCTCACAAGATACACTAAACTCCCAACAAGATGGCGATATCAAGTAGGATCCTCAAGAAGAACACCATGAGTGGCACGAAGCTGGAGGGATAACTCTATGAGAGTCTCGGCAGTGCGAGTGTCAGTCAGACCAGACCGATCAAGAAGATCCTAGACATACTTCTGCTTAGAGAGATAGTGGCCCTCAGGCGTGGAAGAGACCTCAATCCCAAAGAAGTGCGTAAGAGAACCAAAATTACTCATCAGAAACTGCTCACTGAGATGCTTCTTCACATACATGATGAATGAGGAATCATCACCAGTGATGAGCATATCATCCACATACAGAAGAAGCTGTGTCCTACCCAGAGATGAGACATGGACAAAAAGAGCAGGATCGTGGGAACTGACAATGAAACCGACAACGGTAATCACTGAGGTAAAATGCACAAATCAGGCATGAGGAGTCTGTTTGAGGCCATAAAGAGCACGACGAAGACGACGGACGTGCCCATTGGGAACAGAATACCGAGGTGGTGGCTGCATGTAGACCTCATGCAAAACACCATTAAGAAAGATATTCTTAACATCCAGCTGAGAGATAGACTGCCGGCGAACAGAAGCAACCGCAACAAAAGTGCGAACAGTGGTCATATGGACAACAGGGGCAAAAGTCTCAACGTAGTCACGACCGTACTCCTGCTGAAAGCCGCGAGCCACAAGACAAGCCTTGTAGCGCTCGATAGTACCATCAGACCGGGTCTTAATCTTGTACACCCACTTGCACGTGATAGGGCGAGCATGCATAGGTGTCGGTACTGTTGGAAATGAACTTAGTATTACAAGGGGCCCAATAGGCATAAATACAAGTATGCAATATGTAGGAAACACCCTAAACTAGGGAAGAATAACAAAGCATGTAAATACATCTAACCCCCCTCCCCCCAAACTCATGATGGATCAACAACACTGAGTTTGGAGAGAGAAAAAACATCTTGAGCTCAGATATCGGGCCTTCGTGAAGAAGTCAGCTAGTTGAAGCTCTGAAGGCACGTACTGAAGAGCCACGACCTGAGCCTGCACCTGAGATCTCATATAGGAAGCATCAACTCCAATATGCTTGGTCAGTTCATGCTTCATTTGGATCTCGCAAATCTTGATCGCACGCATCTTTGTCGCCGACAAAAAGTGGGGTCGGTTAATAAATGTGAGGACACCAAAATCTGAAGAGCCACCGTAACCAAGTAACCTTAGTCATCAACGACGCCATAGCCCTCAACTCGACCTCGGACTCGGCGGAAGCTCGCTTGTATGCCTTTTGGTCTTCCAGGCAATCAGAGAGGATCCAAGGAAAACATAGTAGGCAGAAAGAGATCGACGATTAGAGTGATCACTAGCCCAAGTCGCATCAGAGTACACCTTGAGCTGCAAGGAGCTAGAGTGAGGAAAGAAAAGGCGACGAGAAATGGTGCCACGAAGATATCGAAGGACACGCAGAAGGTGACTGTAGTGAAGCTGAGTGGGAGGCGAAACAAATTGACTCAGAATGTGAACAGGGTGAGAGATGTCAGGTCGAGTGATCCTAAGATAGACAAGACTACCAACAAGGTGACGGTAACGAGTGGGATCCTCAAGAGGCTCTCCATCAGTGAGTCGAAGGTGAACTCCAAGCTCCATGAGAGTATCCACTGTGCGCTGATCAGCGAGACAAGCGCGAGCAAGAAGGTCCTGAATGTACTTCTCCTGAGAGAGGTAGTAGCCCTCAGGCGTAGAAGTGACCTCAATCCCAAGAAAGTAGCGAAGTGGACCCATGTTTGACATCAAGAACCTGTCACTGAGACGCTTCTTCACAAAATCAATGTACTGAGGATCATCACCCATATCATCAACATACAGAAGAAGAAGAGTCCGACCACAAGGAGAGGTGTGAACAAACAGAGCAGGGTCATGATCACTGACGGTGAAACCGGCCGCAGTGACAACAGAGGAGAAGCGCTCAAACTAGGCTCGAGGAGCTTGCTTGATCCCGTAGAGAGAGCGACGAAGACGACACACCAGGCCATCAGGAACAGAATACCCAGGAGGCGGCTGCATGTAGACCTCCTCACGCAGCTCGCCATTGAGGAAGGCATTCTTGACGTCCAGCTGAGAAATGGACCATTTGGCGAGCGAAGCAAGCGCGGAAGGGTCCGAATAAAGGTCATGTGAGCAACAAAGAAAAGTCTCGTCGTAGTCACGACCATACTCTTGCTGAAAACTACGGGCCACAAGACGAGCCTTGTAGCGCTCAAGAGAACCATCGGAGTGAGTCTTAATCTTGTAGACCCACTTGCACGTGATCGGAGTAACACGAGCAGGTAGGGGAACAAGATCCCAGTCCCGGTGTGCTCTAGGGCAGTAATCTCCTCAGCCATCGCCTGCTGCCACTCTGGATGAGCAACAGCCTGACGGTAAGTCGTAGGCTCAACAAGAGCAGCGGCCACAAAGCCGTAACGCTCGGGAGGCCTGATAGTCCGACGATCACGAAGATCATACCTAGGAGGCGAGGCTGGAGCGGGACCGAGCAAGGATGAGGTAGGGAAAGAAGTAGAAGGCTCATCAGAAGGAGTAGTAAGTTGTGGACGGCGAGAGTAGTGCAGCGGAAAAGAAGATCTCTCAACAGGAGAGCTGGTAGTAACCTCCGGAGGAAGTGAGGAAACCGGTGGAGACGGGAGGGATTGTGGCGAAGGAGAGTGTGGTGGAGACGGTGAGGATTGAGATGAGGGTGATAAGACTCGAACTGGAGGAGGCGAAGAATCAGGAAAAATCAAAAAGGAAAGCAACTCAGTGGAAGTAGAGCTGGTGGTAGAGGAACAAGGATAGTAAGGACGAGACTCATCAAAAGTGACGTCTCGAGAGATCCTCATTCATCGAGAAACAGTATCATAGCAACGATAACCCTTATGCTCAGAGTTGTAGCCAAGAAAGACACACTCAACCGACTAAGCAGTCAGCTTGGTGCGCTCTCGAGGTGGAAGAAGCATGTAGCGGATATAAATTTGAAGCAATGATGATCAGATCTTGGGAAGGCTAACCGGTGAGATGCTCAAAAGGGTGCATCCTTGAGAAGCGTAAGAGGGTCTGCCGATTGATAAGAAAGGCAGCGGTAGAGACATCTTCAGCCCAAAAATGAGGTGGGACATGAGCAGTAAGCATGGGAGCACGAGCTGTCTCAAGGAGATGACGATGTTTGAGCTCAGCGACACCATTCTGAGCATGAGCACCTGGACAAGAATACTGAGGTAGAGTGCCCTGCTCAGCAAGAAAATGACGATGTGAAGTGGAGGTATATTCACCAGCAGAATCTGCACGGAAAATACGAATGGTCGACTCAAATTGAGTGCGAACCATGGTGGTAAATTGCTGGTAAATGGAAAGAAACTGACTGCGTGAAGACATAAGATAGAGCCAAGTGTATCTCGAATAATCATCAATAAAGATCACATAATAGGTATGACCCCTTTGGCTGAAGGAGCGGTCCCCAAACATCGAGTGAATCAAATCAAAAGGATCTTGAGACTCGTAATCACTAGAGGATAGGGGAGTTGCGGTTGCTTGCCAAGCTTGCAACTTTGTCAAATGTAAAGTGGTGTTACGAAAATGAACCTAGAACACCACTCCCTACTAGTGACGAAAGACGAGAACCACCAATGTGACCTAACCGATAGTGCCACTGGACAAAAGTGTTGGTGGAAGAAGCAGCTGAAGCCGAGGCGGTGGTACTGGCTGACTGGCTGGTGGAGGCAGCAGAAGGAAGATGAAGCCAATCGAGCTCCCAAAGAATCATGGCGCCTAGGACCAGTCGCAACCAGAGTCCTCGTACGACGATTCTGAACACAACAAGAGTCAGAATCAAGAATGATACGATAGCCATGATCAGTGATCTGACCAGCTGACATAAGCTGCATAGTAAGACTAAGAACATGAGATACAGTAGGAACACAAAAAGATAAAGTGGAAAGAGTGCCTCGTCTTGCAACAGAAAGAGATGTCCCATCCGTAGTTTGAACTGTGAGAGGAAGATCAGGTGGTCTCACAGAAGAAAGATGAGTGGAGTCCAGTGTCATGTGGAAAGAGGCACCGGAATCCAGAATCCAAGGAGATGATATACCTGAAGAAGGAGGTGGTGGCGCAGGACCAGAAGACCTAGCAGCAGAACCTGGTGCAGGAGCAGAAGCAGCAAGGCGTCGAAGCAGCGTGAGCATCTCTTGGTGCGTCTGCTCCAAGGAACTCTGGCGTGAACCGGATTGGGAGGAGCCACCTCCTCGGCGTCACGACCACTCCGTGAGCCTTACGTCATGACAAGATCTTGGACAATGTGCCTAGAACGGTCACAATAGTCACAAGAAGGCACGTGGGAGTAGCGGCAGCGTACCAGGGGTAGAAACAGTGTAAACACCGGTGTTTGGCGTGTGAACAAAGATCAAGATGGTCATTGTAGATGCCTGCTGCGGCGAAGACGAGCCTCCTCAGCCCGAATAGCAGCGAGAGCCTCCAATATGGAGGGAAGGGGCCGCCTCATCGAAGAATCGAGAGCGAGCCATCTCATGCTCTGGACGAAGGCGGGTGAGGAACTTGCGGAGGCGACGAGTCTCCAAGTGAGCCTACTGATGTACACAACAGGTGCAGGACCGGCAGGTGACCGGCCCTAGGGAGTCAAGCTGACGCCAAACCGCACCCTAACCGCCGTAGAAGGCGCTTCGGTGGCATCTCGCCGCTCAAGAGATCGCTCCTCCCGAAGAGCGGAAAGGTACAAGGCCTCGCTCTTCGGCTCGTAGTGGGCACGAAGACGATCCCACATCTCTTGGGCCGTGGACAATCCAAGCACATCGGACGCATGCTCAGGCTCAATACTGGCCACCACGATGGCAGAGACCTTAGCATCCTCATCGTTCCACACCTCGTAGGCGTGGAGCTGCGTTTGGTACCTCTCGAGCGCGTCCTCAAAGGCGGCAACCGTAGCCCGCTGAGCATCCTCAGTAGCATCAGCAGGGAAAACGGGCTCGGTTGGCGGTACGGAGCAGGGTGGGCAAGGCCGCTCGCCGGTGAGGTACACCCACAGACGTTGTCCCCGTAGGTGAATCCTCATGTGTTGGACAAACTCGCGGTAGTTGACGCCGTTGAAGGTGACCGGTGGCTTCGGAACCAAGACGATACCCGTGCTCGAGGTTCCGAAGGGTGCCATCTTGTGTGATGGCCTCTGTGGCTCTGTCAATCACACAAGAAGCAGACGGAGGTGTGGAGCTTGCTGAAAGCTGCAAGCCGAGCTCCAAGCAGAGGAGGCTGAAGCTTGCTGGAGCTGCAGCACAGACAATGATGACGACGACCATGCAGAGGAGCTCCAAGCAGATGAGGTCACGCAGAGGAGCTCCAAGCAAAAGGAGCTGCTCGCAAAGGGCTGGATCTGGAGCAAGCTCGAGCTGGAGGGAGGAGCAGCAGCGCAGATCAGGAGTAGAGCTCGGCGGCGATGGTGGCGATCTGAGTTAGGCCTTCAGCGTGATGGCGCGGCCGTCAGGGTAGAGGAGAGGAGGGCTCGGAGGCGACGGCAGCCTGAGAGAGCTTCGGTGTGCAAGGCCAGACCAAGGCCAAGAGGAGGGGTCGAGCTGGCGGCCCGAAAGCGAGGGAGAGGAGCCATGGCCCAAGTAGGAGGGAGGCCTTGTCGTGACAGAAGCGACAACAAAGACTATGACGGTGGCGCAAAGAGTCAAGCGGATTGGATCTAAGAGGTGGGTTGAGGAGTGAAGAAGAGAAACCCTAACCCTAGCCACCTGTCTGATACCATGTTGGAAATGAACTTAGTATTACAAGGGGCCCAATAGGCATAAATACAAGTATGCAATATGCAGGAAACACCCTAAACTAGGGAAGAATAACAAAGCATGTAAGTACATCTAACAGGTACAATACCCAAAGTCTCCGTACGATGAAGAGCATCAAGCTCCTTTGCCATAGCGAGCTGCCATTCAGAATAAGGAGCGGCCTCACGATAAGAACTAGGCTCAGTGACAGAGAGAGCATGAGCTATCGGAGCAAATCCAAGACGATTAGGAGATCGAAGGAATGTCCAGTCATGAAGGACGTAACGGAGAGCATTATCAGGAGGATCAGATGTAGGTGTCGGCAAGATACCAGGAGAGGAGACTGGTGAAGGACGAGGATACCTGGAGTAGTGAATACCAGAGAAACGAGACGGTGGTGCTGCAGGAACAAGAGGCGGTGCTACGGGAGGTAGCACCAGAGGTGGAGGTACAGAAGGAACCACTGAAGACAAACCAGGGGAAGACTGTGATAGTGGAGAAATGGATGAAGAGTTAGAAAGAGACAACCATAAAATCGTCTCAACGGTGGAAACAGGACAAGGAGCCGAATCTCGATAGAAGAAAGGTCGAGATTCGTCAAAAACAACGTCTCGTGATATCCTGATCTGTCGAGCAGAAGGATCATAACAGCGATAACCCTAATTCTCAGGACTATAACCTTTTTTCTAAGTAATATTAAGTGGCTCGTCGGTCAGTTTTAGATAAATATTGACTGTTCTAACCAAACAACTTTATTGTATAACCTTTTTTCTAAGTAATATTTTTGTTGTTTTTCGAAAAAGTAATAATCTTGTCAAGTTCCTTGGTACTCCATCCTTTCTTTTGTGGTATCTAACAGAAGATGATGAAAGAAACCGGAGAACTCACCACTACATGCTAACATTGATATCCAACATAGAGCAAAGATACAAAAATGAAAGCCTTAGAATTAAATGAAGAAGCCTTTTAATTTAAGTTCTCATATTATAACACCTAGTCTTGTAATCCTGGACACCTCAAGTGTCAGGACCCATGATGCTACTCTCTGTGTTCTCTACAGGGAGCTTCTCAAGCTGCTTCTGCAGTTTGGCTTGCTCGTCTCTCAGCTGGGAGTTTTCACGGAGAATGCGATCACAGTCCCTGATGACATGGTTCAGCTGATCAAGGAGTTGACGATTGGTGCTGCGGAGGTGGACAACCTGGGTCCAGAGCTCACTCAGCTGCTTCTGCTTCCTCATGCGTGATCGCCGGGCAGACTCCCTATTGGATATCATCCTTCTCTTCCTGCGCTCTTCTGCAAGGCTGCGTTGATAGTCATCTGACTCATCTGAATTGGATTTATTTCCAACTGGAAGATTAGCTTCATGGACGAGATGGGCAACATGTTGGTAGGATGTAGCTTGAGGCTCCAGAAGGCTGTTATACTGGACGAGGAAATCATTTGTAGCTACATGGTAATGAGGTTTGAAAGAAGCTGCACCTGCAGGCGACAAGTATTGAATGCTAGCAATCTCAGCAGGGTACATGCTCACTCGAACTATGAAATGGAGGGAGGAGAGGCTTGTGAAAGAAAACAAGCGGATAGTGGGTTGGATTTATAGTATGCAAGCATTATGGAAATGTACAGGACCCACATCTGCAGTGTTCAATTTACTTCTTTGTGCTTCTTGGATGTACAGCAGCCAGGGACAGCAGCAGAGCTTTGCATACATGGGACTGAGATTACCAAAGGTCTTGATGGACATCATGTAATGTTTTATTATTGTGCCGGCTTTTCTAAATGTATTGGTCCCAGTATGCTTCCAAAAGGTCCTCCATCAAGACTGTCCACTTGCGATCAAACAAAAGACCATGAGCTGCAGGGCCCTCAGTACATCAGTAGCACCAGGTACTCAAGCCATTTAAAGAGATGGTGGTTGGCTAACAGTCACAGGCATTTGCGCTGAATTATGGAGGGGAAATGGGCTGTAAAGTTAAGGCGTGTGGCTTGAAAGAGCAATAATGTATCATGGATCAGATGTTCTACTGAGTATGATATCAAGTTATCATTTTCAACAGAGAGTTGTATTTGAAGTTTTGAACATGCACGATCTAGTTCTGGCCTTCAGGGGTTTCAATCAATTTTCTGAAGAACACTGTGGCAACTGGCAAGATGATGCTGAAAGCAGTTGTCCTGAGGAATGTTTGGATGGTATTCTATTCTGCAACAGCTGCTATCATTTTCTGGTAGAGCTC
This sequence comes from Phyllostachys edulis, assembly GCA_036346405.1. Classification (NCBI taxonomy): domain Eukaryota; kingdom Viridiplantae; phylum Streptophyta; class Magnoliopsida; order Poales; family Poaceae; genus Phyllostachys; species Phyllostachys edulis. Next base: position 92,144,542 of record CM070548.1, on the reverse strand, counting down.
CAGCAATGGGAGTATCGAGGCAGGTACTAATGTTGGTGTCTTATGGCCAGGGAAATTAATTTCGGAAATTTGTCTTATGGCCAGGGAAATTAATTTCGGAAATTTCGCTGAATTTTTGTTGATTTCGCCCCCCTCCGAAATATTTTCAATTTGTTAAAAAATTTTCGGAAATATTTGAATTTGGACAAATTACATCCTAAATTTGATTTTGGACAAAATTCAGTCAGATTTCGCTCAAATTTCGTCCAGTTTGAAAACCCACTGAAATTCCAAAATTTCGTTCAATACGTTCCCCTCCGAATTTTTTTTCAAAACGAATTTGTTTTCCCTGTTTATGGCCACTACTGTGGCCCCCAGTGGAATTTTGATTGGATAAAGAGAACGTGCACTTCTGCAGTTGGCTACTTGGCATTAATCTTCTCATCAACTCAAAACAACCATATCCACTAGCTAGCATGCCACACCTCTGAAACATGTCGATTTTTCTAGTTGTTTCATCTTTTTTTATTGACTTGTCAGTTGAGTTCTCTAAACTAGAATTTCCGGTAGCCTACAATCTGACATTTTGTTCCTAGGAATAAACATTGGTTTTGTCAGGTGTTCAGGAGCATAGTTAACTGGCTGATGTTCATTACATCAGAACTCTTGAACATACAACCAACAGATACCAATTGAACCGAAGGTTAGAGGATCTGGATCCATTTTTAAATAGCTACCCTCTGAAGTTGCTTGGTGTCAGGATTTTACCTTTTAAAACATACATACAACCATGGATCAAAATCCTATCGGTTACCGGCCGGTAACCCCCCCGGTTACCGGTTTTACAGGTGGGAACCGGGATACTAAAAACTGGCCGAAAAATTTCAATTTCAAATTCAAATTCAAAATCCCGGCGGTTACGTCCCCAATTCAAATTTCTTCAGACGAATTTCGACCGGGTTTTTCCCGGGTTTTCCGGTTATCGGCCGGTAACCGTCATTGGCCGTCCGGCAGGATTTTACCCGGTACCGGTATTTTGATCCTTGCATACAACTCTCCCGCATTCTTTACTTCTGAGGTGATTACGGAAGTCTTTCACAACAATCCTGCTCTTATATCTTTTTAATTTTTACTTGCTGGAGAGTCGGCACGTATACTTTACATCTAGCAACTCAAGAAAGAAAATCCTGTTTATTATCTGATGCAGGGATCAGCTAACCGGAGGGGGTAGAATCCCGGCCCCCCTCCGGTACCGGTAACCGGCCGGTTACCGGTCAAATTCAGTAAATTTCGTTTAAATTCAATTAAAATTCGTTCGAAAATTGAAAAACCCGCCGGTATTTCTCCTCCCGGCCACCCTCTGGTACCGGTAACCAGCCCGGTTACCGGTGGGATTTGGATCCCTGATCTGATGTCATCTTCATGGCTTCTTTCTTCAGACGAGATATATTTGCTGCCAAAGACATCAGGATGAGCTGACATGTGGTCTAGGTATTAATACTGCATTTTGTCACATTCTTAGCGGTTCATATGACACATGCGCTAATAGTTGCTCGAGATAGCTATGGCCTTGGATTTCCAAATTTCTAATTGCTTGGACATAGTATAACATTGAGATATTTTGTTGGCTTCAGGTAAAAGCTTCTTAGGTTCAGAACATGAAGGTATATTATGCCAGTGTAAAAAACATGAGGTGCAGTAGATCACAGTCAAGCAATTCATCATGAGAAGCTTACTAGGCCGTTGACACAAACCCTGCACTGAGCTATTGGCTGAAAATCTGCAGTCTTTACTTCCCCTGTGGAATAAAGAGTCTAATAGCTATCCCAGGATTCAATTGGAGGCAGGGAGAATGCTGAATGACTATGCAAAAGAATTTAGGCTCCGGGAGTTACGGGAGAGGTCAAATTCAACTGGATTCGATTTGAGATTCCAGACGTCATTAATATCATTTCGCACCTAGAGCATTCCACTTCATTCTGGAGTGGACTCTTTCCGTGGCCTAGACCTGTCCTGGCTACGAGGCCGTCGTCTTTGGAAGACAGGGAAATCTTATCCCGTGCTCTCTTTGGATCTTGAACACAAGATTGAAGGGAAACCTTGCAAAAGAATGTCATAGTCAGGAAAAGAACATGGCCGTTCTGGTTTATCTTGGTTTCCTATGCTTTCACGAATAGTTCACATTTCTGGCCGGTAGAAAACAGACATCAAATATCCAGAAAATCCAGCCAGATAAATAAGAACACCTATCGTGCCGTCATCAAGCATGAAGTACAAGGTAATATAAACCGTTGCCGTCTTGTCTTTGTTATCGATATTTCCCCCTTGTCAGCTGAACCTGTCAACTCTTCTAGTGGATAATGGCCCTAAGTGGCTACAATCGCTACAGTTGGATAATGGCCCTAAGTGGTCAGACCGACTGAGACCAGCACGGATTAAAGTGGGCAATTTTGACTGGATTAGGCCTGGTTTACTGCTCTTCTTAGCTAGTCTCCGGATCGACTCAGGAGAACATCGCTGGCAATGGCCTACCCTGATCAATAATGTCAATGAGAAAAACATGTAAAAGCAAATACCAATTGGCCTACACAAAGATTGGCTTCTTTCTTTTCGTATACGACAGAGAGATTCGTGTCCGGCAACTCCCATCAGCCGCACCCATCCTGCCCTCAAAGCCACCGACCCGGACACATAATCATTCAGCCGTTGGATCGCCCGATCACGGGTCCTATCACCGTCGAAGCTCTCATTATCCTAGCCGAGGACAAGAACCACTGTATGTGTCTAGCTCTCTGGAAGAGGCTGGACCCATTTGGTTACCTAGTTAGGGATGGCAGGAAGTGTGGACGGTACGGGCCTACGGAAAAGGAGGCAAAATCTTTCGGGGAGAGCTGGTGGTGGTGCTAGGCCAGGGTGGTGTCTGTGCGCGCGCGCGCGCACGGTGCTGATATAAAAGGCACTTGTGTTGGGTTGGGTTGGGCAGGGCAGCACGGTCACGTACAAGTCGACATGTTGATGATGAGCACTGAAGAATGTGGCAGGTCTAGCTAGGTGCTTTTGGGAAAGATTTGGCGGAAGAGGTGCTCACTGTTCATGTACCAGTGTACCTGAAGTCCTGAACGGACAATGCAAGCAGATTATCTTGGATTTTATATGACCAGTAATTGAACATGGCGATATGTATATTCGCCATGGAATTCTGCATAAACAAGTGAGCAAGGACTAAACTCTCTCATAATTGTCTGCCCATAATCCATCCCTTTGCACTAGTAGTAGTACTAGTACCCCATTGGAGCCGGAACAGTATGGATTTCCCGTACAGCCCGTTTGCTTCTCAGTATTGGGGTCGGAATCGATGAATCGGAATCGGAATTCCATTTCAAAGGCTGTTTGGATACATATGGAATTGGATCTCGGAAGGTAGGCTGCCCTTCAGATCACCACGCCACTGATTTGGATGGAAATCGACATTGCCCTTCACCCGTACTCAACAACTAGTCTTTCACCTCTCACCGCCACTTCCTTCCTCCCGCCGTTGCCAGCAAGTCCTCAAAGACCGCCGATTCCTGCCCCGCCGTCCATCACCAACGCACGTTTCTCTCCATCTCCTTCCTTCTCTCACGCAACAAGCTGACCACCACGCCGTCGCCGGCCACGAGATCCCACCGCCACCACCGACGAGATCCCACCGCTGGATCCACAACCATGATGCAAGGGGCAGAGCCCAATAGATCCGTCCGGTGTCACAGGCACCGGGTCTAAGAAAAATTTAGTGAAGATTAGCTCATATATACTATGTGTATAACCCCTGGCCCAAAAGTAGTGCACCTCGGTCCAACCCAACCTTCGGCCTCTTGCAGTCTCACTGTTTCGCTCCAACTGGCCGCGTTTAGGCCAGGATGAATGGGCGACGCAGTAGTGCGGTCCAGTTAACACGAGTAGTCAGCACAATCCAATAGCAGCCGCACGTGTCACTCCCAGTCGCATCTCGCATGAGTGTGTCTCGTCGCGTGGTTGTGGAGTCCACGTCTGTTCTTCTCCCTCTCGGCTCTGCGGCTCACAATTTGCCTCGTCTTGCCTGGTCAAAGGATGGTGGTCACAGCCGCCGATGCGGATTCCGGAGGGAGACCTCAACCACCGCCCACATCGGCCCCAACCTGCCGACCGCGGCGTCCCTCGCCTAGTCACCCGTCAGAAGGACTAAGTCACGAATCGCGGAATCGGCATAGTATGTCCCACATCTCCAGTTCTTCCGATTTCTTTCAAGCAAAGAGACTAAATTTGATGATTGTTGGTTGATTTTTGTCTAAATGTAGGGTTAATACTTAGGGTTTTAATTTGGATATTTGGAATACTAGCCTAGTTCGTTGCAAATCAGAGGCAAAATTGCAAGTGGTATCCATCATCGATGTGCTCATATTGGACCATGCTTTGGATTTGACTTAAGAATTTTTTTACTAGAATGTCAAGTAAGTATGCCACTTGTCCTGGATGTATGTTTATAATATATTGTTCTCGAACTGTTGAACATGCCATGATTCCAATATTTTATGGAAAAAGTTTTTGAATAATCGGCAAATGGCAGGTAAATTCATGAAAAAGTTTTTGAAAAGGAAAGCACCAGATAGTGCTACTAATGTTGTGGTTTGTCGCTTCATGAAATTGAAAGAACATAAAATACTAGAAGGTAATGTATTTATTTTTATTTTATCATTATACTATTTTTTACTTCAGAATTTTAAGTATTTTGTTCTCTTTTTATAGATCCTTGAGGCCGGATGATGCATTTTGCCAATGTTTGACGCATCATTACTATTTAGAATAATGTTGCTTGAAAAATTATATATGTTGTTATATATATGGTAAACTCCGACTATTTTCGTTCTAGTTCCGCCCTTGGATGCATGTCCAGATCCGAAAGCTTGTCGTCGGACTGAATAGCTGCTAGAGTTGTGCTGCTGCGGTCGTTCTCGCCTATACCCTGGGCTACTGAACTGTTGGGGAAGAGTCAAGGAAGTAGCCGGGAGGGACATGAGCTCGCCGAAGTCCAACGAGGTCGAATCCTAGGGAGGTGCTGGTATTTGTGGAGCTTTTTTATTTTTAATCTATTTTTTAAAAATATTTTAAAGATAACATCGCCTTAACTTCATTTTCAACATGCTTTTGTTACACCACGCGTTGTGGCATAGCTAAAGAGGTTAAAATTAGAAGTAAAGTTAGGGAGAGATTATCTTTAAAATATTTTTTAAAAATAGATTATATAATAATAAAAAGTTCGTATTTGTGTCGTGGATGTGAAGGGGATCGAACATATTGATGCGATTCCAGGTGAGAAGCTTCTTGCCAACCGAACGTGAATTATAATTGGCATAGAACTACGTTTCCAAGTTACAGTTTCTTTGATAACCATACATTTTTTTTTTTGAATTGTAGCTCAGTTCCATTTCCACTTAAACTCGAATTGGGGCTCCATTTCCACGAGCCCAATTCAATTCCCCAGACCAAACGAACCGTAGTGCATTTGCAGTATTGCATACGGCCGTACAACCAACTAACCAGCGACACGTGTATGCGGCTATAGAATAGGCCAGCTGCTAATCCATGCATATCCAGACCCACGCCAAAACAAGGCCTTAAGTTTGCAGAGAGCGCGAATCGCCAAGGTGAAATGATATAAAGCGAAGTCGACAGACAGCCCCCGCCCTCAGAATCGGAAAACGTCAGCGTCCATATCCCACCCACCATGCGTACTCTACTACAAATTAGACGAAAGCTAGCCAGCCCCGGCGCCAGCGCCCTGACTTGTAGAAGGGGTCGGCGCCAGCGCCCTTTATCGACGATTCTGCTGGTAACCTGTGGTGCACTCCAACAATATGTTAATTTACCTCGGTCCTCGACTGAATTTCAAGAGACAGGTTGTGCACGAGCCCCCGAGGTGTGTTCCTTTGGTGTTCATTGAAGAGCTACTTCTCCGTCAGACTGATCCTAGGTTATGTCGGGTAGTTTACCGTCACACGAAAGGGCGTGAGGTCACGGACGGCTATGGAGTCATGTGTCAATTGTCTAGATGGTGAGTTACGTGGAGCCGCAGAGCTAGGACTCTATCCCAAAGGAATGACTCATAAAGAGGGGAGTTATTGACTCATGGCCTTCGAGATGTGAATGTATGAGCTGAAGTGCCAAGCTCGACACGTTTGGGCATGGCCGAGGCTTAGCCCTTGAAGAGGAATAGAATGCCGAGGTGCACAAGGTTGACTCGCGTGAACAAGTAGCAATGAGTGTGGTCGACTTGTTAGTCCGAGACGCGCTGAGCCCTCAAGTGAATAGGTCGTTGCGTGCGAACACGTTGAGATGTGCATGGATGGATTGCTTGTCTGAGGTGCGATGGAGCTTTAAAGCGCGAGGCCGATAGGCGCATACCCGTAAATTTGTACGATCTCGATGGGCGATACTGAGTTGGACGACACATTGAGATGCAATCGGTCGATGTATGTTAACACTTTGAGATGTGCAAGGTCGGCGCGTGCCAGGGCCAACCCGACGAGACTTTTTAATTTTTTTAATCTATTTTTTAAAAATATTTTAAAGATAACACCTCCTTAACTTTATTTTCAATTCTGACCCATTTGGTCATGCCATGACCTGTAGCGTGACTAAACTGTACTGTCAAGTCACCGATCGCGGTGTGACCAAATCGGCCACGATAGCCCTCCGAGACAACACGTGTCCGTTTTTTGGGCTAAGTCATGTCACGCCAAAAAGAGTGACATGATAGCACTCGTTTGCCACGCTGAGGTCCATGACGTGACAACATGCTTTTGTTACACCACGCGTTGTGGCATGACCAAAGAAAATAAAATTGAAAGTAAAGTTAGGGAGGGATTATCTTTAAAATATTTTTTAAAAATAGATTAAATAATAATAAAAAGTTCGTATTTGTGTCGTGGATGTGAAGGGGATCGAACATATTGATGCGATTCCAGGTGAGAAGCTTCTTGCCCACCGAACGTGAATTATAATTGGCATAGAACTACGTTTCCAAGTTACAGTTTCTTTGACAACCATACAAATTTTTTTTTTGAATTGTAGCTCAGTTCCATTTCCACTTAAACTCGAATTGGGGCTCCATTTCCACGAGCTCGATTCAATTCCCCTGACCAAACGTGTATTTGCAGTATTGCGTACGGCCGTAGAACCAACTAACCAGCGACACGTGTATGCGGCTATAGAATAGGCCAGCTGCTAATCCGTGCATATCCAGACCCACGACAAAACAAGGCCTTCAGTTTGCAGAGACAGCGAATCGCCAAATCGCCAAGGTGAAATGATATAAAGCGAAGTCGACAGACAGCCCCCGCCCTCAGAATCGGAAAACGTCAGCGTCCATATCCCACCCACCATGCATACTCTACTACAAATTAGACGAAAGCTAGCCAGCCCCGGCGCCCCCCGCGTGTCGCTGTCCGTGTGCGTGCACCGAGCCGAGCCGAGCCATGGCCGGGATGATTGCGACCACTTACCACCATTGGCGAACCAGACACGGACTCCGCGAGGTCAATCAATCAGTGGCGCCGAGGAGGGCCTGCCGGCCGGCCGGGTCAACACCCCCACCCGTAGAGCCCTCAACGACGCGCACGAAAGGGGAGGAGGAAAATGGGCGCTCGGCAAAGCCAAAATTGGGGGCTGGCTGGCTGGCACACGCACGGCCGCGGGCGCGGGCACGCACGAGTGCACGACCGAATCGAGGCCGGGGTCGGGTCGCCGGCCCGGTTCTGCCTGCCATGGAGGGGCACGGCCGGCGTACGTGGCGGGGCCCGGCGCGTGTCGCGCTCGCTCTGGTGCCCATTCGTGCCGCGCCCGCGCGCGCCACTGCTCGTACGTCGCCACCGCTTCCGCCACACGCGCCTCGGATATTTTGGTGTGGGCTGCCTGTATCTGTACGTACGAATGCTCATGCATGGGACTCGTATCGTGTTCGGCACAAAAGTCATGAGTCACGGAGGGATGATAAGAAACTAAAGACATCTTGCAATTTGAGCTAAATAAGTAGTTGAGTGCTGTTGCTGTGGACTGTGTTACCAGGGAGACGGACGGGTGTGTGTCTGTGTTACTGTGGGCACGTGCAACTTTTGCACTCTCTCGCGTGGCTTTTGTATGTGCTAGTTCTCGGTTCTTACCGGCTGCTGTGTTATACTGCCATGCCATCTCCTTTACGACGTGCCCCCATCCTACATGCGAAGAGGATGGACCATTAACGTATCTAACACCAAATTTGTGTAACTAATTGTGTCAACATAATCAGAGTGGCGCAGCGGAAGCGTGGTGGGCCCATAACCCACAGGTCCCAGGATCGAAACCTGGCTCTGATATGAATCTTTTCGAACTTTTTTTTCTTTTCCTTTTGCCAATATGTCCAAACTTATTAAAAATCGTAGTACTGCTCTTCTCATATGTAAATAAAAAAGGCAGTCCCCATATTCTTGGGCACATTCCGGTGGAACAGACTTTCCCCAAATGCACGACAATTGGGCGCTGCGACTAAGCATCAACCTCCTGAGATGTAAAAGAAAAGAAAAGAAAAAAAGAACATGTCGTGGATACGAGATCGGATAGTAAACTTGTGGCACCTCCGGTTGGCTGTGTCGACAGCCGAAGATGTGAAGGAGATCTCAACGATAATAAAAAACAATATAATTGTATCCATATACTGCATATGTGTGGTAGAAGTTACAAGTGGCATCCTCCTCCCCAATTATAAAGGGTCCTATTTACAAAGTGTGAGGTGGAGATCCCTGAAGTTACATCGTTGTTCTTAGGGCTTACCTTGCTCGCTGGGGGAGTGGGGGGGTACTTTCATCCATCACATCAATTGGGTCTCGCCACGTTTGAGATATATGGCATCGTCGGTCTTCGACTATGTGGGTGTCGACGGGACCTCGGCGTGGCTACCCCGGACCAGCTCTGAGGTGGATTCGCCGACATGTCACACCTCACCGAGGTTTGGTCCTGGACCTCGTCCGGTGGATCCCCAATGTGTGACGCCTCACCAAGATTGGTCCTCATACCTTGCCCGGGTGGATCCCCAGATGTGTCACGCCTCGCTGAGGTTGGCCCCAGACCTCATATAGAGTGGGTCCCGCGATGTGTCATACCTTGCCAAGGTTATCATCGGCTCAAGGTAGCGTGGGGACCCTACCCTAATAGTAGCCCCTCGCTAATCTGGCTGGTCGTCAACCACCAGTCCGGGCCAACACCCTGACTTGTAGAAGGGGTCAGCGCATGGCTTTGGGTCGACGATTCCACTAGTAACCTGCGGTGCACTCCAACAACATGTTAATTTACCTCGGTCCTCGACTGAATTCCAATAGATAGGTTGTGCACGCGCCCCCGAGGTGGGTTCCCTTGGTGTTCATTGAAGGGCCACTACTTTGCTAAACTGATCCTGGGTCACGTCGGGAGTTCACCATCACACGAAAGGGCATGGAATCACGGACGGCTATGGAGTCATGTGTCAATTGTCTAGATAGTGAGTTACTTGGAGCCGTAGAGCTAGGACTCTATCCCAAAGGAATGACTCATAAAGTGGGGAGCTCTTGACTCATGGCCTTCGAGATGTGAATGTATGAGTTGAAGTGCCAAGCTCGACAAGCTTGGGCATGGCCGAGGCTTAGCCCTTGAAGAGGAGTAGAATGCCGAGGCGCACAAGGTTGACTCGCGTGAACAAGTAGCAATGAGTGTGGCCGACTTGTTAGTCCGAGACACGTTGAGCCCTCAAGTGAATAGGTCGTTGCGTGCGAACACATCGAGATGTGCATGGATGGACTGCTTGTCTGAGGTGCGATGGAGCTTTAAAGCGCGAGGCCGATATGCGTGTACTGTCAATTTGTACGATCTCGATGGGTGACATTGAGTTGGACGACACATTGAGATGCGATCAGTCGATGTACGTTAACACTCTGAGATGTGCAAGGTCGGCGCGTGCCCAGGGCCAACCTAACGAGGCTTGGCCCTCGAGGTGAGGGGATATGCGCTAGGGCGTTATTGACTCGACTCACCGAGACATGACACACGAAGTGGGGAGGCATGCGTCAGGGTGTTATGTGTTCGACTCACGAAGGCATGGCCTACGAAGCGAGCATCGCTTGATATTGAGCTATGTTTGGTCGAGGGAATGCTCTTGAGGCTGATCGCACCGTACCGAGGTGACGTGTTGGCACTCGCCAAGGTAAAGACACCAATCAAAAGGGGGATCACTTAATCGAGGTGAAGCCATGATGTGTTGGCACGATGCCGAGTTGTACCATGTGGAGGCGAAGCCATTGAGTGTTGTCCTCGCTAGGCGAACTGACCTAGCGACTAGAGGAGGAGTGCATTGGGGCTCGAAGTACTTGAGGTTGACGTGTCACCTACAAGACAAGGAGGCGTGCCTCGAAGCACATGTTGATTGACTCACCGAGGGGTCGCTCATGGCGCGAGTGGGTGCGTATTGAAACATTTGTAGCTGGAGCCTAGGGGACTGAGTAATGCGGAGGACATATGCGAGTGTTGGGTACTTAGCTTGCCCGAGGCAAGAGCTACAAAGTAAGGAGTGCCCAACTCACCGAGATGTGGACTTCAATGCAATGAATGCTCATCTCATTTAGGCGAGGCGTACAACACGAGAAGGCGTACACCGATGCATGATGTACTCAACTTGCTGAGATAAGGAGGTGTGAGCCAAAACACGAGGTGCTCGACTAGTTGACGTGTGTCCTGCGATGTGATAAGTCGTACGCCGAAATGCGAGTAGCTCGACTTGACGAAGCGAGTAGTGGTACATTGAAGCAAACGGTGTTCGAGTCATCTAGGCGTCGAATGCAAAGCGAGGAGTACACAATTAACTGAGGTGTGTCCTTCAACGGTAGGGGCTGATTTGGTTATCATTTGTTGATGTTTATTTTATCAATATTGGAAGAAACTTTCATGTGATGATTTTTCTAATTTGTTCGTTGGTTCTTGTTGAGGGGGTAAATTGTTACCCCATTGGCGATGAATTACTATCGATATTTGTGAGTAAATGCAGGGAATATGGCTCTCGAGATCACGCAAGAAGATACATGAGTTTTTTAGACTAGTTCAGGCCTTCTCCAGAGAGAATAACAACTCTACTCCTATGTTTTGTATTGAATGAGATTACAAAGCACAACAAGCCACCGAAGCTAAGAAATACTATCAATGGCTTCTGTCTATGTTGGTCTCTTTTTCCTCTGTATGTTGGTCTCTTTTTGGTTGTTGTCGATGAGACGCTCTTCTCCTCACGCTCGCTAGGCGGTTATTGCGAGAGACGAAGAGAGGTGTGTGTAGTTATGTTAGAGACACATATGCACCACCCTTACAAAGCATCGAAGGGATGTCGAATATCATTGCTATTTCATTAATTGAGGATTATTCGCCGCCTCCCATCATCAAAACTTAGCGCCGAGACAAGGCTCGAGAGCACTTTCTTGATTGGGGAGAGGCGAAATATCATCGTCTCCCAGAGGTGCCTTGATGTTGGGGGCGTAACATCTCTGAAAAAACTTAGTGCTCGAGATGAGGCTCAAGAATGAATCTTCCGAAAAAACTTAGCGCTCGAGACGAGACTGATGTGGTTAGGGAGAAGCGATTGTTGTCGATCTCCCATCGAGCGTTCTCCTTGCACGATCCCGAGAGGGTGAGAAGAAGTCATTAGGCGGTTATCGCCCGAGAGACAAAGCATGTGGCTAGAGGTGTGTGCGTGGTAAGCCATCGCCCAGAGCGCTAAACTATGTTAGAGACACATATGTGCAAAGTCATCGAGGCCAAATTGTTGTATTAACTACCATTCATAGTCGAGCATGGTGTACAAGGTCTTTAGTTGATAAGATAGGACCCACACCGAGGTCTCTGGCTATTAGAGACTTATCGATGAGCTAGGGAGCCCCTAGTCGAGGAGACGCCATCAGGGCGAAGCAAAGTTCGGCCAAGGTAAAGCTGTCAATGCTGAATTGAACCACACTGAGGCCAAGCCATCGAGGCATGTTGGAGATACTGAGGCGAATTCGTCGAGCTGGGAGAGTCCCTAGTCGAGGAGACACCATACAGGTGAAGCAAAGTTCGACCGATACAAAGTCGTTGAGACCAAATTGAACCATGTCGAGGTCAAGTCATCGAGGAATATTAGAGCCCGCCGAGGTGAATCCGTCAAGCTAGGGGGAGCCCCTAGTCGAGGAAGCACAATCGAGGTGAAGCAAAGTTCAGCTCAGGCAGAGCCATTGAGGCCGAATTGAACCACGCTGAAGCCAAGTCATCGAGGCATGTTGGAGCTCGCCAAGGCAAATCCGTCAAGCTAGGGGAGCTCCTAGTCGAGGAGACGCCATTGTGGCGAAGCTAAGTTTGTCCAAGGCAAAGCCGTCGAGGCCAAATTGAACGATGTTGAGGCAAGTCATCGAGGCATGTTGGAGCTCGCCGAGTTGAATCCAGCTCCGAAGAGGGCAATGTCGTTAACCGGTGTAAGAGACCAATGAAAGCTCAGGTGCATGCCCCGGGGAGGTGCCCACCCGAAATAGGTCTGGGGTAGGTAGAGATCGAGGTGAGCTTGGACCCGGTCCTAAGTAAGATGAGGTCGAGGTGCCCGCCCAGACTAGGTCTAGGGTAGGACGAGATCGAAGAGAGCCCAAATATGATACGAGGTGGGACGAAGCCGAGGTGCTCGCCCAAACTAGGTCCGGGGTAGGACAAGGTCCACGTGATCTCGGACCCAGTCTGGGGTGGGACGAGGGCGAGGTGCCAGCCTGAACTAGGTCCAAGGTAGGACAAGGTCTAGATGAGCTCGGATCCGGTCCGAGGTGGGATGAGGCCGAGGTGCCCACCCCTAATATGTCTAGAGTAAAACAAGGTCTAGGCGAGTTTGGACCCGGTCGGGCGGGACGAGGCCGAGGTGTGTCCCATACTTGTAGCTTCTCGTTACGGTCCCCATGGGCGGCACCAACTGTCATCGATACAAGATCAAACAATAAACTTGTAGCACCCTAGGCCGGATGTGTCAACCGTCAAGGATGCGAAGGAGACCTCAACAAGAATCAAACACAACAAAGCCATACCGATATATTGCATATGTGTGGTAGCAGTTACAAGTGGCCTCCTCCCCATTTACAAGGGGTCCTATTTATAGAGTGGGAAGAAGAGATCCTTGAAGTTACATCATTGCCCTCGGGGCTTAGCTTGCTCCAGGGGTACTTTCATCCATGTCGTTAAGTGGGTCCCACCACGTCCTAGATACATGGTATCGTTGGCCTTCCTTCTATGCGGGTGTCGACAAGACCTTGGCTTGTGGCTACCTCGAACCAGCTCCAAGGTGGATTCGCTGACGTGTCACGCCTCACTGAGGTTGATCCTTAGACCTCATCTAGGGTGTATCCCCCAATGTGTGACGTCTCACGGAGGTTGGTCTTCGGACCTTGTCTGGGGTGGATCCCCAATGTGTCACATCTCATAGAGGTCGATCCCGGACCTTGCCCGGGGTGGATCCCCCGATGTATCACGCCTCATCGAGATTATCATCGGCTCAAGGTAGTGTAGAGACCTTCCCCCCAACAGAACAATTTACCTATCAAACATTCAAACTCACATGGACACACTGGCGCACACAACCAAATGTTGAGGTACAATGAATTGCGCGCATCGACCTTTCACCTTTGTTCTATCATGATTCATGCGCGCCTATGCCCAACCTTTTTTACGAGCCATAATACCAAGTACTAGCTTGGTTTAGTAAAGTAGGGCCGATTTACCTATGTCGACAATCGAGTTGCCGGTCTTACGAAATAAATAGAGAAAAATGGCAAAGAGTTCTTGAGAGAGAATGTGACTGCTCTTTATTGCTATGAACTGGTTATTAAAGGGGGTGCCCTCGACGAGGCAGTAGGCTAATCCTAATTACACTGAGCGTAATACTTGCTATATTGTAGAATTAGAATTGAAACATGAATCCAATACCGATTATCGTGCTTCAATCTGATGCAGTTCGATCCCCTTGTTCCTCCTTGCTCCATCTTTTAATAACCGTCGAAAAGGTGGCAATTGTTCTGGAGAAGGCGCCTGTTGGAAGTGACGCGACTGGTCGGAGCGAGGCGACGGTTGATGAAACATCAACCGTTCGGTGGTTGAATGTCTATGAGACACAACAACCGCACGGTAGTTGTTGTCAGTGTCTTAGAACCATGAAATGTCGTATGGTATGGAACAAATATAACATGTGTTCCATTCATCACACGGTAAGGGATATACTCGGAGTTAAATCTAGATGCCAGTTCATTGCTTGTTACGAGCAGTTATCTGGTCGGGGACTGGGTACAGGACCTCATCCGATCAGGATACTTATTATGCAACCTCTTGAATCTTTACGACCACAGGGGTCGTTAGCCTTAGGGGTTACGACCATGAAGACATATAGTCTTTTATTATGTATTAAAGTAATACATAGAGATTTTAATCCTCATCAACCTGGCTAGGCAATCAATATTATTATCACTAGATAGAGGCACGCGCTACGTTGCGTCTGTTTAATCATCTTTGAGGGAACGAAGGTTGGGACGAAGCTGGCGTTAGTCCGGTGAGTCGCGCTGTAATCCTGGAAGCATGGGCATTTTTAGTTTAAACATAGGAGATATATATAGCGGAGATCCAGATCCTTGGACTTAGCGAAGCAAAGTCACGATGCAACAGTGCCATGACTAAGGGAATCTCAATTCATATAGTTGGTATGTGCTAGTTTTTGTTGTTGTTGTGGAGTGTGGACTATGAATCAGAAGAAGGATGTGCAACGATATATTCAGGCGCGATAATTCTGAAGGTGAGTAGAAGGAAAATTGTAATAGTTCATGTCCAGTTATACTTAGGATAAGGGGAAGTTGTGCTGGCATCTGCAAAGTAGTTTTCATCTCTTATAGATTTTTATTTACTCAGGATGCTATTCAGGTTGAAGCAGACTATAAAAGAATACACAAAAAAGAAGAAGATACAAATAGATAGTGAACACCACCATCGTCATGACTCCTTATATGCAATACAAAGGGGAGGAGGATGGCGTGGGGCACACCAGCAGCATTTTTAGACTGAAGGAGGGGAAGGGGAACAGATCGGGAGGGAACGGGTGGAGCAGCAGTGGCATCGCCTGGGCGAAGGGGAGCGAGACGGAGGGGAGAATAGGAGTGCCACCTTGAGAGGTTCGCGAGGTGGTCGAGGCCCGATTTCCTGGAACTACAAGGGCTGGGACAGGGGAGGCGGCGGGAGGAGGGAGCAGTGGCGGCGCGGACGACATCGGAGAAGATGGGGAGGAGGCACGACGATGCGAGAGGAGGGAGCAGTAGTGGCACGGACGATGTGGGGAGATGGGGACGGACGAGCGAGTGGGGCGGCGGTGATTGGGGTGAGAGTGGCGACCTCTGGGGGGATTGGAAGGGGTAACCCTAGGGTTAGGGACGCGGAGATAGGGTGGATGGAGCTAGGCCATTCGTGGCAAAGCTGCGATCCAATGACTCTTCACCCATCCAATTACGACTGTACGATTGTGATCTGACGGTTGCCGACCGCCGAAACAAAGACCTCGACACATTTTCGGAAACCGGTGGTTTTTTTTTCAAAAACGGCGATGTGGATGCTCTGAGAGCCCGCCGTTTCCTTCCGCTTTAAGGAAGAAGAACATGTAATCTATACTTACAACAACATCGTGCGCATTGAGATGGAATAACTCAACAATGGAGGCTTTTGTACCTGTTTCGTTCCTTGCCCTTTGACAAATCCATGTAATCCTATGAGGCATGCCACCAAAGCT
This sequence comes from Phyllostachys edulis, assembly GCA_036346405.1. Lineage (NCBI taxonomy): Eukaryota > Viridiplantae > Streptophyta > Magnoliopsida > Poales > Poaceae > Phyllostachys > Phyllostachys edulis. The sequence continues at coordinate 92,128,731 of CM070548.1, read as the reverse complement.
AATAGTAACAATGAAGGAAATGTGATAAGCATCAACCTTTTTTTTTTGGTACACATTAATAAATAGCACTACATGAGCATACATGTCCTGAAGTGCGGTAATGTCTAGTATAGGACCATTAGGATACCATTGGCAAATTGTGTTTCACTAAAGCGATAACTTTCCTAATAATGAAAGAACAAAAATGGTATGAGTAAAAATGTTAGGAAGTACAACTACACCTAGGTGGTAGGAAAGGGAGGGTTGTAATTTATATGTAAATAGCCATAATCTATACGTAAAACAAAAATTATCTTGGAACCCAGTGTGTTACCATGAAAGGGATGATGGATATAAATCTTGTACACCATGGGAGCGCTATTGATGCAACAATCTCTGCCTGATATTGATGACACTCGAAAGTCCAGCTAGTGCATCAACAGAACAATCATGCAAGTTGAATATTAATTATTCAGTTTCACCAATAAGATACTAAGACTTGCTTCACATTTGGAATTACACACAAAAAAAGATTTTTCATCGGAAAGAGGTCTACGAAGACTTTTGGGAAAACATCAACGTTTGCTGGCTTATTTTGCAAACAAAAATAGAGTACGTTATAAGAAACTAATCACTCATTTTTTTCATATTTTATTAGTAGAGTAGTCTTATATTTTTTTATTTTGATGAACCTCGTTCTGTTTATTTTGTAGAGAGACACAATTTGTGTCAAGAACAATGCACACAACTTAAAAATAATAATAAAACAATTCAATATAAGCTACTGTAATCTGCTTGTTTTCTTGAAGTTATAAGACAAAAAGAATACTGTAAGCTACAATATTGCATACGGTTCATAATGAGAAAAAGTAATCTTCATGCGCATGTAGCCCAATCCAAACTATATTGCTCATAAAGAAGTAGAAAGGAATTGTTAGAGGCCAAATAAAAGGGAACAAAATAGCAGGGGAAAACTTTCAAACCAGTGATGGCAATAGTTAATCCAATGCAGTTGAAGAGATGATGCTACAGTTTGATGAGGGTAAAGAATTAAATACACAACTCACTAAATCAGCATATATTGGCTCTATCTAATCTGTACAATCTAAGCGAATATCTTGAAATGCTGGTGAAAAAACATGTTACATGCGTTAAAATAACAATGAAGATAAGTACCTGGAGTGATAGACTTCCATTCTGTTAAACTCCTACATGTTATATTCTATAGAAAACACTGATTGCATAGGCCAATGATGTCAACATATCTAGTTCATTTGATGTTCTCTGCTTCAATTTTGGCATATCATGGACCTGAGAAATGAGGTACCACAGAAATGGAATAGTACTTGGTAAGGACATTAAGCAAATATGTATATTTACATTATTCACACCTATCGAAAGCTTGGTGATTGTCGAAGCGATAGACATTTGCAAGAACTCTGGAGAAAGAGGAAGAAGGGGGCTCATGACATTTAAAGTATAGCTTAAAGAACGGAGGGATGCAAATATGTCAAAATGCTTTAAATATATACTTATCCAAAATGCATGGTGTATTGTTCAAGAAGCTTACAAACCATGGATGAGGATGATGTACTCTAACAGGGTCAATCATGAATAGGAAAGCTTACACACTAAAAAGTCGTATAATAAGGGTTCTTACAAATTCTTGAAACTACCTTTTGTGACAATCGATTGATCACTTTTCTCTTTGGGCTTAATCCAAACCCTGCACAGACAAAGAAAATGCAATAATCAGAATGATACTAATACAAAAAATACTAAGAAAAAAAAGGCAAAGCAACAACAGTGACAAAATCCTACTTCAAGAGGAATGTCGTAGTTTATGTGATTCTTTTCAGCTAAGTAAGCCAAAGGCTCAGGTTCCTGTAACATAAAGGAAAATAGTTCTCCGCAGAACAATAAAATGCTGATTAGCAAAAGAAACAATACTGATAACTATATAAAGAAAACTAATTGCTTACCTACTTAGGAGCCTCACAAGCAAAAGGCTTTAGGGCATCCAAAGTCACAATCCAAGGTGATAATGTTGTACCTAGAGAAATTCAAATTGATAAAATGGAAAGGAAACCTGTTACATAGGGGGGAAAGTATAGTTCTTCGCAATGTATTGCAGAAAATTATAGAAGATTTCACTTATCACTTGCACAGGCCACAATAGAAATACGAAACTCAGAACTAAAAATTACGGAAGCATCCTTGAATTGATTATGAACATTTCTAAAAAATAAGCAAGATATGTGTAGATTTCAACTTTTCTACAAAGCATGGTTTAAAGCCTATGTTAAAAAAACACTCTATTAACAGTATCAAGTGTCCTACTAAAGCTTCTCCCAATGAAAGGTCCAAGAAGTATAGTCTCCCAGGCTTGGATATCTTTGGTTGTAATATTAATACATTAGGTCACCAATACTCGGTTCATCCATGTCCATCTCGGAGGAGGCCAGTGGCTCCTCCAGCCTTAGGTTCTTTCTCTCCACCTCCATGTCCTTGGATCCAATCTACTTTCCATCAAGAAACCACCCATTAGGCTGCCAACTACAACTATGAATAAAAGGGAATAAGTCTTGGGAGTTTTGATTCACAGAGTAAATAACTACTCATCTCTAAATTCTTTTGCCCTCCACCTCCATCTCCTGTCTAATGCCCTCGATCCAACCTGCGAAATGAGAATAGACACAATCACACATGCGAAACAAGAAGAGAAAAATTGTAGAAGCCAAGATGAGAGCATGAATCCAATCCAACCCACCTCAAGAAACCGTAGAGACGATTTGGCACTGAGCGGCAGAATTTGAATGGATGAACCAATAACTGACGAAGAAAATGTTGTTCTTGAGGGCTTTTGGGTAATTTCTCAATTAGAGAAAAGATTAATTTGGAAAAGGGTTTTTTGGGTGGTGGGTCCCACTAGTTGGTTAGTTGAGAGGAGATAAGCCTCCTCTCCTCTGGCTTGGTGGGAGAGCACGATGCTGAGGGTTACTTTTCCCCTTTTTGCTCGGGAGAGGAACTGGAGGTGGCGGCGACTCCGGATGACTCGGGCAGCATAGCGTCTTTGTCGTTGGCCGTTTAGGCAACCGCGAGGCCGACTCAATTCCTCTCCTTTAAGTCCCAACCAAGTGAGCCCCTTGATACTTGGATCTGACCCGAAGAACAAGTGAGTTCTCGAGATTAATTTGATCTTCTCTTCCGATCTGGTTTTTGTTTTGGATGTCCCTGGAGCATTGAGTTGGGTTTCTTGACTCGGTGGTGAGGGAGAGATTCTCTGCTTGGCTCTCCCAGCTGGTTCCTCTGGTGCCTTTTCTCTGATTGGGCTCGGTGAGGTTTACTTGAAGAGTTGGGTGGAGTCTCTACCTAGGGAGCTCTCTGGAGGAGTTTTCTGGTTCTGAAATTCAGTGGAAGAAGGGAGTTTTGCTTTGATTTCTGGTGCTCTGTGGATTGCCTCTAGTCGAAGCATTATATTGGAGAACTTGCGCGGCAACCTTCCTGTCCTTCAACTTCGTCTTTGGTGTGTTCCGAAGAGCAAAGTCAGACTCTGTATCTCCGACGACCTCGCCTCTCACCGCACGACAGCGGGGCTCTAGGTTTTTGGGATAGCGCCCTTGTGACGTGCCTAGTCTATTTATCTTCTCGGTGGTTTCGAGTACCATCGCCTTGTGAGTATATTTGTATTCAATTATTGCGTATCACTTTGAGTATATATATGTTGTACTAGGTCAAGTTTGAAATTGATTTGTTTGTATTGGGAGATGTATTGCAAAGTGACTTTTGTGGGCTTTGTTGAAACTACTCTGTGATAATAATTCTCATATACTGAAATTGATGTGATAGCATATTCAGATTTGAGCTCTATATGCGTTGCTTACTGCTATCTTTTATTTCTATTTGATTCGGCTATACCATAATCAGGAGATTTGATTGCTTTGCATCTTCTAAAAAGAATAGATTGGTTAGGTTGTTATTGCTCTGACTTTCTGTAAGTTGACATACTTAGAAGTTTCAGTTTGAGAGGTTGCAGCCTTGTTAGTTGTTATCTAATCTTTTGGCTGAAGCTTTGTCTATTCTATTTTCTTGCACTAGTAATCATATGATCTCTCTATTAGATGATTATTATTGCTGTTTATGAGAAATAATTTGACAACTTAGTAATGCATTGTTAAGAGCTCAAAATCTGAATTTTGTTGCCATATTCAATTAATGAAGAGTATAGACTAAAGGATTGAGATAACAAAGATTAATTCTTTTGCAACTCGTCTTCTGAGAGCACTCAATAACATCATATTTCCGAGCTCTATGCTGATTTCTTTCATATACATGTGGTATATGTTTAGCATTTCATTCAGTTTAAATGATTTGGAGGATTTACATTTATATATGTTGATTTGATCATTTAAATGCTGGTGGATTAATGCTTTATTGTCTTATGATTATGCTAGAATTAATTATAATTATTTACTAAAACCACATTTTTACAACAGAAAGATCCAACACTACAACCTGCAAGAACAAATCAAAATCAAATCACCAATGAACAGACACGGGGATTGGATTCTTGACGAGCAACAAAGCAAGAGGCACGTGCACCTGCCGAATTTGGCCGGCCAGGGGTGAAAGAAGTGACGGCACACCGTAGAGAGGTGGGAGATGGCTCGAGCAGGAGCGGCGGCGGCGCCTGGCTGTAGAAAATAGCTTTTCAGTACTCAAAACGTAACCGATTCACGCTTACAGAAAACAGCTTCTAACGAAAACGTTCACTTTATGGATCTCACGAAAGACATCAAATACATAAAAAAAAAACGATCTCCTCAAAGCTATAAACGATCGTATCCGTGCCAATCGGCGTGGGCTCACTTCTAGTACTTTGTAAAAGTGAGGAAAATACCAATACGATGACCCACCGGTTGCGCTTTTATATTAGCTAATAATGCATGCTAATGCTAGTTGAGTCGAAAGGCGACGCGGACAGGCGTGCACGCATCGTCCAGGCGCTTGCTGACGCCCGCGCGCCTCGCAAAGAAGGGCACCGATTTGCTCGTGGATAGTAAAGGGATTTCCTGGAAAGACGCCCGCGAGGCCATCTTGTCACTCGTAACGTCGGGCCGTGCCGGTGCTGGTATTGCCCGCCGCTTTCAGGTGTCGCGCTGCGCTGTGCGGTGTTGAGTTTCTCGCGGCTGCCGCGTCGCTTTCGAGTTTCAACCCCCCGCTGGACTGGTTGCTCATGCACGCTCCGCTTTACTCCCGTGCGAGGCAGCGCGATGTGAAAGGGGTTTACGTGCGTTCCGTGTGGCGCCGTGCCGTGCAGCGCAGCCGCAATTCGTCGTTTCCGTTTGCGTCGTGCGTGGTCGTCCCTATCCGTTCGGCCGTGCCGTGGGCCCGGTTTGGTCGCGCGAGGGTTGGCTTTTTGGCGATGACGAATGGATCCTGTCCCGTGCGGCTGTGCTGTGCCGAGCCTAATTCGCTGGGGCCCGCATGTCAGCCAGCAAGGGCGTGCACCGACAGCGACGGACATGGAGCACGATAATGTAGTCGGATGTGATCTCTGCATTAGCAGTGGACGTGGAAGGAACTAATTAACCAGCGGCTGATCTAGGTAGGAACTTTTTTATCAATTAATTTTATTTGAATTTTATTTTAAAGTTAACCTCCGACGACTTTATTTCCATTCTAGCACTCTTTGGTCACGCCACGGGTGACGCGACAAAATAACACCGCTACGCCGCTAATAAGTCCCTAAAATAAGATTTTTGTCGCGACACTAGTTGTGACGCGATAAAACTCTTATCACACGCCACTTTCAAGAGCGTGACAAGAGTTTGACAAGAAATGGGTGGCGTGGCAAATGTTATTTTGTTACGCCACGGGTGGTTGCGCGACCAAAAGCGCCGAATTGGAAATAAAGTCTTGTGGATGTTAACTTTAAAATAAAATTCAAAAAAAGATTAATTAATAAAAAAAATCTCTAGGTAGAGAGAACAGCACCACGGAAGGGGATTGACTAGAGTCCTTTAGTTTTATGAGGGTGCCCAAGTGAGGTCCTACTCGATTCACAGCTATTTGGATCGTAGCCGGCTTGTGATTTAGATCGCGATACAATGGTTGTGACTTAGAATTTCCTTCCACTTGTCGCCCCACGTCGTCGTCTTGCCTCGTCTCATTGCGAATTTCATTTGTGGTCGCCACGGCAACACTTGTGCCCGTCTTTGAGCATGTCATTTAAGCAAACGACATTTTGAGAGAGAGAGAAGCAAACAACATTTCACCGTCGCGTTTTTGCTCGCTTTTGCTTTGCTAATGGCACTAAATTCTTTAATTTATTCTTGTGGATACATGATGATTGCTGCGCTCTTTTAGTTAATCTGCTTGCTAGATCCTAAAGTAGTGTAGATTTGTCCTTCGTGTGCAAAGTGCAGACACCAAGCTGGAAATGTTTTTTTTTATTTTTCTTTTCCTTTTCCTTTTTATAAAAAAATAAAAGAAAAGGGCACTTGGCAATGTTAAATGCTTTTAATTCGAGCTAGAAAGTTGGTCCAATCCTTTTAGAACGACTAGCATTTGTGTCATTGTGTGGACAGGAAGTTTCTTCTATCATTGGCAAGAGCTCGCACGATATGAAACTCCTTTTTTTAGACGAAATAGTTTAATAGAAGTGCAGTTTTTTTCGGGGAGCAAGTGATCAAGTGAGGTTTTATAAATGAAATGTCTCCTCTTTCATAAGTACGGGATTTCAGGAAGGGAATACACCTTTTCAACCCAACAGCCTGTTCAATGTGGTGGGCTTGGGCCCGTAAAGTTCATAACGAAATTCAAAAGGGCTTGGGCCCATTACAATCATATGGACCTTTAGAGGGAAAGACCCTTTTCCTTTTCTTTCGTTCCCCTAGAGACCAGTAGGGTGTCTGTGCATTGTAATTAAACCCCAAAAAGAGTGGTACATAAAAACAGAAACATAAACTATGTCTATTGCATCTGTTGTATTCTGATCTGAATTTTTAATATGAAAGGATCCGGATTAGTTTCCATATTAGAGGATTGGTTTTCTACTTGGACTATAAGTCCTTTTATCCCTTTATACATCTCTTGTAAGCCGTATGGGGAGAGGCACGCCTCATTGTAATCCCCTGCGTTTTGTAATCGCTCCTCATATAGTGATCATCGCCGGTTAGCGCCCGTAATTTTTTCCCACAAGGGTTTTCCACGTAAAAATTCGTGTCTCCTTTGTCCCTATTTTTCAAATAAGTGGTATCAGAGCATTGGAGATTTTAGGGTTTGAAGAGACACGAGAAAAAAAAATAGCAGATCCAATCTCATTGCCGTCACGCCGCTGCCGCCCCGTCAGCAAGCCGTCGCCGAGCATCATCCTTAGCTATTCGCCGATCGCGCCGTCGTCACGCAAGCACGCGGTGAAGCCTCGATCTGCTGTCTCTAGGGGTGAAAACGAATCGGATACGGACGGATAATGGCTCTGCTATATTTGTTTTCATATTTCTCTCCGGATTCGGACACGAATACGAATACCCTGATACTTAATACGGATATTTAATAATATGGAATACTGAATACGAGCGCGAATATTTAATTGAAACGAATACGGCCATGATAGTTTTTAACATGAAAACCCTTAAATTGTATGCCGTAAATTAACGAAACCATATAACTAGTTTATTTGATGCAAACATTCATGAATTGTTCATATTTTCAAGAACCGCACATAACATTGGCACTAGCAAGTCGCATTAACTAGTTCATCACAAACATAACACTTAGTTTATCATATTTAGCTCATAAGTCATAACTCGCAAAATCACAAGTCATCACACATTCACACTTAGTTCATCACATATATAAAGCTTAGTTCACACTAACATTGATCAGCCGATGGTTAATCTATACGCTAAATGACTATAACATCTCAAAGTATGTTACCAAAAATAAAATTAATAAAGTTATAGTTTTATTGGATTTTCCGAGATTTAAAAGAGTTTTCTTGGTTAAAAAGAAATAATAATAAAATAAAGTCAATTATTTAATTTCCTAGTTTTTACCGTCAAAAATAAAATTTATTGAGATTTCTGGGATTTTATTAGATTTAAAGTGAAAAAAAAAAATAATTAATTTCTTGAATTTTCTCGGATTTAAAAAGGTTTTCCTATTTTTAGAATATAAAAATAATTTATGTGCAAAAATAAAAGCTAACTTTAACTTGGAATTAAGTTCAAAATAATTCAAGGATTTTTGTGATTTTTTCTAGAATTGTTGAACTCTATTTGCTATTTTCTAAAAGGCTATTTGATTTGTTACATTTTTGAAATTTGAAAATCAATAAAATCAAATTTTCTATTTTAATAAATCCGGATATCCTGACTTGGTCTTATCCGAATAATCCAGATTCAGATCCGTGATCCGCTTGATAGCATGCCTACCGATTCGCTTCCGCTTCGACAAAAAAAATCCGAATTTGTTTCCGATCCAAAATTATCCGAGAAAAATCCGATCCGAGACAATCCGAATCCGTTTTCCGGACGGCTCGGAAACTATCCGATCCGCTTTCATCCCTAGTCGTCTCTCGCTTCGACATCGCCTCACATTTTCTTCGACGCCTTGGCGTCAAGACGGCCGTCGATCCGTCGATCAAGGCCCTCGCCAAAGATCGGTCCAAGACGTGAGCGATTGAAGCCGCCGCCTCGGTCCAAGCGCGCACTGCACAGCCACAAGGCGTCCAAGCGCACTAAAACCAATCGTGATCTCCAAAGAAGACAGAGGTTCCAAATAATTTTTTTTTATTAAATCTCAAAGCAAGCTTTTCTGTTGATTCGTGGAGATACAAATTCCGGCAATTTTGCTAAGTCCACTCAAGAAGCCTACCAGGAGGTTTGAAGTCTTTGTTTCGTATATACAGAACGTGTATCAAAGAGGTCGTAATTTTTGCTAGGTTTACACATATCAATACCAGCAATTTTCAGGATTTATTCCTCATGGCGACGTTGAAGTATGATCTTCCACTCCTAGGTTGAGACACAAGATTCTCGCTATGGCAAGTTAAGATGAGGGCTGTGTTGACACAGATAGATTTGGATGATGCATTGGAAGGGTTTGAAAAACAACCTATCACATGGACTGCAGATGAGAAGCGTAAAGACCGTAAGGCTTTATCTCGATTCACCTTCATCTATCAAATAATATTTTGCGAGGAGGTTTTGAAAGAGAAGACAATTCCGTGATTATGGTCAAGTCGAACAGATTTGCATAACAAAGGATCTCACCAAAGAAGATGCATCTCAAGCGAAGTTGTACTCTCACAAATTAAAAGAAGGAGGATCTGTGCTTGATCATCTTTTGTTGTTTAAGGAGATCGTTTCCGACCTTGAGTCGATGGAGGTAAAATATGATGATGAGGATTTGGGTCTTATTCTTTTGTGTTCACCGCCTAGTTCTTTTTCAAATTTCAGAGATACCATATTATATAGTAGAGATACTCTCACTCTTCATGAAGTTTATGAAGCTTTGCATGCTAAGGAGAAGATGAAACATATAGTACCTTCTGAAAATTCAAGTCCAAAAGGAGAAGACTTGTTTGTTCGTGGCAGGCAAAAGGAGAAGAACTTAAACAATGGATCTCAATGCAAAAGTTCGAACGGCTACAAGAACCGGTCGAAATCAAGAGGCAAGTACAAGTCGTGCAAATATTGCAAGAAAAGTGGGCACGACATCTCTGAATGTTGGAAGCTGCAAAATAAAGAAAAGAGAACTGGCAATTATAAGCCAAAAGGTAAACCAGATGATGAAGGTAATGTCTCTTGTCACTGATGATAGTTCGATGGAGGAGTTCTTGTTGCCTTTGGCCGGATGTGCTAAGACCAATGATGAATGGATTATTGATTCTTGTATTTTCATATGTGTCCTAATAGGGACCGGTTTGCCACCTATGAACTCTGTTGAAGGTGGTACTGTGTTGATGGGTGATAACTCATCTTGTAAGGTTGAGAGAATTGGTTCAATTCAGATCAAGATGTTTGATGGCATTGTCAGAACTTTGACAGATGTGAGGCACATTCCAGATTTGAAAAGAAACCTCATCTCTTTGAGTACTCTTGATGGTAAAGGGTACAAGTATTCTGGTGAAGGTGGAGTTTTGAAAGTATCAAAAGGCTCTCTTGTTGTGATGAAAGCTGATATTAAATCTACCAATCTGTACCATCTGCGAGGTACTACAATATTAGGTAATGTTGCTGTAATTTTAAGTTTATTATCTGATTCCGATGCTACTAATCTTTGGCATATGCGTCTTGGGCATATGAGTGAAATTGGTTTGGCAGAATTGAGCAAGAGAGGACTTCTTGATGGACATAGCATCGGCAAGCTGAAATTTTGTGAGCATTGTATGTTTGGCAAGCACAAGAGGGTGAGGTTTAATACCTCAGTTCATACCACAGAAGGTATTTTGGATTATGTACATTCTGATTTATGAGGGCTATCTCGAAAGACATCTCTAGGAGGTGCTCGTTATATGTTAACAATTATTGATGATTACTCTAGAAGAGTGTGGCCTTATTTTTTGAAGTATAAATCAGAAGCATTTTCAGCATTTAAAGAGTGGAAGACTATGGTGGAAAGGCAAACCTAAAAGAAGGTAAAGAAACTTCAGACCGATAATGGGATGGAATTATGTTCGATGAATTTGAATCATATTGCAAGATCAAGGCATTGTTAGGCACTACACCGCTCCTAGTACTCCTCAACAAAACTAGTAGTCGAGCGTATGAACAGACCATCATTTCTAGGGCCTGTTGCATGTTGTCAAATGCGAGTTTGCATAGACGTTTTTGAAGTCAAGCCGCTTCCATCGCTTGTTATCTTATTAATCGGTCACCCTCTCTTGCAATTGAAAAGAAGACTCCAATTGAGGTACGGTCCGTTCTCAAAGAAATTATTCGAATTGAGAGTTTTTGGTCAGATCGCTTATGCTCATGTTGATAATGGAAAATTAGAGCCTAGAGCTATTAAGTGCATCTTTCTTGGTTATAACTGGTGTTAAAGGATAGAAGTTGTGAATCCTCAAACAAGGAAGGTTGTGATTAGCGTAAACGCCGTTTTAATGAATTTGCTATGCTTCATGATAAACCGCCCACTAATGTCCCTCGTTGAGAGTGAGCGAAATTCAAGTGTTCAGTAGACCATTTTGTTGGTTCAAATGACACATCGATAAGGAAAATATTGTTGTTCATGATGCACCTATTGTTGATGATACTCCTATTATTGAGCTGCCACCATAACGGTCTATTGCAGTTGATAGGCCTAGGAGGGAGATTAATCCACCCAAGAGGTTGATTGAAGAAGCTAATATTGTTGCTTATGCTTTGAGTGTGGCAGAAGAAATTGAAGGTAATTCAGAACCTTCATCATACTCTGAGGCTATTAACGCTACTGATTGTAATAAGGGGATAACTGCCATGCATGATGAAATGGAGTCACTTGAAAAGAATAGCACTTGGGAATTAGTGAAATTGCCAAAGGAGAAGAAGCATGTTTATTGCAAGTGAATTTTCAAAAGAAAGGAAGGTATTTCTTCTCTCGAACCAAAGAAGGTATAAAGCAAGATTGGTTGCTAAAGGTTATAGTCGATTCCGTATTGATTTTAATGATGTATTTTCTCCAGCCAGAAGCATAGTTCTATTCAAGACTTTACTCAAGATTGTTGCTATGCGTGATTATGAACTTGAGCAATTAGATGTTAAACCGATTCTTACATGGAGAGTTGGAAGAAGACATTTATATGGACCAACCCGAGGGTTTTGTTACTCCTGAAAAAGAACATCTTGTTTGTAGATTAAAGAAATCTCTTTATGGTTTGAAGCAATCTCCTATGCAATAGTACAAGAGATTTGACTCCTTTATGCTCTCTCATGACTTTAAGCGGTCTGATTATGATAGCTGTGTTTATTTAAAGACGGTTAATGGTTCAGTTATTTATTTACTTCTCTATGTTGATGATATATTGATTGCTGCAAAAGATAAGTTAGAAATAGCAAAACTGAAAGCACAATTGAGTAATGAATTTGAGATAAAAGACTTACGTGCAGCAAAGAAAATTCTTGCATGGAGATTATTAGAGAGAGACAATCTGACAAGTTATACCTTAGTCAAAAAGGTTATATTGAGAAGGTTCTTCGTCGTTTTAATATGCATGATGCAAAACCAGTGAGTACTCCATTAGCTTCGCATTTCAGATTATCTTCACCTTATGTCCCGAAAGTCGATTATGATATTGAGTACATGTCTAGAGTTCCATATTCTAGTGCGCTTGGTTCTCTTATGTATGTCATGGTTTGTTCTCGCCCTAATTTATCTCATGCATTGAGTGTTGTCAGAGATACATGGCTAATCCTAGAAAAGAGCATTGGAAAGCGCTTGGTGGATTTTCATATATTTGCGTGGCACTTCTAATGCTTGTTTACGCTTGAGAATTCTAGAGATGAACTTGTTGGTTATGTTGACTCTGATTATGCTGGTGATTTGGACAAGAGGAGATCTCTAACAGGTTATGTTTTCACCATTGGTGGTTGTGCTGTTAGTTGGAAGGCAAGTTTGCAAGCCATCGCTGCCTTATCAACTATCAAGGTAATATATGGCTATTTCAAGCTTGTAAAGAAGCTATTTGGTTGAGAGGTTTGTACACTGAGCTTTGTGGATATAATTCTTGCACTACTATATTTTGTGATAGTCAAAGTGTTATATGCCTTACAAAGGATCAGATGTTCCATGAGAGAAAAAAGCACATTGATGTGAGATATCATTTTATTTGAGGTGTTATTGCTCAAGGTGATGTCAAGGTGTGCAAGATAAGTCTCATGATAATCCTGCTGATATGATGACAAAGCCAGTTCCTGTTACTAAGTTTGAGCTTTGCTCAACCTTAGTTAGTATAACAGTTTAGTCCTAGTGACTAGTTGGCGCACGGTGATTTTTATCTTATTGGGGAATCATTTCATGATTGATGATTCTTTATTTTGCTACAAGAGGAAATTCGTCTCAAGGTGGAGATTGTTGTATTCTGATCCGAATTTCTAATATGGAAGGATCCAGATTAGTTTCCATATTAGAGGATTAGTTTTCTACTTGGACTCTAAGTCCTTTTACCCCTTTATATACCTCTTTTAAGTCAGACGGAGAGAGGCACGCCTCATTGTAATCCCTTGCGTTTTGTAATCGCTCCTCATATAGTGATCATCGTCGGTTGGCGCCCGTGATTTTTTTCCGCAAGGGTTTTTCACGTAAAAATTCGTGTCTCCTTTGTCCCTATTTTTCTAACAGCATCACCTACTACTACTACTACTATACGGAAATTAAAATTTTGAGCTATAGATTGTTTACCTCTACATGTTGATGTTGATGCCGACTTCCCTCCCCGACACGTTGCCCATTTCCAATCATTATCGGTCGACAAGGAACAGGGGTACGCGTCGATGGCCACCTTTTTCCACCCTGAACCCAAGTTATGACTCGGTTCTCACGGCCATTGACCTCCGCAGCCCGGTGGTGGCGTCGCGGTGGTAAGCGAGGAGGAGGTGGCGATGCTTGCTCGGCCGGTGCGGAGCACGAGGCGGCGGTAGTGCAGGGGAGGATTAGGATGAATAGAACACGATGCGGTGAACTCGAAACTGCGACGCGGCGAGGAAAAGATGCTTTCATCTCTACCTCTTTCCCGTGCATCGTCATTACCTCCCCTCCCTTCCCCAGCACCGCCGCTTCTCCTCCAAGGTACCGCTGTCTCCTCTCCTCCCTTCCCTCCCGGTGCCTTCTCTGTTGCTGACTCCGCCTTACTGCGCTGCTGCCTATAAGGATTACCAAGAGCATTGTATTTACTCATTGCTCACTTCACAACTGTTGCACCAGCACGAAGGCACGCCGCCGCACTGCCATAGGTCTACCACCTTGCCGACTGCTCCCTTGCCACAACCACGCTATGCAGCAGATCCAGTTCCTCCACCGAATGTGCACAGAGACATAGGGGTGCATTTGGTGGTGGTCTGATGGAGATTGAAGTGGGAGTAGATGGAGGTGCGCCGCCACTAGATCCGACCGCCGGGAGCTTGGTAGAGACGCGTTGCAACTAATCTGGACGTCGAGAGCTCGATGGAAGCGCTCCATCGTCGATTCCGGACGCCGCCGCTGGCTTCCATCACGAGAGAGAGAGAGAGAGAGAGAGAGAGAGACGGAGAGCGAGAGCATGGAGAAGGTGGCGTGGTGAGTCGGTGAGGACAAGTGGGGGAAGAGGTGGGAGACCAAGGAAGAGGACGGGCGACCAAGTGGGGTAGAAAGATGAGATCGTAGGAGTTGGCCTTTTCGGTTTTCACGAGATCATGGGAAAGGAGCTGTGAGCTGAGGGAGTCACCAACAGATTCAAAGAGAAGCCAACATACCTGGTCGGCCGGTCATGGGTCCACCTCCGGGCGGGTGAAAGAGGAGAAGTGGCGAGTGTTTTTTTCATAGCGGGAGAGGGAGTGTGACGATTCGTCCCACTGCGTAGTAGTAAACTCATTTTATTAGTTAAGATAAGATAAGAAAATGGCTATCTTGAGTTGTCAAAAAAATAAATTTAAAAAGAGTTCAACGAAAACTATGAAAAATACAGGTCGTGGCGAGACCGACCCAAACCGAGGTGCGTTTTTTTGGGGCAGAAACCGAGGAAAACAGCGTACTCGTTCAGCTCTGCAGGATGAGAAGACGACGGCAGGCACACTGAAAACGCACGCAAAGGGAAGAGAAATCTGGTCAAAACAAGAACAAGTCACGCAGCTCCCAGCAATAGCACAATCGACGTGCCTGCCATGCCCGATTGACTGACCAGAAAAAACGTGTATGCAAGGGACACGATAAGGAACACGAATTCCGAACAAACGGACGCATCACAAGGATTCCCAATCCCAGAGAAATTAAAGGAGCAGAAAACAAAAGGAATTTCCACAAGTGTGCCATCAACAGAGGTCGCAAGAGCATAGACAGACCTTCAGTAAAATCGTAAGGGCCAATCGGCCTAGGGTATCAAAAAAAATTGCTCCTCTTGCTAAGCTACTATTGTAGGCATGGATTGACTCGAATCCATTGCTCCTCTTGCTAAGTTACTATGATCTTGTTTTTTTAAAAAAATCCATTGCTCCTCTTGCTAAGCTACTATGGTCTTGTTTTAATGTACTACTAGTCTGTATAGACGGAGTTGCATACATGGTGTTCAAAACAAGTTTCCAAAAAAGCTAGGAGGACGGCCCACGTTGGCAGTCACTATGCTCCAACCCTGCGCATCAGTCATCAGTTCCACAAGTCGCAGCCCTCAATAAACAATGTAGGCGACAGGCAAAGTTAGAGAAGAGATGGGTCCGTGGGATCGATTCCATTCTTCGTACTTGGCTTTCTTCTCGACAAAGGGGGCCACTACGGTTGCGCGCCATGTGCCGACGAAGAACCCCTGCTTCCAAGCTACGAAAACTTGCGTGGGTTGTGCCTGTGCAGGTTGCACCTGTAGTTTTATGATGTCCATCATCATCAAACCAGGTGCTGCAAAAGCACCATTTTTACATAATACATTTGCTGAATGAAACACCGCGTAATGTAGATCACCTGCTGGGAGAAGCAGATAAAGCCTGTGCGACTTTGGCTTCTGTGGTAGAAACTATAAACTGGGAGATCTCTTCTTTTTCCTTCAGGACAGAGTATATAAAGCTTGTGACTGCATTGCCTGCACTCTTACACTCCATCAGGACAGTCCTATTCTGTTATTTATGTTATGTTTATCTTCGATTCAAATCATAAGTGCAATTGAATGGATTACAACAGCAGTATAGGATACAGACGGTGCATCTATTCTTTAAAGTTGTGTCGTGTGATCGACAATGTGCTTAACTTCGATGCAAATCGTAAGAAATTACCGCGTGTTACAACACAAATTTTGT
The DNA here is from genome assembly GCA_036346405.1 of Phyllostachys edulis. Lineage (NCBI taxonomy): Eukaryota > Viridiplantae > Streptophyta > Magnoliopsida > Poales > Poaceae > Phyllostachys > Phyllostachys edulis. The sequence goes on along the minus strand of CM070548.1, from coordinate 92,112,790 downwards.
AAAGGTTGCATGGCATATAAGTAACCGCATAAATTGATCGTTAAGCAACAGCAGCCGCGCTTAAAGCAAACGATACATGCATGGAAACCTTCAAAATGTAAATTTTGTTCTATTGTCTAAAAAGTTGCTCTGAAAGCAAGGCTTAGCTTCGAGTAAAAAAAAGATATCATTGACTTTGGGAGCAAGAGTAACTAAACCGCATTAGAGCATGTACAAGGAAGGTGCTTAGAGATATGCTTAACAAAAAAAACTGAATTTTCCTACCACATAGGACAGATAAGATATTTATTTTATAGTATCGATGCTTAATTAGGCACCGGTGCTTAACATGCGCTTATTTATATAACTATATCTAATTAATAGATAATACAACATTTAAACACCTACAAAAGAGATGATTGCATTGGAGGGAATGACTTTTACATGGATGCTTAATGACGTGATTATATTCTCTCTTTTTAAACTTATGTATAAGCATCTTGCATTGTACACATGCTTATAATTTCAAGGTCAACAATCCAGAAATATGAAATGACTTCATTCAATTAAGCCATGGTAACCATTCCTTATGCAGGTGAAGAATCAAGACACAGATGACACAACATGAATTTATACTCTTTCCCCAATTCATTTTAAATATCACTTCATTTGATTATGTTTATCCGCATGAAAATACCCTAAGTATGTTAATGTTTTTCTCATGTTCTAGCCTTTTTTTCTTCCAATTTATCCATGTTGCTGCTGCATATTTTGTCAGAATGAACTAATAGGCGAATCACTTCTGAATGGAAGTTTCTGGGATAACTGTCAATTTGGATTTATCCAATCAAGTGAGCAAATTGCAGTGAGATGAACTTGTATTGCCCAGAGTTTACCAAAGTTTTGGTCATGCCCTGATTTTGGCACTGCCAAAATTTTGGTTTGGCTACTTGCGGTTGGGGGAAAAACCAAACAACCCCTTAATTTCTAGAATCAAGACAACTAGTGCAGATTGGAACTGTATACTGAATTTTGGGGTGACCAGGTACAAATGAATGCTTAAAATGGTTCCAAAACAGAGAGGGGACATGATTTTTCGCCTCTTTGCATTCCATTGTAAAGAAACAGCAATCTCATTAGTTTTCATCAAGATACACCATTATCAAATTAAAATGCACCGAATTCTCCTCACTCTATAAGCAAAACACCACCAATTCACATTGATTTGATCCCCTCTCTCCCTCCTGATCAAAAAGATTTTTTTGCAGCACAATTGCACTATTGCAGAAGTATTAACAGTAACACCACTGCCTAATTCGTGAGGCAAATTAGTCTCTTTCTGTTTCATCTATTCACTCATCAAGGTAGCCAGATGACGCCACGAGCTGCCCACCTGTCACCGTCGCCGTCGCCGTTGGCGTCTGCATCGCCACCGCCGCCGGCGGCCCGCCTGGCCTTCCACTTCTCGTACTCGGGGTCGTCGGTGGGCAGCTCGAGGCGGCACAGCGGGCACGTGTTGCGGATGGCTAGCCACGGCAGGATACAGGCGTCGTGGTAGAGGTGCGCGCAGGGCAGCCTCCTGGCCCCCTCTCCGGCCTCGATGCCGTCCTTGCAGACCGCGCACTGCGCGTCGCCACGGGCCGCGTCGGCCTCCGCGACGACCACGGTCGGGAGGCTCTCCACGGCGGCCTTCCCAGCCGGCCGCCCGCCCTTGACCGGCGGCTCGTGCAACGCCTCCGCGGCGAGCTGCCTGAACAGCACGTCGTCGGCGTCGTCGAAGAAGTACGTTTCGATGCCCCCGTCGTCGTCGTCGTCGACCACAAGGCTCCCGAGGCTATTCGCGGCCAGGAGCACCTCCCACCCCAGGCTCCGCACCGCCGCGGCCGCGGCAGCCTCCTCCCTGCCGGCAACCTGCTCCCACTCGTCGGCGTCGTTCACGCCGAGGTCCCACCGCTGGTGGTCGTGGTCCTCCAGCTGCAGGCAGTCCCAGCAGAGA